>OX421475.1:1212500-2412500 GCA_949126895.1 Eilema caniola
TCAGGTGGTTCCATCCTTTTTCTTCACAAGGACTACCGGAGAACACCATGGACTGACCGAGGGTTCAATGATACGGTCCTTCTTCATCTCTTCAATCATTTCCTCCACCTCCTTTTCTCGAGCAATCGGTACACGTCGTGGTCGTTGACGGATTGGCGTTACCTCACCAGTATCGATTTTATGCTGTACTACTCCAGTTCTGCCAATGTCACCACCATGCATAGAAAAGACGTTTTTATAACGTAGTAGCATGTTCCGCGCCTTCAGCATCTCTACCTTACTGAGGTCATTGCGACAATCTTCTAGTAGTTTCAGCACTGTTGATTCTCTGTCACTTGTGGCATCGCTTTTGGTCGAACCCTGGCAACTACGTATCCACGAGATCTCCTCACAAGTGCCAAGCAGTGTCCCTTTGTTTAAGACGCACTCGTTGTTGCTCATATTTAAAATTCTTATAACGGCTGTGGTTGGTGTTGTTACCACAGTACGAGCTGGTATCCAGGGACTACTGCCGTCTACTTTTTCCACCAATGCACAGCGATGAGAATTGATGCCATATTGAGGTAGTCTTATTGGCACTAGGGTCTGTGATTTAGGCTGGAGTACAGTTCGTTTTGCACAGAACACTTTTCCACATGCGCCACCTTCCATGGGAATTTCGTCGAACCCAAGTTTCAGAACGCCACAATCCACGTCGATTCTACAGCGATATTTTCTCATAAAATCCAATCCAATGATGCAGTCATCTAAGATATCAGCGACGATGACTTTATGCCAATAGGTCTTATCACCGACTTCCAACGCCACTTCTTGCTCTCCTCGGACGGAAATGCGCTGACCGGTAGCTGTCTGCAGATGGAGATGCTTAAGTTGATGTAGATGATCTCTAGGTACATTTTTCACCAGCCGAGAGCTAATCACGGTCCGACTTGCTCCAGTATCAATGGTGAGGTGGCACGGTGATCCATTAATACCTCCTTTGATGACCAGACTATTTCCATCATTAGCTTGAGAGATCAGAATTGGGACTTTTAAACTACCAGCCAGCACCCGTCCCGCAGTCCTGGCGTTTACTCGTTTCCCTGTTGCTCCGGCGCATCTGGATGTCGCGCCGTTTGTTCTTGGCCATTACCTTGTTGAGTCCGTTTCGGGCAGCTAGACCGAATATGTCCTTGCTCTTTGCAGAAATAACACCTGGGTGTGAATTCCCGACGGTACACACGTTGCTCATTTGTTGAGATCTCACGCAATCTATGTGCTCGAGGGTCATGTCGTACAGCTTCCACTTCAAGGGCGTAAGCAACAGCATCTTTAAGGGTTGCATGGTGACCCAGACGGACGGCAGCTCTCACCTCCAAGTCTCTGATCCCGTCAATAAAAGCTTGCACCAAAATGCTGTCAAGAAATGACGAAGAAGCTCCTTGGTAAGCTTTTCTCACCAGCTTTTCTATTTCCAAAGCCCACTGCTGCAGAGACTCACTAAGACGCTGGTTTCTGTCCTTCAATTGGGCACGGTAGACATGTTCCAAGTGACTATCACCGTAACGTGATTCCAACGCTTCAAGAAGGCGGTCGTAAGTCACTTCACCTCCAAGCGCCTCTAAAACACTGAGTGCTTGGTCTCGTAACCCCAATGTTAATGCTGTTTTGGCTTGCTCCTTATCCCAACCGTTCGCCTTTGCCACAGACTCGAACTGCAGTTTGTATGCAGTCCACGAGGAGGTCCCATCAAATGGCGGTACTTTGAACTTCCCGACAGCCTGTGCAGATGGAATGGTTACAGAGCCAGCTGTTCCGCAAGCTATTTTCGTCTCCAATTTTTTTACGTTTTGAGCCACAGACTGCAACCGTTCCTCATAACTCTCAAATTTCTTGTCGTGGCTTTCTATTCTGTCTTGCACTGAATGAATTTCTCTTTGCCATTCTGCTTTGGACTCTTTCAAGAAGGCAAATAGATCTTCTTGTTGTTCCCGGAGCTGGACCTTTAGTTGCAAGGCCTGCTCCTCCTGTTGACGGGCCTGCTCTGCCTGTTGTTGCTGGAGCTGTGCTTTCAATTGCAGAGTCTGCTCTTCCTGGCGACGGGCCTGCTCTGCCTGGTGACGGGCCTGCTCTGCCTGGTGACGGGCCTGCTCTTCCTGGCGACAGATCAGCTCCTCCTGTTGTTGCTGGAGCTGTGCCTTCAATTGCATAGTCTGCTCTTCCTGGCGACGGGCCTGCTCCTTCAATAGGGTCATAATCGCGTTCAGGTTAATTTCCGATGATGATCTTGAAGCACCCGTCGACGTACTCGGAGTAACCGCAGCCTCTTCCGCGGCCTGGTTTCTGGTTTTAACTCCCTCCCTGTCGTCTCTCGGCGTTATCGGCATTTTCTATCCCACTTCTGACACCAGTTGTTACGAGCGTGGGGGTCGGTTTAAATAGAAAATGCGAGGACAACCGTTGAAGACAGATTTTATTCAGCTGCACTTAACTTACAGCAAAGCGCGTACAAATTCGATAACTCTTCCTTACACAATACACAGTCACTTGTATAATCGCACTGTATCGCTTCGCACACTTTATCGCAATGATCGCTTCGAATTCTAGTCGTAGACTAACTTGAGCAGCGGCTGTTAGCTCGCCTTTTATATAAGGCGCGGCCGAGTAGCGAAAGATCGAGAAAAGACAGGTACGTTCTGAAAAAGACAGGAACTTTCTGGGAGGTTCTATTAGGTCTTGTGTCTCTTTCTATTCGTTCCATTCCTTCTAGAACAGTGACGTCAAAGCATGCTCTCTTTCTATAGTGCCGTCTCGCTCACTCCTATGGAAATTAGGCCATATATTGAAGTGGCCAAGCGCCGGGCGTAGCAATACGAAAGTTTGTCATTTTTCAATCACGCAAAAATAGGCTTAAAAAAGAATGAGCCGAATATAAAGACGAGTGGAAGGGTGAGTAGAGATCGTTAAAGGTTAGAGAGGCGAGTATAGAGATGAATGTAGAAGTGAGTAGAGATCGAATAGAGAGTGGATAGAGATTCAAGTAGAGAGGTGAGTGGAAAGTCGAGTAGGGAGTCAAATATAGAGGCGAGTAGAAAGTCGAGAACAGAGTCGTGTGAATAGTCGAGGACAAAGTTGAGTAGAGAGGCGAGTTAAATGCTCAAAGGCGACGGCTGACCACTAAGCTATTACCGACATCCACACAGGCGGAGGGGGGGGGGGAGGGAATGCCGGGGGGTGTTTCCCCCACATAAAAAAAAGGAAAATCTTCAAAAGAAAATTATATTGTGCTCTATAAACAACAAAAATAACGGTTCCTATTATGAATAGAACGTAATTTCAAAACGGCAAAATACGCTGTTGTCTCTGCTTTGAGCAAAAGAGTTGTTGCGACAAAAGGGATTATACAATTTGCATGTCGTGACTTCACGTCACTTCTGCGAATATTGTCAAAGAGCCTCCATAGATAACAAATGATTCACACTATCCCTAAAGGTGTCGCTGTATTTCAGATTGTAATTCTTTTGTCCTTTTGTGTGCAGAAAAAATTTGCTAATTTGTACAGCAAACTTAACAAATACTAGATAGTTATAAATACGAAATAAAAGTATATTAAAAAAATCAGATTACTTCGGTACCTTTGTCTAAAGGATAGATGCAAGGTTTTTATACATTTACAAATAACCTTAATATTTCTGGATTAAGTATAGGATGTGTACCTTTCAAGCATCACAACAGAAAAAACAAGGGAAAATAAATGTTAAATTTTTTATCGATTGCTTCGCTTCGCTAAGTAAGTTTGACTGAAACCGTCTAATATCTCTCTACAAACAACTGCCTAAGCTCGCTCAAATGTAAACAGAGAGACATAAATCATCGGCTTATAGTAACCGTACATTAGGGCGTACTGATTTTTTTTTTGTTTGCTCTACACAAGATTCATGTTTCGCCTTGCTTTACTAAAATTCTCTACTTCAATTGTGAGACAGTTCGTCTCATGTCTAGTGCTGAAACAGTGACGCTCCGTACTTTCTTGTGATAAATTTGTAGTTAATAATGGGTTCAAGACGAAGTGAGACTATTTGTGCTATATTGGGACCATATAAAGAACTTGACGATCGCCAGTTACCGGTGATAAGCGACGTTATAAAATTCATTTTGTTTACAAAAAACGAACTAAAACTACAAAAGAATGGAAAAAATCTCTCCAACACTGAAGTTTTTTCAATCGTTACTGATAAATTTAATGTAATTTGGGCTAAAGCCTCGATTCTCATCGTTTACAAAGAACGTGTTACCTAATTGCTGAGATCATATTTTGATAAATACCTGTCAATTATAAGATATCCCAAAAATAAAAGACAACATAACTAAGAAAACAAACTAATAGCTAAGTGCTTTTTAGAAGTATCGAACAAGCTCTTCGACATTGCTGGTCGTAAGTGCACTTCGTTTCCTGTTTGTTCTTACATAATACCTAAAAAAATTCCTATAAATGAAAGAGACTTTTGACTGGACCAAAGAAGTGATAGAAAAATGGTCATAAGCGGTATAGATACAAAAGAAACGGTAAGACTTTTAAAGAAACATCAAAGACAAGAAAATATAAAGAGAAGAGCTGATGGATGCATGTTTACCAAGTACATCACAAGAAGCCAATCCTGCTCCGGTGCGCGAGCTGCCGCCTCGACCATGGCGATCTCAGTCTGGTGCAAGTTGCAACAGAGCTTCCTTAAAATACTGATGTGCTTGTAAATTAGACTTCGCTTAGTTTATTGGCTCGGAATACTCTGGTGCTGCCAACGGTAACCTAAGGTATGTGATCGGTATAGACTATCAACGCTATCTGCTGCTGAGGTCACTTCGGCGGTCTTAGTTGACGTAGAATTGGTCTTGTTATTGATAAGAATAAAATTCATAGAGCTGTTTCAAAAGCACGGGCCAAGGCCATCCAAGACATTGATGCTATTGTAGTTAAAAGTATTTACTTTGATGGAAGAAAGTATAAAACACTCGTAAATGAGAAAATTGGTAATCAGTACCACCGTAGAGAAGTCTTGGAAGAGCATATATCAGTTCTCACAGAACCGGGATCGATTTATTTGCGACACTCGACGCCACGCGTGGCCCTGCCAAAGCGATCGTCACTTCTGTCATATCTTTATTAGAAAATCAAGGGTTTTTTTTTATAAATTAAAGACTTTTCCACGAGCTCTACGGCCCGTGCCTTTTTTGAGTTATTATAATATTTTGTTTTATTAAATATTTTGTCAAAAATCTACAATCGCCTCAGCGCTCACATGCATGCATTCTTTCTTCATCTTAATCTCTGTCGCTAGTTTTTTTATTATTATTATTATTATTTTTTTGTTTTCTTTTTTGTTTTTTTTTTGTATATTTCGATATATTTTTCCTTTTGTCTGTTATATATACTTAATTATCAGAAAGTGTTATACATTACTGACTATAATACAAATCATTGACAAAATTTAGACCCGCAACTTACAATTGAAATATTATAAATTGCAACTCCAAACCCTATCACTATTGAATCATACAGTGTTACATCAATATTTGATTAATTTTCCACCACTTCACCCTCTGTCGTCGCTCTCAGGATTCAGGCGATCATTGGGAATGGTGATGAAAACGTGATGGAACCGTCAGGGGTTGGAATGATCTCTTATTGTTTTTATTATTTGGTCACGAACGGTCAGGTCTCCCCTCCGTATGGCCATTTTTAAATTATAGTCCCTGATTTTTTCGGGAGTGGCTCTCTCTGCCTTGGTTATTAGATGTGCTGTGGCATCATCGCTAGGGTCGTCTGTGTAGTAGACACAGGTCTTTGTGTGTCTAGAGATTGCCACTACCGCGTGGGGGACACTCTGGAGGATGTGGGATTTTTTTGAAACTGTTCGCACGATTACCACTGACTCGAAGGTTTGTCCCTGTGCTTCGTGTATAGTTAGGGTGCGTGATCCTTCGTCGGCACCATAACCCTGGCTGATAAGGAGAGCCTTTTCAGCCTGGGTGTGAACGAGATAGAGTGTTCTTTCCGACTTGGGTATTTCCGCACCACTATATCTCTTCAGCATTAGGGATCGTGTTCGAGTGTTGGCCGAGTATATAATATGCCACTGAATATTTCGTAGAGGGCATACGCTACGTCCTGGCGGTTTCTGTAGGTGCATAACAGTTCCTTTGTGATGTTGGTGATTTTGTTGGGTCTATTGTAGTTGAGTTGAAAGAGGTTATAACGGTCGATGTAGGGGAGTTGGTTGTTGTCACCCAGCAGTGTTACCTCGGTGGCTTTCGCAATTTGGATTGCGAGGACTATAGATCCAAAATGGTTCATAAGGGCTTCGTCCACCATAAGGCGTGTACACGATTCGTCCTTGCTCATCCCGTTGACTAATAGGGATGCCATAGTCCTTACTCTCCTCTTCGCTCGATCACCTATCCGCGGGATAAGTTTTTCGCGGAGGTCTTTCGCTGCTTCCGTGGTCGTGGTTACGATTATGTCCTTTTCGGTGTCGATTTGGGACATAACCCAGGTGGTCTTACCGCAACCGGGGACTCCGTTGACCCAAGAAATGGTAGGTGTTGTCCAGTGCGACGGTGTTTTACCTTCAGACAAGTCTCCCGAGACGGTTTTGGCCATTTCGAGGATCCTGTCATCAAGCATCACCTTTGTACACTTCGCTATCACTACTATGGGGTCATTAGATGGTGTTTTGAAGTCAAGTTGTTCCCCCCGCCCTTCCTCGCTCTCCACTAGTCCCACAAAACCACATGAATCGCTGTAGGCTGCCATATACGACCCTGACATTGTCCCCTGGATAACCAGTGAGGTATCATTGTCATATATCGCTGCCTCGGCTTCCTTCAGCATTACCTGAAGCAGTCCCAGATTCTGCCTTCTGTACGCCTTCATGATGTCTTTACAGACATCAAGGTTGACCTGGCGAGTGGCTTCTGTGACCGCCACGAACTCGATGAAGGCATTCACCATATGGTCTTGTGGGTTTGTGGCTTCTCTGAGTTTTGGAGCAACCACCTGTCCCTTGTCGGCCCTTGTTCTCTCTTTTTCAGGTTGCATTGGGTTATTATCCTTTTTGGATGGTGTCTTGGAGAAAAACCGCTCAACTGCTCGGTTCATTGAAATATTTTGGGATATTTTGCTCACTTTTGCAATTACCACTTCGGGCAGTGCCTGGATCGCTCTGCCCAAAGTCGAGGTAAAGATGGAGATTTTATCTTCCTTATCCCTCTTGTCTTGTTTAGTATTCGCGTTCCGCCCTGATTGTCTCTCCTGCTCCATCCTGATTTGCAGCCGCTCGGACCCACTGACGTCAGGATTGACGACCGGGTGGTCCCAGCAGTTTGTAGGGGGTGAATTGGGGTCATTTTCGGGTCGCTGTCTAAGATAACTGAGGTTTTGGCCTCTAACCTCATAAACAACGATCTCGTGGTATTTCGAGGCTTCCAGTGCGCCGTGATAATCCACGGTGTTCCCACTTAGGTAGCCTATGACCATTGCGCCCACACTAATTTTCTTAGGTCGAACAATTCCACCCTCTCCTCTTGCGCCCATGTCCGCCAGCACCTTGCAAACCATCTGGAAGGCCATGAGATCAGGATTGAGTGACGTGTCGAATAGTGCGATGGTTTTATTTTTCCTTCGCACAATTCGGCACATTTGTTGTTCAATTTTCACGGTTTGCAGTTCCTGATAGGCTTTGCGCCTCATGGTATTTTGAAGGTGCTGCCGTTCATCAGCGCCCCGAGTCCTGGTGAGATGTTGACAGAGTTCTTGGACGCTCTGACGTTGCAGAACGCGACTCCTATTCTCTCTGTGTCTGTGTTCATGAAGAGGGCTACTCCTCGCAGTTTAATGCCAGGAATTCCTGGTTCCCCGTATATGAGTAGATTAAATGATATCGGAGTGTAGTTTGAAGTCGAGGGGTGTGCATTTGCGTGTGTTGTGTGTGTCGTGGTTATCATCCGTGTTGATGCGTCCGTCGCCGGCCGTTGCGTGTCAAGAGTACTGTTTCGCCTTGTTGTTATAGAGGCTACAGTTTCTACATATTGAAGAAACCTGTCTCTTGACTCAGCATTCTCCAGGATCTCACTTAAATTATTTTGTTTGAGCTCCATCTGAATGTCGCATTCCAGGTTGTACCTGGCTGTATGGAAACGGGGGCAGTCCAGTAGAATGTGCCACATCGACTCGCTAATGTTGGGGTCGCACTCGCAGCCGGGTTCACTTCTCAAGTTAAACCGGTGCAAATACTCTCCAAACCCTCCGTGTCCCGTCAGAATTTGGATTTGAAGCGGGGTCAGTTTCGTTTCTCTCACTATGCGGTACGCTTTGTCCACATTTGGGAGGAAGGTCTTCGTAACTGATCCCGTCGTTGAGGTAATGTAACGGTCTTGCCATTTTTTGACCATTTCCTCTCTGATCCTCTTCCTGACGTAAGACAGCGGGATCGCCGCGTAGTCGGGTGAGATTTTTTCCGAGCTAGCGACTGTTTTTGTTAGTTCGTCGGCCCTTTCATTGCCCGTCGTTCCCACGTGTGCTCTGAGCCAGAACAAACGGACCTGTTTCCC
This sequence comes from Eilema caniola, assembly GCA_949126895.1. Lineage (NCBI taxonomy): Eukaryota > Metazoa > Arthropoda > Insecta > Lepidoptera > Erebidae > Eilema > Eilema caniola. Next base: position 1,221,087 of record OX421475.1, read on the forward strand.
TGCTGCACGGATATCTGATATGTTCTTCTTTATGGACTTAACCAGGGGGTGTAGAGGTTTGGGGTTTGCCAACAGTTCGAGCGACGATCTCGAGTCGCTTAAGATGTTGACTGTCTCCCTCCCGCTTTCTTTTGCCCCTAGCACTGCCCTATGGAGAGCATATAGTTCCGACTGGAACACTGTACAGGTTGGGTCCAGGCTAAAGGTTTCGTTCATGGTCTCCTTCCCATCTTCCCACCACGTGAGAGCTGCACCTACTTTGCCCTCTATCTTGCTGCCGTCGGTGTAAATTTGCGGGCCTATGATATTGTGGTGGTTTTGGGTTTCGGGGTCCATGTTCTCGAGAAGTTCGTACCCCATGGTGATCTGGGTAGATGGGTGAGGCAGGTCTTCGTACTTCACTTTTTGCTCGAGGTTCCGACCAGGAGGAATGTAGTCAGTTGATTTTCCCTTCTTTGCCTCGTACAGTGTCGCCGCTTCCTGGACTCGGAGATCGAGTGGAAGCGTTCAAGAGAGCACCTGCACCGACGTCAGAGACGTGGTTCTGTAAGCCTTACAGATTTTTTGTGCAAAGCCTCTCTGAACCACCGCCAATCGTTTCCTATTCATTTGGAGCTCGGTTGCCTTCGCCCAGGCGCAAGCCCCGTAGGTGATGATGGGTTCTATTACTGCCACGTAGATGGTCCTTATTATTTCTCGATTAAGACCCCACGTGACCTTCGCTGCACACGCAAGATGTTTGTATATGGCCGTAGCTTTGTCACATACGGCACTCACGTGTGATTCGAAGTTCAAGCGTTTGTCTATCACGAGGCCGAGAAGTTTGATCTCGTCAACCAGTGTTAGCTGTGTTCCAGACATATGTATGTTGGGGACACTGAACTTTAGTTTTTTTGTAAGCAGCATTGCTTGAGTCTTATGAGCTGCGAAGTTCAGCTTGTTTTGTCGCCCCCATTCTACTACCTTGCTTAACACTGTGTTGATAGGACCCTCCATCGCGTTGTCGAAGGCTCCCTCTATGTCCAACGAAACAATGAAGATTGATTTCTTCTGAGTCTGTTCTCCGGCAATGTGTTTCATAAGGTCATAGAGGGCGTCCTCGGTTCCTCGTTGTGGCATGAACCCGTACTGTTTTGGACTAAGGGTTGGGAGTAGATGCCATTGGAGTCGACCCACAAGTAGTTTCTCTACCGTTTTCCCCAGCACCGACAGGAGTCCAATGGGGCGGTAGGATTTTGGGTGGGTGTAATCTTTCTTGCCGGGTTTCCGAAGAATGACTACATGAGCTGTCTTCCAGCGTCTTGGGAAGTAAGATATGGCTAGGCATTTGTTTGCAATTGCCATGAATACTTCTATTTCACTTCGAATAGCCCGGGCGCAGATGTCTGATGTGAATCCGTCCTCTCCTGAGGCTTTCTTTGGATTCTGCGCTCTCAGCACAGCTTCCACTTCAGCCACCGTGAAGGGGGGATCGTCTGCGTTTAATTTGCTCCCCTCCGGCGAGCCGCTCCGTGTTAGGGTCCTGAGTTGCGTGTGGTACGGTTGATCCGTCGTTTCGGTGTCATTTGGGTAGAAGGTTTCGGCTAGAAGATCTGCTGAGGCAGTAGGGCTTAGTGTTTGCCCGTTTGCGTCTCTAAGCAATGTATCTTCCTACCTGCCTATTGCGTTCCTTATGACTCGGTATATCCCGTCCCACATGCTTTCTCCCTCCTGTGCAGTGCAAAACTCCTTCCAGCTCCGAGTCTGGGCCTCGTTAGTTGCTAGAGTGTATAGCTCATTGGCCTCTCGATATTCTTGCAGTACGAATTCAACTCTTGATGGGGCTGCGTTCCTGATTCGTCTCTTCTTTCGAAGGACGTCTCTCTTTAGCTCATTGAGTTGGTCCGTCCACCAAGGGGGTTTAGTTATTCCTTTCCTGCTGCCGAGTTTCGGGATTGTGTTCTCACACGCTTCCGTGATGGCTCCAGTGTAAGCTTCGACAATGGCTTCCATCTCCTCGGCACCTTCCACTCTTTCGATCGCCTCCGTTGTCACTCCCTTTTCCGCCAGGAACACGTGAAGGTGTTGATCGAAATCTGACCACTTCGCCTTTTTTGTGTTGTATTTTCTGGTTGTTGGGTACTCTACACGTTGTAGTTTCTCCCCTACCTCCAGCACAAACAGAATGGCATTGTGATCTGATGTTATTAGATTCCGATCGACCCTCCACTCTTTTATTTTCCCTAGTAGTGGCGTGCTGCAGGCTGTGACATCGATTATGCTAGTGCATAGCCTACCTCGGCGGTATTCTTCGAATGTGGGTGTGTTACCGGTGTTGAGGATATGAAAGTCGATTTCGTTCAGGAACGAACTGTAGGCCTCTCCCCTTTCGTCCTCGGATGAGCTGCCCCACCATTGGCTCCAGGCGTTGACATCTCCTCCAATGATCGTGTTTGTTGTGTTTAGTTTTTGGCATATTGCCTTGGTCCTTTCTAGGTATGGCTCTATTAGTTGCTCTCCGTCATAGTAGACAGATACCACTCCAAGCTTCAGGTTACCAGCTTCCAGTTTGACCGCACATTCGGTTTCAGTAACAAGTTGGGGGTCGTGTACGACTCTCAGCTTATCGCTGAATACTATTATGGCGGCTTTAACTGGTTTTTGCCTGTTGATGGTGCATTGAATGACTCTGGTGCCCGGGAACTGTTTGACCGTTTCCGTTGAACCTACATACGGTTCCTGCACCAATGCCATTGCAATGCCCCTCTCCGCTGCTACCTGGAGTAGTTCGGCGGTGGCTTTTTTCGACCGCTGAAGATTGGCTTGGATGATGGTAAGCCTTGTGTGTCCACTATTGTCCGGATTGACTGAGCCATTATCCCTGGTGGTGTCCTTAGCAATACGCTATTCTGGAACGCGCTATATTGTCCCATAGCTGCCATTGCGGGCAGTCCGGACTGAATGCCACGTGTGGGGTGGTGTTGGGTGTGCCTACCTTTGCCCTGGCACAATTTTTGCATTGTGGAGGGTCTCCCGCCTCTTTCTTCGGACAGTCCTGCCAGGAGTGTTTCGCTCCGCAATAATTGCAGAGCTGGTGACTCTCCTTGCACATTGTTTTCGTGTGTCCGAATCCCAGACATTTTGCACATTGCACCAGAGGTGATTGGTCGTCCACGGTTCGCCTTTCTAGGCCAATGTGGACGTACTGTGCCTCGAGCAAGCGCTTGTGGAGTTTAGGTGCCACATCCAACACTGGGTGACATTGTAGCGCGTTCCGGGCGCGTTTCCTGTAACGGACTCTAATAGTTGATTCTTCGGGTTTAAGTTCTGTGAACAATTTTTTGTTCTGAGCCCGAAGATTTTCCACTATATCGGAGTCCGTATTGTGTGTTAAAAGGTTTTTTATCAATATTAGTGGATTTGATGTCGCCGCCTGTTTGATGACGAGGTTTGTGGCTCCTTTGAGGTTCTCCTGGAGCTTACGCGCGTCCTCCTCTCTTTCGCAGCTCAGGACAACCTTCTTATTTTTTGCCTTCCTGACCCTGTCTACTGTGATGCCTGTGTTCTTGAAGTCCAGGGCACCCCTGATCGTCTCAATCACGTTTTCCCCAGTTTTAGTTGGGTCCGTCGATGAGACTATGAGGGTGTGGTTGGGTCGAGGCTGTGGTCGTGTCTTTACGGCGGAAGCATAGTCTTTATGGAGTGTGTATTTTTGGAGTGGTATTGGTTTGTGTGAGGAGTTAAGCCAGGTTAGAGTTCTGGTCAGGGCCTTGGAGGTGTTGGCGACCTCAGACACGTCGGCTCTCAGAGGGTTTATTAGACTCTCTATCTGCGCCGCCGTGTCGGTGATCGCCATCTCCGTGGCTAAGCCCCTCGCTCCTGGTCCGGTGGAGTTTGTGTATGCCACATCCTTCACCTCTTGTAGTTCTTGTAGGAGGTTCCTGGTTTTGGCCACTAATGGTGCGGTTACCTCATCCAGATCTTCCCTCAGTTCTTCCCACGTAATAGGTTTAGGGCCTTGAAGTAGGGTGCGCACTGCTGCGACGTCCTCTTGTAAAGCCTGCATCGCGGTTTTCATCTCTTTGAGGGAGATCTCCGTTTGCTGGGTGTGTGTTGGGGGGGTATCAGGAAGATCCCTCTCCTTTGATTAATTGTTCCCCGAGGCTGCGTCCATCGTTTTATAGTGGAGTTCCGTCGCCAAGTTTCCCAGTTTTCTATTTATTTCTTTTAGGACTGGCGTGCTGTCCTTGTGGTGGCATTGGATTTTGCTGGCCGGTTCATTCTTCTCGGTGTTAAGATTTGCTGTCGGTTTTGGTTCAGAGTGGGTGGCTCGAATTGTCTTAATCAAGCCATCCATCTCGAAGTTGAGCCAGCTCTGTACACCATCCACGGCTTTGTGGGTGCCGGCCAGCTCTTCCTTAGTCTCTTTTAGGCGCTGATCGAACATTTTTTGTTGATTGAGCAGCGCCTTATTGTGTGCCCTTTCTACTCGCACCAGTTCCTTTGCCGCCCTCGTCCTTTCCGTCTCCAGGTTCAACCTATGTATGTTCCTGGAATCGGCCAGAGAGAGGACAAGCTCATAAAGATTGGATAAGCTCTTCACGAAGAAGAGACCATTGCAATGGTGTGTTTGAAAAGTGTTGTGAAAAGAGCTAGCTGTTTGTGAAAGTAAACCTCTAGTGCTTTTCTGTGCAGTGGCTGGAAATTTAATTTTAATTTATTTTTTCCGAATTATCTGATAATATAGTAAAGGAATTAAGCACGGATCAAAAGTATCTATACGAAATGTGCCATGCTGTGATGGCTAGTTCCTGTTGCCCCGAGCTGGCGAGCCGCCACCCTGGAAGAATGCCACATTCAAGATGGCTTACTACTGTCAATCGAATACTCAGACTTTACGTCTGTACTTTTTCGTTGTCAAATAATTTGAAACTGCTTGTGAACTACGTGGGCAAAGTTAACGCTCCCGTTTGGTTTCTCATTAAAAAACCTAACCGATAATGTACTCCCGATTTTCCCTAATAGACAAAGATGTATTATTGATTCAGTGATCGAAAGAAATGCTTTTTCCGCGCATCCAGAAAACTTGCTTATTGCCATGTTATATGACGATAGGGACCATATTCGAAAGCTTGCAACTCGCAGGATATTACAAGCTAGAGAAGAGCAAAAAGCGTGTCATCTCAGAGTATTTAAGTCACCGAAAATCAATTTCATAGCACAAGATTACATAGATATGCTATTTTGGCAAGACTGAAATATCAGCTCCACCGGTCCTGCGACATGTCTCTGATGATGAACTAATTAAGGCTAAAGAGCAGCCTCTTTATTGAAGACTTCCCTTGTCACATACAGGCAGTGGAAAGATGTCTAAAATTGGTAACAGGGGCTTCTCAAAGCGCAACAGATACCACAGGTTGGGATGGATTTATTTGGAATAAACTGAAATCTCGTGCCGAAATGCCTTACTTTGGCCACAAAAACCAGTTTTGTTTTTAAAGTATAAAATTACCTATTCATTTTTCTTCTCACCACACTTATTGTTCTTCTCTTTGACTTAATAAAAACGATTTAAACGTTAGTTTTGGATGATTTATAGTTTACTAGCTGAAGCCAGCGGCTTCGCCCGCATGGCATTCTGCTCCCATTCCCGTGACGGCGTAACCCTTTTTTTAATTTTTTCTCTGCGTAAGAACCATCCTCGTACTGTAATAAATATTTTATAAAAAGAATTAGCGAAATCGGTTCAGCTGTTCTCGAGATTTGCGCTTAGCAACACATTCTGCGATTCATTTTTATATTATAGATGTTAGGAACCCCTGAAAATTACGAATTTGTATAACTAATTAAATAAATATCGATATCTAATTAAATTTTATGCTAATCGTAATGTGTGTGTCAGACTTGCATATAAGTAGCTCAAAAAAAAAAATCCAATACATCGACGGGACACCCTACTGTACATTCATTTTGTATAGTAGCTGTGTATTCTGCAAGTACAGTCTTATTTTGTGAAATATACTACGATCCTACGATTGTCTCAGTAAACAAAAAGAGAAACAACACCTTAGTAACTAAAGAACGGACTAGATAGTGGGACAATGTCTTCAAAGGTGACAACGATGTACTTGCAATATTTTTTGTTTGCTATTTACAGTTCCATAGTATTAATTTACCGATTGCTAGCTTGCCAAATCGCCTTTTTTTACACACAAGTCAGAATGGTGATAAAAAAATAAGTCCCTACTTCAAACTTGAACCAATATGAGCGCGGAGGCCCATTTTGTATTGTGCAACACGCCAACTAATGCGCTCGCGCAGTAGGTACATTAAGTTCCCTTCATTCCATAAGTACATCAAAGTAGTCTAATTTTTTTTTACTTTATCTTAGGTACCTACTAGCGGTTGCTCTCGGTTTCGCCATTTAGTCAGTTTAAGTTCGACTTAAACGCCGTCAAAAACAATTTCTATCATCTTTTTACAAGGTACCTACCAAGTAAAAAGATGATAGAAATTGTTTTGATGGTTGTTTATTCAATGTGTTTCCATTTTTACGTGTTACGTTGTTACCATATATCATTAAGTAATTATTATAATTATGTAATTGCATACATAGGAAACAGTAGTCTCTTGTGGTTTAAGTGTGAAAAATAATGAAAATAATATTATTTAAAGACATTCTAAGTCTATACATTTAACAAGACTGTACACAGCCACGAAATTAATTTAATAATTCATTAATTTATACACTTATATGTAAGTAGATAGAATTCTACATTCATAAATTTGAATTTAACTAATGTATCTATTACGAGAATGTATGATATCAAATTAATTAAAATAGGAAGGTTTGAATCGGTCCAGGCGGGGTTTGAACCCGCGATCTTTGCTTACAGGGGCAATGTTTTGACCACTTAGCTACCAGGTAGTTAGCTTAGTGGTTAAAGCATTGCCCTTGCGATAAATGAAACATAGGTGCCTACATAACCACCTTACACCCGGCATTTGAGAATCGAGGTACTACCACAAGTATAGCATAAGCATTGCCAGTATAAGCATTGCCCCTGTAAGGCAAAGGTCACGGATTCAAACCCTGCCTAGACTGATTCAAACTTTCCTTTTTTAATCAATTTGAATATTTAGTAAAATGCAGAAAAAATTCAGCCAAAATGTATTATATCACTCATCCATATAAAATATTCCAGAATATACTTTACATGAATAAACAACATTTACAATTAGGTACTGTGTAAAATTAAATTAATTTATTCATATATCTAATACTCAACTAGATTGCATACAATCACACAAAATACGTAAAATCAATTTTACTTGTTGCTATATACTAACAATTTCATATATCTAGTTGTCTACATAGGCAATATAAAAATTGCAGAAATAAGTACACATTTGATTATTCATTAAAATAATATGAAATTATATCGATAGATATGTTCTTTCTCATTACGTAATGAGCAATATTTTCAATAATAACTGATAGTTACAATAATGTTCAATGTTTTTTATTTTTCTATATTGTAGTATAAGACTGTTATATCCTATTGACTTCAATTAAATGAATGTCAAATAATATTAACAACTAATATTTACAATAATAAAATTAATATTTGCAATGTGAACTTATTAAGAACTAAATACCCATATTTTATTATTAACAAAATTGCAAGAAAGATTATACTACAATTACACAAATTACTAATAGTTAAGACAAATTTAATGAATTAGTCTAGTCAACCCGTCCCCTACCGCTGGTAGCCGGAAATTAGGTACTATTTACAATAATTTTATTATTTACCTATATTTACAATTAAACTTATATCTAGGTATTTATTAATATTTAAAGTAATAAAAAAATACCATACATTTAAAATAAGTAACTTACTGCCTACCAACTATACCAAATACTATACCTACTATCAACTTTGTTTCCACACCACTCTAACACTCTATTCTCTGCAGCGCCAACACACACTGGTAGCCATCCTGGCTTTCATCTCCGTTACCTTCTTTTTCAGGTAACGGACCTGAAAAGCCAATCTCAGCTCCCTCAACTTTCGTCTGTCCCTGCTCTGTTTCGCAGCGTGATTATTCTTTTCACGCTGTTTGCGGTAAGAGTCATTATGTTCGTCACTTGCCTGACACTGCACAGCCCGTCTCATTTTTGGGTTATTACCTAGAAGAGACCCGCCGTTCTTCTCTACCAGGCCTTCGAACTCAGCTCTCTCAAAGGCCTGATAATCCAGGTCTCCGCTAAGCGACTCTTCATCGCAGTCGTGGAAACCTGATGTGGAAGAAGTCGGCCAGCTGGACTGCGTGGTGTCAAGTGGTATCTGTGTTGCAGTCAGGGTAGACGCGGCGTAGGGAGTACGGGGTGCTTGCCTGATTTGCTGGTAGGCGCAGTTGAGCGAGGCATCTGGATATGTTGCGTCGTATCCTGACACGAATGGTAGCTCAGGGCTACTAAACGAGGGGTGCGGTGAAATCTTCTCAGATTTAGAAGCAGTTTTATTGCTTAAGTCTAGAGGTTCTTCTGTTATGTGTTCAGCGTATGGCCTCCACAAAGCCATGATGACTATTTTGAATAGTTGTAGTAGAAGTTTACTTAATTGCTGGAAATGCAGATTAAGACTGATGCTTCATTTTGGCAACTGAGCGGGGCAGAAAAAGAGGTGGGGTGTAAACGACCGTGGTGGAAGGGTTGAACAGGTAGCCGCTCCAACGGGGAACGTTTGCTGATAATGTTTTCATAAAAGATCCTTAATGATTATTTAATGAATTAGTTTCGATCTACCTATTTGTAAATCAGCCTCACGAAACAACACTTTAACAATAGCTAATATACCAACTTAAGACTAATGATCACAGATGGTTTGACATTGCCTTTCAAGCTAATCTGTTTTATTATTGATGTTAAATTGCTCTCTATCGATGGAGGAACAATTTTGCTGAAACCCATCAGCAACATCGGTGTGTTAACTTTGTTATTTGTTCCAGAATACACCATCACCTCGGAGCTCAGAGTTTGTTTAATCTATCTTCTCCGTTCTATTTTGTTTTTTTTATTTTGACGTTTATGAGAACGCCTGCGCCAGAGCCTTCTCTCCGCTAATCAGGGCATCTTGGTGGCGAACCATACCTACACTATCAGCTGATGATATCAATCAAACCAACCCATTCAAGACATCGTAATGTCGGTAGATATATAAAGTGGAAACGTTTAGTTGAGATTTATATTTGGCACACGAGTTGACATGAAAAATCTGAATTTTTAAACTTTTGCAGCACCTCCTCGGATATAACATTTGCATCTGTAGATATAGCTATCTATTTCAATTTGTGTGTGATAAACGAAAACTTAGGTACTGACTACTTGTTCATTAAAATTAATATCAAATATTCTGATGTACTACACATCTCCGATAAACGTAATTATAAATTACCTGACTGGAAAGCTTATGAACAACAACTTTTATTTTTTTTATTGTAAATACTAGTTTGTATCATATTTATTAAGGTTCAAATTAATTATTTATATCTACGAGTATATATGTCGTTATTGTAAATAGTGGGGTACACTTCACTAATGTTATTGTTGTAAACATGTATTCATCAGGACCTATTGTATATTATCTATTTATTTGAATTATTTTTTAAGCATTTTTTTCATGCTTACTATTCAAATCGATGAATTGACGATATAGCATGAAAAATGCTTTAAAATTTAATTCAAATTATATAGGCGGAGTAGTAAAATATCAATGTTTAAAAAGGATTAAAAAAAAAACATTTATTCCGATAGTTCGTACGAAAATCGGTAGACCCTCTCCACTGTCGCCTCAAAGACAGATTTAGAAGGAGAAATTGGAATTGATTAGGGCGAGGCCTGGTAGCTTAGCAATTTAATAGCTAAAGCCCAAAAACCCCGCTCAAAACCCGCGTACAGCGATTCAATTTTGTTTATTTATACCTGGTTATCATACTCTGTTATTATTATAAATCTATTAGCTATTTATTTACCAATATTATTACGTGCGTTGTACGTTAGTAGGTACGTTTGTTGTTTTGTTAAATTTAAATATGTTTGTCATGTTTGAATTTAATAGAACTTTTGATTTTGTTAGGGCCAGCACACTTTTAGTTGATATTTGTAATGCATTAACATCAACTTTTAAAATCTGCGCAAAATGAAAATTTTTCGCCTTGAAAAACTATCAGGATCTACATGCACATACGAATTGCGGGGAACTAAAGAAATTCCCTAAAAAAATAATAGGAAAGAAATGTGTACCTACCATTAAATACTTCCTTGCAATGTTTCGAGTAAAATATATGAAGGTAAGGTGAAATAAGTTTTCTTTAATAGGTAGTGTGTACATTACAGAATCATATCAGGAGATCATGGGTATCACGTTATATTTGCCACAAAGAACGGCAAGTCGTTGTATTGAACAAGTTGTGGAGGCACTCAACAGTACCTCTATATTGAGGAATATTGCATTTCCCCAAAACAACTAGAAAGGTCCACAATTAAACAAGAGTAAGTTGTTCATCTTATTAGAAACTCTTCTATGTTATCTCCGAGATACCACTCACTGATGAATCACAAACTTGAACACCTAAAAACTTGAAATTTGAAAGTTGGGGTCCTTATACGGTGTAAGACATCCGTTCAGAATGGCTTTACGAAACTCTACCCCTAAGGGAGTAAAACGGGGTTAGATGTTTGTACGAAAGTCCTAAATTTTTGAAGTAAGATACTTAAAATTTATAATGTATGCTCTATGGATGGGATGGAGGTGTACTAATAATGTGTCCTATGGTAGTTTGTAGGAAAGTCTTTTGGTACTACGCGTACGAATTCGCAGGCGGCCGCTACTATTAATCAAAGAATCAATTTCGTTTATACAGTTTAGACACATAAAGAGCACATATGAACGTCAAAATTGTACAGTCATGTCAAGAAATTATTAAAATAATATTTAAAAAAGTAAATAAATTATTTGAATATTATTCTTTCGCTGCTTTGGTAAGTTGGTTCTACTGAGAAGATACCAGCAAGAAACTCAGTGAACAATATTATCGTTTCTTTTTTAAAACAATGTGCTTTTTTTTAAAGAGATTTATATTTTGCGAGCAAGCAAAAAGATTAGGATAACCATGCATTTTTATATTGAGGTATTCGTCTATTTTGTAATCTCCTATTTTCATTAAATACTTTTTGACTTCTATTTTAAGTTATAAAACAGCTCATTTTCAGACATGATAAGAAGGCCTGTGCTAAGGACGAGCTGTATCAAGATGATAATTATCGGTGTAGCCGAGGATATCATGAACGAGGGGTTCAAGGAGCACATCGAGGGTGTTTTCGCTATCTCCCACCAGCGACACCAGTTGTGCTGTACTCTAGAACTGCGACAGATAACTCAGAGATTGCTGAAATTAGTGGCAAGTTAATGACAAATTCCATCAAAATCTGAATGAAGCGGCGAGTTGTTACATTGATATCTAAACTTCTATACTAATATTATAAATCTGAAGAGTTTTTTGTTTATTTGTCTGGTTGAACGCGCTAATCTCAGGAACTACTAGATCAAATTTAAAAGCTATTTTTGTGTTGAAAAGTACATTAATTGACGAAGGTTTTATGCTATATATCATCACGCTACTACTTAGGAGAGTGGAGCAGTGATCACAAACGTCATCATTTACATTATTTGAAGACTAAAAAAATACATTAAAATATGCCACCGGCGAAACCGGGTGGGTCAGCAAGTACTGAATAAGCTGTTTAAGTAAAGGTAATAAGAAAAACTAATTTGCCTTGTGGCATAGGCTGGATTGATTGTATCCATTTAGCCATTGTCAAGTCAGACATAGATGAGCACCTTTTTTTAATGGGTAAGGAAACCATTTCAAATGTACTAATGGTAATTTTAATATTCTATATATATAAATATGAAATCCCTTTTTTGCTTGGGCACGCCATCACGCCTAAGGCACTGAACCGATTTTGATGAAATTTGGTATAGGGGTAGATTAGATCTTGAGAAAGGACATTGGCTACGTTTGGTCGCGATACCCGACATCCACGCGGGCGGGACGTAGTTAAATTATATATAAGTACCTAAAGATAGGTACTATACTTATTTTGAAATAGCGAATATTGCTAAAATTAATAACATAATAATATTTTAAGATGTTGCAGACTCGTGATCATAACTAAAATATATTGAATGTCGATTTAAATTACAGTGGAGTCACATACATGACTCTTTTATATGGGCTTCCAGCCGAGTGGAACGCTTCATGCGTGGACTTCATAAACGTGAAGAACAAACATGATATTAGGTGAGTATCTACCTGCGTAAGTTGATGCAGCAATGTTTCCATCATGATTCTGGATATCCACAGAGTGCTTGGTTAATGACACCAATATTTAATGCCGTACCTAGTTTTCGAAGATGTGTATACTATCCGTCACATCCAAGCAAGAAACTGCATTGTACGATGTTTTAGATCATTAAAAGCCCATGGAGATGTTTACGAACACTTAATTAACATCTTCATATGGTCAGCATATTGTAAGAGCATATTGTGTATTGCATAATATTGCAAACCAAAACCAAACGATGGTGATGATGGAGTGCCGGCTCCCTCCTCTGCTCCCAGCAGTCAAGCGGAATTTATGCATGGTATAGAAATACTTAGTTGCTTGCTAACGGATTATATTTCTTTTGTAAAGATACCATTACACCGTATCCAGAAATAACCATGTATATCATAGATTATGTTGTACCTAACTAATGACTTTGTTTTTGTACATAATTATCCTAATGTGAAAACATGTAAGGTATTTAATAAAAGCAAATTGCGTGATTACTTTTAATAGTTACTAACGATACACTTACATACCTACTATTAAACAATCAACAAGTAAACAAATTAGATAATCAGTTAGGAAATGGTACCTTCCTGAAAAAAATACACTTAATACGAATGTACGAAAAAGGCTACCTCGGTCACCTAAGTATACCTGCCTGAAATGTGAAAATAAGTATTAAATTAAACGTTGGGGGAGATGTCGCTTGTGAGGAAAATAATAAGAGATTGGCTATTTGCCTGCGTCGGCAAGTCTCTTGTGTTTGCCTGCCATAAGTAATTTGGGAATCTTTTCACAACTCGGAATGATGCGGGCCCATTTTAACATTTTACAACTTAATCTGAAAAGGTTCCCTTTTTTAGTTTTTAGAACAATTACTGCGCCAGCGCTCATTCATTGCGTTCCATTGTTCTAGAGAAGTATGGAAATAAAGACAGTGCCTAATTAGTAAGATAATAACGTTTAAGAATCGAGTATCCGTTATTTATTTACGAAATCTGGTGTATAAAAATAGTATATATAAAAAAAATATATCTAAAAATAGTTCAAAATTTAAAAAAAGCACAAGAAAACTACATTATATGGATTCTAAATCTAGGTACATATTTTTGCCTAACTTCATCAATAATAATTTACAATGAAGTTAATTGAAAATAGATCAGTTAATCTTATACAAACCCAACGAACAACAAACAAATAACCACATAAATCATCGCTCAAAAGACCCGAAGTTGGGGCGGCTACCTGCTCAACCCTTCCACTACCGGGTACGGCCGTTTACGCCCCGCCTCTTTTTCAACCCCGCTCGCTGGCCAACATTATGCATCATTCTTGATCCGCACTTCGCGCGAATTAGTCGACTTCAGATTTACACTCTCATCTCTCACCATGGCCTTGTGGACACCGTACGCACAAGAGGAGCCTCTAGACTTGAGTAGAAATTCTCTCAAATCTGAGGAAGTTTCGCCGCGCCCATCGTATAGTAGTCCTGAGCTACTGCCTGTCCATGGATACTTCGCTACGTACCCGGACCCTCAGAATCACCAGGGGTACTACTGCCAGCCTGCGATGCCGTACGTTTCACCGGTAGTATCCTACGTCGCGCCTGTTCCAACTTATGCTGCGGCGACGGTGTCACCGGACTCTACAGGAAGCTGCTACCTGTCACAGCCAAACCCGCCTTCTTCGATGGAATCAGGTCTCCATGCCTCGGACACTGAGTCACTAAGCGGAGATTTAGAATATCAGATTTTCGAAAGTCAGGCCTTTCAAGGTCTGGCGGAAAAGAATGGCGGGTCATTGGTGGGCAACAACCCGCGAATGAAACGGGCTGTGCAGCAAAGTCAGTCAAATGACTCGTACCGGCAGCAACGAGAGAAAAACAATTTGGCTGCAAAACAAAGCAGGGACCGAAGGAAGTTGCGAGAAATTAGACTGGCTTTCCAAGTGAGCTACCTAAAGAAGAAAGTGGCAGAATTAAAAGGGAGGATGGCTGCAGGTGTGTGTTTACGGTGTGGTCATTAAAAATAGTGGACTATAGGTAGTGTATTTAGTGTCAAGTGTTATTTTTGTGTAGGTAGTGAAGTATTTATTAGTTATTTATGTATAAATATTGGTTATCTTTGTAAATATTCTCGGGTTATTATTGTAAATATTAGATATTATTGTTATTATAGGTTATTATTGTAAATATTAGTTAGTATCATAATTATTAGTTACTGATTATAATGCAAGTTATTATTATAGGTAAAAATTAGTCATTGTTTTTATTTAGCCCCGCTTTACTAGCGATGGTCGATTTTTCATCCAGATACGAACGCATAACGTTTATATTTTAAAATCATGTTATTATTAGGAGTGTTATTATTTTATAAGTGAAATTAAATTTGAATTTATAGCTTTTGCATTTATTTGTATATGACAAATAAATCTATTTGTCTTATAAGTACATTCTAATTATAGAAATAAATAAATTTAATTTTAAGGTGATTTTGGGAGTTTATGTGCAATCTTGTTATATACCACAAGAAATTACATTTTTATTAAATATCAAAATGTAACTAACTTAGTGCAATATGGTAAATAAATGGAACTCGATGAATAAAGAACTATTAAAATTCTGGCTATTTTTAATTTATTTGATATACCTAAGCTCTGTTAGTTGCTAAGTACCTACCTAGGTAGGTAGGTATAAATAAAATCTCGGAAGTTACACTCAAACAACTTCATCGCCATCAGAGTCGCTTAGTAGCTTAGTGGTAAAGGGGTCGGTTTCACGATTGAAAGGTCCCGGGTTCAAATCCTGGCCATTAGATACACTACTGACGTGAACCCACTCCTAGCACAAGCAATTAAGCTTAGTTTGAGGGGTTAGAGGGAATATTATTAATTTTGATTTCTAATATTCTTAAAAAAAAATAACTACCTACTCACGGTGAAGTAATTACCTAATGCAAACATAATCGTCGAGAGTGTAGGTACGGCAGTACCTACTTATAATTAAAGGACCTAAGCAAACAATACTCTCTCGTCTCGTAGGTCGGCTAGAGATTCCTTAAAGAAATAAGTAGTCTGCGTACACCTTTTTAATATATTGATGATTTAGGTAGTGTTCACATAAATAGAATATATAAAAAAAAAAGTTTTTTTTTCTCAGAACAATTACAAATACAAACAATTAGAACTTATTTCTTATATCTTAATGGCAATACAAGAACTGTTATGGTGAGACTGCTGCCTAAACTAGATACAACAGTTTGTATCTGTATTTATAGGTCACCAGGAAACCCACGCAACCAGATCAGTGTGAGTAAATTACAATATGTCACTACAATATCACGTCTAATTATTTAAACAAAAATCAAACTATACAATGGATCAGTTATATCTAACTGCACTTTCAGCTTAGGACTTCGCGTAAATACTCCGTTTCATCGTAATTTAGATGCTGCAACCAATTCGTAAGCATTTTTTTGCAATCATTATCTTTATTTTGAGTACAGGATCTATATTATTAGTATGTTTACACATATATTTCGTGTTGAAAAAACTTACACAACCGTAACAGTAAACCCTGATTGCATTAAGTACTCACAAATATTGCTCAACCCTCCCGAATATCCACGGATCGATAATTACAAAGAACATGGCTGATGAAGTTCGCAACCACACAGGGGTCTATATTTTCCAGGAGGGGCACACCCACACAAATAGTGATGCACCGCAACGTGACGTATAAAGGGTTGACGGCGATGACGCTTTCTTAGAATGAGTTTATGCGTGGGCACTAGTGGCGAGGGCTCCCTGTACCCCAATCCTACAGGCTTGCTTTGTAACAGGAGGCCGCGAAAGAGATATTCACATTAATACCACAAATTATCCATTGGATTCCCTTTTAAAAAAAATTGTCAATCATCGGTATGAGCACAGGCTACATTCGATCGACTGTGACACCGTGTTTTGTATCTCAGCATTATATTATTATAATATTTTGAGTGCGTCCCCTACAATATAAAAACGTGCACGCCGCTATATACTTAACGGTATTGAACAAGCGCATTGGTTGCGCAAGCTCTCGGCCCGCCTGTTCTGCCTCAGGCGTGGCGTGTTGTACAATACAATACAAGAGTAACGCACTCTCATTGGTCCAAGTTTGAAATAGGAACATTTTTTTAACCACTCTGACTTCTATGTGAAAAAGAGCAATCTGGCAAATTAACGATGGGTAAGTAATAACAAAAATATTGCAAGTCCTCCTAGGAAGATATCGTCTCGCCATCTTGTCTGTTGTTTCTATTTTGTTCGCGGTGTTTAAATAACAAACAAGCTAAATTGAGTTCAGTTCAAAAAAGGCTAGCTCGGTCACCTAAGTATACCTGCCTGAAATGTGAATGTAAGTATTAAATTAAAAGTTGGGGGAGATGTCGCTTGTGAGGAAAATACACATAAATAATAAAAAAAGAGATTGGCTATTTGCCTGCGTCGACGAGTCCCTTGTCTTTGCCTGCCATAAGTAATTTGGGAATCTTTTCACAACTCGGAATGATGCGGGCCCATTTTAACATTTTACAACCTAATCTGAAAAGGTTCCCTTTTTTAGTTTTTAGAACAATTTAAGTTCTCTGTTAGGTTTGCTCAAATTGTAATTCGTTGCTGCGCCAGCGCTCATTCATTGCCTTCCATTGTTCTAGAGAAGTTTGGAAATAAAGACAGTGCCTAATTAGTAAGATAATAACGTTGAAGAATCGAGTATCCATTATTTTTTCCACGAAATCTGGTGTATAAAATAGTACTTATACAAAAATAGTTCAAAATTTTAAAAACCACAAGAGAACTACAAAATATGTATTCTAAATCTAGGTAGGTACATATTTTTGCCTAATTTCATCAATATTAATTTACAATGAAGTTGACCGAAAATAAATCAATCTTATACAAACCCAACCAACAACAAACAAATAACCACATAAATCATCGCTCAAAAGACCCGATGTTAAGGCGGCTACCTGCTCAAGCCTTCCACTACCGGGTACGGCCGTTTACGCCCCGCCTCTTTTTCAACCCCGCTCGCTGGCCAACATTATGCATCATTCTTGATCCGCACTTCGCGCGAACTAGTCGACTACAGATTTACAATCTCATCTCTCACCATGGCCTTGTGGACACCGTACACAAAAGAGGAGCCTCTAGACTTGAGCAGAAATTCTGTCAAATCTGAGGAAGTTTCGCCGCGCCCATCGTATAGTAGTCCTGAGCTACTGCCTGTCCATGGATACTTCGCCACGTATCCGGACCCTCAGAATCACCAGGGGTATTACTGCCAGCCTGCGATGCCGTACGTTACACCAGCAGTATCCTACGTCGCGCCTGTTCCAACTTATGCTGCGGCGACGGTGTCACCGGACTCTACAGGAAGCTGCTACCTGTCACAGCCAAACCCGCCTTCTTCGATGGAATCAGGTCTCCATGCCTCGGACACTGAGTCACTAAGCGGAGATTTAGAATATCAGATTTTCGAAAGTCAGGCCTTTCAAGGTCTGGCGGAAAAGAATGGCGGGTCATTGGTGGGCAACAACCCGCGAATGAAACGGGCTGTGCAGCAAAGTCAGTCAAATGACTCGTACCGGCAGCAACGAGAGAAAAACAATTTGGCTGCAAAACAAAGCAGGGACCGAAGGAAGTTGCGAGAAATTAGACTGGCTTTCCAAGTGAGCTACCTGAAGAAGAAAGTGGCAGAATTAAAAGGGAAGATGGCTGCAGGTGTGTGTTCGCGGTGTGGTCATTAAAAATAGTGGACTATAGTGTATTTAGTGTCAAGTGTTATTTTTGTGTAGGTAGTGAAGTATTTATTAGTTATTTATGTATAAATATTGGTTATTTTTGTAAATATTCTCGGGTTATTAGTGTATATATTAGATATTATTGTTATTATAGGTTTTTATTGTAAATATTAGTTAGTGTCATAATTATTAGTTACTAATTATAGTTAGTAGTTACTAGTTATTATTATAGATAAAAATTAGTCATTGTTTTTATTTTGCCCCGCTTTACTAGCGATGGTCGATTTTTCATCCAGATACGAACGCATAACGTTTATATTTTAAAATCATGTTATTATTAGGAGTGTTATTATTTTATAAGTGAAATCAAATTTGAATTTATAGCTTTTGCATTTATTTGTATATGAGAAATATTTTAATTGTAGCAATACATTAATTAAATTTTAAGGTGATTTTGGGAGTTTATGCAATCTTGTTAAATACCACAAGAAATTTTACTTTACTAAATATCAAAATGTAACTAGTGCAATATGGAAAAAAAATGGAACTTGAAGAATAAAGAACTATTAAAATTCTGTCTATTTTTAATTTATTTGATATACCTAAGCTCTGTTAGTTGCTAAGTACCTAAATAGGTAGATAGGTATGAATAAAATCTCGGAAGTTACACTCAAACAACTTCTCATTGTCTTTCTACTATTTTGCTCATCGTCGTCATCAGCGTCGGTAGCTCAGTGGTTAAGGGGTCGGTCTCACGATCGAAAGGTCCCGGGTTCAAATCCTGGCCATTACACTACTGACGTGAACCCACTCCTAGCACAAGCAATTAAGCTTAGTTGGTGGGGTTAGAGGGAATATTAAAATTTCGATTTCTAATATTCTTAAAAAAGAACTAGGTACCTACTCACAGTGAAGTAATTACCTAATGCAAACATAATCGTTAAAGGACCTAAGCAAACTACACTCTCTCGTCTCGTAGGTCGGTTAGAGATTCCTTAAAGAAATAAGTAGTCTGCGTACACCTTTTGTAATATATTGACGTCCGATTTAGGTAGGGTTCACATTAATAAAATATATAAAAAAAAGTTTTTTTTTTTCTCAGAACAATTAAAAATACAAACAATTAGAACTTGTATCTTAATGGCAATACAAAAACTGTAATTGTGAGACTGCTGCCTAAACTAGATACAACAGTTTGTATCTGTATTTATAGGCCACCAGCAGGGCTAACATGCGCGCGTAGTCAAATATCTCGAATCGAGATGAGAGATCATCTCGAGTCTTCTCGAGCGAAGTAACGCCGACATATTTTGTCGCGTCAAACTTTTTCAATTGTTGTCTATGGCATACACATTTTTTAAACATTAATCACAAAAAAAAGAAAGCACAGACTAGTTAGGGATGCTAGGTATGAAAAAAAGAGAAAAAATAGTGCAAACAATTTTCGACCTTATTGACATGACATGCTATCGATTTTTTTTTCTTATATTCGTGATCAGCGTCATCAATTAATGCGAAAAGACACGTAACAAAGGAAATGTCATTAAGGTCGAAAATGGCTTGCAGTCGATGTTTTAGTCCAAAATGAACCGAGCACAAAAATGTTTACACGAGATAACTTTTCTCGTCGACCAAATGAAAGACGGTAGACAAAACATTTTAATTTAAAAAAGAGAAAAAATAGTGCAAACAATTTTCGACCTTATTGACATGACATGCTATCGAATTTTTTTTCTTATATTCGTGATCAGCGTCATCAATTAACGCGAAAAGACACGTAACAAAGGAAATGTCATTAAGGTCGAAAATTGCTTGCAGTCGCACAAAGGTACTAAATTTTGATCCAAAATGAACCGAGCACAAGAAAAGTTTACTTCTCGTCGACCAAATGAAGGACGAGAGACAAAACATTTTAAATGTCAAAATTCGAGTAAATAAGGGCACGTATGTTACAATTTGCAGACACTAAGTAGAGATGATTTCTCGAAGTCGAGTTATGTCGACGTCTGACAGATCGCCATGAAATTTGCAGAGTAACCAACAGTCGATATCGACATAAAACGGCAAAATGCCTCGAGATAGCTATCTCGTGGCGCGCATGTTAGCCCTTCATGCTACCAACAGTCGACATATCAACATAAAACGGCAAAATGCCTCGAGATAGCTATCTCGTGGCGCGCATGTTAGCCCTGCAGGAAACCCACGCAACCAGAACAGTGCGAATAAATTACAATACGTCACTACAATATCAAGTCTA
This sequence comes from Eilema caniola, assembly GCA_949126895.1. Lineage (NCBI taxonomy): Eukaryota > Metazoa > Arthropoda > Insecta > Lepidoptera > Erebidae > Eilema > Eilema caniola. The sequence goes on from OX421475.1 coordinate 1,241,503, forward strand.
ATTATTGAAACAAAAACGAAAATCAAACTTTACAATGGATTAGTTATATCTAACTGCACTTTCAGCTTAGGACTTCGCGTAAATACTCTGTTTCATCGTAATTTAAATGCTGCAACCAATTTGTATGCATTTTTTTTCAATCATTATCTTTAATTTGAGTATAGGATCTATATAAGTAGGTATGTATATATACACATACATATTTTGTGTTGAAAAAACTTACACAACCGTAACAGTAAACCCTGATTGCATTAAGTACTCACAAATATTGCTCAACCCTCCCGAATATCCACGGATCGATAATTACAAAGAACATGGCTGATGAAGTTCGCAACCACACAGGGGTCTATATTTTCCAGAAGGGGTGCACTCACACAATTAGTGGTGCACCGCAACGTGACGTATAAAGGGTTGACAGCGATGACGTTTTCTTAGAAATGAGTTTATGCGTGGGCACTAGTGGCGAGGGCCTATACCCCAATCTTCTCTTGCTTTGCAACAGGAGGCCGCGGTAGAGATATTCACATTAATACCCACAATCATCCATTGGCTTCCCTTTTAAAAAAATTCGTCTATCATCGCCATGGGCACAAGCTACATTCGATCGACTGTGATACCGTGTTTTATATCTCGGTATTATATTATTATAATATCTTGAGTGCGTCCCCTACAATATAAAAAAACGTACCCGCCGCTATATACTTAACGGTATTGAACAAGCGCATTGGTTGCGCAAGCTCTCGGCCCGCCTGTTGTGACTCAGGCGTGGCGTGTTGTATGTACAATACAATATAAGAGTAACGCGATCTCATTGGTTCAAGTTTGAAATAGGGACCTTTTTTAATCACCATTCTGACTTATATGTGAAAAAGAGCAATCTGGCAACCTAACGATGGGTAAGTAATAACAAAAATATCGCAAGTCCTCCTAGGAAGATATCGTCTCGCCATCTTGACTGTTGTTTCTATTTTGTTCGCGGTATTTTGTTAACAAACAAGCTAAATTGAGTTCAGCATCCAGCCTCAGGCAGCTAAGTAAGTAGCGGCGCTAGGTTTTAGTATCAGAGGGGGGAGGGTAGGGGGTTATTATTTATTTTATGGTATGAAATGGATCTGCTTCAAATCAGGCCATTTAAGAGTTTACCTTGCTTGCCGCAAAAAATATTACTTTTACGAACGAGATTAGTTTTTGAAGTGAAAACTTCTTTAGCGGCGTTGGATTGGTGTAAAATGTTAGGGAAGCGTCAGGATTAGTTGACCTTTGAACCGTAACCGACGACTGACGTCATACAAGATTAAGTACAGACTATCTATTTTGCAAGTTATTATAGATAACGTCGTAGCTTAAACGGTAAGCACTTCGACTGTAAGTCCTCATAGTTTCAGATAGTATCGGGTTCAAACCACCTGGCTTTCTGAAAAGTTTTGTGATTATTTTTTCTTTTTGTAATTTATTACTTTTTATGATTATTTTTTCTTTCTGTAATTTATTACTTTTTGTGATTATTTTTTCTTTTCATATCTGTTGAGGCCGTCAAGCTGAGTGCCACCTTTGTTAACATGGTACGTGTTTGTAATGGTGACCCTCTTTTCTGAGACTTTGCCTTCAGCTTACCATCAGGCGAGGTGAAGTCAAATTGACGTGTCCTACATAAAAAAAAAAGTATTAATTTCTTCTGACAGAAAATTAGCAGAAAATAAGTGATAGGTTCTATGATTAGCGCTATATTATAGGTATGGTATGGTATGTTCTTTTTTATCTTTTTCTATGTATATAACGAAGAAAGAAAAAAAGAAAATGTTTTCACTTCTGCCGGCACTCCCAGAGTGCAACCCGTCTTTTTTTTTGGTTTACTAATTGCTTTACTTACAGGAGTATTTACTAAAGCGACTTGGGTTGTGAAAAGAGTTACGAGTTACAAAGACAATGGGCTCACAGGCAAGCAGCACATGGTTTTTGTAGCATAATGTCTATTTTTCCTAACAAGCTTCATTTTCTGGGTGTTCCTCGGTGACCAAACTTCACTAGGTTATTTTTTTTAAGTAAAAGTTTAAATTTCTTCAGGAAGCTAGGTACTTACCTCATTACTCAAAACTAAATGACACTATATGTCTACCGATGTAAAAGTGTGTGTGTACAGTTGAATTAGTTATAAACTTATTCAGTATCTCGGTGGGTTCGGTTCGGTACGGTATCATCATGCTAACTTAAGAAGACTAGATCCTGGCTTTGGCCTTGCGCTTTGTTCAAGATATACTAGGCTACGACGCCGACGCATTTGTACGTATACTAGTAGTTGTGTGTTACTCTGATGTTGTAGAACTCGCCGAATATCCACTCGCGCCGAGATAATAGGTACACTGAGTACACGGCGTGTACTCAGTGTACCTATTATCTATTTTGTGGACAGTACTAATTTTTCATTAGTAGATAGTATTTCGTGATTGGATGTATGTCTATTCTTATACGTACCGTGACCTGTATTCATAATCATATTGTAATAAACGTAACTATACAGTGCAAAATTGAATAAATTAATCATGCACTGTAATTGATATATTAAAATATTGTGTTAGTATAATGTCCGCATGCAAATGTAGCAAATTTTGTTGTGGGGCCTTGTTTATATATAAGTCTTATGTAGTTATAGGCTAATAAAGATTATACGTACAAAATAAATCATGTTTGTTATTGTTTTTATCTATTTACAAGGCATGTCTATCTCCACTACATAAATAATATAAATAAAGTAAAATTCATTTATTTCAGGCATTTTACATCCCACAACACCACACACACACATTAAAAATATATGTAGAATCTATGCAAGACTTGAATTATTATAATTACTATAAAATCAGTTTAATTACTAATTTTATTGAATTAGTAGAATAAAAAAATTAATTAATTCGAAATTCATAATGATAATAAATCCGAATAAAAATCTGGTGGCTCGGCTGTGCCACCGTCATGTCGAGCAAAAAAAAACCGGCACGACCGTACCATTCTTTTGTCAAATCAATTCAGGCCATTTTCGACCCCCTATAACTTCGTTGTAGATATAACTCGAAGCCTGAATTTTCAGCAACCAATCAGGCATTATATGAACTCGGAATATTTCTAACTTCAATCAATTTGAACCAGTAGTTTAGGAAATTATAACGAGTCCTAGTTTGTTAACTTTATCAATCACTGACTGAACGATCATCAAAATTCTAAGGCACTTTTAGCAGACGTAGATGCTTCAAATTTAGAATATAATTAGTACTAAACTCTAATTATATTCTAAATTTGAAGCATCATTTATAATAAGAATCATGATAGACCTCAAATATTTTTTAATTTCGGTTCAGTTTTCTGGATACATAAACTGCATAAATAACTTCGTAATCCTAAATTAATGCATATGATTACAAAGTTACATTTGCAGTCAATTAATCAGTGTACCTGTATATATGTGTAATATAATGGAATAAACGGTGTATCAAAGGTAACTTGTAAAATGGTTATCGAAATAAAGAAGAAAGAATGGGAGTATGTCTGTAATTGCATAATTACTAAATAGCTTCACTAAAAATCTTTCACGTTATAAATACACACATTTATGAATTGACAATCCTACTGAACAATCTAATTTATGTATGTATTACTTGTGAGATATATTGTGTTATCATACTTTTTTTTTTCAAGAAAGAATATTAGCCACCGAAATTTTCGAAATTACTAATATTCCCTCTATCTCCTCTAACTAAGCTAATTTGCTTGTGCTAGGAGTGGGTTCACGTCGGTAGTGTAATGGCCAGGATTCGAACCCGGGACCCCACTCGTTTTGGTTACTTAATTTGTTTTCTTCTGGTCATTTATTTTATTTGTTGTATAGAAGAACCTTATAATTACTTTAATAGCTAAAATATTTCCTAGCCTCAAAAATGATATGGTGAATAAAACAACATCTTTTTACAATTAATGTAATAAAAAGCTACATAAGATAATCTTTAGACGATATAAAATAGGTCTAATGGTCCTTCCGCACGTTTTAACTAGATAAGCATTGACACTTTATTTATTCCCTTTTCTTCCATTAGGTAAATTTATTATAAGTGCAATGAATCGACATGTTAACTTGTAGAAATTATGCATGTAAATATAATTTATAACATTACGCACTTATGGTTTACCCATCAACCTAATATTATTCTATCTTTTCTTTCATATTATTCACAGGATTAGAAAAATAATATACAGTAACTAATATATACTATTATGTAAACAATATAATATTATTAAGTATTACATAGTTTAGTATTATTTACAACTACATTATTTATTTATTTAAATTGTATAATGTATGTAATTGTATATTCATTAATATATTCTATTGATAATAGTATGTATGTACTCCTTATGATTTTAATTATATAGATGACTTTTATTTTTTGACATTTACTCAGACTGACATAATTTTTTTAACTCAATCAATTATTGGTATGATATAAAGTAGCCCACATAATTGTTTAATCATTATATTGCATATTTTATAACCAATTCTTATTTTATGCCTTGAGGCGGTGAATGAAGAAACCACATTTTATCACAGCACAATATAAAGGACAATATAAATTCAAATTAAAATTAAAATCATTTTATTGTGAAAATAGTGGGTACCTATGTACCCACTATTTTCACAATAAAATGAATTTAATTTTAATTTGAATTTATATTGTCCATCCTTATCTGATTTAAAACACATTCTGTCATTAAAGCTGAATCTTACCAATGAAATTATCATTTTTAATTAAATATCTATCTATCAATCCAGCCTGATATAACTACACTATTTCACCAGTAGGATCTCTAACTAAACTTGAATGAAATTTTGAAGCATTTACTATGCTAACTTTTCAAATCGATTAAGATAGGAAAAAGTGAATGCCCAGGTGGGACTCGAACCCACGATCTTTCCCTTACAGGGGGAATGCTCTGACCACTGAGCCACCGGGCCACACCTGAAGCTATCCAAATTCTCCTATACTACCGTCTTAGGGCGACATTCATTGTTTCGATGTGTTCAAAATTTCATTCAATTATTTGGGCGGAGTCATCAAAAAACAATGTTTAAAAATGATTGCAACATCATTCATTGTTTCCGATATTTCGTATGAATGTCGGTAGATGCCTCCCACCGTCGCCCTAAGACGGTAGTATAGGAGAATTTGGATAGCTTCAGGTGTGGCCCGGTGGCTCAGTGGTCAGAGCATTCCCCCTGTAAGGGAAAGATCGTGGGTTCGAATCCCACCTGGGCATTCACTTTTTCTAACTAAACTGCTAAGTAAATTTACACAGATTATATAATTATAATTGTGAAGTAGGTTCTTGATATATCACCTTCGTAGAAACACGGTTAAGCATCACTATAGCTAAAGTTCATCTTATTTGACTCAAAACACATTCTAACACTAAGGTTTCCGACACTTAGTATTTCACCAGTTAAATTCCAAATATTCGTTTGCAAAACGTGATCTATTCAGTAGATGAAGATCAGAAACCATATTTTTCTTTGCAGGTCTACAAGAACATATCCATTCAGCTGCTTGTGAATATTCGTTGTGTTGTGTATTCTTTTTTGTGATGCAATTATTTATTTATTTATTGCCTTGGAAACCTATCAGCAACTAAGAATGGTCCTGATTCTGCATAACGGTAGACGAACAGCTACACGGTTGTCCTCTACAAATAAACAAAAAATAATTAAACAAGGTAATATCACATAATAATATCATAACAAATAGTCAATACATTATAACTACTGCGCACTAAAATGTTTCTGCTAACTATGGCACAAATCGAAATGTTTATTAAATTGAAATAATGAATAAACAATTTATTTTCGTTACAGCTATAAGATGGTCAATTATATACATATGTATGTATAGCCTAGTGGTATGAGTAATGGACTGCTGAGTCGAAGTCTCGGGTTCGATCCCAGGTTTTACCATGGCACACACCAATGACTTTTCGATGCTTTTCGAAGTTATGCGTATTTTTCGCAGGTTTATAAGTGCCCGGTTCATTTGCCATTGCAAAAGGCTCGCCACTAGCACCCAAATAAACTGGCGAAATGTGGGTGCTAGCACCTCTGCCTACCCCTTCGAGGATATAGGCGTGAGTTTATGTATGTATGTATTACCACAGATAATATAATATAATTTTTATAATATTACTATAAATAAAGGAGTTCCATTAGTTATTGAATAAAAATATTATAAACGACATACATTAACTATCTAGAAATGAGGGTTTGATGAGTTTTATTTTGAATGAGTGCAAGTCATCTGTTATCTACGGAGGCTCTCGGACAATATTCGCAGAAGTGACGTGAAGTCACAACATGCAAATTGTATAATCCCCTTCTTAGAACAACCCTTTTACTCAAAAGCAGAGACAATGGCGCGTTCTGCTATCTTGCGAATTTAAAATAACCTTATCTTTTCAAAATATCTATTCATAATAAGTACCGCTATTTTTCTGTTTGTTATTGTCAAAGGGTTTCTTTTGAATGCAGTTTAAATTGTCTTAATATTTTTGCTATATTACCTGCCTAGCCCTCTAGAAAAGTTTTAGTTAAAAATGATACTTAAATGACTTACCTAGTTCGATTTAACTGCTGGCATTGTCTTAAAGCACCTTTCTAAAAACTGCTATACATGTTCCAGGCCTGTCGCAATATGAAGCTAGTAAATGTATAAATATTAAATTGATTAGTTCCCAATATTAGTAATCTGAAAGGGACGCGTGCGCAAAGATAACAAGAATCCTTTCGTCGAACAAACATCAATGTTGACTCAGGCGCCACAAAACGACACGCGAGTGTGATATTATAGCAGCACTCGCGTGAGAAAGTCGCTGCGTTCACAAAGAAACACTGATTGACAATTTACGAAGGTATATTGATTATTTTTAAAAATCTTCCACACATTAGGAGTGCCAGTTAAATTGTGTGGAATATACTACGTACACCTAGTAACAACCACTACCATTGTATCCACACTACCATTGTATCAACCAGCACCATCTTGTTGCATATTTGCTGTCATAAAAAACCTACTAAAAATATGTTTGCACATAAACAAATTTCAAACCTTAAGTCTAACAGTTTGTATATAGCTCCATGCTCCAAGTAACACACACACTTAAACAAACACATATTAAAGGTGAGTAATATAAAGAAAATGGAAATAAGAGAAAGATGGGTCCTAAAGTCTACGAAATTGTCCAAAACTGAACGAATTATATTATTACTAGTACTATTTGTATAAAATTTTGCGTATTGTTCAAACTAAATATTCAAATCGATTTAATTTGCAAGCTTTTGTAAGGATTCGTGTTAATCTGGTAGCTTCGATCCCCGCCTAGACCAATCCAATTTAAATCAAAAACTCCACTAACTTTATTTTATTACCACGACACCACAACCGTCGGTAAATGATCATGTTTCATAAAGCTATCGCCGGTTGATAACATCATTACCCAATATATAGGAAATTGCACATAGCTGTCAAATACCGACAACGATCGCCATCTGTGTGTGCAGCTGCAGCCGCAATCTGTACATGCAACTATATCCTCAAAAACTAAGGCAATGAGAACTATATTTGAAAGAAATAATACAATTATGTTTGTGAAAGATTGTCACACGCCTGTCATTTGAGAACCCTTCCGCATGGACATGCAATATTCCTAGAGAGTTAACAAAAACAGTGGATAAATGTCAATTGGTTTTGGGAAATAACTGTATTTCGTTTTTCCCAGTGTTTGATTTACTAAGTTTACGTTATTGATGTCGCTGGCGTTTTATTTAATTTACAGTAGATCTGACAGACTTTTAAATTATGTTTAAAATACCCAAATATATTTCTCAACAAAGTTTGGATCACTTTTCTGAAGAAATAGTAATTTTAAGCTTTTCTGTTACTACTTACCTACTACCCATTCAGGGAAGGAGTTTTTTTTCTGATTCTGGTTATCGCACTCGCTACTAATATGTAAACTTGAGTCTTATTTTATGGTAATCAAGTTATGAGTTTTCATAAAATATATTTATATATTTCTGCGAACCGTACCTAATACCATTAACACTGAAGGGTTGAAGTGAGTCAGCAACGTATTACGGACCGCGACGGTCGCAACAGAAGTTCGTTCATTCATCACTACCATTATGCTTGTGTCCGCTTATCCGATCTTGATTATATTCATTTATTCACACTGCGTCATTATCGCAAACAAATCAATTTTGTTGTGAGATTTCCAAGAATCTAACTGAAATCTAATTTTGTGAAATTAATAGCTACCTATAATAGTGCGAATGCCTTCTTTTTTGATGATAAGATAAAAAATGAAATAACAGCACGAAACATAAAAAATATCTTAATAAATTATTACTACCGGTGACCGGAAGAACTGGAGCATCCCGTATAGTACAGGGACTTGTCAGGGTTGGTGGGGGCGGTGCCTGTAACATAGCCGAGCACCACGAGCCAGGTTCTATAAATGCTAATGAGATATTAACCTAAATTGTATAATATTCTTCAACTTTCTGTGCCCAACTCAAATCCCAACCATTGTGTGATATGTATAATGTATTAACCTGTGTAATATAATTAATTGTGTTTAAAATGTTAAAGAGAACAGTTTATTCTGCACAAATCTAATATAGATTTATAGGATAAATTTAAATTGTAAATAATTATGTACATGTACAAGAATAAATAAATAAATAAAATAAAAAAACGTTGAACCGTTATTCACATTGGTGGTTATACAGGCGTAACATGGAGTCTCCCCGTGTGTTAGCTCATAGAATATGTCCATCATTGTGTCACCCATCGGCTCATAGAGAGCCGTTCTTACAAATATTAATTTATCTTCTAAGAACATCCTAACGGAAGTTGGGATGTCTATGCCATCATTAGATAGATTGATAGATAATACCTAATTGTAGAACAGTGTTTCCCAAACATTGTTCTGCCGTGGCCCGGTAATTTTTTCACTGCACCTTCGTGACTCACTGAATACTTTTTAACCCAAGCTGGTTCCATTAATAATACACATTATTTATTTCAATCGCTTCACGTACAGCTCTTGAGTAAAAGTGACGTTCCTTCGAGAGGACTTGCGTATGGTGGAATTCAATCCAGTGATTGGTGCCTGCTTCTAGCAGGTACTCTGCAATCGCCGAATTGCTCGTCTGGCGGTTCTTTACAGCTGCGATGTGTTCTTTGACCCGTCAACGGTAAGTCACTTTTACTCAAGAACTGTACGTGAAGCGATTGAAATTAAGAAACATAAAAAAATCAATCGGGAAGATGGCTTTAAATTATCTGCAACATGGAATCCAGTGATGAAAAACACGCAACCTCGCTTTTCTACGCAGTCAGTCGGATAGACGCCGGACAGTTTGCTTACATAATAGGGACACTGTGAGTGTGGTATGTGACGGTACATGGCGAAAAGAAAATATTGAAAATGTGCGAGTAGATGAAAAACCTACTACCTCACGGATTCGAAGACGGCGGGCGTCCACCGCTGAGCCAATCGGCCTGTGACCAAGGCTGGTGTAACCTGGTCGAAACGTCAGGCAATCAAAGGTATGTAAGTACCTATACCATGATCGCGTTAATTCCCGTTTTCTTAATTATATATCATGGAACGCGAGAGTTTAAAACATATATTTTACCTATTAGTACTAGGTACATACAATATTTTGGTATCATCTATTTATTTACTAAGTTTAAGTGCGAAGTATGGAGCTGTTGCTTATTTGTTACTAAAGAATCCAAGTTTGCGGAAAATAACGAATGTTTTATCTATAAGGTCGGCTTCAAGTCGGTTTCTATATTTATTTATAAGGTAAACTAGTGTTGAAATCCCAGCTTCTTTCAAATTAATATACGATGCGTCGATCGATAGTAGGTATTATTTAAAAGAAAAGGCGGGCATGGTGCGACCCCGTATCTTATTTTGATGGCCCGGTACCGGGTCGCGACCCAGCAAATGGGAAACGCTGTTGTAGACCATTAGATTTACAGTAGAGAAAATATCCCTTTATAATTACAAATATCATAACAACTACAATGCGAGATGACTTAAATAAAATCGTGACAGTTCCTTCTGGGAAATATGAAATCAGTACGAAGAGTGTCCTCCCGCGTCACGCGCGTGGTTTAATATCCTGTAATAAGGATTTAGATAAAGTTACAAATTTTGACGTGCTACATTTACACTATAGCTTTGGTATTACATTATTAAAACCCTAATTTTGTTATATATTCAACAGCACTTTTATTGTTTAAACAATTCATGTTTCATTTCATTATTTATTTACCAAGTTGTTTTTGTGTTTTGATTTCTTGGGCAATCATTGGACAGACATTGAACGTATGCAGATATTTTTAGATTTGGATATCTTTTTGATTGAACATTATATTATCTGTGATTGAACTGAGAAATTTAAAAATTCAACAGTACCTACATGTATAGGTATCAAAACAGTAAGTACCATTCGTTTTTATTGTTGTAAATCTCTAACATTTCAGTCAAGATATACTCATACCTAAACAGAAAATTGCATTCATAAATACACAATATTCTTGTACATTTCGCCAACTTAGAGACCGATATCATTGTCATTTAACAATGTAATTCTTATACAAATATGATTTATTATTCTGGGAAGCAAAATGCTGGTTAACTCTTGCACATTGTGTGGGACAATTTATTGTACTGAAACTGAGTCCGTTGTCAAAGAACGGCATTAAGTTTGTGTGTCCGTCATCTGCGGACAATGCCCACTATTAACGGATTGTAATCCGCAAGAAGTGCAGGTACCATGCGGGGTGCAAGTTATGAGAATCTAGCGTATTGGGACTTGCTATGAATTCGTGCATCACACCCTTGGTATATTTGAAATTATGTTGTCTTTGATTTTAGACCGAGTGGTTGCAGGTTCTTCTGTTACGTGCCACTGAGTAGCAATGCAGATTTTAGAAACATATTATCACGGAAGGTACACATCAATGGTTATTCCTATACAGAATCAAAAAACCGTGAGCCTATTAAACATAATACCTACATAATTTATGGAATCAAGATAAACTTCCCACATCATGATTCTTTAGAATTTGAAAATTTATATTAAAATTATCGCTATCACCTTATCTCTTGTACCGTACCAAATCATATTTGCTTGCGTTTGCAGATGCAAGCTTGTCAATACCCATCATAATCCCACAGGATGTCCAGACGGCTAACAATAACAGCACAACGCGCCGCACTGTCCACTGCGTGACTAGCAGTCAGTTGCAGTCGCGTTTGTTATTCCAAGTTTATGCAAATACTGCCAAATTCATGTTAGCAGAAATTTAATTTTAACTCAATAGGTGTAGGTAATGTTTTCATGGAAAGTGCTAAAGAATACACAGTCTATAATTTTAACGTCTTGTAATATTCAATTAGTCTGAAGATTAACTGTATCTATATAACTCAGTATTCTGACTCTATCAGCCGAATTTAGTAGTATTATTTCTAAAATTGCTTTATAAAGTTTTCAAAGTTCGAATCACACGCATCCCTTTTACAGTTCATTGCATCTATCAAAATTTCCTTTTATACGTTCTCAATAGAGAACCACAATCGGGGAGAGATTTTGATACGTCAATCAAGCCCCGTTATGCGCCCACGCAAATCGTAGACTTATGCGAATCGAATCGCAAGACACATGTGAATTGTGGGAACGCCTCAAAACCTTCCATATAACTGTTTTATTTTAACCCTTTTGTGAATATTCTAACATCATAACCTTAACCTTGTGTCCTTTATTTTTTACAGTAACGTTAAAATTCAGATTAGGTACAACAAGGGATTTTCTATTTGATGATTTCCAATATATGGGTGAATCCTGTGCTACAATGTGTATTTAACACTTGTCCTTTTCAAACTTGCTTACTTCTGGGTGAATGACGGTAAGCACTAATGGTGTGCTTTTCACACAACTCTTATGAAGTGATTACTTTGTTTTGCTACAGACGTTTTCGATAAAGATTTTTCTTAGATATCCTACAGTAACTATTTTAAAATGTTCGAGTATTTCTAGTTATGTATTATCTTTATGTTAAATCTCTAGAATTTGTGGAGGGCTTAAGTGTTTATCTGTTAAATATAATAAATAAACGTGTGGAAGCCCTCAGCCCTCACGGCTACACCTTCACTTAGGTGAACGATAAAATGTGTGAGTAGGTATGTCAGAATTGGAACAAATAAAACCACGTGTCAGACTAAAACAACAAACAACAAAATAAATGTGAACAACAACAAATATGAGTTGAGTTCAGTTACCAAACTACCTGCTCACTGCTTCATATAAACATTCTACAGTCCGCATTACGTTTACACATATCGACACACAAACACACTTGTGAAACAATGCACAAAGAACGAACGGCGACAAAGAACGAACGCGTGTTCTTTGCCGCCAAAAAACATTATAGATATGATATTTATGACATAGCTTTGTTAGTATACTTACAGATACAAAATTCAATTTTTTTTTTTTATATATAGGACACGTCAATTTGACTTTACCTTGCCTGATGGTAAGCTGAAGGCAAAGTCTCAGGAGAGAGGGCCACCATTATACACACGTGCCATGTTAACAATGGTGCCACTCAGCTTGACGGCCTCATTAGATGCTTTTTCACGCCCCGCTTAAAGGACCCGGGACTGTAGGAAGAGGGAAACACGTGAGCTGGCAAGGTATTCCAGGTCTTAATTTTGCGACAAATTAAAGAGTCACTGACCCGCTTGGTTCTTGAAGGAATGTTCTGCACCGTATGCGGGTGGACATCTAAGTCCTGCACGTGTCGTCCTGTTTTGATGATACTCTCGATGCAGTTTTTGTTATTTAGTTTACAGCGAACATCCATACCGAGGATATTGAGGTTGTCCTGCAGTGGCAGTGGCGTGCTCTGAAGAGTGGGAAGGGGAAGGAAAGAAGATGCCTTTGCTGTAAACGCACATGCCTGCGTCTTCTTGGCATTGAATTCGACCAAGTTCTCAGAGCCCCATTGGGAAATATGGTTCAGGATCCGGTCAAGCTCAGTGACAAGAAGCTGCCTTTTTTCCGCAATATGCGTCTGCTTATCCACAGGACGTCCATGATAACTCCCGTGTAAGGTGCTATCATCCGCATAGCAATGAATGCTGCCGGTCGACAGCATGTCATTGATATGCAGAAGAAAGAGAGTTGGCGATAGGACAGATCCCTGCGGTACGCCGGCATTTACCTGCAAGAACTCCGAGGCTCGTCCATCACAAAGGACGCGAATACGGCGCTCCTGCAAGAAGCCGGCAACCCAGTCGCACAGTCTAGGAGGCAGACCAAAGGCTGGTAGCTTGGAAAGAAGCGATTTGTGCCAAACTCTATCGAAAGCTTTGGCGATGTCAAGACTAATTGATAATGACTCGCCGTGCTTGTCCATAGCCTCACCCCAAATATGGTCGCCAGAAGATCACCCGCTGACCGTTTCGGCCTGAAGCCATATTGCCGGTCATTAACTAGGGAGTGATCTTCAAGGTGACGCATGAGAAAATATACAATAATATCATCATATGCCTGCCCTTGTCCTTGTCGTTTGGTGTCCACACTATGTCATTCTCTTCTTACCTTCCCTTTAAGATCTCCTCCTTCACTACTTCCTCCCTTATGTCACCCTCTCCGTCTTCATGTGTGAGTGACACTTGAAGTGTGCGCATGCTGTTTATCAATATCATCATGTTTCATTGTTAACTCTGTAAATTCTCACGCCCAGCCCAGTACTGTTATTACAACACATACGCGTGTTGGTGTTTGTTCGACGAAAGGATTCGTGTTAACTCTGCTCATACGTCTCTTTCTCGTTTAATACCTATTGTGAAGGTGAACCAATCAATTCATATGTAGGTATCTACTATATAGGTACTAAAGGAAACCTAAAACATGCGGCAAGTAATTTCTATGCTTATTGTATGTCCTCGAAGTTAGTGCTAATAGTTTAACTTAACTAGGAAAATAATCTACTAATATAATAATATCTTAATAATCTAATAATTATATCTATAGTCTAATAATAATTAATAATCTAAAAATAACTTAACAAGGAAATCGTTAGATAATAATGTTACTTATATTATATTACTAAAGTACTTCTAGAAGGTTCGGTAAGTTAATAATCTTCATAAGAGAATTATATTGTGCTCTATAAACAACAACAATACCGGTTCTTATAATGAATAGAAGGTAATTTCAATTTGGCAAAACGGCATAATACACCGTTGTCTCCGCTTTGAGCAAAAGGGTTGTTCCAACAAAGAAGATTATACAATTTGCATGTCTCGACTCAACGTCACTTCTGCGAATATTGTTCGATAGCCTCCATAGATAACAGATGATTTGGACTGTCTCTTAAGGTGTCTCTGTATTTCTATTGTCTTTTTGTGTGCAGAAGAGATTTGCTAATTTGTGCACCAAACTTAACAAACACTAGGTATAAATACAAAATAAAGTATTATAAAAATAAATCAGATTGCTTCGGTACCAACGCGGCCTACGCCTTAAGGATAGATGCAAAGTTCTTATGCATTTACAGATAACCCTTAATATTAGTGGATAAAGAATAGGACATACCTTCCAAGCATCACAATAGGTGAGACAAGGGCAAGAATAGGTTTCTATTGAATAATCGAATTATTCACTTTGCTAAATAAGTTTGACTAAAATCGTCTAATATTTCAACAAACAACTTGGGCAGTTGCTCACTCAAATATACACAGAGAGTCATAAATCATCTGCTTATAGTAACGGTACATTCTGTTTATATGGTGACTGTACATGCTGTAAGTACAGTCTTTTGAAATATTTGCACAGGATTGAGTCTACGACTGTCTCCACGAACAAAAAGCGAAAAAATATCCTAGGAACTGAACAACAGACAAGATGATGAGACGATGTCTTCGAAGGAGGACCTGTGACATTTTTTCTTTGCTACTTATACTCCGTAGTTTTATTTTAACTAACGCTAACTTGCCATACCGCCTTTTTCACACATAACTCATAATGGTAATAAAAAATAAGCCCCTACTTCAAATTTGAACCAATGAGAGCGCGTGAGTCCCCGTACTGTATTCTACAACACGCCACGCCTGAGTCAGTACAAGTGGGCCGTGAGCTTGCGCAACCAATGCGCGCGCGCAATAGGTACTACCAACTGGCATATATTATGTTCCCTTCATTCTGTAAATACACAGAAGCAGATACTATTTGTTTACTTTGACTTATAGCTGTTGCCCACGGTTTACTTTAATTAAAATTATTTTTCATGCCAATTAGGCGGTAAGTATTCTAATTTATAGGTCCTATTCCACTCCGGGGCTAGACCTGGTCAATTCCACTGTGGATGCTATCACGCGTGTGAGGACTCTGGCGGAGGATGTGGTCGCTCGGGGCGAGGTGATGGATGTGGTGTACTTGGACATCTCCCACGCCTTTAACACCTTGCCCTGGAGTTGCATCTGGTTAGGCACTCGTGTACCCACGATATGCCTCTCTACCTCCGCCGCATAGACGGGGCGTACCTGACGGAGAGAGCCGTCATCTACCCAAGTTCGACCGGAGACGATAGGCATGAGATGTCGTGCGCTATTTCGCAGGGATCGGTCTCGGGGCCGCTGCTGTGGAAAATTGGTTATGACTGGGTGCTTCGTGGTGACTTTGCGTATGGTGACTTTGCGTATGGTGCCACCGTCACGTGTTACGTGGATGACACGCTGGTGGCGGAACCGACCCTGTTGACACCAAACAATGAGAAAGGAAAGGAAGGGTAAAATTCTTATCTATAAGTAAACTAACAAAGCAATGTCATGAATGTATTATATCTATAATGTTTTTGGCGGCAAGGCACAAACGCAAACTTGTGCATTGTTTCACAAGAGTGTGTGTGAGTGTAAGGGTAATGAGAACTGTAGAACGTTTACTGCCGCACCAAAACACATTATTACAACAATATGTGGAGCAGTAAGCAGGTAGTTCAGTAACAGGACTCATATTAGTGTGGGCACATGGAGAAAGGCTACAAAGGTCTTTTGTTATACATAGTCAAACACGTTGGTACACAGTTTTTAGTTGTACCGATTCCGAACCAGTGGAGGGTTCATCATTATTAAAATTGAAGATATACCTACGTAGGTACTATAGTGTGAAACTAAAAAACCTTTATAAAATATGCCTACTTCAGAACACAATCTCTTCACTATTGTGTGAAAACTACACCATTTGTGCTTACCGTTATCTACCCAGAAAAAGTTTGATGCGGACTGGTTAAGCATAGGATTAACACATTTCATATGAAATCACAAAATAGAAAAAAAACCGTTGCAGGAATATGAATCTTAAATATATTGTAATGATTTTAGGATATCCATTGTGAGCGTGTGTGAGCTTGCGATTTGATTCGCATAGGTAGGAACGGTAGGTGGGCGCATAGCGGGGCTTGATTAATGTGTCAATATCTCTGGTCAGTTCATGGCTCTTTATTGAGAAAGTGTACTAAAAATGTGTTAAATGCAATGAACTAAGCAACGGATGCCCGTGATCCAAACTTTAATAACTAAAACAATTTTAGAAACAATGACATAATTGGATACCTGCAATGTTATGATTTTACCTAAGTCGTCTCGTATTGTAGTTGTTATGATGTTTCGAGTTATGAAAGGCTATTTCGAGACATTTGTAATTATGGTGGATTATATGGATATATATATTCATTTTACTCGCAAATAGTGTAAATATCTGAAACAATATGAAAATCACAAAAGGCATCCTATGATGCGTACAATATTGAACCTTATAAGGTATGTAATAAAAATAAAAATGCAACATTTTATGCAAAAAAGGGGTCTTTAACATAATTTAAATATAAAAGATCTCAAC
Source organism: Eilema caniola (assembly GCA_949126895.1). Classification (NCBI taxonomy): domain Eukaryota; kingdom Metazoa; phylum Arthropoda; class Insecta; order Lepidoptera; family Erebidae; genus Eilema; species Eilema caniola. The sequence continues at coordinate 1,258,520 of OX421475.1, forward strand.
TTTCTTTAGGATGTGCTTAGAAGATAAATTAATTTTTGGAACAACGGATTGCCAATGATGTACGGTCAGCATAATTAAAATGTTGCTAACAAAAGTACTCAAAATAATCCAAATACTAAAATTTCAATTTTATATTGGTTATTAAAGTCACTATCCAGAGTGGTCCAACTATTTTGTATCCCTTTCTTACTTGTAAAGCCATCCCTTTCACACAATGGCGGGATATTATATAATACGCCTTTATAATCACCAATGTCGGTAATAATGACAACAAAATTGTGGAAATAAAATCAAATGATTTTTACAGTACATCAACCATTGAATAGGTTCATAGAAATAGGGTTAAATGAAAACTAATATTTAAATCTTCATATCGGTAACCAAAGTCAGGAACAGCACACTCACTACTTAATAAATATAATATCAATGAAATAAAATATCGGTAAGAGTAAAATTATGTTCATACACAGTTATACGAATAATAATGTTCAGAAAATTGGTGCAAATTATTTTTATAGACATCGATAAATATTTCATTCGCAATGTGACAAAATTAAATTTTAAAATCAAGTGCTGGAAAGAAAACAGTTATATCCCGAAATCGACTCTTTGTTTGCGTTTGTAGGTTACTAACGTGTTAGTGAGATTATTGTTGAAATATTGATAAAACTATCAGTTTTTTACTTTGTTTCTTCGTCAGAATCGTTTATGTGAAGGTGAATAGTATTAATAATAACTAACAAGTGTTTTGTGTTCGTCTTTGTGGTTTATTTAAGTGGTAAGTATGGGGGACTCTCCGGAGCCCCCAGATCCTCCTGATCCTACTCCTAGTACAGATGTTGATATGCAGGACAAAAGACCAAGTAATAAAAGACGTTGTGAAATAGTAGACGCGAGGGTTTCAAAGAAAATTATCACCGATGTTGAATCGGCTGCCGCATCCATACAGACTATATATACACACCCGACCTTAGTTCTAGGCATTAAATCATATGGGGAGAATGATAAAGGCCCCTTTATTATTCAGGTAACTAAAAAGGATGAGGACTTGCCACCTGGATACGTCCTCAAAGCAATGAAATTTGGCCAGTTCCTAGTTCGGAATAATGTTAAAGATATCAGCCAGGATGGTATTAAACGTGTGGGCAGAAACAAAATGTCAGTGCAGTTTAAAACTGCAAACAGTGCTAACAAGTTTTTAGACAATCCCATATTAGCGGACAACAAATATGAAGCATTTATACCGACGCATAATATCTCCAGGATGGGTGTAGTTCGGTCGGTCCCGGTGGACTTGTCCATGGACGAGTTTGTGGAATCTGTCATTTTGCCCCCTAATTGCAGCACTATTTTAAAAGCCCGTCGTCTAAATCGGAAAGTTGTTAATGACGAAAACATTGTCACATGGGTACCCACACAAACAATTGTAATAACTTTCAAGGGTCAAATCCTTCCTCCCCGTATCTATTCCTTTCACACCTCCTTGCCTGTAGAACCCTACCAGTTCCCTACGATCCAATGTCTCGCCTGCTGCAGGTTTGGCCATGTTGCCACTCAATGCCGATCTAACCCCAGATGCTTTAGATGTGGACAGGCCCACACTGGCCAGTCCTGCACAGTTGAGGAATCTCAATCCTCATGCCTATATTGCCATGGAGCTCACTATTCCATTAATAAAAAATGCCCTGAGCAAGAACGGCAAAAAGCAATTAAAGCCTTTATGGCCCAAGAAGGTGTCTCGTACTTCGAGGCCTCAGAAGCAATTACCAGGGTTAATAAATCCTTCTCTGAGGTGGCTAAATCACAGCCTGTTACTTCACAACCGCAGCAAGTCCAACCCTTTACTGTTCCCCATAATCCATCTGCCATACCCCGCACATCATATAGGCAAACTAAAAACATTCATCCTCGTCCTAAGGCTGCGCTGGGTAAATCCTACGATAGATCTTCCCACCAGACAATCATATCCCAAGGTCCGTCTTCACTCCCCAATGGTTGTGCCCTAATCAACTCTCAGACCCCCTCCCATGACTCTGATCAATTATCTTTTCAAAATCCCCTCCTCACTTTACTAAATGCATTATTATCTATAATTTCCCAAAATAACATCTCCCTACCGTCCTACGTTGCCCATTCACTTTCCCAAATGTCTTTCACCACTCAAAATGGATCACAAAATAATTCAGTGGAACACTGGTAGCATCAGACCAAAAAACCCGAACTGTTGCATCTAATCAACAGACATAAGCCGGTGGCCGTGGCTGTCTCAGAGACATGGTTGGTGCCTGGTAGTACTTTTCGTATCCCAGGCTACTCATGTGTCCGGGATGATAGAGCTGACGGTTATGCTGGCAGTGCTCTTTTGGTTAGCCGTAAGTTTTCTTTTTCCCAAATTAATTTACCCCCTCACTCTCCACTTTTTAATATTGTAGCTGTAAGAATCTGTGATATATCCCTTATCTCGCTATATATTCCTAATCCCAGTTCTTCTCTTATCCCTGACCTATCAGTAATCTTTAATTCAGTCCCTCCTCCTGTCCTTATAATGGGCGACTTTAACGCTCACCATACCTCATGGGGCTCAGTTGATTGTGATTTGTTTGCCTATTCCCTATTGGAAATCTTTAATGAAAGTAACCTTTGTGTACTTAATAATGGTTCTCCTACACGCAGAGTTTCCCCCTCCCAAAGCCCTAGTGCTGTCGACCTTACTTTATGTTCAGACTCCCTTGCATCCTTATTATCCTGGGTTATCATCCCTAACTCCCATGGTAGTGACCATTATCCCATCCTAATAATAAAGCCTATGGCAGTATCGCCTCCTGTAAATAGCTCCCCATTGTTTAAGTACCGGTTATCTGGGGCTGACTGGTTTGCATATTCAACATCCTTGGAGAATAAAATCAAGTCACTCCCTAATTCTGTGAGTAATATTCTTCAATCCTACACAGCATTCCGTGATTCCATAATTTCTTCTGCCAATGACCATATACCTGTGAAAAATCCTTCCAACCCCATCACTTCCACCCCTTGGTGGGACACAGAATGTACAGTGGCCGTTAATGCAAGACGAGAAGCTGAAAGATGTTACAACCAATCCATGACAGAAAGCAATTATATTGCTTACAAACAAAAGGCAGCCCAAGCGAGAAGGATTTTATCCTCTAAGAAAAAAAATGGGTGGATAAATTTTTGTGAAAACCTATCCCCCAGGGCACCTTCTACTATTGTTTGGAAGCAAATTAAGCGATTCAGAGGAGCTTGTATCTCTGAAAATGTTAGCAGCAATGATTTGACATCATGGGTGGATGCCTTCATAGACAAGTTAACCCCACCATGGGTCCCAACTGCAGATTCCATTCCCGGCCCCTTCTCTTGTGCTCAACCTGTCCAGAGTCATGGAGTTCTCGATGAGGAATTCTCATTTAGCGAGTTCCAATTGGCTGTGGATGGTTTGAAAGACTCAACTCCAGGCATAGACCAAATTCCCTTTTCATTTATCACTAAAGCATCAGATACAACAAAATTATTTTTTTTGAACATTATTAACAAAATTATTAATACTGGCATCATCCCCCAAGATTGGAAAACCCAAATAATTGTCCCCATTCCAAAACCTGGTGCACATCCCTCATCTCCCAACAGCAGACGCCCTATAGCCCTCTCTTCAGTTTTGTGCAAGGTGGCGGAACACCTTATCAAGCATCGACTTGAATGGTATGTTGAGAGTCAGGAAATTCTAGCCAACTCGCAGTTTGGTTTTAGGAAAAACATGAGCACTCTGGACAGCCTGAGCATACTTACCACTGACATGCGGATATCTTTCCTTCAAAAGCACTACTTGGTAGCCGTATTCCTAGATGTACAGTCTGCATACGATAACGTTCTACTTCCGGTACTCAGGAATAAACTTCAACAGCTGAGCATCCCCGAGAAGCTAGTTCAGTTCTGTGCAAATCTTTTGATGGAAAGATCTATAGTAGTCAAAAACCAAAATTCCCACCTCCCGCCCAGAACTACTTGGAAGGGCCTTCCCCAAGGTTCTGTATTAAGTCCTCTTCTCTATAGTCTGTACACACATGACTTAGAGTTAGTTGTCAATCCCTTTTGCCAAATCTTGCAGTATGCTGATGACCTGGCTCTCTACATATCGGCTAGTTCGATTGAGGAGGCTTCTGTGAACTTAAGCAAAGCTTTAGATTACCTTAAGGTCTGGTTGGTAGAACACGGTTTATCGCTATCCCCATCAAAAAGCAAGGTAGTAGTGTTCACTAAGAAAAGGAGTATTCCCACTGTTGATGTACAGGTAGAAGGAGAACCAATTCCCCAATGTCCTAGTGCAAATTTCCTTGGAGTTTGGCTCGACTCTAGAATGACTGGGATTCCTCATTTTAATTATGTCACTAATAAATGTGAAAAAAATCTAAACATCCTCAGATCTTTATCTGGAGTACGGTGGGGTAGTCATCCATTTACTCAAAAACTTCTTTATAATGCCATTATCCGGAGCCATATGGATTATGGTTCATTCCTATTAGAGCCGTGTAACAAAGCTTACCTTTCAAAATTGGACAAAGTTCAGTTTAAATGCTTGCGTATTATCCTAGGTGCAATGAAATCATCTCCGACTAATGCTCTACAGGTGGAGGCTGTTGACCCACCTTTGTTCCTGCGAAGGCAGTACCTTTGTGATAGATTCCTTTTTAAACTGATTCAAAATTCTCAGCACATCCTCCTCAATAAACTTAAACTCCTTTGCGACTTATATAATGTCAACTCTAATCTCTGTCCCAGCAATCTGCCCTGCTTAGTAAATAGTTTCATAAAATTCACCCGCCTTCCAAACCCAGTCATTCAGAGTCGATTAAACCCACTTTACTCTGTCCCATTTGAAGCCATTACACTTCGTCCTCCAGTAATAATTGATATGGGCATACAAAAAGGTGCGATGGATGCAAACTTGACTTTTAATTGTGTTTTAACTAATAACTATGATGGTTGGCTCAGAATATTCACAGATGCGTCCAAATTAAATGACAGGGAACCTGTAGGTGTGGCAGTCTGGATTCCAGCATCTAGAATAATCCTGAGTTACAAATGTCCACCTATGACTTCTGTTTTTACTGGAGAGGCGGTTGCTATCCTTGAGGCTATCCGTTATGTTCTATCCCATGACCTTGATAAATCTGTTATCCTATCTGATTCCAAAAGTTGCCTACAAGCCATACTCTCACATCCCTTCCGTTCTAAGTCCAAATTTCCCATTATTTATAGAATCAGGGAAGCACTAATACAGTGTCATCAGCGCAGACTACAGGTTGTCATAGGATGGATCCCTGGGCACTCTAATATTCCAGGCAATGAGACGGCTGACTCTTGCGCAAAGACTGCAATTAGAATTGGCTCACTTGACCATTTCCATTTATTCACACATGACTTAACACCAGTGCTGAGAGCAAGCCTGTCTCTTGCCTGGAGTAGGGAGTGGCAAAGATCCAAACGTGTAAAAGGTAAGTATTATGGTGACATACAACCTGACATTCCCGTTAAACCTTGGTTTTTCAAGTACCGGTTTTTCGATAGACGAACGACATCCATTGTTTCTCGCCTCCGTTTGGGACATGCTTGTACCCCTGTACACCTCGCAAAGATTAGGGTAAGGGATCATTCTCTTTGCGAATGTGGATTGGACGAAGGTGATGTAGATCACATTCTTTTTAGTTGCCCTAACTTGCGTATCTCTCTGTATGACGTCCTCCCCTCCCACATCCCTCGTCCCACATGTGTCAAGTCCCTTTTGTCCTTAGTGTTTACTCCTTTTGTTAAAATTCTTGTTAGGTGTATAGATACTAATCAACTAAATCTGTAAATTTGTACCTATTTAACTATTTGTGTGATTTGTAATGTTTATGTAAATTTATTTGTGTTTATGTATATTTCAAGTATTTGTGTTGTCCTTTTGTTTAGATTCTGGACGAAGAGACTTCATAATCAAGCCAACCGGTCAAATCCTGAGTCACTTTATCTCCTTCGTTAGTAGCTCTATCTACGGGACATTGGCAGAATTGATGCTGAAGCACAGCAGCCATTAACAAAGAATTGAATTGAATATCCCGAAATCACGTGACACAATGCACTGTTTTTGCTAACTCTCTAGGGAAGTAATCCGTGCCCACGCGGAAGGGTTCTCAAAAGACCGGCGCGTGACAATCCACCTCCTTCACAAACATTATCGTATTTTTTTTTTCGAATGTCGTCCTTATGCCGTCGATGTTTGGGAATATAGTTGCGTGTGCAGATTACGACTGCAGCTGCAATGAGACGCAGATGTCAACCACTAACAGTTACGTACAATTTCCTATATATTCAGTAATGATGTTATCAACTGACGATAGCTTTATGAAATATGATTATTTACCGGCGGTTGTGCCCTCGTGGTAATGAAGTAAAGGTACTGGACTCTTGCTTTTAAACTCGACCAGTACTGCCTTGTCTGTCAGTTTGTAACAATGGCATTGGTTTTACCGTCCTTCCTTCTCCTTATCCTCTGTTAGTTATTTACCTCTCCATCAATATATTATGTATGTTTGTGTGTACATGTATGTGTTTCTTACACCGTTACAGTATACTATTTCGTAGCAATTTAAATTTAAAAAAAATTTGCTTGCAAAACTATCTTCGGCAAAAAACCTGGTCATCTTAGAGACAGAACGTTGGTGGTCTTTACTTTGTGGTTGTACAACTGAAGAGTGTCACTTAGGGATGCAAAATTACGTAATTTTACCGAAAACGCTGGTAAAATACGGTAATTTTACGGTAATTTATATAAATTACGGGAAAATTACCGGCGACTTGGTACGTTTAAATTTTAATTTGTTTTGAATCTTGCTCTTATTATGTTGCGATATCAAAATGCGAAGATCCTATAAGTGATGTCCAACAGTCAACTGCAAGCATTGGAGGCATTAGCAATAGCTCATGATACTGATGGCATCGAGATCGGGATCCGCAGTGCATTGTTAGATATTTCTTTTTGGGAAGCAATGGAACAGGTGACACGAATACTTACGCCACTTCTTATTGCCATTACAAATTCAGAAGCCAATAAAATTCTTCTCTCAGATGTGCCACACAGCTATTTAAAAATGCTTACGAAGATGTAAAAAAAGAGCTAAATGAGAGCAATGTGATTACCGATCAAGACAAGCAAGTTATCACAAACCGGCAAAAGTTTTGCTTAAAAGCGGTTCATTTTGCAGCAAATGTAGTTGATCCTTGGACGGTTTGGACAATACTATAGTATCGACAAATATTGCAGAGTTCATGTCAAAGACTGGATTTTTCAGTAATGAAATGATGTGGGTCTGTGTGCAAGCAGTGGAACCTCGAATCTGGTGGCAGACTTATGGTCGATCGCAAATAATTAGTACAATAGCAAGTCGTCTGCTGAACGTACCGCCTTCATCAGCAGTCTGCGAAAGAAACTGGTCACTTTTTGGATCTACGCATACAAAACTTCGAAACCGTCTGACAGATGATAGAATAAACAAACTCATTTCAATTCGGCTAATTTAAAATACACTGATATGCATTTGATACTGGAGATGAAGAATCAGACGCAGATCCTATATTATAAATAAATAATTGTTAGTATTAAAAGTTCAATATTGACCTCTCTGTGATTTTTTATTATATTATTTTTTGTTGTTTATACTGTCACTTTTGACGTGACAACGTCTTATAAATTGGTTTGCCGGGTGACACTTCAGGAACTGCGTTACGCTCAGGCGTTACGCTCCGCGTTATGCGCTTACAATGAGAGCGAGTGAGAGGCACGCGTCCCTTCCAGCCCGCCTAAGAGCGAGAGAGACAGACATAACATCCTTCTTCCTACTATACGAATGAATATTCACATTAAAATTATTTTACCACTCAAAGTCGTTGTCACGTAAAACTTTCGCCTGTAGACCGACTTTTTTTCCATAAAGTTGATTGTGAAGAGTTGACCCACTCTAAATAAAATAAATGTAATAATATACAATGATTTTTACTGTTTATTTTGGATTTATAATTATATTATTTTATCGATAAAATGATTTCCCCCTTACTGATATTTTACTAAAACTACCAATTTTACCGTAAAATACCAAATTTTACGTAAAATATATTTTTTTACCGTATTTTACCAGGGTAATTTTACCGCTCAACATCCCTAGTGTCACTTCGTCGTTTGTTGCGACGCCGCCGACGGCTAGTAGCCTCCCTGTATAGTGTATAGCCGCAGGTACTCGAACATTCTTTCCTTTTACGTAACCAAATCACGTATTTGTTTACTAAAAGGTTATAGTAGACGCAACGTTTAATGGTTTACACTACACTTTGTACAATGGCTACAGAAGCTAAACAGATTAGCTGATTAATCTGTTCGTTGTTCTCATTTATGACTTAGGAAAGGCATTGAGAGGAACCAAGGAATATAATAAATAAAGGCATATTTTACTTCACACTTATCCAAACTAATATTATAAAATGCGAAAGTACCTCTATCTGTCTGTCTGTTACGCTTTCACGCCTAAACCACTGAAAAGATTTTGATGAAAATTGTTACAAAGATGGATTACAAAGGAGATAGGCTATTTTTGGTTACGAAGTCGCAAGCAATTGCAAGTGTTAGATAAATATAGTGGACGTGTACTTACCTAATGCAAATTCAGTAAGGATGAATAGAGTACTGGAATATTACCTCCGTCTGCATACGACAATGCGTGAGTGACACCTCAAATGAGAACAGGCCACAACAGCTTGTGTTAAATAAAAGTATCACGAGACTCGATTAATCGCCGATACCTATCAAGTTATCCGATATCGAAATTAACGGATAATATTTGAATTTGGAACGTAAATGTATCTAGAAAACGCAGCAATGCGATTGGCCGCCTGCCTACTGTGAACCAATCGCAATGCTTCATTCTTTCGACACGTTTACGTTCGAAATTCGAATGTTATTCGTATTTGGGGCACTGTTCTTTATATAGATAGCGTAAGCGAAAGGCAATCTTATTACAGAGTGGTTATCTACAAGTATAAATACTAGTACATAAAAATATTCCTGTATGCAGTGTATACCGTTACCACGTTTTGTTACCTACATTGCAATTCTTTCCCTAGTTGAGCCTATTGTGCAGTGCGAGTCTAACCGTTCTTATGGAAGATTTAATGTACCTAAGTACATTACCTGAACTCGATACAGTCGTGGTGGTTGTTACCAGGTGTACTTAGGACAATCCTACTGCAGGTCCTAATGTGTGGAAGAATTGTAAAAATATTCAATCTATTGTAATTTGTCAATCAGTGTTTCGCTACGACATGCTCACGCGAGAGCTGTTACTAAATCTACTAGCTACTGAATATATAGGAAATTCAGATAAGTTTGGAACATTAAGTAGTCTACAAAATGTGCTTGAAATAGCACGAACAGTTACATTCAACTAAGCAGTTGATTTAAGTAACATTATTTGCTAACTAAAATATTTCTAGAATGTCAGGTAGGTAATATTCAAACACATTGAGACAAATTGAAACTGCAAACAAAAGAAAACTTTTGTCAATTACAAACAGGAAAATAACCGTCCTTATAATAAATAGATATTGCGAATTGATATGGTTATTTCAATTCCGCAAAACGGCAGAATGCTCCATTTTCTCTGCTTTGTGTAAAAGGGTTGTTCAACAAAGGGCATTATACAATTTGCATGTCGAGTCTTCATGTCACTTCTGCGAACATTATCCGAGAGCCTCCATAGATAACAGATAACTTGCATTAATTTGAAAGGTGCATGTTGTACTTTTACTGTCTTTTCATGGAAGCACAGCTTTGCTGATTTGTGCACAGAACTACATTTAACAGATAGATACGAAGCTCTTATGCATTTATAGATAGCTTAAGGCTACATAAGTGAGATTTGACTACCGAACCTATTTAATTATTCAATTATAAAAGAAATGATAATAAATTTACTCATAGGTACTAATCGCATTTCATTTTAAAATCAATAAAACCATCAACGTTTACTAAACACATCGCTGATGAAAAACATCAAGTCTCGTTGAAGTCTATTGTATGTGATTACGCGCCAACATGTACTTGATATGAAATGATATGAAAAGGTGTATAATAATTATGTTCTTTGTCGACTGTACATTGCTCTGCTAGCAAGGAATGCTATAGTACCTTAATTTGCCAATCATTACCATCATAATTTCAACAACGCCTAAGTGTACCTAACCAGGATTGGTGGCCATCATTTTACAATGCCAATCAAAGTTTTTTGGCATAATAGATTGGATATGACATTGTCACTTCGCAATGCCTTAATTATTGCGGTAACGGCCCGGTATAGACGGTAAGGTAGTGTGGCCCCAGTATAACAGAGACTTACATTGAAGTAAATGTTGATTTACCATACGGTCATCGTATCATCACATTTACTTCACTTTCTTTAGAAACCTGCACAACTCTGTACTCAATTTCCTAACAGTGTGTAAAATGTGATGTGCTCTTTACAAAATATTATAATCCGTTGGCTCTCGCATTATCACTTCGAGTACCATTGGCATCTAGCGCATATAGTTCGGCTATTCGAAACACTGCTCTGGCAGATAACTGATTGCTCGGAAACAATTCTCACCACCAATTGCAGCTCATTCTTAAACTTTGTCAATAAACATTTTTATTTCGACTAACATCTACCTACCGACACAGCTCCCTGAGGCATCACTGGATGCTATCTAGATGCGTATTTTAACTCTTCAAATGTCAGTTCACTTAAGTTTTAGAAAGTTCTTATTCCAGGTTGTTCAATTTTTCTTTTAAAATAGACACTTCATACCTACATAGTTATCCTTTTGGCGTCTTGTAATATAGGTATTTTAAAACGGTTACACAAACAAATAGAAAACTTTAAAACTTTTTATAAAACGCCTATTGTTTTATTACCTGCTAATAAATATTAGTTGTGAAAGGTGCATGGGCTACTGCCTGAGCAGGGATGTCGGCAAAGGGTACACAGTTGCTTCTAATTGATGTGTTGTCTCTAATATAGGCTTAAATTGTTCTGGAAAAAAGAGTTAATCCTCTGCCAATGTTCCACAACATTCGCACAACTATCATAACGAGCGTCTCCGCGAACAAAAGACGAACAATTTTCCTGTAACTGAACAACAGACAAGATGGCGATACTTCGTAGTTTTATTTTACCCATCGCTAGTTAGTCAGATTGCCTTTTTTCACACAAAAGTCAGAGCGGTGAAAAAAAATAAAGTCCCTACTTCAAACTTCAGCCAATGAGAGCGCGTCAGACACCGTATTGTATTGTAAGGCGGACCCGAGAGCTTGCGTAACCAACGCACTAGCGCAATAGGCACTGCCGACTGGTAGTACATTATGTTCCAATGTTTATATGTAAGAATAAAGAGGCGGTCACGATTTTTTAAATTGTAATGAGCGTACTCATATTATAATGACAATAACTATGCTGAGATATAATACGCAGTATTTAATATCTTGGATCCGTGAATAGGGAAGGGCTGAGCAGCATTTGTAACTACCTAATACAATCGGGGTTTACGGTTCGGTATCACGGAGATAAAAATGCTGCGGTGGATGTGTGTGTGGTGACACGCGTAAAGGACAGGAACTCTCGCATCCGCGGCGGCCTTCATGTCCATTACATCGTAGATAAAATGTAAGAAAGTCACCTTCGCTGGTGTGGCCACGTCTTGCGGCAACAGCCACGTTACTTGACGGCTTGACGTCGCGTGCAAATGGTCTCACTACCATGGACGCCCAAGATCGTGCGAAGTGGAAGAGGAAGAGCCGGAAGACGGACCCCGAGCTCTGAGGGCGTCTTGGCCTCGGATGCAATCAGGATAACGTCTAAATATCGATGATGATGATGTGTAAAGCTCAATGAAACGACAATTTTATAAAAAAAAGATCACTACAAAAAATACAAATATAGTTTTTATGAAATTATCTTTTCATTTAGCTTTAATAAGACAAAGGAGAATGAAAAATGCTAATTGAACGGCATAACAAAAAATAGAAAAGTTTTTTTTCACCAAATCGTATTTTTAATGCTAATATGTAGTATACCCAAAGTACCATCAGATGCCTTCGGCTTCGGGGGTTTTCCTCTGACACCCAATATTTTTTATTTATTTACATAACCACAATATCAGACATAAAAATATCATAAACTTGTACGCAAACTTCGCTAATTTTTTTCGAGCAGCCGAGTGTAATTTACGAAGTTACTTTAAATACTCTCTTGTTTAGGAAAAAATAGGCAAGATAGAATAGAGACAACGAGAAGTTGTTCAAGTTTAACTTCAGAGATTTGATTCATATAGATCTACCTGTTACAATTAAAGAATTTTTAGATAATAAATCATTGTAATAAATAATATTATTCTGTTGTCTGACAATAAATAATGTCAGTGCCGCGCGGGCGGTCACAGCGAACGCGCGTGGCTCACTCCGTTCGACCCGCCATTGAAATATATACCTACTTAAACTACGCGACGCGTGAATCTAAATATTAATTCAGATTAAGTTTGTTTCGTAAATAGGGTAACTCCTGGCAACAGGAGCCCCTTTATATAACAATGTTTGATCACTCAACGTCACAAAATAACCCAATGTCCCAACCAACTACAATGTCACAAGCAACACCTACTGCCTCAAGTTATGCAAATGTTACGTCTTCCACTTGTTTCCCCAAAAAAGATCAAGCCATCGTACTGGACTCCGTTGACGGAATATCACTCAGGGAGTATCTCATTGCATTATCGTTAATCACTCCACCAACGTCAATTAGGTTTATATCACGAATTTCGAACGGACGTGTATGCATCTATATGGATTCGAAAAAAACAGCTGATAACCTTATTGAACAAAAGAAAGAGGTAACTATCCAAAATAATATTCTTCAAATAAAATCCTTGATTACGAGAAATAAAAGGGTTGTATTATCAAATGTCTGTCCCGTTATACCAAACTATGTAATTGAATAACGATTCGAAGAATTAAATATTAAAATAATGTCACCACTAACATTTATGAAAATAGGTGTTAGCGACCCAGGGTTCTCTCACATCTTAAGCTTCAGAAGACAATTATATATTAGCCCAGAAGATGTCACACGTTTACCAGAATCATTCCAAATTACATTTGAAGGTACTAATTATTGGATCTATACATCTACTGATGCTTTAAAATGTTTTACATGTAACACACTGAGACATTTAGCCAAGAACTGCCCGCAAAGTAGTATTACAGCAAAAGAAATTAACGATATATTTGATAGAAATGACGATTTAATAGTTAACAGACCTCAGAACAACTCTATAAAGATACCAATTGTAAACATAGATTTTACACAACCGACACAGAATAATTCACAAGGAATAAAAAGGCTACACTCACCAACAACTACTGAAACCTCAAAAACAAATATTATAAAGCAGAACACACAAGACAAGGAGTCAGACAGAATGGAATTTGAAACCGATGAAACATACCAAAACAAAAACAAAGAAGAAAATGAAAAAGTCGGACTCTAACACAGAAGAAGAAATGTGGAAAAATATTGAAAAAGAAATTACAGTGTTAAATAACGAAAATACACTTCCAATTAACTTAGATCAATTCATTAGCTTATTGGATAATACTCGCGGAAAACAAAATGTAAAAGAATTAGTCTATTCATATACAGACAATATTAAGGACCTTATTAAAATGTGCAACAAATTACATTGTAAAATGAACAAAAGTTTAAAAAATAGATGTTCACGTCTATCAAGGAAATTGCATGAAATGTTAAGACCCCCTACACCTATTCTGACCACAGATATATCAGATATAGATCAATAGATTAAAATTTAAATTAACTTATTACTACTACTTAAACACTTTTATTAAATTTAGTTGATACATATGGATATTCTACAATGGAATGTTAATGGTTATTATAAAAGAATTGAAAATATTAAATTATTAATAAATCAATTATGTCCCACTTGCATTTGTTTACAGGAAACAAACTTTACTTTTAATAGATGTGCTTCTTTAGCAGGATATAAACACTTTTATACAATTCCACAAGATATAGCACTCAACACAAATTTAGAAGCAGTTACAATAAAAATCAAATTCCCATTATCTATTACTTTATGTAATGTTTACCTACCAAACAGTAACCCTCTTAATAAACAGCAATTAAATGATCTCATTAGTCATATGATAATCTTAGGTGACTTCAATAGTCATCACTTTTACTGGGGTTCAGATAAATGTGATGCAAGGGGTAAACTAGTAGCTGAATGGCTTGATGAACATGATAGCTTATTTCTACTAAATAATGGACTACCTACTCGTTTTAACAGTCATACTGGTCTCACAAGCAATATAGATCTAACTTTGGCTTCACAAAATATAACGTCATATTTTGAATGGAACGCCCTTGACGATTTGTATGATAGTGACCATTTCCCAATTTCTATTAGATCAAATTTTTTAAATCACGGTGCATCTGAAAATATAAAATTACCTAAGAAATGGAAGTTTGATAAAGCAGATTGGGGTCTGTTTCGGAAAGAATTTGATCAAAGTATATCAGAATTAGTACCAGCAAATCAATATTCAAATTTCTGCATTAACGAGGTGGTTGACAAATTTACTGATGTTATTCTTAAAGCTGCTGACAAGTCGATACCTAAAACAACTGGGATCTTAAGAAAAAATAATTTACCATGGTGGAATGACGAATGTAAAATCGCAAACCAAAAAACAAAAAAAGCCTTAAAACTTTTCAGAAGATATGCCAAAGATGACCCAAATTCACTATATAAAATCGATTATAAGAAGAAAAGAGCTTATTATAGGAGACTTCTTAAAGAAAATAAAAAAAGGTACTGGGAAAATTGGGTGTCATCCATTACAAACAAAACCTCCATTGGGGAGGTGTGGAAGAAGATTCAGAAACTGAATCACCACAACACTAGATTCAATAAAATAGTTCTAGAAAAACCTGATGGTACATTTACGTCTAAGCCTATTGAAACCTCAAACCTTTTAGCTGAAACCTTTGCAACCAATTCTAGCTCCAATAACTGTGACGACCTATTTATTAAATATAAAATCAGGCAAGAGACTGACTCAAACCTTGACATAAATGATAATTCCAATCCAATCAACAAAGAAGTTTCAATGTTCGAATTGACTTTAACCCTTTCACAAATTGGTAACTCCAGTCCGGGACCAGATAATATACCAAATATTTTAATTAAGCATTTGCCAATCAAGGGGCTTGAGTATTTACTTCAACTATATAATCATATTTATAAAGACCATGTATTTCCGGACAGTTGGAAGGAAGCCTTAGTAGTTCCAATATTAAAACCACAAAAGATACCAAGCTCACAAACTAGTTACAGACCTATAACTAGTTTGTTGTTAACATGTAATCTATGTAAAATACTCGAGAAAATTATTAGTAAAAGAATTAGATGGTATATAGAAATAAATAAATATTTATCACCATTTCAGTATGGATTTCGTCAATTTCGATCCACATTAGACCATCTAATTAATATTGAAAGTGATGTACTAGATAACTTTGCTAATGGTAATTGTACAGTTATTGTAGCATTGGATATTGAAAAAGCTTATGAAATGGTTTGGAAACATAGATTACTAAAATTACTACTAGATCTTAATATTAAAGGCAACACCCTAACGTTCATTAAAAACTTTCTTTCAGACAGGTCAATAAGAGTAAGAATCAATGACACTTTATCTAATCCTGTCCGCACAGAAAATGGACTCCCTCAAGGCTCAGTCCTCAGTGTAATTCTGTTTTTACTAGCTATCAACGATGTTCTTCCACTTATTAAAAAACCGGTCAAAAGGCTTCTTTTTGCAGATGACCTCACTATAGTGTGTAGCGGTAGATCATTGCAACCAACATTGAAACTTATACAGAATACACTGAATACCCTTGATAAATGGTCTAAGAAATCAGGATTTAAATTTTCTAAAACTAAATCGGAATTTATGATTATGTGTAATAAAAGATTAAAAACAAGAAATATACAGTTGAGCTTAAATGAACATAGTATTAAAGAAGTCAATAAATTTAAAATCGTAGGACTAACATTTGACAAAAAGATGACCTGGATACCACACATAAATGAACTTAAATCTGAGTGCTATAAAAGGATAAATATAATAAAAATACTGTCTTCAAAATCATGGGGATCCCACAGAAAATGTCTAATAAATACGTATCATGCCTTGATTAGACAAAAGGTAGATTATGGATCTGTAGTTTACGACTCAGCAAAAAAGCGAACACTCAATTCACTAGAAAGCATTCAAAATACTGCCCTAAGATTGAGTATTGGTGCATTTAGAACAAGCCCAATTAACAGTATTTTAGCTGAAGCTGGAGAAATGCCGTTAGAATTTAGGAGAAAAGAACTTATTATTAGATATGCTATTAATATAATATCCCAACCTGAAAATCCAACTTATCATAACTACACTAAAACATCAGCTGTTGATACAGAATATGAACTTCAATCCCATTTGTCGCAACCAATGAGAATAAGAGCAACTAAATATTTAAAAGAAATTAACCTTCATATTCCAAAAACTTTCCCAAAGAAATTACTCTCGATTGGTCCATGGGAATACCTAGATCTACCTATTAACCTGGAATTATCCAAAAACTACAGAGATGAAACTCCTCAATACGTGTACAAAGCCCTATTCTTGGAAATTAACAGTAGGTTTTCCAATTGTAGGGTTTTGTATACGGATGGGTCAGTTAAGGATGGAAAATCGGGGTGTTCAATAATTTATGGCAATAGTTGTTTTCGTTATAGACTTGGAGATTATAATACAATTTTTAGTTGTGAAGCAATAGCTATCCTTAAAGCCTTAGAATTGATAAGCAGCGATATAAATACAGATAAATACGTAATATATACTGACTCGAAATCATGTTTTACAGCGTTACAAAATATAAAAAATACAAATACTCTAATTATAGAAATTAAACAAAAAAATATAAACCTACTTGGAAATAACTATAAATTAGAAATTGTTTGGATTCCAAGTCATCAAGGGATAGTTGGAAATGAAAAAGCGGATAATGAAGCGAGACAAGCAATAAATGAAAGTGAAAATTTGCATACAAATAGATCAACCCCAGACGAACTACAAAAATATTTCAAACATAGAATTAAACTTACTTGGGATCAACAGTGGAAAGTAGAAAATAATTCAAAACTACACAGTGTAAGGAAATCTATATTTGATAAATCTCCCAACAATTTTAATTGTAGAAAAGAGCAAGTAATTATCACCCGTTTACGTATCGGCCATACAAATATGACTCACATTCATCTAATAACAAAAACTGAACGAAATAAATGCAAGTGTGGACTAGATCTGACTGTAAAACATCTATTAGAGGAATGTACAGCATATCGTAATGAGAAAAAACTATGTAACATTCCAAATAAATTACAAGACTGTCTAAATCAGAAAGGATATATATAAGTACAAACTTTAAGGTTTCTGAATATGATTAATGTTTATAAATTAGTGTAAGGTACCTACTATATTATTGTTATATAATAGATGTTATAACCTATTGTCAACCGTGGTCGTTAATGACCTGAGATGTTAAAAAGCGACCTTAAATAAATAAATGAAAAAAAAAAAAATGTAATGTATGCTGAAAATTAATTCTGCCATGGTGACAATTGTGTACAACATTTTTTGTGCTCCTAGTCCATTACATAAGCCCTTAGTTGGTGGGTTAGAATTATTATTGTATGCCCAATTGGCGCATCATAGCTGAACTTATTACCTTGTGAATATCCTATGTACCTATGGTTGACAATAAACATAATTTTGAATTTGAATTTGAATTAGGTATGCACAAACTAACAGAGCTTAGGTATATCAAATAAAATAAAAAATAAGCTGAATTGTGTTGATAGTTGTTTGTGCAATATGTTCCATATTTCATTAGATAAGTTAGTTACGTTTGGATGCCTAATCAAATTTTATTTCTAGTGGCAAATTTACTCATTAGTGCTTACTGTACATTCACGATTATGTAAAAGCAACATAGAAAAGAGACACTAAGCATTCATACCTTACCGTTCTAGAAAAGAAGATCTTGAATCTAGGTGCCATCTAACAGAGCTTACATAGGTAAATGAAATAAAATTATACCTACAAGGTGGGAATAAGTGTTTTGATGGTTGTTAATTCAATATAGTATTTTAATATTTTTTACCGTATCCCATTTAGTTAGTTGGTACGTTTGGACCTTATAAAAAACAAGTTTATAAGATTGCAGATAAACACACAAAATCAACTTGAAAATAAATTCGACTAAAAGTTGGACTAGAATGAGTAGACTTATAGACTTGTTCATTGAATATGCAAGTAAAGGCAAAAAAAAAAAAAAACAACTAATGTAGGTATCATTTTTAACCATGTATATAAAATATCACTATTTTAAAATATTACTCGCTGAAGTCAAAATAAGGAATATAATAATACAGGTAATTAATTATTAACTTATGAATGAACAATTTTGCACAGTAATAAATAATATTAATGATAATAACTGATATTTACAATAATAACATTATTGGCTGGTATCTGGGTCAAAAATTGACCATAACTAAGAAGCGGGGCAATATTTACAAAAAATGCTAGTGTTTATAATACGACTAATATATATAAGACGACCAAGCAATTAAGATCATTTTGAGCACTTCATCGCGATCGATCTGATGGTGACGGTACCTAACCAAGTGGAGCATAAGCACTTTGTCACAATGGAGCTTGTTGTGTTCCTCATTGCGGGTCTAATGATGTGAAACTAAGGCATTTAGTGAACGCAGCTAAGTTGTCACTAACGATAATCACCATGCTAAATGAAAGTTAATAAACAACGTAAGGAAAAATACACAACTTAGCTAATCTCATAACTTTGGAAATACCTAGCTGCCTGAAAAAATCAATTATATACCCAAAAAATATCCCGGTGAAACTCGAACACCCAGGAACCCATTCAAAATATGAAAATTTCTATTTTGGAGTGCCCGCGTTGTCGCTTGTGAGGAAAAATACACATAAAACTACAAAAACAATGTGCTGCTTGTCTGTGAGCCTATTGTCTTCGCCTCTCAAAATTATTTTGTAACTCTTTTCATAACTCAGAATGATGCGGGTGTATTTTAATATTTCCCACCTTTATCTAAAAAAGTTGCCATTACAATCACTTAGAACAATTCTATCACAGGTGTCCTAATCTTTTTACTTACTGTTACGACAAGTGTTGTTCAAATTGTAAACCGTCGCAACGCCAACTCTATTCATTGCCTACTATTGTTCTAGAGAACAATTGGAATCAAAGACACAGTATCAGAGATAAGGAATAATGGTTTTTGTTTTCATCCAATGGAAGATTTTGTATAAACTTTGAGTAAGAATAAATAAAACGGTAAGACATGGCAGAATCTAGAATCCGTTACTGGACTGTAAATGGCTGGTATCAGCAATAATAAGTTTTCATAATAACATCCGATTTGACAGTTTCTTTTTTTGAGTAGTTTGGGTAGATATTTACTACTTTTAGCTGCAGTATATTTATTACTTCTCACTTCTCATGCTCTTAAAATGTTACTTTAGTCTCTGCATATCGGGATTAAAATTCCTTATTAATCTCTAGGGACTAAAGTATTTTTTTTTTTAATTTACTTTGAAATCTCCTAAACGGCCAATCACGGTGTTTGTGTATGGGAGGATTATCACCGCGGGACAAATTTCTTTGCAATTTGAATTTTGAATAGAACTTTTCTTAGGTTAGATTAACGATTAATAGGTAATTTTAAGAAACTTTGTTATTGTGAATATTATAATATTTTATCGTCGTTTTTTCTCCTTTAATTCAAAGTGAAAAGTAGAGTGTTTAACGTGGGACTAAACAACCACAATGACACTCGGATTAACGTCTCGTGTCATTATGGCTTGCTTTAGTCCCTTGTTGAACAATCTACTATTGTTTCTATAATCTTGTAAATTATGTATTGCAATTCGGTTTGGTTGGCTTGAGAGGGGCTGCCTTGTGACCTCCCAAATCTGAGAGGAAACGCTGCACTAGAGACTCGTCCGTTTATTGGTAGGTGAAGCTACCTGCAGGCTGGCAGATTGACTTAGGCCAAGAACTTAAGATTCCGCTAATATTCCACTATATTTCACACAACGCTATCTAGCTCCGTGGTAAGCATAGCTTAACTAGCGTGTGGTATGGAATCTAGAATTCGGATATATATGCTCTCTGGAGCCCTTAAAACTGGTAGCTTGGTCTCTGTACTCGATGCCGGTGGGGTACTATTTTTATAATTTTAAATATTTTGTATATTTCTTTTTTAAGGATATATTTAAAAATGTAATTTATATATATATTTTGCAGCCGCGTTCACTACCGCCACGCCACGGAACTTATTAGAAGTAAAATCCCCAAAATTCTAACATTTTCAAATTTGTAGGTCGAAAACAAATTCATTGGTGTTCTCATTATGAATATTTTACAACAACAATAACATTTACCAAAAAATGTTTCCAGTTGTCACACAAACATAGGCGATAAAAAAAATCGTAATTGAACGCTCACAGATCCGTTGGGGGAGCTACCTGTTCAACCCTTCCACTGCGGGGTACGGTTACGCCCCGCCCATTTTTCAATCTCGCTCACTTGCACAAATTATGCATCATTCTTCATCCGCACTTAGAGCGCACAAGTCAACTTATTCCAAACTACGCCGTTACCATTTACCATGGCCTTGTGGAGACCATACGCCCTAAGTGACGAACCCCTAAGCTTGAGCAAAGGTGCTGTCAAGACAGAGGAGGTTTCGCCGCGCCTCTCTTATGGTAGTCCTGAGCTGCCCCCACCGGTGCAAGGAGGTTACTACGTAACGTATCCGGATCCCCAACATCCTAGCGGGTTCTTCTACCAGCCTGCCACACCGTACACTTCACCTGCAATGCCGTACGTTCCACCTGCGATACCGTACCTTCCTTTTACGATACCGTACGTGCCACCTCCAGTACCCTACGTCGTGCCTGCTTCGCCGTATGCTGCGTCGACGATGTCGCCGGACTCCACTCGAAGCTTGTGTCTGACACAGCCAAAACCGCCTTCTTCAACGGAATCAGGTCTCCATTTCTCTGATTCAGAGTCACTGAGCGAAGATTTGGAGTACCAAATCTTCGAGAGAGACGCATTCCAAGGTCTCGTGGTGAAGAATGGCGGTTCAATATTGGGCAGTAATCCAAAGATCAAACGGGCTGTGCAGACAAGCCATTCCAATAACTCTTATCGCCAGCAGCGTGAAAGGAATAACTTGGCTGCTAAGAAGAGCAGAGATAGGAGGAAATTGAAGGAGATTAGACTGGCTTTCCAAGTCAAATTCCTCAAGAAAAAGATGGCGGTGTTAGAAGCCAGGATGGCTGCAGGAGTTTGTGCGCGGTGTGCTGGCAGAATGTAGTGTAGTGACTGTAGTGTAGTTAGTGTAAGTTTAATAGGTGTAAGGAACTTTATTAGTTAGTGTAAAAAGAAAATATTTGTAAATACTTCTTGCATAATATTGTACATAGTACTAATTTTTGTTAATATAGTTTTTTATTGTAAATATAAGTTAGTATCATAATTATTAGTCATTAGTGTTAATATTAGTTATTATTATAAACATTAGTATTATTTGTAAATACTGCCCTGCTTCTGAATGATATCTGGTCAATTTTGACCCAGATATCAGCCAATAATATTATAATTGTAAATTTCAGTTATGTACTATCAAAAATATTAGTTATTACTGTGCAACATTTTTTAATCTTAAGTTAAACTTGTTTTGAATTCAGCGACTTGTATATATATTTTTTAATAAATTGTGTAATGTTTTATAAAAAACAATGATATTTTTTTTTCCATATGCATGGATGAAAATTATATATTATTGTATTCGATACATTAGTTAAATAAAAAAAAAAAGATTTGAAAATTCCCTTACTTGGATATTCAATAAACATCTATAAGCGTAGTCCACATAAGGAAGTGTACAGATTACCGCTGCCTAAAGTAAACTCTAACTTTGCCAGACGCTTTAGTCCATATAAGGGCATCCATATTTATAATGAGACAAATAATGTTTCTCGTATAAAACTCTGTTCGGTGAGAGAAGCAAAAGCAAAAGTCTCAACATGGCTTCTTTCAATGTCCTATGACTTAACCGAAAGCCTCTTTGTTCACCTATCATAAATGTTGTGGTTATTGGTGATTCCAGTAAATAGATTATTATAAGTGTCGTGATATTTGGATGTTGCACACTTGGATGTTACGCGCTTGAACTTAATATAATTGTATTGATGGCTAATCTCCTAATCTTATATTGATGGCTATGTAAGTAAAACATGGCATAAAGGGATCGTTTGTAATGTTTTAACAATACAGAAATCTTTGATTTCGCCCGAGCAAAAATGTTAACACTGCGAAGTTTAAATTGTATCTGGCACCCACAGGACAGGCTTGCCTAGTGTGGGACCACAGTAAAACGCACAATATTGTATATACTTTTTGGCAATAAATTAATTTTTATTTTATTTTATTTTTATCTAATTGAACGGTACTTACTACGGTATTTTTAATGCTAATATGTAGTATACCCAGAGTAGGTACTACCAGGTGCCTACGGCTTCGGGAGCGTTCCCCTGACACCCAATATTTTAGTTATTTACCACAATATTAGACATCAAAATATTAAAAAGTTGTACGCAAACTCTGCTTATTTTTTTCGAGCATCCGAGTGTAATTTACGAAGGTACTTTAAATACTCTCTTGCTTAGGCAGATGTAGGCAAGATAGAAGAGAGACAATGAGAAGTTGTTCAAGTTTAACTTACGAGATTTGATTCATATCTACCTGTTAGGTATGCACAGACTAAAAGAGCTTAGGTTTATCAAATAAAAGAAAATATAGGCTGAATTGTGTTGATAGTTGTTTATTCAATTTGTTCCAACCTAATATAATTTTATTTCTAGTGGCATTTTACAATATCGCACATAAACTCGCAACCTCACTTTAAAATTAATTTATTACATACAGACTCGAATAGACCTAGACATTATTTTTCATTATTATTTACAAATTTTGGCATTGTGAAAATACCTTTGGTACCTAAACAGATAACCAGTTACCCAGTTAGATTACATAGGTGTCCTTTTGACGGGCTGTAACTTAGTAGGTACAATTTTTTTATTTTATATTTGTGCACACAAATTAGACAGTAGGTAATGGAAAAAGCAATTGACAATCTCTGCTTGCTTCTTTACCCAATAAATCTCTTATAGCAGACCTACACTACAAGATAATGTACTCAGCTTACTTAAATTTACTTATTAGTACGTACTGTACATTCACAATGATGTAAAACCTACCTAGGAAAGAACATCTTTAATCTTGAATCTAGGTGCCAACTAACAGAGCTTATATATGTAAATAAAATAAAATAATACAAAGTGGGAATAAGTGTTTTGATGGTTGTTTATTCAATATAATATAATAAATATTTTTTATCGCATCTCATTAACTTAGTTGGTTTTAAAAAAATACAAGTTAATAAGATTGCAGATATACACACAAAATCAACTTGAAATTAGATTCGACTAAAAGTTGGACTAGAAAGAGTAGACTTATAGACTTGTTTATTGAATATGCAAGTAAAGTCAATATAAATTTTAATTTAACCAATGTATTAAATACGAGAATGTATCATTTTCACCCATGTAGGTATAATAAATAAAACTTTTTTTAAGGTTTATACAATTTATAAAAAAAAAATTACTGGCTGAAGTCAAAACAACGAATATAATAATACAGGTAATTATATATTAACTTATGAATGAACAGTTTTGCACAGTAATAACTAATATTAATGATAATAACTAATATTTACAATAATAACATTAGTAGTTGGTACTAACTTGGTTACTAACTGTTTCTGCAAGGGTTGTTCAAATTGTAAACCGTCGCTCCACCACGCTATTCATTGCCTTCTGTTGTTCTAGGGAACAATTGGAAAATGTTTTTATTAGAAGCTCTTATTACCGTTTCTGGTAGGGAGTTCCACGATTGCACCACCCGGTTTGGCAAAAGTTATACATATTATGCTTGGACTGCTATGTATGGCCTCAGGATTAATCCTAGTAAGACTCAGGTCACCGTAATTGGCAGCTCAAGTCTTTTGCCAAAACTTGAATGGTTGGCACTACTCCAATTCACTTTGAAGGTACTACCATCCCATAAGCGAAACAGTCAAGAACTTGGGCATTTACCTTGACAAGACCATGTCATGGTCAGCTCAGGTGCAAAACGTCAGCTGCAAAATATTTACCACCGGTCGTTCTCTGAGGAGATTACGTAATTTCCTTCCAACTGCAACCAAAATTGCGCTAGCGCAAACCCTACTCCTCCCTTTACTGAACTATGCCGATGTCAGCTATCTCCATCTTAATGAGGACCAACTTAATAAACTTGAGCGACTCCAAAACTTCTGTATACGATTCATTTTTGGCTTGCGCAAATATAATCATGTTTCCGAATTTCGTAAAGAACTCAAGTGGTTACCAATCCGTCTTTGCCGGAATACTCATATACTCTCCCTTCTTTTGAATATTTTGTTTTACCCGACTACTCCTCTCTATCTAAAAAGTGTTTTCGATTTCTGCGGAATAATGACACTAGACACTTGAGATCCACGGAAAATTTAGCCCTGGAAGTGAGGACACATTCTACAAATTTCTATAACAAGTCCTTCACAATACGAGCTGCACGACTGTGGAACACATTGCCTGTAAATATACGACGAGCACAGTCGCTGTCTACATTTCAGAGACTGGTAAAAGAGCACTATCTAACGCTATAAGTTTTTTATGTCAACTCCATACGATTATTTCTAGGAACTGTATGTTTTGTAATTATGATGTGTATATAATAGGGGTTAAAGTATGCAATTGCCGTTTCATTGTAATAGGTACTTCGAATTGACATAGAACCTTCATGGTTTGAGATTTTTGAGTAAAACTTTTTCCACATGGTACCTATGTAGTTCTTCATTTAAAAATGTGCAACATTCGATTATCGACTTTCAGTTGTTTTTTTTATTCAGCTTAGACAAGAAAGATGGATACTTCGAAAATTCGAGTGATTTTTGAATACGAGTTCCGACGCGGAACTAACGCGGCAGAAACAGCTCGCAATATCAATGTTGCGTTTGGAGAGGGGACTGCTAATGAACGCACCGTGCGATTTTGGTTTAAACGCTTTCGTGATTGAAACTTTGATTTGAAGAACGAACCACGAGGAAGGCCGTCCACACAGGTGAATAACAATGAATTGAAAGACATGATGGAAGCCGATCCGAGCCAAACTACCCAGGAATTAGCTGCATGGTTTAACGTTACCTTACCAACAATATTGACTCATTTGCAAATAAAAAAATGTGAAAATTTGTACCTCATGATTTGACTGATCTGCAGAAAGAAATGCGTGTTGAAACTTGTGTTGCCTTGTTGAATCGATACAGAAATGAAGGAATATTGGATCGAATTGTGACATGTGATGAAAAGTGGATTCTTTACGATAACCGTAAGCGAAAAATGCAATGGCTGACCCCAGGTGAAACACCACAACAGTGTCCTAAAGCAAAGCTTACCAATAAAAAGGTAATGGTAACTGTTTGGTGGTCTCAGCATGGTGTTATTCACTATAGCTTTCTACGATCTGGTCAAGCAATAACGGCAGATATCTACTGTGCCGAACTCCGAACAATGATAGCAAAACTAGCAGTGAAACAGCCCCGACTCAAGAATCGATCTTCACCATTACTGCTCCATGATAACGCGAGACCTCATACAGCATGAGAAACCGTTTTAACTCTACAGGAACTGCAATTAGAAACTATCCGTCATCCTCCGTATTCGCCAGACCTTGCTCCAACAGACTACCATTTTTTTCGTGATTTGGACAATTTTCTATGTGATAAAAAGTTTTCTTCTCAGGAGGCAGTACAAAATGCTTTCACTCAGTTTGTCGAATCTAGATCACCAGAGTTCTATCGCAAAGGCATAAATGACCTTCCTACTAGATGGCAGCAATGTATAGATAATAATGGTAATTATTTTGATTAAATAAATACGTTAAATTAAAAAAAAAATCAATTTGTCAGTACAAATCGGCAATTTCAAACTTTAACCCCTAATATTTACCTCAGTATATGTTGCGCATAGGTATGTATTGGTTATTATATTTTTATATATGGTATAAGATGTATATGTTTTATTACAGTATTTGTGTATGAAGTCTTATTTTATGTAAGTACATAAATGTATATGTAGGTATCTATCTACAGTAATAAGTACTTTTTCCCATACTTCTGCTATTTAAATAAGATATTTTAAGTAATTATAATTTAGTGTACATCGCAAACTACCTGGTCTTGCAGTTTAGTCCATATACTGGTTGTCTGGAAGAGATTGCAGATCGCGATAAGGCCGCCCATGTACAACTTTCTATCTTGTACCTATCCTGTGTATTTATCCTATTTTTGGTGTGCAATAAAGAGTATTTATCTTATCTTATATAAATAATAGTATCTTGATTTAGCTCACGAGATTGTCGATATGTGGGAGGTGGACTTGGCAGTCATTGTTCCGATAGTGGTAATCGTTAACGGACTCATAGCCAAGAGGCTCGACCAACACCTAGAGAGACTCGCGTTGGGCAGCTGGATCAAGGGCCTGATACAGAAGGCGGTACTCCTCGACGACACACATAGTGAGAAAGTTCCTCTCTAGCCCTGACCACCGGTAGCTTGGTCCGTGTACTCAATGCCGGTGCCTACTATTTTTTATATTTTTAAATATATTTTGTATTTCTTTTTTAAGGATATAAGTAAAAATGTAAATTATATTAAAAAAGAATAAAGGGAATAATAATTTAAATTTTTACACTGAGCGGGGATCCAACTCGCGCCTCGTGCGTAGCGGCCGCGTGCACTACCGCCACGCCACGGAACTTATTAGAAGTAGAACCGTCAACATTCGAAAATTTATAAATATGTAGGTCGAAACCAAATTCATTGGTGTTCTCATTATGAATATTTTACAACAACAATAACATTTACCAAAAACCGTTTCCAGTTGTCACACAAACATAGGCGATAAAAAAACTCGTAATTCAACGCTCACAGACCCGTTGGGGCGGCTACCTGTTTAACCATTCCACTGCGGGGTACGGTTGTATACGCCCCGCCCATTTTTCAACCTCGCTCACTTGCACAAATTATGCATCATTCTTCATCCGCACTTCGAGCGCACAAGTCGACTTATTCCTATCTACGCCGTTAGCATTCACCATGGCCTTATGGAGACCATACGCCTTAAGTGACGAACCTCTAGACTTGAACAAAAGTGCTCTCAAGTCAGAGGAGGTTTCGCCGCGCCTCTCTTATGATAGTCCTGAGGTGCCCCCACGGGTGCAAGGAGGATACTACGTAACGTATCCGGATCCCCAACATCCTCACGGGCTCTTCCACCAGCCTGCCACACCGTACACTTCACCTGCAATCTCGTACGTTCCACCTGCGATGCCGTACATTCCACCTCCAGTACCCTACGTCGTGCCTGCTTCGCCGTATGCTGCGTCGACGATATCGCCGGACTCCACTCGAAGCTTGTGTCTGACACAGCCAAAACCGCCTTCTTCATCGGAATCGGGTCTCCATTTCTCTGATTCAGAGTCACTGAGCGAAGATTTGGAGTACCAAATCTTCGAGAGAGACGCATTCCAAGGTCTCGCGGAGAAGAATGGCGGTTCAGTATTGGGCAGTAACCCAAAGATGAGACGGGCTGTGCAGACAAGCCAGTCAAATAACTCTTATCGCCAGCAGCGTGAAAGGAATAACTTGGCTGCTAAGAAGAGCAGAGATAGGAGGAAATTGAAGGAGATTAGACTGGCTTTCCAAGTCAAATTCCTCAAGAAAAAGATGGCGGTGTTAGAAGCCGGGATGGCTGCAGGAGTTTGTGCGCGGTGTGCTGGCAGAATGTAGTGTAGTACTGTAGTTTAGTTCATTGTAGTGTAAGTTTATTAGGTATAAGGAACTTTATTAGTTTATGTAAAAAGAAAATGTTTGTAAATACTACTTGCATAATATTGTACATAGTACTCATTTTTGTCAATATAGATTTTTATTGTAAATATAAGTTGATATCACAATCATTAGTCATTAGTGTTAATATTAGTTATTATTATAAACATTAGTACTATTCGTAAATATTGCCCTGCTTCTTAGCGATATCTGGTCAACTTTTGACCCAGATATCAGCCAATAATATTATAATTGTAAATATAAGTTATTTACTATCAAAAATATTAGTTATTACTGTGCAATATTTTTTATTCTTAAGTTAAACTTGTTTTGAATTCAGCGACTTGTATATATTTTTTTAAATAAATTGTGTAATGTTTTATGAAAAACAATGATATTTTATAAGCATGGATGAGAATAATATATTCTTGTATTCGATACATTAGTTAAATTAAAAATTTTATTGCCTTTACTTGGATATTCAATAAACATCTATATATCTGTAAGTGTAGTCCATTTAATTAAATGGTATAACCACCAAATCGTATTTTTTGAATGCTAATATGTAGTATACCCAGAGTAGGTACTACCAGGTGCCTTCGGCTTCGGGAGTGTTCCCCTGACACCCAATATTTTTTAGTAATTTACATAACTACAATATCAGACATCAAAACATGAAAAATTTGTACGCAAAATCTGCTTGTTTTTTGACGTGACAACGTCTTATAAATTGGTTTGCCGGGTGACACTTCAAGAAACTG
This sequence comes from Eilema caniola, assembly GCA_949126895.1. NCBI lineage: Eukaryota > Metazoa > Arthropoda > Insecta > Lepidoptera > Erebidae > Eilema > Eilema caniola. The sequence continues at coordinate 1,287,577 of OX421475.1, forward strand.
CGTTACGCTCCGCTCACGTTATGCGCTCACAATGAGAGCGAGTGAGAGGCACGCGTCCCTTCCACTCGGGCATGGTTAGCCCGCCTAAGAGCGAGAGAGACAGACATTTTTAAATTGTTACGATTATTTCATCCTTCTTCCTACTATACGAATGAATATTCACATTAAAATTATTTTACCACTCAAAGTCGTTGTCACGTAAAACTTTCGCCCGTATATCGACTTTACAGGCAACCAAATTTTTTTTTTCGAGCAGTCGAGTGTAATTTACTAAGGTACTTTAAATACTCTTTTACTTAGTCAGTTAAAGGCAAGATAGAAGAGAGACATCGAGAAGTTGTTCAAGTTTAACTTCCGAGATTTGATTCATATCTATCTTTCAGATATGCACATTAGGTAAACCAAATGAAATTGATAGTTAGTTACGTTTGAATACCTCATAAAATTTTATTTCTAGTGGCATTTAACAATATTACACATAAACTCACAAACTCAATTTAAAATTAATTTATTACATACAGACTCGAATAGACCTAGACATTATTTTTCATTATTATTTACACATTCAATACTAACATAAAACAAATAAGTATACAACACTAATCGATCTAATTATCGAATTGATCTAACTGTAAATTAATTTAATCACATTAGACCGAACACATTAGAAGGTATTAAATTATTAAATGAATACTTCATTTCTCACCTCAAACCAGTAAAACAAAAATGACACAAAGATTCATCTATGCACATTGTGTTGTGGATCGCTGGTGCCTGGTGTTTTACATAGGTAAATAAAATAAAATAATACAAAGTAGGAATAAGTGTTTTGATGGTTGTTTATTCAATATAGTATAATAAATATTTTTTACCACATCTCATTAACTTAGTTGGTTTAAAAAAAAAACAAGTTTATAAGATTGCAGATATACACACAAAATCAACTTGAAATTAAATTCGACTAAAAGTTGGACTAGAAAGAGTAGACTTATAGACTTATTGATTAAATATGCAAGTAAAGTTAATAATAAGTTTAATTTAACTAATGTATCGAATACCATAATGTATATTTTTCAACCATGTAGGTATAAAAAATAATGCTTTTTTTTAAAGATTACACAAGTTATATAAAAAAATATAACTTGCTGAAATCAAAACAAGGAATATAATAATACAGATAATTAATTATTAACTTATGAATGAACAATTTTGCACAGTAATAACTAATATTAATGATAATAACTGATATTTACAATAATAACGTTATTGGCTGGTATCTGGGTCAAAAGTTGACAAACACTAAGAAGCGGGCAATATTTACAAAAAATGCTAATGTTTATAATAATAACTAATAATATATTAACACTAATGACTAATATTTATGATACCAACTTATTTTTACAATAAAAACCTATATTGACAAAAATAAGTTCTGTTTACAATATTATGCAAATAGTACAAACATTTATTTTACACTTTTCTAATAAAGTTCCCTATTAAACTTACACTTCAATAAACTACACTTCAGTCACTACACTACATTATGCCAGCACACCGCTCACAAACACCTGCGTCCATCCTCGCTTTTAATGCCGCCATCTTTTTCTTGAGGAAGCTGACCTGGAAAGCCAGCATAATCTCCTTCAACTTCCTCCTATCTCTGCTTTGCTTAGGAGGATAAGAGTGATTAGACTGACTTGTCTGCACAGCCCGCCTCATCCTTGGGTTACTGCCCAATAATGAACCACCATTCTTTACCGCAAGACCTTGGAATGCGTCTCTCTTGAAGATTTGGTACTCCATATCTCCGCTCAGAGACTCTGTATCAGAGACATGGAGACCAAATTCCGTCGAAAAGACTGTTTTGGCTGTGTCCGACACAAGTTTCCAGTGGAGTCCGGCGATATCGTCGACGCAGCATACGGTGAAGCAGACACGACGTAGGGTAGCGCAGGTGTAACGTATGGTATCGCAGATGGAAGGTCCGGCATCGCAGATGGAACGTACGGCTTCACAGGTGACGCGTACGGTGTGGCAGGCTGGTAGAGGAGCCCGTGAGGATGCTGAGGGTCCGAATACGTTGCATAGTATCCTTCTTGCACCGGGGGGGCAGCTCAGGACTACCATGAGAGAGACGTGGTGAAACATCCTCTGACTGAGCACTTTTGCTCAAGTCTAGAGGTTTAGTAGGAACCTTCATAAACTGTATAATTCGTTCATTCTGTAACAAATTTTCGTTGTGGTGATTCACATTCTATTTCACTATACTCCATTCGGTTAGGTAAGTACATAACTAAAGGGAAAAAATCTTGAAGCACCTTTTTATAAATACACAAATAAAAAGAAAAAAGTTTTTAAATAAAACTTTTTTAAAAGACTCGTTGTTTACGTTTAGTTAAGTACGTTCGATCAGCGTTAGAAATATCTTGACTCCAAAAAGAACTAAATTGTTTTCTTGTTTTAAGTTGTATTTTTGTCCAAATTAAAGTTCCAAACCAAATATCAGAACAATTTCGTTAATATGAAGCTGGGAAAACCAAGGAATTAAGATAATTTTGAGCACTTTGTCGCAGTACAGTTTGTTGTGTATCTCATTGCGGGTCTAATGATGTGAAACTAAGGTATTTAGTGAACGCAGCTAAGTCGTCACTAACGATAATCACCATGCTAAATGAAAGTTAATAAACAACGTAAGTAAAAATAAACAACTGAGCCAATCAGTTGTGAGCAGGTACCTACTCGTAACTTTTGAAATACCTAGCTGCCTGAAAAAATCAATTATGTACCTACCTAAGTGATACACAAAAAATATCCTGGTGAAGCTCGAATACCCAGGAACCCATATAAAATATGAAAATTACTATTTTAGAGTGTCTGCGTTGTCGCTTGTGAGGAAAAATACACATAAGACTACAGAAACAATGTGCTGCTTGTCTTTGAGCCTATTGTCTTCGCCTCTCAAAATTAATTTTTGTATCTCTTTTTACAACTCGGAATGTAGCCGGTTTTTCTTCAATATTTCCCAACTTTATTCAAAAAAGTTGCCATTACAACCACTTAGAACAATTCGATCACAGGTGTCGTAATCTTTTAGTTACTGTTACGACAAGGGTTGTTCAAATTGTAAACCGTCGCTACGCCAACGCTATTTATTGCCTTCTATTGTTCTAGGGAACAATTGGAATCAAAGACACAGTATTAAAGATAAGAAATAATGGTCTTTGTTTTCACCCAATGGAAGATTTTGTATAAACTTTGAGTAAGAATAAATAAAACGGTAAGACATGGAAGAATCTAGAATCCGTTACTGGACTGAAGATGGGCGGTATCAGGAATTCTATGTTTTCATAGTAACATCCGATTTGACAGTTTCTTTTTTTTGAGTAGTTTGCTGCAGTATATTTATTACTTTGTTTTTGTAATCTTGCTTTTAGCTGCAGTATATTTATTACTTTGTTTCTGTAATCTTGTAAATTACGTAAGTATTGAAATTCGGTTTAGCCGGTTTGAGAGGGGCTGCCTTGTGAACTCCCAAATCTGAGAGGAAATGCTGCACTAGAGCCTCGTCCGTCTATTTGTAGGTGAAGCGACCTGCAGACTGGCAGATTGGCTTAGGCCAAGAAGGTCTTGGATCATTCAACTTAATGTTCCACTAAATTTCATACAACGCTATCTAGATCCATGGTAAGCACAACTAGCTTGTGTTATGGAATCTAAAATTCGGATAAATATACTTGGATACTTGTTTTTGTAAATACATACAAATATAATAATATCCGTGGCGTGGCGGTAGTGAACGCGGCCGCTACGCAGGAGGCGCGGGTTCGATCCCCGCTCAGTGCAAATATTTGTATGCATGAATATGGGTATTTGCATTGGTCTGGCTGTTTCTATGTATAATATGTATGTATTTACAAAAAAAAAAAAAGTATCTAAGTATGTTTATCCGCATTCTAGATGCCATAACACAAGCTAGTTAGGCTATGCTTACCGTGGATCTAGATAGCGTTGTGTGAAATGTTGTGGAATATTTATATTTATTATTTATTTATACATAGAAACACCCAGGCCAATGTAAATGTACATATTCTTGCATTCATAACCGAACCAGCCTGAAGCAGAGAAGGAGGAGAGGAGACTTCACTTGAGATATACGAGATACTAAATGGGCATTACAATGTGACAAGTATCGATGGCATGTACCTACACCAGAAACTCAAACAGACAGTTATGGGGCACTCGATGAAACTTAGTAAACCTCAGTGTGCCAACAACACTAGATATAGGAAACTGTTTAACTCCTACCAGAGACAGTAATAAGTATTCCTAACATAATCATTTTTAATAGACTGGACAATCATTTAAAACATTAAACACAAGTGCAGTGACATACACGCATCAGCTCTAAGCTGCTAGTGTATCAATATAAAATAATAATAGTAACTTGATTTAGCTCACGAGTGTCGACATGTGGGAGGTGGACTCGGCAGTCATTGTTCCGATAGTGGTAACCGTTAACGGACTTATAGCCAAGAGGCTCGGCCAACAGCTAGAGAGACTCGCGTTGGGCAGCTGGATCAAGGGCCTGATACAGAAGGCGGTACTCCTCGACGGCACGCATAGCGAGGAAGTTGCTCTCTCTGGAGCCCTGACCACCAGCAGCTTGGTCACTGTATTCGATGCCGGTGGGGTATTATATTTATAATTTTAAATATATTTTGTATTTCTTTTTATAGGATATATTTAAAAATGTAATTTATATGTATTTTAATAAAGAATAAAGGGAATAATAATACAAATATTTGCACTGAGCGGGGATCGAACTCGCGCCTTCTGCCTAGCAGCCTCGTTCACTACCACCACGCTACGGAACTTATTAGAAGTAAAATCGTTAAAATTCGGGGTCGTTAACAAATTCATTGGCGTTCTCATTATGACTTTTTCGTTCCAGTTGTCACACAAACATAGGTAATAAAAAAAATCGTAATTCAACGCTCACACATCCGTTGGGGCTGCTACCTGTTCAACCCTCCCACTGCGGGGTACGGTTGTTTACACCCCGCCTATTTTTCAACCTCGCTCACTTGCACAAATTATGCATCATTCTTCATCCGTACTTCGAGCGCACAAGTCGACTTATTTCAATCTACGCCGTTACCATTCACCATGGCCTTGTGGAGACCATACGCCCTAAGTGACGAACCCCTAAGCTTGAGCAAAGGTGCTGTCAAGACAGAGGAGGTTTCGCCGCTCCTCTCTTATGGTAGTCCTGAGCTGCCCCCAACGGTGCAAAGAGCTTACTACGTAACGTATCCGGATCCCCATCATCCTCGCGGGTTCTTCCAGCAGCCTGCCGCACCGTACACTTCACCTACAATGCCGTACGTTCCACCTGCGATGCCGTACCTTCCATCTACGATACCGTACGTTCCACCTCCCTACGTAGTACCCTACGTCGTGCCTGCTTCGCCGTATGCTGCGTCGACCGATGTCGCCGGACTCCACTCGAAGCTTGTGTCTGACACAGCCAAAACCGCCTTCTTCAACGGAATCAGGTCTCCATGTCTCTGATTCAGAGTCACTGAGCGAAGATTTGGAGTACCAAATCTTCGAGAGAGATGCATTCCAAGGTCTCGCGGTGAAGAATGGCGGGTCATTATTGGGCAGTAACCCAGAGATGAAACGGGCTGTGCAGACAAGCCATTCTAATAACTCTTATCGTCAGCAGCGTGAAAGGAATAATTTGGCTGCTAAGAAGAGCAGAGATAGGAGGAAATTGAAGGAGATGAGACTGGCGTTCTGAGTCAACTTCCTTAAAAAAAAGATGGCGTTGTTAAAAGCCAGGATGGCTGAAGGAGTTTGTGCGCGGTGTGCTGGCAGAATGTAATGTAGTAACTGTAGTGTAGTTCATTGTAGTGTAAGTTTAATAGGTATAAGGAACTCTATTAGTAAGTGTAAAAATAAAATGTTTGTAAATACTACTTGCATAATTTGTATACAGTACTATTTTTTGTCAATATAGATTTTTATTGTAAATATAAGTTGATATCATAATTATTAGTCATTAGTGTTAATATTAGTTTTTATTATAAACCTTAGTATTTTTTGTAAATATTGCCCTGCTTCTTAGCGATATCTGGTCAATTTTAGACCTAGATATCATCGTACCTGATATTTTGAATTATAACATTAATAATTGAAAATATCAGGTACTTTCAAAAATATTAGTTATTAACTGTGCAACATTTTTCTTTCATAAGTTAAACTTGATTTGAGTTCAACGTCTTGTATATTTTTTTTTATAAATTGTGTAATGGTTTATAAAAACAATGATCTTTTATTTTCATGGATGAAAATGATATATTCTCGTATTCGGTACATTAATTAAAATTAAATTTATATTGCCTTTACTTGCATATTCAATAAACATCTGTATCTATTAGTGTAGTCCATCTTTTTGTCGCATTTAATTTTAAGATGTGTGTTTATCTGCAATCTTATTAACTTGTTTTTTTACTATGTCCAAGCGTAATTAACAAAATGAGATACGGTTATTTTTTTTTATTAAATAATGTATTGTATTGAATAAATAAACATCAAAACACATTCTTCCTAATTTTTATTCTTTATTACCTTATTTTCAGAAACTCTAACAAAAATATTGCACAGGGAATTAATTTAATCATGAAATACTAATGTGAATCTTCTGCATCTAATCTTTAATAAATATTAATACAACTAATAAATTAAATTTTTAAACAATTTAAAAAAATAACCACTATTAGACAAAAGACTAGCTTAAGGCGTGTCGAAGAACCCGTCCCGTATCATTCCCGGCGCAGAGGTGCCCACGATGCTGGCCGCGTTACCTCGTTGAACTGTGATGGGTATCCTTTGCCCCAGAAATGAGCCGTGAGGTCGTGGATGCGGTGGCCAATTTCCGCCATCAACCTCTTTGTCTCCGATCCCCAATTGCCCAGGGTCTCCACCGCAATGGGCACAAAATAATATTGTGGCTCCATTGCGGCGCATTTTGCACTTTTCTTGCTCGCCGCCTCCTCAGCCGCCGCTGCCGGTGCGTTGATGGTGCGACTCAGATGCGTGGCCGCGACAGTGCTGACGCATGTGGCGTTCCACACCAGGCACTTGCCGTTTTCCAGGGCACCAAAGTCAGACCATCAGGTCGCCTCCCGTCTGATCTGCTGGGGCGCGGGGGCTCCAGCACGCATGGTACCTACATTAAGTTCAATACTCGCTGTGTAAGCATTTATAGACAAAAATATGTGTGTTTATGTGTGTTTATGTGTGTTTGGGTGTGTCATTACCTATATTGTGAGAATTATACTAGATACAATTTTAAAAATCTTAACCGCCTCTATATTTCAACTTACAGAATGACTGGAACATAGTAGGTCCCTTTTGATAGTAGGTATCTACTGCGCGAGCGTATTGGTTGCGCAAGCTCTTGGGCCCGCCTAACAATAAAATACAGGGTCTCACGCGCTCTCATTGGTTCAAGTTTGAAGTAGGTACTTATTTTTTAACACCGTTCTGGCTTTTGTGTGAAAAAGGTAATCTGACTAACTAGCGATGGGTAAAATGAAACTGCGAAGTATCGCCATGTTGTTCCGTTACTGGAATTTTGTTCCTCTTTTGTTCACGAAGACGCTCGTACAGTTAGTTGCGCGAATGTTGTGGAACATTCGCAAAGGATTAGACTCTACGATTGTTCGTAGAGTCTAATCCTTTTATTATTAAAAAAATATGTGAACATCTTAAGCCTAAATTAGAGACAATACATCAACAAGGTGCAACTATGTACCCTTCGCCGATATCCCTACTCAGGCAGTAGCACCTACACCTTCCACAACAAATACTTATTAGAAGGTAATAAAACAAATGGCGAGCTAAACTTCTGGGGCAACACATTTTGCTTTTTTTCTAATAAACTTTTATTTTTGTTTGTGAAACCGTTTTAAAATACCTATGTGACGAGACGCCAAAAGGATAACTGTAGGTATGAAGTATCTATTTAAAAGGAAAACTGAATAAACTGAAATAAGCACTATAAATCTTCAGGCTTTCACGGCCGGCGTTGCATGTAGAATATACTGCTTCCGGGCTGATTGGAATGGAATGGAACGCAAGTTTCACATCGACCACGGCCAATCAGCCCGGAAGCAGTATATTCTACATAAAATAAGCACTATCTAAAAATCAAGTGAACTAACATTAGAAGTTACAATACGCATCTAGATTGCCTCCAGTGGTACCTCAGGGAGCTATGTCGGTAGGCAGATGATGGTCATAATATTTTTTTATTGAGAACTATATTGAGAACTATAAATCAAATAACAAACCAATAAAGATTACATATGAGGGTACAGATATAGGAACATCTGTCGATACTAAATTCTTAGGTATTACATTAGATAAACATTGTAATTGGCACTTGCATATAAATGGCTTGTGTGCCAAGATAAATCGCTTCGTTTTTGCTTTAAGACGATTACGCAAAACAGTGAATTTAAAAACTGCAATGACTGCTTACCACGGCTATGTACAATCAATTTTAAGGTATGGTTTACTATTATGGGGTAATTCAAATCACATCTCAAAAGTCTTTGTAGGTATGTCAGAAAAAATGTATTCGGGCTATGGCGAACATTGGACCACTAGACTCGTGTAAGCCTTTAAAAGTCTGAAGCTGCTGACGTTGACGTCACTATACGTCTTAGAAATTGGCATATTTGTAAAGAAAAATCCAGAGTTGTTCAAAAAGGCCAGTGAAGATAAGCTGTACATGTCTAGAGATAGCACAAAACTTTTGCTGCCTAGCTGTAAAACTTCTCTTCATCAAAATAACTCACATTTTATGACAGCCAAAATTTATAATCACATACCCAGACCCATTAGAGAGTTGACCTTCAATAAATTTAAGAAAACACTAACTACCTGGCTGATGGAGAAGTCTTATTATAGTGTCAGGGAGTTTCTTGAGGATAAATGATGATGGTTTGGGTATTAATGACATCGAAGTATAAATCAAATTATGTGTGTAATAGATTGCTAATGTGAGATTATTGCTTGTGTAATTATTGATTATTGATAGTACTGTGTATTCTGACATTACAAAATTATTCTTACATGCATTCTTGACAAAATATTGACATTTTTTTTTTTATATAATGGACATTTTATTTGCATTCTAATTATTTTAATCTTATTACAATTATTAATTATTAAATATGTGACATTTTGAATTCTAATAAATAAATAATTTAACTTTGCATGCAGAGAATCTGCGAAACATGTCGGACATTATTTGATTTTGTAAAGTACTGTGTATTCTGACATTACAAAATTATTCTTACATGCATTCTTGACAAAATATTGACATTTTTTTTTTATAATGGACATTTTATTTGCATTATTAGAATGCAAATAAAATGTCCATTATAAAAAAAAAATATTTTAATCTTATTACAATTATTAATTATTAAATATGTGACATTTTGAATTCTAATAAATAAATAATTTAACTTTGCATGCAGAGAATCTGCGAAACATGTCGGACATTATTTGATTTTGTAACACCACTGTAAAATACCGTGTTACGAGCAATAAATGATTTACTTACTTACTTACTTACTATTGCCAATGTTTAAGAACGAGCTACGATTTGTGGAGGGAATTGTTTCTGAGCAATCCGTTATTTGCTTACTGGTAAAGGCATTGTTTCGAATATCCAAACTATATGCGCTTGGTACTGATTGTACCCGAAGAGATAATGCGAGAGGCATGCCAACGGATTATAACATTTTGTAAAGATGACATCACATTTATACCCTATATATTTTATACACTGCAGGTTGCTTCACCTACCAATTGACGGCCGAGGCTTTAGCGCAGTGTTTCCTCTGAGATTTGAGAGGTCACAAGCAAGGCAGGCAGGCTCTTAAACCAACTAAACCGAACCAATTTTCATAATATGATTTACAAGATTACGGAAACTAACTAAAAAATCCAATGCAGCTAAAAGTAATAAATATTCAAATTTCTCAAAAAAAAACTGTCACGTCGGATGATCTATGAAAACATAGAAATTACAGATATTGCTGTCTCTTCTGTCCAATAACGGATTCTAGATTCACCCACGTCTTACCGTTATATTTATTTTTACTCAAAGTTTATACAAAACCTTCCACTGGATAAAAACAAAAACATTATTTCATTTCTTAAACACTGTCTTTGATTCCAATTCTGCCCTAGAACAATAGAAGACAATGAATCGGCATTGGTGCAGCGACGGTTTGCAATTTATACAGCCCTTGTAGAAACAGGTTGTAAAAAGATTAGGGCAACTGTAAAAGAATTGTTCCAAGTAGTGATGCTAATTCTGTTGTGACATAACTAAACTAAAATAAGCTAAAAATCTCTAAAATTTAGTTTAGTCCTGTCAAACGTCGTTCGGTATTCTGAGAACACACGGCTTACCTAAAATTAGTTTGACACGGCCAAAATTCGCTAAGTTACTTCATTTAGTCCTTTTTTAGTGAATCGGTATTCTGTTGTACGTTTTAAATGTCAAAGATTCACTATAATTAGAAATGTCACACTAAAATTAGACGCCACCTAAATGATGCCGACTAAGTTAGTGATAGTTGTAGTTCTATGTGGTACTCGATCCAGAACCTCCACACGGTGCACCCAGGGCTACAGAGACGGCAGCGCCACTCTCCCATAGGGCTAATGCTGCCGCTTACGGCAAATTCCAACCGAGGCGGAGCGACTCTGCAGAAGATTGCTCGGAGGTTTTCCAAGAATCCCTCTGACTTGCACAGGGTACAGTGGAGAGCAGGCATGTGCTAGACTAGTTAACCGAACATCTGGCTTCACCTCATCGGAGCTAATGATCAGATGGCTATGTCAGACTTGAACTAACTAAAGCCGCACGGTGATTCATCACATCGGCCTGTGTGGTGGTTTTTTGGTTAATCATACTAGCGTAAGCATGTAGTGTCAAATCGTAGCGTCAAATTGACTTGCACAGATTCCATGATTAATAACTTTATTTACATAGATAATAAAGACATGTACCGCGAAATGCCAGGTACGTGAATCGTCCCGAAGAGGGCCAGACTCCCGAGGAGGGCCAGACCGAGAGGGATGGCCCTGGATCAGCCGGGGTGCGAGGGATATGTCGCATGACAACCTCCCCTTCGGCCTAGCACTACGACTACGACCCACAGACGGCGTGCGGTTTAGTCGGTTCGAGTCCGACATAACCTCCCTCTCCGGCTCCGGAGAGGGTGGATTACCCGCACAAAAAAAAGGGACGTGAAAACTATATTTACTTAGGTTTGATTAAAAAAAAATCACAGGCTTTTTACTATTTTATCAATATTATGCATTAATTTACATTTACCAGCATTTTAACAACCTATAAATACAGTTTTTAAAGATTTTATGAAAAGACCCTTTATCATTGAGCGGCAACACTTCCATTTTCAACTTTTAGCCATGTCATATTCGAATTTAGCGCTGTCTTAGTGAACACTAATTTTAGTTGGACTAAACAACAGAATAGCTTTATGTCAATCACTAAGCTAAAATAATAAAATTTTAGAGAAATTTAAGTTTGGAGATGTCAACAACAGAATTAGCATCAGTATCTAGGTAGTAATGGCAACCTTTTTAGATAAAGTTGTAAAATATTAAAATAGACCCGCATCATTTCAAGTTGTGAAAAGAGTAACAAAATTACCTAATTTTGAGAGGCGAAGACAATGGGCTCGCATGCAAGCAGCACATGGTTTTTGAAGTCTAATGTGTATTTTTCCTCACAAGCTTCAACGCGTGCAAGTAATTTTATAACTTTTATCATCAGGATATTGTTTTGTACCACTAAGGAAGGTTCATAATTGATTTTTACCTACTTAGGTATGAGCCTGAGTATGCCTACTCATAAGTGATTAACTTATTTTTAAAGAATATTAGCAACCGAAATTATCGAACTTACTAATATTCCCTTTAACCCCTCCGACTAAGCTAAATTGCTTGTGCTACGAGTGGGTTCACGTCGGTAGTGTAATGGCCAGGATTCGAACCCGCGACCTCTCGATCGTAAGGTCGACTCCTTAACCACTAAGCTACCGACGCTTTTAAGTTGTTTATTTGTACTTACATTGTTTATTAACGTTTATTGAGCATAGTCAATATCGTTCGTGACGACTTAGCTGCGTACACGTATAGTGCCATGGACCGCACGACACCCGCGTAAAGTCTCCTGCAGGAGGCCTCTGGGCCCTTCAAGTTGGGCAACAACCGGCCCAAGGCATTCGCCGTGAGCACCAACTTGGGGCGCAGACTTCGGAAGTGCTGTCCGAAGTCCCATCGACCGTCAAGCACGAGCCCCAGGTATTTCAACCGGGGCTTGATGTCGATGGGAGTGCCTCCCACTGTAAGGCTGGCTCCCGGGCCTGGCCTGCGCCGAGGGCCATGAAAGAACATGGCCTCGGACTTGTGCAGAGCCACCTCGAGACCCAGCCGCCGGATCTTGTCGACGACCTGAGCAACCGCGGTCGTGGCCCTCAGGGTCGCTTCGCGGTGCGTAGCCCCGCTCACCGTCACTAGCGTGTTATCCGCGTAACACGTGACGGTGGCACCGTACGCGAAGTCACCGCGAAGCACCCAGTCGTAACCGATGTTCCACAGGAGTGGCCCCAGGACCGACCCCTGCGAAACACCGCACGACATCTCACGCCTACCGACTCCCGTCGAACTTGGGTAGATGACGGCTCTCTCCGTCAGGTACGCCCCGACTATGCGGCGGAGGTAGAGAGGCACGTCGTGGTACACGAGTGCCTCCCTGGTGCAACTCCAGGCAAGGTGTTGAAGGCGTTGGAGATGTCCAAGGACACCGCCAACATCACCTCGCCCCGGGCAACCGCATCCCCCGCTAGAGTCCTCACACGCATGATGGCATCCACAGTGGAACGCCACCGGCGGAACCCAAACTGGGTGTTCGCCAGGTCCGGCCCCACTCTAGAGAGATGCTCGACGAGGCGCTTGGCAATGACTCTTTCGAAGAGAGAAGAGGCCCGGGGGCGCAGCTTTTCTCTTACCATAAGGTAAGGCCGCCCCCATGGGTCCCGCTCCAGCGTCTCCAGGAGCTCCCGGTAACAAGCGGCTTTTGACCGCTTGATCTCCGCTCGGAGGGCATTCCGGGCCTCCCTGTATCCCTCATGAAGCTCCGCCAATCGGGGCTCCGAGTTTGCGGGACGAGTACGCCTCCTACGGAACTAGGTCTATACCTAGACTACGAGTATGGATGTTAGGGTAGGTAAAATAAATTTTAATGAAACTAAATGTCGATTACTAGAATATGTCATTTTTATACTTGGAAATAATAGGGGTTAAAGTATGCAATTGCCGTTTCATTGTAATAGGTACTTCGAATTAACATAGAACCTTCATGGTTTGAGATTTTTGAGTGAAACTTTTTCCACATGGTACCTATGTAATTCTTCATTTAAAAATGTGCAACATTCGATTATCGACTTTCAGTTGTTTTTTTTATTCAACTTAGACAAGAAAGATGGATACTTCGAAAATTCGAGTGATTTTTGAATACGAGTTCCGACGCGGAACTAACGCGGCAGAAACAGCTCGCAATATCAATGTTGCGTTTGGAGAGGGGACTGCTAATGAACGCACCGTGCGATTTTGGTTTAAACGCTTTCGTGATGGAAACTTTGATTTGAAGAACGAACCACGAGGAAGGCCGTCCACACAGGTGAATAACAATGAATTGAAAGACATGGTGGAAGCCGATCCGAGCCAAACTACCCAGGAATTAGCTGCATGGTTTAACGTTACCTTACCAACAATATTGACTCATTTGCGTCAAATCAATAAAATAAAAAAATGTGAAAAATGGGTACCTCATGATTTGACTGATCTGCAGAAAGAAATGCGTGTTGAAACTTGTGTTGCCTTGTTGAATCGATACAGAAATGAAGGAATATTGGATCGAATTGTGACATGTGATGAAAAGTGGATTCTTTACGATAACCGTAAGCGAAAAATGCAATGGCTGACCCCAGGTGAAACGCCACAACAGTGTCCTAAAGCAAAGCTTACCAATAAAAAGGTAATGGTAACTGTTTGGTGGTCTCAGCATGGTGTTATTCACTATAGCTTTCTACGATCTGGTCAAGCAATAACGGCAGATGTCTACTGTGCCGAACTCCGAACAATGATAGCAAAACTAGCAGTGAAACAGCCCCGACTCATGAATCGATCTTCACCATTATTGCTCCATGATAACGCGAGACCTCATACAGCACGAGAAACCGTTTTAACTCTACAGGAACTGCAATTAGAAAACTATCCGTCACCCTCCGTATTCGCCAGACCTTGCTCCAACAGACTACCATTTTTTTCGTGATTTGGACAATTTTCTATGTGATAAAAAGTTTTCTTCTCAGGAGGCAGTTCAAAATGCTTTCACACAGTTTGTCGAATCTAGATCACCAGAGTTCTATCGCAAAGGCATAAATGACCTTCCTACTAGATGGCAGCAATGTATAGATAATAATGGTAATTATTTTGATTAAATAAATACGTTAAATTAAAAAAAAAAACGAATTTCAATTTGTCAGTACAAATCGGCAATTTCATACTTTAACCCCTAATAATATAACACTTATTTAATACATTTATAAGTGTTATATTATTTATAAATTTTACACTATATAAAAAAATACAAGTTGCTGAAGTCAAAACAACAATTAATAATACAGGCTTTTAACTTAATAAATGCCAACTATTGTACAGTAATAACTTATATTTATGGTAATACCTGATATTTACAATAATAACATTATTGACTGGTTTCTGGGTCAAAACTTGATTATCGCCATGACTAATATTTATAAAAGTAACTTATATTAACACTAATCACTAATAATTATGACACCAACTTATATTTACAAAAATATCTATATTGACGATAATAAGTTATGTTTACAAAAATAAGCAAACATTATTTACAAACAATTTTTTTTTACGCTTAACTAATAATGTTCATTAACCTTAAACTACACTAAATTATAGCCTCTACACTACATTCTGCCAGCACATCTCGCACAAGTACCTGCAGTCATCCTGGTTTTTAGCGCCGCCACTTTCTTCTCGAGGAAGCTGACCTGGAAGGCCAGTCTAATCTCCTTCAACTTCCTCCTATCCCTACTCTGTTTAGCAGCCAAGTTGTTCCTTTCACGTTGAAGGCGATAAGAGTGATTAGACTGGCTTGTCTGCACAGCCCGCCTCATCCTTGGGTTACTGCCCAATAATGAACCGCCATTCTTCTCCGTGAGACCTTGGAATGCGACTCTCTCGAACACTTGATACTCCATATCTCCGCTGAGAGACTCTGTATCAGAGACATGGAGACCCGATTCGCTCGAAGAAGGCGGTTTTGGCTGTGTCAGACACCAGCTTCCAGTCGAGTCCGGCGATATAGTCGACGCAGCATACGACGAAGAAGGTACGACGTAGGGCACTGCAGGTAAGAATGTGCGGCGTGCCAGGCTGGTAGAAGTACCCGTAAGGATGTTCGGGATCCGGATATGTTGCGTAGTATCCTTCTGGCACCAGTGGCGGCAGCTCAGGACTACCAAACGAGGGGCGCGGCGAAACCTCCTCTGACTTGAGAGCATTTTTACTTAAGTCTAGAGGCTCGTCAACTTGGGAGTACGGTGTCCACAAGGCCATAGTGAATCTTAACGGTGTAGATCGGAATAAGTCGACTTGTTTGCTCGAAGTGCGGATCAAGAATGATGCACAATTTTGGCAAGCGAGTGGGGTGGAAAATAGGCTGGGCGTAAACAACCGTACCCCGCAGTGGAAGGGTTGAGCAGGTAGCTGCCCTAACGGGTCTGTGAGCGTTGAATTACGTGGCGTTTTTATCGCTATGTTTTATGCTATAACGGGGAATGTTTGTTAAAAATGTTATTATTGTAAAATATCCATAATGAGTACGCTGATGGATTTGTTATTGACCTACCTATTTGTAAATCATCGAAGATTGACGATTTTACTTATAACTAATTGAATCTGCACGCTTCCGAGATGTTGGTCTGCTTGGGAACTGCAAGCTATATAGTGCATAAGACAGTCCCTCTCAAACCAACTTCACCAAACCCAAAACCAAATTTGAAAACATAATTTACAACATTATAGAAACTAACTTATGAATCTGTGGAAGCTGAAAGTAATAATACCCAAATTGCTCAAAATCGACCCATCCCTTCGGTCCCGGTTGCCATGCGAACTTCTATGGCAGTTGTTACGAGTAGTTGGAGCCCGCAGAAATCCAACAACTGGTCTAACTACAATGCTTCGATATCGCCTTTTGTTGTGGAGGTCAGGTGGCAGTAGCTTCACGGCAAATATCGAAGTTCAGCCAAATCCGTAGTTGGATTCAAAGTCAAAAAGTCAAAAATCATTTATTCTGTATAGACCATTAAAAGGGCACTTACGAAACGTCAAGTTAAAAAAAAATCTAGACTAGCTTAGCAAATGGACCACCGGTTCGAAACGCGGCCCCGACCTGAGAAGACTCCGGCAAGAAACTCAGCGGGCATTTTTTTTTTTGTTCTATATATTTGGTCTCTATTTGGTAAAGCGAACCCTAGACTCCAAGTTAAAAGCTTCGGACGCGACTTGGCTTAACACTAGTAATTATGAAGATCCAATTTGCTCAATAATAACCGTCACTTCGAATGATAAATTCCTGATATTGGTGCATCCACTGTCCAATAACAGATTCCATATTCTTTCACGTCTTACCATTATATTTATTCTTAGGTACTCTAAGTTTATGCAAAGTCTTCCACTAGATGAAAACAAAAACATTATTTCATAATTTTATCATTGTATTCGATTTCAAGTCTCCTCTAGGACAAACAATAAAAAGAATATTAGCAACCGAAATTACTAATATTCCCTGTAACCCCTCCAACTAACCTCAATCGCTTGTGCTAGGAGTGAGTTCACGTCGGTACTGTATTGGCCAGGATTCGAACCCGGGGACCTCTCGATCGTAAGGCCAACTCCTTACCCACTAAGCTACCGACACTTAAATACTTATAATAACAATAGAAAGCTAAAGGGGCGCTAGCGGAGTGTATGTTTACAATTTGAACAACCCTTGCAGAAACAGTAAGCAAAAAGATTAGGGCACCATCGTTCCAAATAGTAAAAATGGCAACCTTTTCAGATTAGGTTGTAATAGTAGATTTTACAACAAGTGCACAAAACGAACCATTTTTATCCGAGACTTTTAGCAGCCCGAGCCGGAGGCGAGGGCTGATAGTAATGTCGAGGATAAAAATGGTTTTGTGGACGAGTTATAAACTCTGCTTTTCACTTCGATTGCGAGGAAATAAAACAGTAGTATAACATTTCTTAGCAAATTGAATCAATTAATAAACGCACGAAAAAACAAGAGCTGTTTCCCGCCGCTTTATTTTTTTTTAATCTTACGACATTGAGGCGTGGGCTGCAGACCTATACAGCCTACTATAAAATTAATTTTGTAATAATAATTTTCTTAAATGAATTAAATAACCTACCGTACTTGAATTTAAATTTTAATATCTTTTAAGTCTTAAAAAACACATAAGGCAAAATAAATTAAAGTGAATGTTATAAAATAACAAATTCTATCTATGAACTTCTTATTGTGTTAGGCTGTATGGCTCATTTTCTTTGCCTTAATATAGATACATTTATGAGTAGATACGTTAATGCCCTTGTGCACAAAATTCGATTTTGTGCAGCCTATATCCTGCACAAATAAGCACTTTCAGAGCATGAGAAGTGAAAAATATTAAAATGGACCCGCATCATATATTTATCGACCTTTTGGACTGCATGTTGCTTAGATTTTTATATAAAAGTACAGTAAACTTAGTGTTATAGGCACTTCAACGATATCTTACTGTTGTAAATGCTGAAATGAAAAAAAAGGT
This sequence comes from Eilema caniola, assembly GCA_949126895.1. Lineage (NCBI taxonomy): Eukaryota > Metazoa > Arthropoda > Insecta > Lepidoptera > Erebidae > Eilema > Eilema caniola. The sequence goes on from OX421475.1 coordinate 1,305,618, forward strand.
TTCCTACAGGACAGGCTCAGCCTAATGTAGGAAGCTTTTGGCAATACCGGACTTGTTCTTATTTAAAACTGTTATGTACGCTCCGGGTAAAACATGTACAAGTATCTAATTATAAGCAGTTTTGTAAAGGTAAATTTTCTTTTTCTTTTTTACTTTTACATATATGTATATTATGTATTATACCTGACGATGGACCACTCTAACAATTTAAAAACAATCTCTTATAATATCTCCTCTATCTATAATACTTTAGCGTAACGCTCATAACTCAAAACTACTCAACCAATTTTCATAGGGTCCAAAGGGGTGCAGAAAAAAAGGACATCAAAAACAAACGGGCGGAGCCGCGGGAAGAAGCTAGTACTTTTATATTTTAAATAGTAAGTTACTGTGTTTTCTTGGGTGACCGAGCTTCACCAAGATATTTTTTTGTGTACCACTTGGGTTGAACATAATTGTTTTTTTTTTTGGGTAGATACCGTACTCAACTCATAGAAAACTAAGTAGATACCTCGTCATAACTGTTTAGCTGAGTTGTTTATTTTTACTTACGTTGTTTATTAACGTTTATTGAGCGCAACATAGCTTCACATAATTGGATTCGTAATGAGGGACAACAAACTGTACTGCGACAAAGTGCTTAGTTAATTACCAATTAATGAACGAATTATAAATTATAATAACTTTTTATGTAAAAGAGGCTTAGTAAACTTTGTTTCTGAGGAGGGCCAGACCGAGAGGAAAGGCCCTGGGTCAGCCGGGGTGCGAGGGATATGTCACAAGACAACCTCACCTTCGGTCTAGCACATCGACCCACAGACGGCGTGCGGTTTAGTTGGTTCGAGTCCGACATAACATCCCCCTTCGGCTCCGAAGGGAGGTATCCGTGGGGATTTCCCGCACGTAAAAAAAAAAGTAAACTCTTCTCCCGATTGCAAATTTCTTATTAATACACACACACACACACGCACGGGGTGTATCCCATCTGCCCCGGTGACTTGGCCCGGTGCCGGGCCACATGGGAAAAAAAAGTTTTAACTGGCCCGTTGATATGTTTAACGGGCCAGATGACACAAATCAAGTGCCATCGTCCCCGGTAAGGGGAAAATAGAGGATACGCCACGTGATTTGTGAAATACTAACAACTTCCATCTATGAAAGGGATTGAAGTTATAAATCAAACTGCTTAGTATACAAAAATCAGATTTTTATTGTGTATGACGCGATATCAACTTGTGTCATAAATCTCAACATGAAATATACTTATTATAAGTAGATCCTTAACATAATAACAATATTTTTGTATTATTAATTAACGAAGCCAAAATGCTATAAATCAAACAAAATTATTTATTTTATTTTATTTTGTAGTATGGATAAGAGATTAGTAGATAAGTTGTATGCTATATTAATTATTTTTTTTATTTGGCTTCGTTTATTTGATATCGCGTCATACACAATAAAAACTGATTTTTGTATACTAAGCAGTTTGATTTATAAGTTCAATTCCTTTCATCGATGCAAGCTGTTAGTATTTCACAAATCACGTGGCTTATCCTCTATTTTCCCCTTACCAGGGACGATGGCACTTGATTTGTGTCATCTGGCCCGCTAAACATATCAACGGGCCAGTTAAAACTTTTTTTTCCCATGTGGCCCGGCACCGGGCCAAGTCACCGGGGCAGATGGGATACACCCCACGCACGCACGCGTACGGTACATACACTAAAATATCATTTTTTACATTTGTTGTCTGTCTGTCTGTTTATTCCGGCTAATCTCTGATATCGCTGGACAGATTTTGACGAGACTTTTATTGACAAGTAGCTGATGTAATAAGGAGTAACTTAGGCTACTTTTATTTCAGAAAAATAGCGTTGAATCAACACTAAGTGATAACCGACATCCACGCGGGCGAAGCCGCTGGCAACAGCTAGTGCACACTATAGTGTTAACGGGAATTAACGAGATCATGGTGTACATAATATGGTTGTAACGTAAGGCAATTTAAAGGTATGTATGTAATTCCGTTAACATTATTGTATACTAGCTGCAGCCCGCGGCTCTGCCCGCGTGGATGTAGCTTATCACCAACAAACATAGCCTATATCCCTTCTCAAGGTCTTATCTATCTCTTTGTCAAATTTTATCAAGATAGGTGTAGTGGTTTAGGCGTGAAAGCGTAACACAGACAAACAGACAGTTACTTTCGCATCACTACATAGTATAAAACAAAGTCGCTTTCTCTGTCCCTATTATCCCTTTGTATGCTTAAATCTTTAAAATTACGCAACGGATTTTGATGCAGTTTTTCTTAATAGATAGAGTGAGTCAAGAGGAAGGTTTACATGTATAAAATATGTTTGATATAGTAGAGGGTGCGGCGGGAACGGGATCTGTCGCCACGCGGGCGAAAAAATATTGGCGGTACGAAATTCGCCGGGTCAGCTAGTTTATAATCTTAGTATGTGTACGGACCCAGCAGATTTGATTGCCTTATAGACTTACATTAAATTATTATAGAGTCCATCGCAAACAAGTCGCTCTGTAATACTTTTGTATTTAGCAAGCAATAAATATTTTAATATCATCAAGGATTTATCATGTATCGACATGGCGTAGCGGTAGTGAACGCGGCCGCTGTGCAGGAGGCGCGGGTTCGATTCCCCGCACAGTGCAAATATTTGTATGCATAAATAATAGGGGTTAAAGTATGAAATTGCCGTTTCATTGTAATAGGTACTTCGAATTGACATAGAACCTTCATGGTTTGAGATTTTTGAGTGAAACTTTTTCCACATGGTACCTATGTAGTTCTTCATTTAAAAATGTGCAACATTCGATTATCGACTTTCAGTTGTTTTTTTTATTCAGCTTAGACAAGAAAGATGGATACTTCGAAAATTCGAGTGATTTTTGAATATGAGTTCCGACGCGGAACTAACGCGGCAGAAACAGCTCGCAATATCAATGTTGCGTTTGGAGAGGGGACTGCTAATGAACGCACCGTGCGATTTTGGTTTAAACGCTTTCGTGATGTAAACTTTGATTTGAAGAACGAACCACGAGGAAGGCCGTCACACACACACACAGGTGAATAACAATGAATTGAAAGACATGGTGGAAGCCGATCCGAGCCAAACTACCCAGGAATTAGCTGCATGGTTTAACGTTACCTTACCAACAATATTGACTCATTTGCGTCAAATCAATAAAATAAAAAAATGTGAAAAATGGGTACCTCATGATTTGACTGATCTGCAGAAAGAAATGCGTGTTGAAACTTGTGTTGCCTTGTTGAATCGATACAGAAATGAAGGAATATTGGATCGAATTGTGACATGTGATGAAAAGTGGATTCTTTACGATAACCGTAAGCGAAAAATGCAATGGCTGACCCCAGGTGAAACGCCACAACAGTGTCCTAAAGCAAAGCTTACCAATAAAAAGGTAATGGTAACTGTTTGGCGGTCTCAGCATGGTGTTATTCACTATAGCTTTCTACGATCTGGTCAAGCAATAACGGCAGATGTCTACTGTGCCGAACTCCGAACAATGATAGCAAAACTAGTAGTGAAACAACCCCGACTCATGAATCGATCTTCACCATTATTGCTCCATGATAACGCGAGACCTCATACAGCACGAGAAACCGTTTTAACTCTACAGGAACTGCAATTAGAAACTATCCGTCACCCTCCGTATTCGCCAGACCTTGCTCCAACAGACTACAATTTTTTTCGTGATTTGGACAATTTTCTATGTGATAAAAAGTTTTCTTCTCAGGAGGCAGTACAAAATGCTTTCACACAGTTTGTCGAATCTAGATCACCAGAGTTCTATCGCAAAGGCATAAATGACCTTCCTACTAGATGGCAGCAATGTATAGATAATAATGGTAATTATTTTGATTAAATAAATACGTTAAATTTAAAAAAAAAGAATTTCAATTTGTCAGTACAAATCGGCAATTCATACTTTAACCCCTAATATGTATATTTGCATTTGTCTGGGTGTTTCAATGTATATAATGTATGTACTTAAAAAAATGTATCTAAGTATGTTTATCCGCATTCAAGATTCCATAACACAAGCTAGTTAACTGCTTACCACGGATCTAGGTAGCGTTGTGTGAAATGTTGTGGAATATTTATTATTTATTTATATCAAGGTCTATCAAGCAGTTTGTACAGCAGTGTCAAAGCAAGCAATTTGAGAAGTAAGGCAAATGAAACGTTATACTTTCTTATACTATCAAATATATTGTACTAAGGGCACAGAATCGTAGAACTATAACACACGTCAAACCTTCTGCTTCACCACTTGCGGAAGGTCGTACTTGCCGCGTACACACTTTAGCTTCACGCCGGGACAGTCCTTCAGCCTAGAACAATATGATAAATGTCATTAGTACCATAATCCAAGATATTAGGAGCATTCGTAGTCAATAGCTGATGATGCTATTACAATAGTATAATAATGAAATACATAGAAACGAAATACCCGACTGCTGTGGAAAGATCAAAATAAGTTAACTTGCAGGCGGTACCTATTTGTTACACCAATTTAATGTACAATGGGCGGCCTTATCGCGTGAAGCGATTTCTTCCAGACAACCTTAGAATGGACAGTAGTGTGATAAAAACAAAAGATATGATGTAGTTGTCAGATATACTAGATATAATCATAAACCAAAAGAAGCTCACTGGAGAGTTTTTGTGCTGTCAGTGGGAAAACCAAAGGCTATTCCTGCTTTGTCTTCTACACTGACGGCACAGAAACTCTCTGTGTACACAGGGTCGGCAGCATGAGTGTGTCTCCCCTGGTGTTGCACATACCACTCCATAAGTCACGGTAACTACTTTCCATCGGGTGCACCGTGTGCTTGTCTGCCACCTCAGTGGTATAAAAAAAAGATTGAGAACGGCGGCATTTCTACAGGGCAGGGGCTAAAACGAAGTTGGAGTCTCTAACATTGGCAGTACAGCCAGTCTGAATTTCAAGTATTTTCTTTCTTCGCATCCACCTGCTTCACTTAACACTGACGGGAGCGACACTATGCGATCAGTTCGAACTATACACATTCTTCACCACGCTTAGCCAGGTGGAACAGCCTCTGCGACGTAGAGATAGTGAACACGGCCGCTACCCAGGAGCCGCAGGTTCGATGCATGCATGAATATATGAGTATTTACATTGCTCTAGTCGTGCCTCGGAGAGCACGTAAGCCGTTGGTCCCGGTTACTATACGAACGTTAATCGCAGTCGTTACGGGCAGTTGGGGCCCTAAAAAGTCCAACAACTAGTCTAACTGCAATGTTTCGATATCGCCATTGGGTTGTGTAGGTGAGATGGCAGTCGCTTCACGGAAAATATCGAAGTTCAACCAATTCCACCGTTAGACTGGTAAAGTAGACCAGTCTAACTGTAAAGTGGACCACACTTGCAAGTTGAAAGCTCCTGATGCGACTGGGATTAACGCTAGGATGAAGAAGGTGGAACAAGATGGTTTCCACGTGTAATAAAAGGGCATATAAACGAAGCTCCTTACCTGCCGACCCTGACAAGCACAATGTTGTGTTCCTGCAGGTTATGGCCGATGCCGGGCACGTACGCGACCATCTCTTTACCGTTGGAGAGCCGCACCAGCACGCACTTGCGGTTAGCCGAGTTCGGCTTCTTGGGTTTCTTGATGAGTGTCTTTAATACTACGCCCTGAAATTCAAGGAAACGGGTCACAATTAAATCTAAGTTAATGTTTGAGTCTCAAAAGTGAAGACTTAAAGTTAGGGTATGATTCCGAACTCTTCAGCACGCATCAGTGCTGCAGCGCTGTTACTGCATAGCTCGGAATGCATGCATAGCTTTCTAGTTATGGTAGTAAGGGGCAGTGTTGCCGTTGCAAAAAGGAAAAAAAAAAAAAACAAATGTAATACTAGTTTATTTATTTTTTAAGGAGTTTGTGTCAACTTACATACATTATACAATGTACAATTTAGTGTCAAAATTTGAACCGTTTTGTTTTTTATCTGCTGCAGCTAATCAAAATAAATGCATTTTTCTTTCTTTCTTTCTTTTCTTTCTAAATGGGGTTTACATTTATATGTGGACTGACTGGTTGTGCTGCTCTGCGCTGCTGGGTACTGCAGATTTCGAAATCATATCTTTACAATCGACAATGGTCAATACAAAAATGGAGGTCCACAGTTTGCCCGCCGCTAGAGATATCCTATTTCAATTTTTTTTGAAACCTGGACTGATATGTGCTGAAATACGTATTTTCAGTCTGGTATGGTGAGGCAAAGAAAAGAGCGTCCGCAACTGCTTAAAAAGATATACTTTTTAGCTACCTTAGAACTATAACAAAAGACTGTTGAGTAAATCATTACCACACATGGCATACCTTGGCAAAAGGGTTCCCATTTAGCGGGTTTCTGGATTTCCTGGACTTCACATGAGGGCCGGTCACGTGCATCTGGTTCAATGAGGCCATTGCTCTTGATAGTAGGCTTAGGGGCTGGAAGACTGGCTCCACGAGGACCCCGGGCGCCGTCGTGGAGTGTATGGCTGGAACTGGAGTTAAGAATACGTAATCTAAGCGCAAAGTCTGAGAAAGTACCCGGTACACAGCAATTATCCGTGTGTTGACGGAGAAAGAACACAAGTAACACCATCCCATCCCATCCGAAGTGTGTCGTAGGAGGCGACTTATGGAAAAATACGCAGAAGATATCACTGCGAGAGAAACTCGAAATAAAACCTGGCCAGCGTGGAAACAGTAGACCAAAGCTAACAATGGGAGAGACCTATGTCCAGCAGTGCACTGTGTTATGCTAATTGATTGATACAGCAATAGATATATGTAAGCCTAGGCTATCTACGGCCTGCATAAAATTTGATTCATTTTTCATTTTATTTTAACAGATAAATATCCAAGAACTACATAAGAAACGAAGAGGGTCAACATTGACATCGAATTTTACTAGAAAAATCCTTAAGATTTTATAATACAGTACGATATCTAAGAAAATCATCATAGCATGTGCCATTTCTTAACACATAATCCCTTCATAACTATTATGCGAAAACTACACCGTTTGTGGTAACCGTTATGCACCCAGAAGTGACTAAGTTTGAAAAGGACAGGTGTTAAATACACATTGTAGCACCGGATTAACCCATTTATTGGAAATCACCAAATAAAAGAACCGTTGCAGAAATATGAATTTTAAACCATGGTTGGACATAAAAGGCAGGTAATGATTTTGGAATATTCGCAAAAGGGCTAAAATGAATCAGTTTTAGGGAAGGTTTTGAGGCGTTCCTGTACATTTTTGTATCAATTGTGGATATTGTATGGCCTTGCGATTCGAATCGCATGAGCTCGCCATTGGCGTGGGACGCGTAGCGGGGTTGATTGATGTATCAATATCTTTGGCCAGTTTGTGGTTCTTTGTAAAGAAACCATTGTGAATGCAATGACGGCAACAGTTATTAGGAATGAGTGCGATCAAAATATCGGTAACTAAGACCACTTTAGAACGAGTGAAATATTGGATTGGTTTTATTTGATTTTTCTTGGAATAAGTCTTATTTGTACCAGGCGAGAGTCCACGTACAAGTTCATGGATGAAAGTTCAAGCCCCCGATTCTGATAATAGTGAACTACGGTTTTATCACTGAAACTACAAAAAAATGCCATCAAATCTTATACTTTATTGATATACCTATACTTCAAGTCAATGATTTCATTCACTCTAGAAGACTTTCTTTTAGACAAACAGCATAACGGTAAGTCCAGCTCTGATTAAACTTGTGTTGGTGACGAGTCGAATCATTTGGAGCAAATTGAATAATAAATTGGAAGATTGCTGATTTCCTTGGACACAATGCGTAATGTGAAAACTAAATTTCCGCGATGGAACAAAATTCTGTTGGTTGCGTAGTGGACAGTTATAGTTTGTCATCCAAACATCCCGGGGGATTATGACGGGTATTGGCAAGCTTGCATCTGCTAATGCAAGCAAATATGATAAAGTACGATACAATAGATAAGCGGATAGCGAAGATAAGAGTTGTAATTTTAAGTTTAATTTTTGAAGTATAACAATGTTATAAGTAAATTAATTTAATTTTAAACTTTCTATTATATTTGACGAGCTCATGGTTTTTTAGTTATGATAACGTAAATCTATTCCCGTATATGTTTCTAAATTCCACATTGCTATTATGAATGACTCAACAATAAAACCCAAAAACACTTAGCTTCAAACCAAATTGTTGTAAATACAACTCGTGTGTGATATAAACTTCCACAACAAGTCCTAATACGCTCGATTCTCATAACTTGCACCTCCGCACGCGACGGTACCTGCACTTCTTGCGGATTATAATCCGTTAATAGTGGGCATTGTCCGCAGATGAAGGACACACAAATCTAATGCCATTGACAACGGACTCCAGTTACAGTAAGAAAAAATTGTCCCACACAATGGGCAAGAGTTAGCCAGCAGTCTCCTTCCCAGAATAATAAATCATATTTGTATAAAAGTTACATAAATAGATGGTAATGATGACATTATTTAAAATAGCGAAGTGTGCAAGACTCTGGAACAAGGATATTTGTCTAGTTGTGAATGAAATTTTGATTGATGAAGAAAGCCGTTAGTATATGAATATTGAACGTATTATATATACGAATCAGTCACCTAAAACTTGATGTGGCAAAATCATTGAATTGCAATTATTTATTGGCCAAGAAACAAACCAAAGCAAAGGAAGAAACTGGTAAATTGTTCAAACGACAAAGTGCTGTTGAATATTATACATTAATTGTGGATTTCAATAATTCAATACTAAAGCTCTAAGACTAAAATAAGGTAGCACATTCGTAACTTTATCTTAAAACCACTGTAAAATGTAACACAATTCAGAGCTAATAATAGACGCAGGTAAAGCCATTGTAGAAGCACAGCCTTTCGCAATTGTCATTCATAAACAAAGATGCAACAAATAACAACAACGTATCGTGAGAAGTTAATCCTCATAGTATTATACAGTAGGGTGTCGTACTGATTTCATATTTTTCCCAGAAGGACTTCCTTAAAATTTACCAAATAGAATTATAGATTTATCTAAAGCACTTCCAGGACCACATAAAGACAAAGGTATTCCACAAGGGCTAAATATTGGACTTTATGTTCGGTGATTGGTTGAACATTAGATGCACAAAAAGTATGAGTGTCGCAAGAAAGTTTATAACAGTGCTAAGGATTATTTATAAAGAAAATTCCAACTTCCGTTAGAATGTACTTCCATGACAAATATTTGCATGAGTGACTCTTTTTGAGCCAATGAATGGCACAATGGTGGACACTTTCTATGAGAAGGTAGCACACGGGAAAGTCCCACGTTACGCCTTTATAACCACCAATGTGATTGATAAACCTACCGAAGTTGTGCAAAATAAAGAAATGGTATTTGATGGTTATAACGGGACTCGATCGAAATCGTAGTAAAAAGGCAAGATTTTTTAATCCAGTGCTACCTTTCATCGAAATCTAAAATATCTAAAACTCATTCCAAAATCTCGATTTATAACTAGATTTCAGGGCAGGTTGTATTCTAGACGGTAGACCTAATGTCACTGACAGAGTCAATTCACAACTGAGCGTTGTTTTGGAATACGGGCCTAAGTAATGTTGTTGAACTGTTTTCAGTTGGACCCTCCGACTGAAAACAGTTTCGAGTGTGCAGATCTGAAATTATTGACAATATTAGCTATAAAGCTAGATGGAGTGTGACATATATTCAGAAAAAAAAATCTGCCAGTCAGATCCGCTGGACACTCAAAACAAAACCTCCGACACGTAACACAATACTGTTTTTAGTTGCGAATAAATATTTGCATTTCGAACTACAAGCTTAAACCCGTAGATAATCTCAAAATCAAATACTGACAAAAAAGTACAGTTACTTCCCAAAAACCACGTAACACTATCCGCTGTTTTTGCTGACCCTGCCACTCTCTTGGGACGTAATCCGTGTCCACGCGGAAGGGTTCCCAAATGACAGGCGCGTGACAATCTTTACACAAACATATTATTATTATTTTTCGAATGTAGTTCTTATTACGTTGGTATTTGAGGATATAGTTGTGTGTGCAGATTGCGGTTGCAGCTGCACACACAGATGTCGATCGTTGCCAATATTTGACAGTTATGTGCAACTATATTATACAGGCTTAATTTTTGCAACTGCGTGTTGATAGTCAAAGCCGAAACTGTGACGAATATCGAAAAACGCTCAACGCTGTAACATTGAACGTGAAACAAAAAACAATATTCCTAGCCAGGAATCAAAATCGCTAAGAAAAAAATCCGCAGCAGTATTACACCAAGTACCTGATTCAAATTCGGATAGGATGAGGACGATGAAAGGTCGCCATCCTCCTTGACGTAGCGGTAGTGAACGCGGCCGCTACGCAGGAGGCGCGGTTTCGATCCCCGCTCAATGCAAATATTTGTATGCATGAATATGGGTATTGGCATTGGTCTAGTCGTGCCTCGGAAAGAATATTAAGCCGTCGTTCCCGGTTGCCAAATGCACATCTATGGCAGTCGTTACGGGTAGTACAAGCCCTCAAAAATTCAACAATTGGTCCAACTGCAATGCTTCGACACGACACTTCACGACAAGTAGCAAAATGTGTCTGAAGCTCTTTAAAATCCGCAGTTAGACTGGTAAAGCGTAATCAAACCCAGACTCCAAGTTGAAAGCTTTAGATGCGACTAGGATTAACGTTAAGAGGATGAAAGGTGTTAAAGAATTTAAAGAAATTTGTATGCTGCAAATCGGTTTGGATTGGAGAAAATAAATGCTCAGGCGGGGTTGAACTCGCGACCTTGTTTTTTTGTTTCCAATAGTACGCATCATTATCGGTAGATGGCTCCCACTGACGACCCCAGATGTTTGTATAAGAAAATTAGAGAACTACCTATTTGATAGCATTCAATAACAAAATCGCTATAGCGTCAATTACAACAAACTGTTTTATAATAATACTAGCTTTTGCCCACGGCTCCACCCACGTGGATGTCAGTTATCGCGACCAAACATAATTCATAAGAAAGGCTCAAAGTCTAATCTACCCCTATACTAAATTTCATTAAAATCGGTTCAGTGGTTTAGGCGTGAAAGACAAACAAACACACACATACACTTTCCCATTAATAATATTAGTATGGATTTCAAATGCTCAAGGCGTGGTTCAGTAGCTCAGTTGTCGGAGCTTTCCCCTGTAAGGAACAAGTCGCGGTTTGAAACCCCGCCTGAGCATTCTCTTTTTCCAATCTAAATCGGTGTAAAAAATCTAAAAAGATCCATATTATGTCAAGTGGTTCAAGTGTGAAAGACGCACAAACAGACACACACATTCACTTTCCCATTTATAAATTAGTATGGATTTCAAATGCTCAAGGCGTGGTTCAGTAGCTCAGTTGTCGGAGCTTTCCCCTGTAAGGAACAAGTCGCGGGTTAAAACCCCGCCTGAGCATTCTCTTTTTCCAATCTAAATTGGTGTAAAAAAATCTTGGGTCAGCCGGGGTGTGAGGGATATGTCGCATGACAACCTCACCTTCGGCCTAGCACTACGACCCAGAGACGGCGTGCGGTTTAGTCGGTTCGAGTCCGACATAACCTCCCCCTCTGGCTCCGGAGGGGTGGGTATCCGTGGGGATTTTCCAAACGTTAAAAAAAAAAAGGTGTAAAAAATCTAAAAAGATTCATATTATGTCAATGTCCCTTGAACCATTGAAGAATATTAACTTTAAGTCTTGTTACTGAAGGTTATTTGAGAGCTATTTGAGACTGACACACTAGACTCTAGGCGAAAGAAGACCTTGAGGATCTGAAGGCGGAACACATCATAAGACTGCAAGAAAAAAGGTAGGTTCGATGGAATGTTATGATTGCCACACATACCAAAGCCCCCTAGGATAGAAATAGGGGAAATGGTTGACCAGTCCAAGCAGTAAGTAGGTAAGTATTTGTGTTATAATGCTTTTGTTTGTTTATTCTACTAACTTAATTTATTTATAATACCCTATACTGAATATTTATACTGTTAATTGATGCTTGTTGCTACACATATTGACTGAATAACTTTTCTACATTATTATATTTTTAACCTTACCTCTTTAGTTTTGTTTTGTAAGTTTCGACTCACTGCATTAGTACAAGTGGTTTATTCACTAGTTTATAGGTACTGTCTACTGACCTCTATAATTAGCTGTACTGGCTATTACATAGAAAATGACAGCTTACTTTTTGTGTCGATTTGAAGGGCCACCGTGAGTGTAGTGAGAATGAATTAGTTTGCAAATGAACATTGTTTGTTGTTTTTATTTATATGTGTACCTTAAAAATGTCTAAAATGGCCATATTGTTAATTTGATACATAAGACATTGTTTATATTAAAATATTGATACCAAGACATTTGTTGTCCATCATTAGTATTAGTTCCAAGTACACTCACTACTGCGTGCTACAACTATCAGCGCCAATATGGCGATTTATATTGAACACAATATATGGGTACCAATCACCAGTCCAGCGAGTACTATTACAGGCCATTGGTACTGACTTTGTTTGTTAATAGTTCCTTTCTGATTCAATTATTTGTAGTCATATTCTTATAAGGTTCAGTAAGGAACTAGTTAAGAACAGTAACACTTACTTTATGGCTAATGTTCCTCCTTAAGTAAGAACCGAATATAATGCCTTGATCCCATGCACCAAGTGGAGTGGTGAGACAGTACACTGTATGTGCATGTGCACATAGCACCGAATAGTTCACACATACCAAGCATGTGTGTGTGATTAAAGCATTAGGCCTCACTAGGACTCCAAAGCGATGATGCCAGCTACATATCCAAGCAGTTCATATTCAAAGTTATGGTACCTAACTCACTTGCAACCATAGGGTTTCAATACTTACTGCTTGGATACAAAGCCAGCAATGTGGTTTTGGTGTCCTTTTTTTATTTTATTGTTTATACTACTTAGATAGCAAACAAGCACACTGCCCACCTGATAGAAAGTGGTTACAGTGGTATATGCAACATCAGAGCATTACTACACTCATGCTGCCAATCTTGAAGAAACTTTCTAATGCCTTTCGTGTAGAACCCCATATTGTAGTGAGGCAGAGGACTACTTGCAGTATTTTATTGGTTTCCCAATTTGAAATACACATAGTGTGATAGTCTATATCTAGTGAAAGAGAATCCCGATGCAATATTTCATGTGTTTACATGATAACACAGCTTTGCAAATTTCAATAGAAACTGTGACTACCTATTATTGAGCAAAAGTGTATCATTATTTTAACACTGTTTTCTGTCTCATCCAGGCTTTCACCTCGGACTAAACAGTCTCAATGGATCTAGTTAATCGATCTAGTCCTTTCGGTATAACATCTATGACTATTGTGGAACCTACTGGCGTCTCATCTCCCAACCCTGAGAATAAAGTCTGCTGACAAGGGTTGTCTTTCAATCAGCTGGTGTACTAACTTAGAGGTGAGGATGGCTTGGAACTCAAAAACATCCAATTTTAAAGATATATGATATAATAAGCTAGTTTCGTGAACTACTTTAGAATAACCAACTAACTTTCTAACCTAGAACACGAAAAAATATGTACATAATTCTAAATGACTATTTCTATAATTTAAGCATAAATTCTTACCCCTATTTTGTATACATTGTGCCTTAATACTAGTAGAAATTAGTGATAAGCCTCTTCGCAGGAAGTTCATCTAAAACAAAATCAATATTGTGAAAATAATACTGTCGGTATTTATGTAACTTTGCTCGAAGACTTTGCGGTTATTACCTCAATTAATAACTGTTTATGTTTGTAGATATGTAACAAACTGAGATTTAAATCAACTAATAATTTTAAAACATAACAATTGAATTTTATAACCTTAAATTTCTGACATATGTAATAATAAGCAAGATTTGACATTCAAAATAAGAATGTTGCAAGGCAGAAGAATGTTAAAGCCTAAAGGTTTCAATCGTGGTTTCAATATAGTTTATTATTATTGTTTATTAATGTTTTGTGTACGACCTAATGACTGTTTTGGATTTTAATCTACCGCAATTAATTTGGCAAGGTATCTAAACAATTATATCAAATAAAAATTATACAAAGGTTTAACAAAGATACTGTTAGTGCCATCTAGCGTCGAGTAGTGCAACTAAGTTTGTAAAAAGGTACTTTGAAGAAATTATAGATGTCGCTTTCCACATGTATAACTAAAATCAGACAAATTATTGCGATTAATAAAATACACCTACATGACGGGGAAATGGGTGAAAAGCCTGGCCAAACGATAATGATATGCTGATTAGCATGAGAAAGGACGAGGTTCTGGTGCAGTCGGCATCGGCGTTTTTCATGGTTAAGGGAGTCAACAGTCAACTGATAGTCGTTTCCGTAAGAGGCAAGATAAGTTAAATTAAGGAAAGATCACAGATACTATAATATAATTCGTAATGAGTAAGAGAGCGAGCTCCAAAGTGTAGGCTTTGGATATTACCAAGGATTAATGTTATGATGATGCTGATGATATCATGGCCTTCTAAACAGTACAGAACTTTGATATTCCCAGACATAACTAACTAACTAACTCATACATAAGTAGGTATCTACCTAAAGGACTTTTATATCTACCTAGGACCTAAGTACTGTCGTGACTTTTGATAGTTAGGTACACTCTCAACTATCACAACTGTCGGTTTAATGTCTGGGCGGTACTTTGTCATCTTGGCGCGAGATTTTTACCATTGGGTAAATGTGAGGAGGAATAGCTAGTAGTTATGTCTCAAACTGTTGCGATTGAACGATTAGGTTAATTTTGAATTACATTGTAGTTTTACAAAACAAAGCTAATTTTACATTATACTTAGTAGGAGCAAAATGCTCGCACGTAAAATGTAGAAGAAAAGTAAGGTGTTTTTAAGACACGTCAATATGACTTCACCTCGCCAAGCTTTATATTATGGAATGACTGAATATTTGTTCACTGAAATACTTCGAAGAGCAAAAACTATGACTTTTCATTATCATCAATTTCCAAAATAGGTCCAAATATAAAAATCGACAAAATTTATAACCTTTAGATCCTTTATATTACATTTAAAATCAATCTTACTGCGCAAGACTAAAATCTGAAATTGAAACACTAGTTAATCACTCAGTTAGACTAGTATGTTTGTTTAATATTTATTTTACCTAGTTTTGCATTAAAAAACTATATTTTTACAATTAATTGGAAGCAGAACGCTCGCACGTAAAATATGGAAGAAAAAGAAGTGATAGGAACTTAACTTTAGTTTCGGTAGTACAAAATAAAAATAATTAACGCCTTTTTTGTATAGCAGCTTAGTAGGTATGTTGTTACCAGGCTGCGTTAACATTTCATTCAATAGAGGTGCCGACGCAAAACTAATTGTAGATGGCAGCAGCAAATGACCAAACAACAATAACAAACTCATAGCTGTCAGATTTGAAGAGACAAACCAAGACCAACAATGAAATCTACGTAGATCAGCTAACGTAGCTGTAGGGATAAAAGCGCAGTCGACATCCCCATTGCTAATTGATTGATTTAATGATAATCACCGTTGTCTATAGTCTTTATAGAGTACACTGCTGGGCATAGGTCCGCCTTCCGCATTTAGTTTGCACCAGCGACCTTTTTAAGGTCGTCAATCCATGCGGCTGGCGAAGGATCTTAGTACTTAATAGTGATAGACTAATTTGTTTACTCTTTAGTGAAGTGTGCATCTATTGTGAAAGTTTTATAAATCGAAGGAAACGGTTGAAATACCGCTAGCGCTGGACCTACCAAAGTTATTACTTACTTGAAACTTGGCGCGAACAAAGTTGAATTGCTTCCAGGCTCACTGGCAGTCACTGGCTACATAACTTTTACTCTGATATACTTATCTAAATATATATGGAGTTAGCTTCATGGTTAGAAGAATGAAGAGTATTAAGACTGCTCGTAGTTTTTGATTGGTAATGTTGGCTTTTTCGGGAGTGATTCCCGGCTGTCCTCCCAACACCTAGAGTAAACCCCCATGGATATTACGATATCCAAGAAATATTAATATTAAATCGATTGTAATTGTGAACTGTGCTCGGTGTCATCATCTACTTTAATGATTATAATCATCATTCTTAATAACACTTTATCTTCATACTTCACTGGATTTGCACAAATTATTTTATTCATCAGATGCAGAAGACCCAACCTGTTTCTAAAAAGAAATAGTTACAATAATATGTACCTATCTAATTGTTTCGCCGCTGGCTGCTTGCTTTGCACTACTTTTTTATACTACTTAGTTGGCAGATAAGCACACGACCCACCTGGTGGAAAGTGGTTACGGTGATCTATGGCGTTTCACTCGTGCTGCCGACCCTGAAGAAACTTTCTAATATGATGCCCTTCTTGAAGAACTCCATATTGTAGTAGCTTGGGAAAAGCACACGCAATCTTTACAAAATTAGTTGGGAAAAATCTGTTCTGTACGTGGGTGCCTAGTAAAACCCATCATGGGGGAGTGGCTAGAGAGGCCACACGGTAGCCTCTTGTACCTTCAGACGCAGATCATTACCGGACACGGTAGCTTCGGGCAGTATCTGCATCTAATGGGCATAGAGCCAAAGCCCAAGTGCCATCACTGCGACGCTAGCGTGGCTTCGGGGCTGCACACGCTCACCGAGTGTCCGTTTGAGCGTTTGAGACGCCGAGGCGGGAGCTTGTGGCGGCCCTTTGTCAGCCGGGTAGCGAGGGATATATCGCATGACAACCTCACCTTCGGCATAGCACTACGACCCACAGCCCACAAACGGCGTGGGGTTTAGTCGGTTCGAGTCCGACATAACCTCCGTCTCCGGTTCCGGAGGACAGCTTTTTAGAACTACTGTACAATGTTGTGTGTTCAGATGAATAAAATGGTTCGACACGATGCCCACGGCTATATTCTATTTTATTATCGCACCACTCACCAGGCAAGGAATCCATCCTCACACGTTGCGACTTGAAACAGCACGAACAGTCAGTAATTCGATGGCCGGCGCTTGATGGAATAGAATGACGAATGCATAAGATTTGACGTATTTGACAGTCGATAACGCATGTCATCAAACTCCGACCGACGAATTGCCACTTGTCTAGAGGGGCTGCTATGGTTTTACCAAGCGACTATAATTTAACTTTTAAGCTCTTGCGTTCCATGATATATAAATAAGAAAACGCTTTTCTACGCAGTAGGATAGACACCGGACAGTTTGCTTACAGAATAGGGACACTGTGAGTGTGATATGTGACGGTACATGAGAGAAAATATTGAAAATGTGCGGGTAGATGAAGAACCTACTACCTCACGGATTCGAAGACGGCGGACGTCTACCGCTGAGCCAGTCAGCCTATGACCACGGCCGGTGTAACCTGGTCGAAACGTCAAGCAATCAAAGGTATGTAAGTACCTATACTATGATCGACTATAATTTGTCGCGGAATAAATGGGGAAATTTAAAATTTTACATAGAAAACAAAAATTATTACGATTAATTGATTGAAACTTTTGTTTATTAAAAATACGTACAAGTTAAAAGTATCTATTTGAATACGATCTTGCATAAAAGTAGTAAGCATATTAATTAATTTATTTATTGTTAAGAAATAAGCAACAGAACCTTTAATTTTTTTTAATATAATCTATATCTCATTTGTGAATTATAACAATCAAAAAGCTACCGTTTGATAATAGGTGTCATTATGTGCCTAATTGAAATTAGAGCCAGTTTATAAGCAAATGTGTTCAAAAAATTCTTAAAAAGCTACATTCTTGGTGAGTAACATAGGCTATATTGGCTGTTCAAAAAGATACATTTAAATAATATATCCCTAGTAGGTATAGAAAGTAATGAATCGAAATTCAAAAAGTCAAGGAAAATTACTTTGTGTATAGAAGAGTAATAATAAGTGTCATGTCACCAACATACATTATTGGATGATCTTGTCTTGGCACGCGAATGAATAATACAACACGCTCAGTTACTAAGCTTTTATTTCTCATACATTCGGGATTAAATTAAAAACTTCTGTCGCAATCCCGCCAAGTTTTATTAGGCCGCTCGGCGAATATTCGACTTTTAACATTTATATTGGAATTTTAACATAATCCGAACGAAATTCACTCTTGTTCTCACTTTTGTGACCTTTGACAATTACTTTCTTGATGGTTTTCATTTAATGCTTGCTCGCGTATCGTTATCGTTTAAGGTCGGGTACACACCAACCGAAAGGAAACGAACAAAAAGTGGAATCGAATTATTAGTCATTCATTCATTACTCAGTAGTCATTACGACGCGTTGGAAACAACTGTCGAGTGTGTGGTGATCATGACGAATCTAACTCAACGCAAGGATAGGGTAACACATAACATAATGTAAACCTTTGAGAAAGTCGAAAAGCGAAACGGTTCTTAATAAATATCGTGGAAAAGTACAAGTGCATTATCAATATGTGTAATAACAAGTTCCATCAAGAGCCATCAATCATTATTATAAATCAAAGTAATAAGGAATATATTTAGGAAGTGGGCACGTATATAAATGTCAATAAAAAATAAATTTTTACGAGTAGGTACCTATATTGCTATGTAATATTGTAGGAACCAATCGCATTTATTAATTATAAAAATAGTATTGAAATGTATACAAACGCAAGTGGTCCCTGCAGTGTCTGCAAGTGCAAAGTACCTAGGTACCTAAGTATTTTTAACATGATAGCTTTAATGAGATAGATATTTTTAATGAATAATCTAAGCATAACAGTTTAAAACGTTCATACCATTTACCGTACAGTGATCCAATCATAACAACGCATTGATACATGAATAGGTTTTATACGTTTAATACGTTTAATAGATTTTATGAATTTATTTAAACACTGCTGTCGACTGTTTTCTCGCAGATGAACGGCTGCTGTCGGTGGCACCAAAAACTCCTCATTCCAGGGTTCATGGCGTCTAAGCCCACGCAGTGCGGCTCGGCAGGGTTGTCACTGTCGGGAAGAGAATTTTAGTTAGTTTATCTATAACATAGTATCTATAAAATACGCCTCAATATTTAAGCCCTGTTGTGTTTGCAATAAAAATATATGCGAAGAAAAGGGATACTCGAGTGTAGAAATGCACAACTGAGCTAAAATGTTATAAGTTCGTAGCCGACCCATGATGCAGCCGATGATATTTCGCTAAGTTATTTCACTATAGTAATGATTTCGAAACCAACTGAAGACTGCAACAGCATACGGCAGCACCGTATTTCAGTTAGTTTTGAATGTTCTGTGAGATTTCTGTGAAACATACTGATGAGCGATCGAACAATACGTGGTGACTACGCTCGGCCCACAGCTGACGATGCGTACGTGTCACTAGCTACGGAAGGTATTTCAAACAAATACTTATAAACCAATTAGTGTTGCAGTGATATGTCGTCTGCTGCTTTTGTCCGCGGTCCACAATCAATTTGGGACCAGAACCCGGAACCAGAGTTGTGGACCCCGTGGAGAGGGCTAGATCGAGACAGATGGCCTTGGGTCAGCCGGGGTGCCAGGGATATGCTACTTAGCTACGTCACCTTCGGCCTTGCACTGCGACCCACAAAATGAGTGCTGTTTAGTCGGTTCGAGTCCGACATAACCTCCCCCTCCGACTCCGGCGGGGGAGGTATCCGTGGGGATTTCCCGCATGTTAATAAACAAGATCGAATTAAGATTTCTTTTCTACCAGCCTCTCTTGTAAAAATTTCATCCTTCTCCATTGCAGGGGCCTTTATTAGCTGATGATATTCCATATGGGTAGCTGAATCATTCAATTAGATCCCCCAGATGGCGGTGCAATCAGATTACGCGATAGGTTAGCTTTAAGGTAAGTTTAATGAATATGTACTGTACCTGAAACCTTTGCCGTTGTCCCCTGAAAACGTGTGATAACCAGTACTTTCTATATCCTCACCTGGGAAATAAACAAACGGAATTAATTAACACATCGTCTATATGAGAATTGCGAGATCTCTGTGTTTGATGGCAGTGCATTCGACTGCTGGGGGCGCGCGTTCGACTCTCGCCCAGTACAAATATTTTTATTCATGAAAATCTGTTTGTATTGATCTGGATGTGGCTGCACCTCGTAGAGCACGTCAAGCCGTTAATTCTGGTTGTCATATGGTCATCTATGGCAGTCGAGGATCATTTACACGAGTAGAGTTTCTTGCCTGCAAGATACGATCTCGAAAGTACAGATAAAAGTTGTTTCGTCTAAACATTCGCAAAAACAATTGCCGCTTGCTCGTTCACGCCTGACGAGAATTGCCTTGCAATTGAATAATTGATAGTGTCCGTCTAAACAAAATTTTAAAGCAATAATCGTATTTTAAAATAAGGCGATATGTTACTTGCGAATCTCGCCAACATGCTTTGTTTACCTCTGCGTAAACATTTTGATACGATTATAGTAGGGCGATTACCCAGGGTGAGCCCAGGGTGAGCATAGATTGTATTATGAGTTTGTTTATTTATTTTATTTTATTTTTTATTGTACAATTAATTGACAATTTATACTTTATCTAACTTCTTCTTCTCGTGTGAATGATTTGCTGTTGGTACTTAATGGTTCCTGAATAAAACTGTGTATTTCAACCATGCTGTATGTGGCTCTATTCAATTCGAATGTCCTTTAGCTTAGGATGTGGGACATAAGGAACACGAAACCAACTACGCTATGAATTGCACCGCAGTTTCATGTGGTTAAAGCCCGGGTCTCGCATTTCTTACCAGCATAAAATCTTATTCGACCGGCCGACTCTCTGACTCTTATCTCCCTCTTACTCTTTCTGGTTTAGCTTATAAAGTTTTTTATGGTACTCGTCTGAAATCTCTATTAATCTAAATTACGCGTACACACAAAAAAAATCTTTCCTCTTTATAATAGTAGGGTAGACGTACATACATGTACTCACGCCTGTAAATCCACGAAGTCGTAGGCAGAGGTGTATTTACACCCATGTTTCACCAACTATGATTTTCGGTCCCACGTAATAGGGGGTGTGCCCCATGCTGTCTAGTGGGCACTTTCGACCTAGACTGTATGTTTTCTGTTTGATGTAGAACAGCTATGTCCCTTTTTTTTTTTTTTTTTTTACGTGCGGGCAATCCCCACGGATACCCGCCCCTCCGGAGCCGGAGGGGTGGGTTATGTCGGACTCGAACCGACTAAACCGCACGCCGTCTGTGGGTCGTGGTGCTAGGCCGAAGGTGAGGTTGTCTTGCGACATATCCCTCGCACCCCGGCTGACCCAGGGCCATCCCTTTCGGTCTGGCCCTCCTCGGGAGGTGGGGACCACGCCGTCCCCGGCTCAACCCCGGTGTGGGGAGGCGCGCATCGTCCTACGATGCGCGCCGCCGCCATGGCCTGCTTCTGCTAGGGTGACGGGTGGCTCCACCCGTCACCCTCAGGCCCGCGCTCATGGGGGGCGGAGGTCTGTAAGCGCCCTCCGACGCCCGAGCCGCCTTCGGGCGCGAGCAGCGATGTCAGCGAGTCTTTCTCGCTCACCGCGCCGCGCCCGCTCTGCTGTCTCCTTCGCGAGCATGACCTGCTCGCAGAAAGAGGCGCTGGCCGCCCACGCATCCGCGCAGCGGACCATCGCCGCGAGCAGGGTGGAGAGCGTGAGCACTCTCACCCCCAGGGCCTGCACAAGCTCCCGCCTCGGCGTCTCAAACGCCGGACACTCGGTGAGCGTGTGCAGCCCCGAGTCCACGCTCGCGTCGCAGCGATGGCACTCGGGCGTTGGCTCAATACCCATCAGATGCAGATACCGCCCGAAGTAACCGTGCCCGGTTATCATCTGCGTCTGACGGTACGAGAGGCTCCCGTGTGGCCTCTCTAGCCACTCCCCCATGATGGGCCTTACCGCCGCAATGACGGCGTGCCCTGCGCGTGGTTGCCCAAGTCGTCGCTCCCACTCGGCCACCATGACCTGGTGGAGCCGGGATTTCTCGGCCCGAATGTCCTCGGGCTCGGGATCGAATCCCCGCTCCCGCGCCTCCTTTCGGAACTGGTATAGTGCCGAAAGGGCCCTCGCTTCCAGGATCCACGGTGGCGATCCGGCCAGGAGACTCGCCGCTTCGAAGGATATCGTGCGGTATCCCCTGATGGCCCTGGAGGCCATCGTCCTCTGCGCCGTACGGAGCAGAGGCAGGAATCTGGCCCCCAGGGTGTCCGCCCACACGGGGCACCCATATAGGGCCATGGACCGCACGACACCCGCGTAGAGTCTCCTGCAGGAGGCCCCTGGGCCCTTCAAGTTGGGCAACAGCCGACTCAGGGCATTCGCCGTGGTGACCAACTTGGGGCGCAGGCTTCGGAGATGTTGTCCGAAGTCCCATCGACCGTCAAGCACGAGCCCCAGGTATTTCAGCTGGGGCTTGATGTCGATGGGAGTGCCTCCCACTGTAAGGCTGGCTCCCGGGCCTGGCCTGCGCCGAGGACCATGAAAGAACATGGCCTCGGACTTGTGCAGAGCCACCTCGAGACCCAGCCGCCGGATCCGCTCGACGACTTGGCCAACCGCGGTCGTGGCCCTCAGGGTTGCCTCGGGGTGCGTAGCCCCGCTCACCGTCACCAGCGTGTCGTCCGCATAACACGTGACGGTGGCACCGTACGCGAAGTCACCGCGAAGCACCCAGTCGTAACCGATGTTCCACAGTAACGGCCCCAGGACCGATCCCTGTGGAACACCGCACGACATCTCACGCCTACCGACTCCGGTCGAACTCGGGTAGACGACGGCTCTCTCCGTCAGGTAAGCCCCGACTATGCGGCGGAGGTAGAGAGGCACACCGTGGTACACGAGTGCCTCCCTGATGCAACTCCAGGGCAAGGTGTTGAAGGCGTTGGAGATGTCCAAGGACACCGCCAACATCACCTCGCCCCGGGCAACCGTATCCTCCGCCAGAGTCCTCACACGCATGATGGCATCCACAGTGGAACGCCACCGGCGGAACCCAAACTGGGTATTCGCCAGGTCCGGCCCCACTCTAGAGAGATGCTCGACGAGGCGCTTGGCAATTACTCTTTCGAAGAGTTTGCCCACCTCGTCGAGCAGCACTATGGGCCGGAACCCGGACGGCTCGTCCGCCGGGCGTCCCTTCTTGCGGATGAGGACCAGTTTCCCCGTCCTCCACATCTTCGGAAACTGGCCCCGCTCCAAACATGCGCTGAGGAACCCTCTCAGTCGGGGTTCGAGACCGTCTTCCCCTAGAGCTAGGACCCACGCGCGGCCTGGAATGCCGTCGGGTCCCGGGGCGGTGTTTTTCTTGGCTCTCAGCCTTCGCACCGCCAGCTCTAGTTCTACCCAAGTGACCTCGGGCACGTCGTCGTCAATCACCGCACTGGGCGCCGTAGGCGACCGAGGCGGCGGAGCCATCTGCGGCGGAACATGTTCCGCTCGCGCCGGGAACAGGGATTCCACCACTCCTCCGAGCAGAGCCGGTTCGAGCACCTGGGTCAGCGGAGGGGCCCGGGGGCGCAGCTTTTCTCTTACCATAAGGTAAGGCCGCCCCCATGGGTCCCGCTCCAGCGTCTCCAGGAGCTCCCGGTAACAAGCGGCCTTAGACCGCTTGATCTCCGCTCGGAGGGCATTCCGGGCCTCCCTGTATCCCTCGTGAAGCTCCGCCAGTCGGGGCTCCGAATCTGCGGTACGGCTACGCCTCCTACGGAGTCGAGCCCACCGGCGGTGCGTGATCACGCAGGCTTGACGCAGCCTCGCGATCTCCGCATTCCACCAGTAGACCCGACGCCTCAGATTATAGGCTGGAGCCCTAGGCATACCCGCATCGCAGACCCGTGTCATGGCCTCCCGGAACCAGGCCGCTTCATCGTCTATGTCGACAGGCCTGTCCGGCGCAATGGCCCAGGCCTGTACGATGGCGGCCTCCAGGAGGTCCTCCCGATTCAGTCGCCCCAACACCCAGCGCGGCTCGCGTTGGGCCGATATGACCGGCGCATCACCCGCAGGAGGGGAGACATCGAACCGAACGTATCGGTGATCCGATAGTGTCTCCACCTCCACGGCGACACGCCAGTCCCGCACGCGGAGTGACAGGGAAGCGCTCGCGAACGAAAGGTCTATGATCGACCTGCGCTCCCCCGCCACAAAGGTGCCCACATACGTGGCTTCGGCCCCGCGATTCTGGAGAACTAAGCCGAGAGAATCGGCCCAGCTCTCCAGAGCCCTGCCCCGCGCGTTTGTGCGCCGGGAACCCCAAGCCTGAGACCAGGCGTTGAAGTCCCCGAGCACAAGAACCGGACGAGGCGTACAGGCATTGACGACGTCGGTCAGCCGCTCCAGCGACCGCCGATACTGCCCGATGAGTCGGTGTGACCCCGGCGTGAGATAAACGGCCACGACCGCAATCTCCCCTACACGCGCCGCTACGATGCCATGCTCCCTTGCGATCACTACAAGGGGAGGGGCACCCGCAGCGGCGTTATGCACCAGTGCCGCCGATCCATCCAGGTCGACCACCCAGGCGGGCCCGAGGGGCCGGTGAGTGTATGGATCGGCGACAGCGGCGACGTGTATGGACCACTGTGCCATGCTCTGGAGCAGAAGGGCCTGAGCATCGACACCGTGGCCCACGTTCGCCTGCAGGATGCGGAGCTGGGGATCCATTATGGAACCATCTCCGCATCCCGCACCGAACCGTTGGCGGAACGCCCGCCTCGCGGCAGCGGCTCCCCGCGGGTGCAGGCCTTGCTGCCAACCCTATGGTCGGCCGGCTTGCCCTCCGCCGCACACCTGAAACAGTGCGGCGGAGCTTCGCAATTGCCGGCTCTGTGACCGGGTTGGCTGCAGCGGAAGCAACGGTCGCCGACCGTCACCTCCGCCTTGCACTGCACACCCACGTGGCCGGCCGACAGGCACCTGAAGCACCTGTCCGGCCGAGCATGCAGGAGCCGTACCCGGACTCCTACAACGCCGCCTACCGCGAGTATCCGCCGGTCGGCGCCCTTTTGGGCTGCTGCGATGGGGCAGCCGACAACTGTTGCCCCCTGTCCGCGACGGCCGTAGCGGATCGCTCCGACCTTAACCGCCTCCAGGGGGCAACCCCCGGCCTCCGCCACGGTGACCCGAATCTCTTCGGCCGTGATGGAGTCGTCCAGGTCCGAAATGCGCAATTCTGCGCACTTGGTGGGCCTGGACACCCGGACGTCGGCCGCATCCAGCGTGTCCCTCAGCCTAGCCGCAATGGCATCGGCCTTGGGACCACTGGAGGCGCCAGGGACGTGGATGAGACGGGCACCCGTCCGAGTGTGTGTCACTCGGAGAGTCCCCGCCACATCGAGGGCCCTCATATCAATGAGGCCCCTCGCCTGTTTCACCAGGTCCACGTACTGCACGCCCCTCGCCGTCGCCTCCGGTGTCATCGTTAAGACGACAGCGGTGGTACGGGGGACGCGCAGCTTTCCTGGCGCACCCTTCGCAGCAGCTTGGGCCTTCTTGGCCCTTTTGGCTGCCTTTTTACGGGCGTTCCGGCTTTTTCTGGCCTCGCCGACCACCTCCCAGCCCCCTGCCGGTGCGGAGCTCGTGGAGGCAGTCGGGACCGAAGCCGGGGCCGGGGCCGGGGCTGGGAAAGAAAGAAAGAAAGAAAGAAAAATATTTTATTTTTATTTTATTTATTTAAGTACGACGTCTTCCCCTTGCCCTTCCCCTTCCCCTTGCCCTTGGCTTGGGCGCTCCCGGCTGAGGCGGCGGTAGCGGCCGGAGCAGCAGGCGCAGTGGGCACACTGCGGGCCGACTCCTGCGAGGTCCCCGCCGTCACCGTACGGCTGGGGCCCCGCTTTACTGCTCCGGCGTAGCCCCCACTCGGCGGCGCCAGGGGCGGACGACGGATGGAGTCCATAATGGCCTCCAGACAACTCCGCGTCCACTCCTCGTGCGCCGCCTGCCGCTTTTCCATGGCGGCCATCGTTGCCATGCAGGCCTCCACCGGATTGGTGGGCCTCGGCTGCGCCGGCGACGGTGGGGCCGGTAGGCGCGGCGGGGCCGGCAGACGCGGCGGCAACGGCGGCGGGGCCGGTAAACGCGCCGGTACAGGCGGCGGCGGTGGCGCCAGTGACACCGGCCGCGCCCGAGGCGGCAGTCTCGGCCGCACCGGCGACCTCGACCGCACCGGCGGCGACGGCGGCGACCGCGGCGCCAGAGATGGCGGCGGCGTCACGCGCTCGTCCGGCATGGCCTCCTGCAGCGCCGATATTTCGGCCGCCATCTTGGCCATCTCGCTGCGGTACTCCGCCGCCTGCCGCGCACTCTCTTCGAGCATCGCAACCTGCTGCCTACCGAGCTCAGCGCGCTCGAGCTGCGCGCTGGCCAGCTCCGCCCTGAGCAGGTTGTAATGCTCGACGAGGCGTACCGTCACCCGCATGAGCCGGTCCTCCTCCGGCTTCATTGCTCCGGTCTGGGCCTTGGCCAGGCCTTTAAGGGCCTCCATCATCTCTGTCGAGGTGCTGTCGCCGGTACAGGCCAAGGGCGCCGCCGAGGTGGAGGAACTCGGCGGCGCCACCGCATCCTCCGGGGCAGAGGCCCGTGATGGACGGGCTTGGGTGGCAACTTTCTTACCACCCCGCGCCTTTTGGCGGCTAACCGCCACCAGCTTGGGCGGGGGTGGGCGCAGCATTTCGTCGCCACTGTGACTGCTGCTGGAGGACGAGTCGGTGAGCGTGCGCTCGGCATCGGACTCTGTCCTCGGTCGGGTAGGGACTTTATTTTTGACTTTGGCGCTCCTCTTACGCCATTTCGATCTTCGGGTCCTTAGACCCACCGGGATTCTGTCCCGGCTGTCGGCGGTGTCGAAGTTCTCCGACACTGCTTGGGACGCGACCTCCGCGTCTTGGTGCTGCGCTACCTCCGCGCAGACTGTTTCGCTTGGTTGGGGGGGGGTTTTTTGGTTTTTAAATGATTCTTCCATGATGTCCCACGAGTAGAACCGCTCTAATCACACTTCCTGGGTGACGGCCATTCCAGGAAGCGGGGTACATACTGTGGAGGTCCCCAGGTATCCACAGGTTTTAAGCGACTTCGCTGTCGGGTTTTCAGACTTTTCCTTGTCGCGGGCCGGCCAGTTAAGGCAAGCCCCACGGCCTCCAGGATATCGGCGTTCCCGAGTGTGGCTAGCACTCAGGTCGTTGTCGATATCTCGGAGGTTACGCGATGCGGGGGAGTAGCCAACTCTCCCAACGCCGACGGTGGCACGAATGCCCGTCAGCCCCTGCGCGAGCAGTGGGCCGACCCGTCCCCGGATCCTACGGATCCCGTCGCCTCTCCCATGTCTCCTCTGCTAAAGCAGAGGGGTACTGGGAGCGACGGCTAGCCCTGAAAAGGGCTGTTGAGGTGGGAGGAACCCTACGGACCCTCCCCGCGGGCCTTGCAGGCCCGCCATGCCACGACCCCCTCGTGCAATGGGGTCAGCTAGCCCTTAAAAGGGCTGTTGGAATGGAAGGGTGTCCTACGGACCCCTTCCCGTGGGCCTTGAAGGCCCGCCATCCCACGACCTCCTCGTGAGGTCAGCCGTTGGGTTATTTGTCAACGGCCAACAGAACTCCCAAGGTAGGAGTCTGTTAGCCGTTGTCCAGGGTGCACCAGCCCCCCCGCTTCCGCTCCCCAGGACCGCGGTCCAAAGGGGGAAGAAACGGAGAAGCCGACGTGGAGGTTACCCAACGAGCACCCCAGCTATGTCCCTTAGTCGCCTTTTACGACACACACAGAAAGAGCTGAAGTAGTCCTATTCTGCTCCACCTGGTACCAATACTTTAATTTAATTTTTATTTTTATTTAATTCAGTATGCACTCAACTTCGTCTGTATTAGTCTGTAGACTATTTTTTTATATTTTTTTTATTTTATTACCCATGCATAAATTAGACACTAACATAGTATATAAGTCTACCTTCAATGTAACTACTTACAAATTATGGATGGTTATCTGAAATAAATGATTATAATAATACGGTTTATTTTATACTAATTAAGTAAAATATGGTAACGCAGTTGCAGGCTTGATTTCAGTACATGTCGTTAGTTGTTTCTTAGGGGTTTGAAGTAATAACTCCTTTTTTCTTCTTAATGCAATTTTAATGTATTTGTAACAGAAATTACATGTGTTTATAAAAAGAATTATAACAGAGCGCGCGTGCGCACGCGCGCGGCGCCGTCTCAGCTTTGTCTGTCACGGTTCGGGGCGTGAGTCGCGCGCGGGGCCGCAAGCCGGTACCGCCGGTTGTATAGCTACAGATAGTAGGCGCGCGGGGTCCGTCCGCAGGTACAGTCCGCTACTTAACATATTCCCCCCCCCTTGAAAGCCTAGCTTTCAAGAAGCTCATGGGATTCATCTATGGGCAGAGCACAGACTTTTGTAAGCGCTCTACGAAGAATGCCCTTTGAAGTCTTGACGTCGATGACTCTGCAAACACCGTCAGGACCAGGATGCAGCTGAACGACACGTCCAAGTAGCCACTTCATGGGTGGAAGCTGCTCGTCTTTGATCAGGACCATGTCTCCAGTCTTGACTGTTCGTCCTTTGCTTTGACGCCATTTCACTCGTTGCTGGAGCTCGGAGATGTATTCCAGAGACCATCGCTTCCAGAAATGCTGCCTTAACCTCTCCAGGTGTTGGTATCTAGTTGGAGGTAACTTCTCGCAGGCAGGTGTGGGCAGCGAAGATAGCGGACGACCGATGAGGAAGTGCCCGGGAGTCAACGATTTGAAATCCGAAGGGTCCGCTGACAACGGTGTCAGAGGACGCGAATTCAAGATTGCCTCGATTTGACAAAACAGTGTCGCTAGCTCCTCGAACGTTAAATTAGAACTTCCTACAATACGTTTAAGAATTGTTTTAGCGGCCTTCACGCCGGCCTCCCATATCCCGCCAAAGTTCGGGGAATAAGCCACGCTAAATTGAAATTCAATGCCTTCACTCAAGGCGAACTCACTGACAGACGCATTTGCCCCCATAAGCATTCTCTTCAGTTCGTTGTTTGCCCCTACAAAGCTTTTACCATTATCACAGTGTATAGTTCGCGGCTTTCCGCGGCGTGAAATGAAGCGGCGTAAACATAGAATGAATGCATTGGTAGTCAGGTCACTGACTAGTTCCAAATGCAACGCTTTCGTAGCAAAACAAACGAATATGCATAAATAACATTTTGTGGTTCTAGCACCACGACCTTTACGACTTAAAATATAAAATGGACCGGCAAAGTCCGTACCACAAGTAGTAAACGGGGGAGCCGGGGTAACACGTGTCTCGGGCAAGGTGCCCATAATGGGTTGCGTGATGGTTCCCTTCATTCTTGTGCATCTCACACACTTGTTGACCGTCTGTGAGGCGAGAACTCTGCCACCAGTGGTCCAGAACTGATCACGCGTAGAGCTTAATAAAAGCTGAGGACCACAATGTAACAGCCGAAGATGTTCCCTAGCAAATAGAAGTTTTGCAAATGGATGTTTTGCATCAATCAAAATTGGATGCTTCCTATCGTAAGAAACGTGAGGAGCTTGGTCAATACGCCCACCGACACGTAAGATGCCTTGCTCATCCAGAATTGGATTCAAGGACAATAGCTTGGATTTCCTATTTAAGGAACCATGCAATTTTAGCGCCTTAATGTCACCCGGAAAGGAGTCCGTTTGTGAAATTAAAGCTAATGTTTTCAGTGACTGCTGAAGCTCCTGGACGGTAAGCTTACCAATGACTTTACTATTTTTAGCTCTACAATTATTAATAAATCTTAATACGTACGCGTATATATTTTGTAGCTTCGACAAGCTTGAGTAGTTTTCGAATGGAATGAAATTGGTTTTGGACTGCGCTTGGGTGCACAAATTAACCTTTGTTTCTGGCAGCGGATGACTTATGTATTTCTGTTCCGGCCACATCTCTTCAGGTTTTGCTAGGAAGGCAGGACCATGCCACCACAAATCACTGTCTTTGATTTGCTGTGGACTGACGCCTCTCGAAGCGAGGTCGGCCGGGTTTTCGGCTGTAGGTACGTACTTCCATTCGAAGTCAGCCGTCAACTCGCGTATCTCCTGAATACGATTACACACAAAGGTCTTCAAGGTCTTGGGCTGACTCTTTATCCAACCAAGAACGATAGTAGAGTCAGTCCACAACACTGTCCTTGAAATAGTATACTCACTAAAACGCAAGGCTTGTAAGGCCTTTGTGAGCAGCCTAGATCCTAAAAGCGCGCCTAGCAACTCTAAGCGAGGAATAGTGTGTTCCGGCTTAATTGGTGCCACTTTTGCCTTGGCGGTAAGTATATTAACTGAAACTATACCTGCTCTATCAGTAGACTTAATGTATAAGCAAGCACCATACGCGGTTTGCGAGGCGTCACTAAAGCAGTGTGCTTCTACAGCGCACGGCAACTCGCAGACGGCGTGCCTGGGAACTTCGAAGGTGGAAATATGAGGAAGGTTTTCAAGAAAATGTTTCCATTCATTAACTATCTCCACTGGGATAGGATCGTCCCACCCAGAATTAAGCAACCACAATTTCTGTAACATCATTTTAGGTATGATTGTGACGGCCGATAATAGACCTAAAGGGTCAAATATTTGTGACGAGGTCGAAAGAATGTTTCGCTTTGTGACCTTTGGATTAGCCTCTACACTCGACGAAAACTTAAGAGTGTCGCTCTGTGGAGACCAATTCAAGCCCAATACTGTGGACTCTTTACAAAAATCTTGACATTGATTAGTGACTGGAATGTGATCGAAAATTTCAGGCACGTTTGTACGAAATTTACGTAAAGGGAAGCATGCTTCTGAGAGCTTGGAAATGACGCCCAGAATGATGCTTTGTAGCTCACACTTGGAGTTACAGCCAGTGTTCAAGTCGTCGACATAAAAATCGTGTTTTATAACGTTGGCGACTGTAGGGTTGTCTTTACTGTCATCAGCAATCTGTAACAAGCATCTTGTGCTTAAGAACGCAGCTGAGGCCAACCCATAAGTCACTGTGTTTAATTGTAACACTTTTAGTGGCTGATCCTCATTCTCTCTCCAGAGTATGAGCTGAAGATTACGCTGTGTCTCGTCAACCTTGATTTGCCTGTACATTTTTTCGATGTCACCTGTCACTACATACATATTCTGCCTAAAACGCAGCAGAATGGAAAACAGGTCATCTTGGACCACGGGCCCCACCAGCTGAATGTCGTTGAACGACTTACCCGACGAAGTCCTGCAAGAAGCGTCAAAGACTACGCGAAGACGGGTGGTTTCACTTTGAACCTTAATGACCGCGTGGTGGGGTAAGTAATACCCGAAGGAAGGACGACTGACCTCGGCAAGATGGCCCAGTCGCTCATACTCATGTATGAAATTAGAATACTCCTCCTTAATTTCAGGACTTTTAGCGAGTTTTCTTTCTAAATTATGAAATCGCCTCAAAGCTATCGTGTATGAATCGCCCAGCGCGGACTGCGGCGATTCGCTCAAAGGGATTTTAACAATAAACCTACCATCCCTAAGGCGGGTGGTATTTTGAATGAAGTGTCTCTCACAGAACTCCTCTTCTGGAGAGAGTAAGCATTTATTATTATTGGACTTTGGGAGTTCTTCAAGCTCCCAGAACCTTGAAAGAGAATCATAAATTTTCCGAGAAAAGTTGCATCTCAATTTATTAGATTTCGGATTATCGCCGGTAGGGCCTGAAATAAGCCAGCCTAACCTAGAATCCTGCAGAGTTGGTTTGTTCTGACCCAATTTGATTTGGTTAGGAACCACAATGTCCCAGAAAACGTCAGCTCCTAACAGCATATGAATTTCAGAAGGACGGTAAAATGTTGGATCAGCCAACTTAATGTTTGAGGGCAAGTTTAACTTGGTGGGGTCAATTTCCACTCCCGGTAACGGACATGTGATCTGCGGTATCACCAAGCATGACACATTGATGTGGAAAGGGTTGACCAGTGATTTCAATTGTAAATCACAATACTGTGTGATATCAACACAGCTATTATTTATGCCTGCAATAGTAACAAGCGTATTATTTGAACATGACAAATTCATGAGAATTTTAACCTTTTCAGCAATAAAGGATGACTGGCTGCCACTATCAAGTAGTGCCTTAACGCGGTGAGTAGTTTTACTTTTCAGGTCAACTAATTCCACCTCAGCTGTGCACAGCAACACCTGACCAGGCACTACAGCAGCCAGCGACTGTTCCAACGACGGCGACTTCGCGAGCTGATAACAACTAGAAGCAGCGGTAAGTACACCTTTTGTTTCATTTTTATTTTGACTATTATTGTCAGCATTTTTATGTAACAATATATTGTGCTTCTTTTTACAGATTCTACAAGAACGGACGAAGCAGCGGGAATCGCCATGTCCATGGCGCAGGCACATCGGACAAAGCTTGTGTTTGGACACCTCACCCGACCTTTCGTCTACACTCATGGCCTTGAACTTCTCACACGCGTACACAAAGTGCCTTCCACGGCACACCTCACATTCTACACTAGATTCAGAACTTTCAGGAGCTGATGTTGTAACAAAAGATTTCGATTGCTTACTACCCTTGTATCCTTGCCGTTTACTATCGGAAGAATCAGGCTTATTTTGTTGCAATGTTTCTAAAACATCTGCCCTACTTTCCAAAAATTCGTAAAGTTCACTGAGAGTGGGGGTGTCGGAAAGTGACTTTCGGTATTCTTCCCATTTACTGCTTGTGACTGAATCTAATTTCATGGTAATCATGTAAATCATGATCGTATCCCAATGTTTAGTGGGTTCATTAAGATTATCTAAAGCACGTAAATTTTTTTTGAAATAATCTATGATGAATCTCAGAGATTTATGAGATTCTTTTTGAATTGTATCAAAACTGAACAACGATTTCATATGCTTATTTATTAAAAGCCTTTTGTTATTAAACCTTTCACAAAGCAAATCCCAAGCGAGGCTGTAATTATCCCCAGTGAACTCAATTGCTTTAATAACAAGTGAGGCGCTACCTTCCAGCGAAGCGCGTAAATAATGGAACTTATTAATAGATTGAATTGTATCGTTCTGATTGATCAAGGAATTAAACGTTTCTCTAAATTCCAGCCACTTAAGGTAGTTACCGTCAAATTTAGGTAAATTAATTGTTGGCAACTTGACCAGGTTGCTACTATGATGATTGTGGATACATGTGCTTCCAGACCCACTACCATCATTGCCATGGTTATGAAATGCTGAAACCTTATCGATAATATCCTGACCAGTAGCAATACACGAACAAAATAAATTGTCAGTGGTTTCTCGCTCGTTTAACTGAGATTCCAAATCAGAGTCGAGCCTTTCAATGGTTCCTTGAATGACATCGAACTTAATTAGTAGTTCTTGAGTACGTGAAAGCTTTAACTGAATTTCGTTAAGTTGCTGTTTTGTAATAACCTTGTAATCAACCAAATTTATGACTTCAATGTACTTTACAAACGTAGTCAACCTTCTTCTGATTGAGCTACGTTCTTTGAGAGCCGACTTCAATTCCTCGTCCGCCATAGCTACCTAAACTTGTTCGCGAGGCAAGGTAAATACCTACCTACACGAATAATATACTGTTTACAATGGACCGGTAGCTGAGCCTTACAATACCTACTTAGTTATAAAAGCAGACGGGCAAACAACGAACCGAAGTGAAACGCCTAAGTATTCAATAAACACATAATTGTTTTTAAATGGTTCATAACAATAAAAAAAAAACAGGCAAATAAAAACAGAGAGATCTGACCTTTGTTACTACTTGGTAACCTGTCCGTCCCGTCAGAGAGTTCCACCCGTGGCCCGGGCACTGTATGCTACAGGCTACTCGCTGGCACGCCGTGTACGTAGGTAGGTACCGATAACGCGGCGGCTTGGATATGGGCAGCTCAACGCGCAGGACAGCTGAAATTGTCGGCCAGAAACTACGTTAGAATATTGTTAGAATAGACGTGCACAAGCACCTATAAATTAGGAATAGGCAGAGGGTCTGCTTAGTAAGTTAGGTGTGCAATATAAAATGAAAGTAGGTATGAAAATTAAGAGCGTAAGCGTCGTGAGTGCTTAGCATAGAAAGATAGAAAGATAAAGGTAGGCACTTATATGCACCTAATGCATAGCATGGGTGCACCAAATATTGCGTTAGCTCGGTGTACGTGATATGAAATGCGAATATTGCACGCGAAATACACTTATAAATAAGCTAAACGCTCATAGAAATTATAACAAGATAAAGGTAGGTACTTATGAATGTACCTACATACAATGGATGTTCTAAATGTTGCGTTAGCTTGGTGTATGTGATATAAAAGCGAATGTTGCATGCGAAATACACAATACACTTATAAAATCAGCTCAACGCTCCTAGAAGTAATGAACATTGATTTAATGTACCATAACGGAACACAAAAGAGCAAGTCCCAGATGTTGCGTCGTGAGCCAAACGGCTATCTGCTTGAAATGTAATAAAATACCTACGCGTGAATGTTTCACGTAAAATAAGCAGATACCTAGGTAAGCTATAACGTCTATCTGCTTGAAATGTAATAAGGTACCTACGAATATTTCGCGTAAAATAAGCAGATAGGTATGCTATGTATTGGCTAGACGCTCATGGATGAGGCTATATGCTCACACTGATTGCTGAAAAGAGGCAAGATTGAGATTCGAAGTCAATGGAACTTTCCAGAAAAAAGGATAGGTATTAAAATTAAAAAATACCGGTACTTCCCATGAAATCGCCAACCACTCGCCACCTTGCAGCAGCGATATCCACCATTCGCTCGGCAGCAACCAACATTTCGCCAAGAATCCAATAAAATCGAATGTTCCAGCTCCGTTGTACAGTAGGTAGGTACTAGGTAGCCTTTGTTCGCAAGGCGCCTACGTGACTGTCCTTGAAACGTCAGCGCGGCGCGTTCCAGCAAAATCTTCGCCAATCTGGTTGTTTGTATGTCTTGCTATCACGTCGGGGTCACCAATGTTTCTTAGGGGTTTGAAGTAATAACTCCTTTTTTCTTCTTAATGCAATTTTAATGTATTTGTAACAGAAATTACATGTGTTTATAAAAAGAATTATAACAGAGCGCGCGTGCGCACGCGCGCGGCGCCGTCTCAGCTTTGTCTGTCACGGTTCGGGGCGTGAGTCGCGCGCGGGGCCGCAAGCCGGTACCGCCGGTTGTATAGCTACAGATAGTAGGCGCGCGGGGTCCGTCCGCAGGTACAGTCCGCTACTTAACATTAGTGAAATCCAGCCTAACTAACACCACAATTAACTTAATTATAGGCACGTATGTGGCGGTGTAATCAAAAGTTAGCTCATAATGTTCGCGCCCGTCGAGTTGGCGATTAATCTAAATTACGCGTGCGTGCTTCTATTATGTGTACCTACACCTGATGGTATTCCTTCCCTCTTCGCGACGGGAACGAATGGGGATAAGTTTTAAATATGACTGTTTGTCGTTGAAGCCATTTCCACCACGTACTATAAAGGCTGATGTTTAAGTTCAGATTTAGGTAATGATGGGTATAATAATTCAATGTCAGCCGTCCGTTCCGATTGTCATACAAACATCATTGGCAGTCGTTACGGGTAGTTGGAACTCTTAAAAAGTCCAGCAACTGGTGTAACTACAGAACTTCGATATCGCAATGGGTTGTGAAGACGTATGTCAGTTGCTTCAAGTTAAGTAAGCAATTAAGTTCAGCCGTGTCGCAGTTAGGCATGAGCATGGTGCAGGCACCTCCCCCTAAAATGCTGTAGTTACGGCATAATACTGTACTAGGAACGTGACATTTTTTGTCATATTTTAACTTAGGTTACTTATTTTGTTATAAAGATTTTTTTATATACTTTTGTTCATTCAGACACGATAGAGACAAATATGCATTCGTCCACATTTAGCCTTAAAGATATAAATATTGTAAGTTGACATCTTAAAAAATGCCGCAGTGGAGTTTGTTGCGCAGTTTCTTCTCCACCAGCGCCTCGGAAGCGATGGTAAACTTAGGTTAAGTAGAATTATTATTGACGTCACTAAGAAATAACCGTATTGTTCTAGATTGAATAAAAAACTTTCACTTGTGGTGAGGCGGATGCGTTTAACCACATAGAAATGTGGATCGCCTGTCCTGGAGACCAGGGCAGGTTAGCGAGTAAATATATAACACCACAATGAGAGCACCAATTCAGGGGAAACGTACTCACCAAATCGGAAAACTCGAACCCCTGGGTTATGACGGCTGCTGCAGGCGCGTAGGCGGCTTCTCGTCAATCACTACACAAGAGCACTGCTTGTGAAAAGTCTCTGGAGAATCACTTGCTAGTCCTTATGTAAACGGCACGTGGGCGCGCCGATCATCCGACGCTGATGAGACGCGATAGAAAGGCTAGTCTTCTGACAGCGTGTCAGAACCAGGCATGAAGATATAGTCTATGCGATATTTATGATGAAAACTCGTCTAGAAGAGCCTAGAACGAAGCGGGAGCGCGGACGCAACAATACGTCATTTCGCGAAGGAGTCGCGAGCGAGTCTTGCGCGCCGTGAGACAAAGTTGTACCAAAATGGTTACATACGAATCCCAAAGATGGCGCTACATAGTGATGTGAGCGATGAATAAATAAATTTAATATATTATAAAACGGCGTAAACAACTTGACTGATAAAAGTGGACTCTGGACTCAAAGATGAAGGGCTCTGATGCGACCAGGATTAACGCAAAGATGACCTTATTGCGTGTGAATTCCCCTCGCCTCAGCCAACAAGACAGGTATGAGGGATATTTTCCCCGTTGGCTGTGTGTCCCTAGACTCATCGTGGTTATATTTATCAACTTACCGTCGATGTTCTTCCAGACCCTGTAGTCTTCAAGGTTGTTGATACCGAGCCACGCGAGCAACTTGTATGTGGTGCCGGTGATAAACTTGTACTTCATACTACGGACTATACTCTGGAGGAACTGGAACTCTTCCTAGAAAGAAAAGGTACTGGTCTCAGATATGGCCCTTATAGGTTTTGTATCATTTAAGTATAGGAATGACCCAAACTAACATAAATCTACAGTACCTAGCGTGTATAACTATGGCCTCTAGAATTTAGAGATCCCGCAACCGGCGAGTAATAGGAAATGCAGAGATAGAAAGTGGGAATTTAATTTGGTCTCAGTCTGTCTACCCCGTTAGGAGTGAGGCATCTGATGGTACGATAAAAGCGAGGTCTCACAAATGAGGGTCACCGTTAGATAAAGGTTACAATATTGCTTCAACTCGACGGCCTTTTCACTTTTCATAACCCTCTTAAGGATCCGCATTTTGTCCAGAAAGAATAGGAATTTTTCTTTTTATACCGCTGCGGTGGCAAACAAGCACACGGTCCATCTAATGGAAAGTGGTGAACGTGGCCTATAGATGTTGACAACACCAAGGGAGCCATACTCGAGCTGCCGACACCGTAAGTACAGAGAGTTCCAGTGCAATAAGTGCAAGCGACAAAGTAGAACTCGTCTTTGGTCTTCCGACTGACACCACAAAAACTTTCTAGCTACCTCTGGTTACCCTGCTCACCTCCAAAAATACAGCACGTGGTTATTATGGCCGCGGTATTGTGTATTTTTTATTGTCTATCTAACCTGGTTCTTGGGTACAGCCAGCTTGGCTCCATCGCGCTCGCAGACCAGCTTCGCCGCGCTCCAAGTGCGGGATTCGTACACCAGCTTGTACGATTTGCTGCCGGATTCGTTCACTACATACTCTGTAACATCATTCAAAAACTGATCAGTCTACGGAGACTATTGAGGACTTCCTTCCTAAAGAATAAAACCTGCTGAATAATGGACGAGGGAGCTTGTGTCAAATGTGCTCTTTGGGGGCTTGTGTCCAATAGGCTATTTGACTACTGCTGGAAAATAGTTTCATATTATTTGTTATTGCATAAAATGCAAACCATTTTAATATTTCCTGGAGATCTGTCGTATATACGGAGAAAATCAATGTTAAAGTTTGAATTGAAAAATTACGCGCCAAAACGCAATTTTGCTATGGCGCCTGGTTGCTCTGACAGACGACGTCACACATAAGTAAACAACAAACTGTCGAAATAGTTTTGAAATTTATTGCATATATAATGGTTTATAAGTGGCGTGTTGTACCAAAATGTACAAGTACATCGATAAAGACTCCGGAAAACTATTTGTACCTGTTCCGATAGATGCTGAGAGACGAAAAAGTGGTTGAGTGTAACTCGTCGAAACCCTGAAAGCATTGGACCTAATTCAAGTGTTTATATGTGTGAAGATCATGTTAACGTAAATAAAAATAAGTAGCTTTTACTAGAGAAGCAAAACAAAAAGCATGCACTGAAACTAATGTTTACTTCTGTGCGACGTCATCAGAGTTGCAACCGATCACAGAGTGTTTTGAAACACGTGATTAAACCACAAAAAATATTAAATTTCATTTATGTTTTTTTACAGAAAATGACCTTATTTTTT
Organism: Eilema caniola; assembly: GCA_949126895.1. Classification (NCBI taxonomy): domain Eukaryota; kingdom Metazoa; phylum Arthropoda; class Insecta; order Lepidoptera; family Erebidae; genus Eilema; species Eilema caniola. The sequence continues at coordinate 1,344,293 of OX421475.1, forward strand.
CAGAACATCAATCAAATATGCTTTTTACATTACATTTTATTAGGATGACAACAAATTGTTCCATAATTTAAACACAGTCAAAATGCCTATTGCAGTCACTGCCATCATCCTATCAGGACCTCGACTCTACTAATTGTCACTGCAAAAATGCCATCAAAATTTCAAACTTTATAAGATCAGACTTACAAGTTCAAAATAAAATAAAAATTTAGACTTTAATAGCACGTGGAGGAAAGTCTACAATTAAGTGGCATTTTTGGCAGTGTCTGCAGTATGACAGTGGTTAATAATAAGTCCTGGAAGAGTTATAGAACTCCAAAGTACAAGCTTCGGATGTATCCGTTACAATAGATCCGAAGCTTGCATTTTGCTCAAATGATGATGATCATACTATGTGTCAATGTGTGCAAGCGTTGTTTAAAAACCAGCTTTTTACACCTATTTATCATTTGAGACGAGTCATAATTCACATGGCCGTTCTATCCTATTTCTGTGGGCTGTGCCTTCAACAGTATTTCCGAAGTCTAATATTTATACTCCATTTTGTTGGGTATTTTCAACGTTTTAGTTAAGTTTACCTTTTGTACCTAACCAAAAGAAGCATAAACAAAACTGATATAGACCGTAGAACGAACTATACTTACCATCACTAGTTTGGGACTGGACAAAGGCGATTGTTGCCAAGAACGTGAGTGCAATGAAGATTCTGTAAATAAATTGAAGATAAAAGTTCTTTATCTATCAAATTGAAACATACTTGAAAGAACCAATTTTGAGGAATGCTATCGAGTTTTACCATAGCTTGCACTTAGGAGCCCGGAGTCTGCTTTCCTCCTTCACATAATTTCTTTAAATTTGGCTTTTAAAGGAGTGATTACCGCCTGAACTTTAGGCGCAGATTACACAGAAGAGACGTGGTGGGGACTTTTGGCGGCAGCGGACAATTTAAGTAACACAATATGAACCTTATGTAGTGCACAATAACGTCAGTGTCATGACGCGTGCAACTCGATACGATGGCGCGTCATTTTAATGGCGGGACGTCGCCTGGAGGCGCGGACGCAATTCTCCTCTAAGAAAAAAACGACTTTGTTGCACACTACATAATGTTTAAATTGTGTTACTTAAATTTTTCGCCAAATCATAGGTCCTCGCCACGTCTCATCTGTATAAACTGTGCCTTAGACCCTAAAGAAATTGGTCCTTTGGTACGTAAAAAACATTACTAATTTACTGTTATAGTTCTGTATATCAATATTTACCTCATCCTGTAAGATATTTCAGACTGATGTACGTACACTGCTATTTATATACTGATTCTGAAACAAACAATAAAATATAGGTGAGTTTTATTGAATTTTATGATGATGGTTCCTCTGATAACCAAACACCTATTATTGTTTTTTTATACGCCAGATTATACCGAGCGTCACACCTTTTGTTTTTGTTTTATGTAGTGTGTAAAAGTAATAAAATAATAAATTACCCTGTGCCCGATGCCGTTAGAGCACTTTTATTTACATATCTTTTTAATATGTATTTAAAAATGAAATTTATTAGTTCTAGTTTTAAAATGAATAAAGAGAATTATAATAATAATATATCTCTTTATTGTTGTACACATAGAACGGTTACAGAAAGATACAGTTAAGTGATTTTGTGGTATAACAAAGGGCGGCCTTCTCTATTGCTCAAGGCAATCTCTTCCAGGCAACCATGGGATGGAGTGAGTTAGATAGATAGATATAGCGGGCAGTTTCCGGTGTAGGTTTTTATATTGTTATTAATAATCTGATATATTATATAGTTATAGATACATACTACTTACTATACTTATATTAATATATAAGCGGTACCTATTAGATACCTACATAATATACTTATAACATATGCTTGTACAAATTTACCAAAAGCAGCGTGAAAATAAATAAGGGAGATATAGAAAGTGAAGTAGAAAGACCAAGGTTATTGTTCCTGCAAATAGTAGGCTGTAACTAGTCTTCTGACGACGGGCAGAGATTGCGCACGTCTTATGGTTACGGGTAGGGCATTCCACAGTTCCACAGCTTGAACTATGAAAGATTTATCCATAAACCTCGAAGAATGTGCTGGCATTTTCAGCCTCAGATTCTCTGACGATCTCAAGATCTATAATGCGAGTCTCCAAGGAATTCGAAGTGTTTTTCTAGACACATAGCAGTAAGAGGATGAAATAAATTATTATATAATAGATAAAGAAGGTGAGCATTCCGGCGAAGGCTAATGGTAACCACTCGACACACACTTTTGCAAGTAAGAGTTGGTACTAATACGACTACGCCTCATCCGCCTGCACACATAGGTACCTATGGCCCAAAGAAATAAAAGAGTTCCTGCAAATTCGCTCATTTGTCTATAAATGTCTATATAATTTGCTTTTTTTCACATACATAACTTGTTAAACTTCGATTTCTTCGGTATCATTAAGAGGCCGCAATTAATTAAAGCAAGAAACAATATCATTACATTCATCTATGTTATAGTCTATTTTTCGATGCGAAAAAAAAAATATTCTGATACTAATTGCACTATACTAATTGCACACAATTTGCACATTTACTGCTATCCGACTTTATGCATAAGAGAACCAGTCAGATAAAATTTATTGATTGTAATAGAATTTATTATTTATACTTACCAACGTTGTGAATTTTTGGAAACTTGTTTTCAGCCGCCTATCTCAAAATGCAGTGCTTGCAAAATGGCGATTGCTCTAAAACTGTGCAATACACTTTCCCAATTTAAAGTGTATACTTATCTCCTTGGCTGTTTGTATAAACCTATTTCATTATATGAGGGCAGAGTGTTTTTTTTTCAATCCTCTCTTTGAGTGCACCTACTGTTTATTGATAAACACCCGCATGCATTTACAGCCATACTGCATTTGTATCTACTTATATTGTGATAAGAAATGTTCCAACCACTAAATGGAACCTTGTCATATTTTATTGTTTATTTTTTAAACCATGTATTGTGTATTTAGTTTTAAAGCTTTATGCCTCATTTTCGCAAAACATTAAATTACCTAAAATCTAATTTAAAACTTGAAAGTCAATTTGCATTTTATTAAAGTGAATATGCAAATGTTTGAACTATGATACATTTTAATGATTTTGATTATGTTTATGACTAGTTAACCGGTGATTGTGCACTAATGTAAATGTCCACGTTAATCTCAAATCATACATGATTATCTGCGTCATCTAAAACACATAATTTGAGCGGCATTTTATAAAAACAATAGTATCTCACGACCTTACTATCAAGAGGACCCCAGTTCGTGTTCGGTGGGTACCCAATGTCCCCATACGCTCGAGATAAGCACGAATGGCATCGCTGTCAGTTAGTCGTTGTTGCTAGCGGTATAGCAAATATATTGCCACAAATGGTCCGTTACGGCTTTTTATCCCTTCATCCAGTCTGTTGATTTCAATCGTTTTAAATAATTGGTGTGAGACAGATTGTACGCCAAGACATACTAACCAATTTCTTCTCCCTTCCAGATGTACGTACTTAGTCGTATGTAGTAATTTACTTTACAGGCGTAATTTACTTATTTGCTTACTCACGATTTCTCGATAAGTGAGTAATGTGCTGCCGGTTTAGAGCGTTTTCACATTCATCCGATATCCGATATCCAATATGTATAAACACAAGACATAAAAACAATCTTGTAGCTTGTGATAGTAGACTCCATAAAATTAATAATTCTTTCCGGGGCAACTGTATACGCTTTTTCAACAAGCTCCCTAATGAAATTAGAGATTTACCTGTAAATAAATTTAAAAATGTAATCAAGACTAAACTGTGCCAAAAAGGCTATTATAAAATCCAAGAATATTTAGATGATAAACAAGCTTGGAAATGAGCTGTTCGCTCAACTATGCTACTCAAGCAAACTATTGTATTTAGACTAAGTAGACTAAGCAAATGTTTGTAAATAGACCAAAAAAAAAAAATGCCCGCTGAGTTTCTTGCCGGAGTCTTCTCAGGTCGGGGCCGCGTTTCGAACCGGTGGTCCATTTGCTAAACTAGTCTAGATTTTTTTTTAAACTTGACGTTTTGTAAGTACCGTTTTAATGGTCTATACAGAATAAATGATTTTTGACTTTGACTTTGACTTTGGTATCGGACGCTGATAGCCGACATCCGATAACCGACACCTGGTGCTGTATTCATATTTATCCGATAATATCAGCCCGATACGGCTATTTGCTCGAAAGCACAGACTAGTTAGGGATGCTACAGATGAAAAAAAAAGAAATAAAGTGCAATCAATTTTCGACCTTATTGACATGACATGGTATCGAGTTTTTTTTCCTATATTCGTGATTAGCGTCATCAATTATAGGAGAAAAGACACGTAACTAAGAAAATGTCATTAAGGTCGAAAATTGCATGCAGTCACAGTTTTAGTCACTTTGTGATCCGATATCGGGGCCAAACAGTGGTGTTGGCTCCGATAATCGATATCGGGCCGGACAATGTGAAAGACAGACACATATCTCATACATTTGATTTCCTCCGATATCGGATGATCACACATCCGATATCGGGTAACGGATATCGGATGAGTGTGAAAACGCTTATCTTATTAGGGTTCCGTAACAAAAATGATGAAACGACACCAATAACATCATTATATTATTCGGGAGATAGAACTTGGATTTAAAATGTGCTCCATACAACGAGCTGGGCCTCGATTCTACTAAAGTAAAACCATTGTCATACCACAGACACTGCAAAACTACCCATTTAATTAAAGTCATAGAATTAAAGTCTAATATTAAATGGCTTTTTGTAGAGTGAATGAAAAAGTGAAATGTGACACTCTTCATTTAATTTTAGACTTTAAGTTTATGGTTTTATAGTCTAAAATTCAATGCCATTTATTGCAGTGTCTGTGGTATGACAATTGATTTGGCTTTAGCAGAATCGAGGACCAGTTGTAACCACTGAACTAGTCAGGTGGGTACTCACCGGCTCGCTCAGGGGCTGATGCAGAACTCTTACCCAGGGCGCCTTCTCCACAGAGCTAGAGAGGTGCGTGCACAGGGAAGCTAGGGCTCCAATGAAAACAGCTGGTAGTTTAGGTGTACACACATATATTTGATTAACAAACACAAAAACACAAAACAGAGAAATATAAGTATGAAAGTAGGTAGACAGACTTGAGTAGAGTGTTGAAGTTTACAGAGAGTAGAATGTAGACAGGAAAGCACAGTAGACAGAAGTATGGAGTATCTAGATAGATAAGTAAGTAGACAGACAGGCACAGAATACAGAAGTATGGGCAGACGAACACACACAGTAGGCACAGATAATAGGCAGATGAACACACAATATGCACATGAATTATAGCACTAGCTACACATTTAAGGTACGTGAATTCTAGTACAGGCTACTAAGCGTACTACGTTTACTTCTGGTTGGCACTACAGCTACACATTAACAGGTACACGGCGACAGTGTACTGGCCTTGGGTGATTGCGGGATGGCCTCTAGGATGTTCGGAGTAGACCGTTCGCCGATGTATACGGCTCACAGCAGCCGATGTACCACGAAGCACGCCGTAGATAAATGTCAGAGAAGAGCGTATTCAGAGGGCACACGAGCTCAGACCAGCGACCCTGTATAAAACAGACCACTCTTAAGCCGTGAATATACATAGAGGCCCGTAATGTGCCCCAATAAATAGAGGAATACGACTTACCAGAATATCTGGGAACGAAGTTTTCACCAAACAATTTTATTACAAGATATAGACACAGAATTTATTTACTCAGAGACAGCTACGAAGATTGATATAGAAGTTCCGTTGAGGATCGGCGCAGGCCTATTTATACCCGAATCCATCGAATATTCGTGAACAATCCTCAAAATTCTGCTAATCATGCAAAAAGCTCATTAGTCCGGTCATAGACAAGCTCACGTCAGCTGACGGGGACCATAGACTATAACAGACCCGGTACGACAAATATTTATTATAATTATGACTTGTTCACGAATATGTCACAAATTCTGAGAAAGTAAGTATCATTTATTCATTATTTTTAAATTGTAAATAAAATGATAAATGAGAGCTATAAAAAAATGGAAATATGCTGTAGGACACCAGCGCCATCCACCGGTCGAGTGTGAGAACTAGAACACACCTAATCGAAGATTAGAAGTTTCACTGCCAAACAATTATGCCTAGTTCCCGTGAGACACTCTAGGTGGCTCTGGAACAAAGAAATCTATATTAGAAAACAATAAGCAAAAGTGAAAAATATCACGTTACACCACCCCCCCCATTAATAGTATTTCCTGCGGACACAATACGCTGGAAATACACAACAAAGAAAACAGAAAATGCTTACAATAGATATAGATAAACAGCTGGATATTTCAAACACAAACTGACGACTATAATTACAAAACTAAGGAACATTCCTCGCACACACCTAATTATACACTGACTTGCGCAATGGTTAGGTTACATAGCTAGAGTCGAATGTCCTACAAAGAAAATGAATGTTCCCTTTATTCGCTGCAGATACACCAACACTACCAACAACTACAAGGAGCTGTGGAGAATTGAGAGGCGAAATGAGAGAGAGAAACACTCGGTACGGTGTATGGTGGAACCTACAATGTGACAAATTATAGTCACGTAGATACTCAGAGAGAAAACAGATATTATACAGATTAAGCATAACATAGCGCTGGTTTTATAGACTAGATAAACAGTGCTATGTAGTGGCAACATCGCTGACATTAGGTACTGGAGACGGCTCCTCCTTATACTTCAGGATGTCTTTGATATGGTACTCACCAAGATCCTTACCGTCTAAATCTGACAGCCTATATACCAGAGGGGATTGCTTGGCGGTTACCACACATTTAAGGAACTTAGGGGCTAACTTGGAAGTGAAGTTCTTTGCTTTGTTTGACAGGTAGAACGTGCGTTTGTACACGATTTGTCCTACTTTCAGCTCCACATGCCTTTTTCTGAGGTTGTAATACTTTTCATTACGCTGGTGGGCAACGTTCAAATGTTTCCTCACCTGGTCGTAGATGCGTTGTATTTCTCTCAGTTTGACACCAAAGGCTGATGGATCGTCCACAGCGACAGAAGCCGGGTGGCACGCAATGTCTGACTGCCTGTATAGAACTCCATCTCCAATGAACTCCCTACCATGCACCAGAAAGTATGGGGTGAAGCGAGTTGCTTCGCTAACCGCAGTGTTCAGAGCGCACTGTACTTCAACCAAGAACGAGTCCCATGCTTTGTGTTGTGACTTCACATAGCACGAGATCGCTTGGACAACATTGCGAATAGCTCTTTCCGCCTGATTAGTCTGGGCATGATACCTAGGGTTATAGTATATATTGGGTACATTATATTTAGTTAGTAGATCCTTAAAAGGCTTACTTACGAACTGAGGACCATTATCCATGTAAATAGTTTTACATACTCCATGAACAAGAAATACACTCTTCTCTATGAATCTCGCGACCACAGCGCCTGTGGCAACCCGAATAGGGCACAACATGACGTATTTACTAAAATAGTCGGAGACCACGATCAGGTGCACGTTTCTATTACTTGAAGTAGGAAAGGGACCAAGTAGATCGACAGAGATAGCTTCGAAAGGCTTCGACACCCGCTTCGGGCTACCCATGAGGCCAGGACGAGACGTGTTTACGGGCTTGTACTGCTTACAGACTTCACACTTCCCGACATATTGTTTGACGTCCTCGTACATTTTGGGCCAATAATAATTTAGGGCTAACCTTTTGTGTGTCTTCCAAACACCACCACTAAGTGTGTCATCATGGTACTTAGAGAGCAGGGACAGGCGATCCTCCTGGGGTACCACCAACTTCCAGTCGAAATCTGAAGTCAGAGAGTATTTATTCTTAGAAAATCTATATAAAAGGTTGTCACGAATGTCAAAATTCGGCAACTTCCTAGGGTTCTTCCGCACACTGTTCATGGTGTGGATATACCAAGGGTCTTTAGAGGAGGCAGCATCTAGCGAATCAATCGTTATACGAGACAGAGCGTCAGGTACAACGTGATCTTTACCCTTCCGATGTTCAATGTCAAAATCGAATTGACTTAGCCTCATGCTCCAACGCGCTAAACGACCCGTAGGGTTTTTCAGCTTATGGAACCACAGTAAAGAGGAGTGATCCGTGACGACTGTACACTTCTGGCCCTCGACGTACTGTCTGAATTGTTCTAAGGCGAAAATCACGGCCAGAAGTTCCCGCTCAGTTGTGCTGTAGTTCACCTCGTTCTTGTTGAGAGAACGGCTGCAGTAGGCGATGGGGTGTTCAACTCCATCGTGAGTTTGTGTCAGCACAGCAGCAACTGAAAATGCGGACGCATCACTGAGAATACGGAAAGGCAACTCAAAGTTAGGCATCTTCAATATAGGGGCAGAGACCAAAGCTGACTTGAGAAGATTGAAGGACTGTTCCGCTTCGGGTGTCCATTCGAACTTAACATTCTTAGACGTTAGTTTACACAGAGGTTTACTAATCTTAGAGAAATTATTGACAAAACGACGATACCAGCCGGCCATTCCCAGAAACCTCTTAACCTCCTTTGGGTTAGTAGGTGTAGGATAGTTGAGAATAACCTCAACTTTACCAGGGTCAGTCCGAAGGCCGTGTTTGTCCACATAATACCCCAGGTATTTGAGTTCACTCCGACAAAAGTGAGACTTTTTCATGTTAATAGTTAGGCCAGCATCCTTGAGTCGCTGATAGACTCTATGTAAGAGCTCTACATGCTCCTCAAAGGTACTGGACACACAGACTATGTCGTCCTGAAACGCAAATACCCTGTTGTCGAACTCAGGACCAAACAGACGGTCCATTAGGCGCTGCATCGTGGCGGCAGCTCCAACGAGTCCAAAACACATGGTATTGTAATGAAACAGCCCCCTACGGGGAACTGTAAAGGCAGTCTTCTCGGCGGACTGCAGAGAGTCGAACGGAATCTGCCAGTAGGCCGCACTCAGATCTACAGAGGATAAATATTTAGCATTATTCAGATGGTCCAAGATTTGATTAATGTACGGTAAGGGATAGGCGTCACTTTTTGACACAGAGTTGAGCTTGCGAGAGTCCAAGCACAACCTGAGTTCGCCGTTCGCCTTCTCCACCATGACCACTGGAGAATTCCATGCGGACTGAGACGGGGACACTACTCCCATCTCTAGCATTCGGTCCAACTCGGCTTCCAGGGCTTTCTGTTTGAGAGGAGAGAGCGGGTAGTAACGCTGTTTGATTGGCTTACTGTCACCAGTGTCAATGACATGATGTTCAAGTGTAGTCCGACCTAAACCCACCTTATCCGTGTTCAAAGAGTCAAACTTTTCAATGATCTCGTTGATTACACCCCTTTGTTTAGTAGTCAGGTTGCTGTAATCCTCGAGGCCACTGTTAAGAGACACAGACTCGATAGGATTATTGTCACTAAAACCATCAAGACTAATGTTTTGTGAAATTAGTTTATCACCTAGCTTAAATTGCTGCCAAAAATCCACTCCAAATATCATGGAGGTGGTGATTCCCGGAACAACATAGAATTTGATAACTCGGATAACCGAATTATACTCAATAGGTAGAGAAATACAACCCAGACATTGCACATATGAGCTGTCGGCAGTTGTAATGCGAAAGGCAGGGTTGATACTTTCAAGATCAAAACCCAGTTCCAAGAAGATACGGTGCGCTCCCTTTCCTAGTATAGAGCAAGAGGCACCGGAATCCAGAAGGCCTAAGACATTTAAATTTAATACTTTAACAACTAGATACGGTCTAACATCGTTATCCCGTTTAGTAAACAGGACCCTATCAGAAATAGACTCAGATACAGAGTGATGTATAGAGTTCACAATAAGGCCCTGGCTTACGCGTTTTTTGGCTTACCAGTACATTTTGAGCAGTCTGGTGTCTTGACTCCTTTGAGACCGCACCGGAAGCACACCAACTCTCTCGACTGGGTGCAGTTGTATGCAGCGTGCCCGCTTTCGCCACACCGGAAGCATTTGCGTTCGTTGGAGGTAGATGGCGTCTCGACTGCAGACACCTGCTTAGGGGGCCTTTGCACGCCTTTGGTCTTGTGCTGGTGTAAATCAGACGAAATCTCAAATTTGTCCAAAATTGGCTCCCAACGTAGTGGCAAGACTCTGGTACTACTCTGCGGTAGTCTCAGTCTAGTGTGTGTGCATAGGAGGCTAACTCTGATGAAAACAACCTGGGAATCCGTCTGAGACTTCCCAAGACGTTAATTGGTTGTGTTAGCAGCTGAACACGTAATTAATCTTCTTGTCTTTTTCCAGCTACCTACACCTGGGGTGGGAAAAGACACCCAAAATTCCAAATTTCAAAATTAAAAAACAGCTGTGATTTTGGTAAGATTTTCTGATTTTATTCGGCATACCCACTTTTTTTTTCTTTTTTGTTTTTTTTCTTTTTTCTTTTTTCTCCTCTTTTCTAGCCTGTTTCTAGTCTTTCTTGCAGATGTGCACATATATATTTGGACTGTAATATAATTTTTTTCTGTGTAACAAAACCTAATAAGATTTTAATTTTAAATTTAAATTAAATTTTAATAAGATTTTAATTTTAAATTTAAATTAAAAATTAAATTTTAAGCCCTAGCTTCCCTGTGCACGCACCTCTCTAGCTCTGTGGAGAAGGCGCCCTGGGTAAGAGTTCTGCATCGGCCCCACGTTGGGCGCCAATTTGTAACCACTGAACTAGTCAGGTGGGTACTCACCGGCTCGCTCAGGGGCTGATGCAGAACTCTTACCCAGGGCGCCTTCTCCACAGAGCTAGAGAGGTGCGTGCACAGGGAAGCTAGGGCTCCAATGAAAACAGCTGGTAGTTTAGGTGTACACACATATATTTGATTAACAAACACAAAAACACAAAACAGAGAAATATAAGTATGAAAGTAGGTAGACAGACTTGAGTAGAGTGTTGAAGTTTACAGAGAGTAGAATGTAGACAGGAAAGCACAGTAGACAGAAGTATGGAGTATCTAGATAGATAAGTAAGTAGACAGACAGGCACAGAATACAGAAGTATGGGCAGACGAACACACACAGTAGGCACAGATAATAGGCAGATAAACACACAATATGCACATGAATTATAGCACTAGCTACACATTTAAGGTACGTGAATTCTAGTACAGGCTACTAAGCGTACTACGTTTACTTCTGGTTGGCACTACAGCTACACATTAACAGGTACACGGCGACAGTGTACTGGCCTTGGGTGATTGCGGGATGGCCTCTAGGATGTTCGGAGTAGACCGTTCGCCGATGTATACGGCTCACAGCAGCCGATGTACCACGAAGCACGCCGTAGATAAATGTCAGAGAAGAGCGTATTCAGAGGGCACACGAGCTCAGACCAGCGACCCTGTATAAAACAGACCACTCTTAAGCCGTGAATATACATAGAGGCCCGTAATGTGCCCCAATAAATAGAGGAATACGACTTACCAGAATATCTGGGAACGAAGTTTTCACCAAACAATTTTATTACAAGATATAGACACAGAATTTATTTACTCAGAGACAGCTACGAAGATTGATATAGAAGTTCCGTTGAGGATCGGCGCAGGCCTATTTATACCCGAATCCATCGAATATTCGTGAACAATCCTCAAAATTCTGCTAATCATGCAAAAAGCTCATTAGTCCGGTCATAGACAAGCTCACGTCAGCTGACGGGGACCATAGACTATAACAGACCCGGTACGACAAATATTTATTATAATTATGACTTGTTCACGAATATGTCACAAATTCTGAGAAAGTAAGTATCATTTATTCATTATTGTTAAATTGTAAATAAAATGATAAATGAGAGCTATAAAAAAATGGAAATATGCTGTAGGACACCAGCGCCATCCACCGGTCGAGTGTGAGAACTAGAACACACCTAATCGAAGATTAGAAGTTTCACTGCCAAACAATTATGCCTAGTTCCCGTGAGACACTCTAGGTGGCTCTGGAACAAAGAAATCTATATTAGAAAACAATAAGCAAAAGTGAAAAATATCACGTTACACAGTACACGTTTCTTAGGTGTCTTTTGAGGATAGCACGCGATGCTATGGCAGTATACAAGCGTTTACAAGACAAAACAAATTTATCAAGCATAGATTATTACAAAAATCAGCGCGGACCAGGGCCTAGTTTGTCTCGCGATTTAAGTCCAAGATACGTGTTCTGAAGTTAAAGTCTTAGCCTAGTTAACAGTTACATTCGCAACATTATCTCAGAGCCCGCTGCTTACTACTTTTTCATCTTTTAGTTTGGCATGTATAGCTGTTTGAGTACTGCCTTCTGAACTCCCAACACTGACAGGAAAGCTGTGCTAGACCCTCGCCCGTCTATCATTAAGTGTACCGGCTTGTAGTTGTGGTGGGCTTGTCTCCGTAGGGCTTAGTGGTGCACTGTTGCAATGGATATATTGGGTTAGACCGATTTTCACTAGGATTATTCGTTGATGGAAATTCGACTTCCTTCTAGTTCTAAGGACTCTCATTTGTGTTCAATAAGTACCGCGTTCAAACACAAATTTGATAAATTTACATTTTAATACGAAAACAATATGCCTTGCGTATTTATATGAAGCCAGCGCGTCCTTGCACGTCATACTAAATTATCACTGCTTACTCAACTCTTCATCCTAGCGTTAATCCCAGTCGCATCCGAAGCTTGTTCAACTTGGAGTCTGGGGTCCGCTTTTTACCAGTCTAACTGCAGATTTGGCTAAACTTCGATATTTTCCGTGAAGCGACTGCCATCTGACCTCCACAACCCAAAAGCGATATCGAGGCATTGCAGCTAGACCAGTTGTTGGATTTTTGAGGGCTCCAAATGACAACCGGGACTGACGGTTTAACGTACTCTCCGAGGCACGACCAGATCAATGCAAATACCCATATTCATGCATACAAATATTTGCACTGAGCGGGGATGGAACCCGCGCCTCCTGCGAAGCGACGTAGCACGTTCACAACTACTACGCCACGGAGGCTGTCAAACTGCTTACTCAACTAATGTTGCCATTTCAAGCATCAAATACTGTATTGCCAACAGTCTTAAATTCAGGGTGATAAGGACTTGTTCATTTGTACAAACGCGTGTGTGTTGTTACAAACGCAGTAATTGTAGTCAGTGGAAACATTTCTCTGCAAGAAAAAGCGGGTAATATTTGCCTGTGGACACTCTGCATCAACCGGCTTTTTATGGGTGATGCATCTAGCAGGTAAAACACTTCGCAACGCCACCGGTCAATATACATCTTAAGACAGCTGTGGCATGTATGTTTTGTTATCTACATTAAGCACACAGAGATAAAAACAATCTTGACCTATTCCTATAGGATACGGATATTACGTGAGTGACGAGGCAGCACAAAAATTTAGAAAATGAAATGTCCTTTTAGGGTTAAGTACCTTAAGGGTAAAAACGGAACCCTATTACTAAGAGTTCGCTGTCCGTCCATCTGTCTGTCACCAGGCAGACATCTCAAGAACCGTAATAGGTAAATAGTTAAAAAAATCACAGCTTGTGTATTTCTGTTGCCCCTATAACAACAAATACTAAAAACAAAATAATAATAATAATTAAATACAAAAAACTTGATATTTTAGCCCATTTTCATGGCATTTTCTGGTACGGAACCCTTCGTGCGCGAGTCCGACTCGCACTTGGCCGGTTTTTTTAAATACTGTTAAGGCAGCAAACGAGCATAATGATGATAAGCGGTTACCAAGGCTGGCAACAGAAGGGTGTAACACAGTTGTACAACGGCTAGTCGGAGTCCTCATATACCTTAACCTGTTCCCGTTCTCTCTGCTGGGAGCAACACGTGACAATACAGGCTATTCCCAGCAGTACCAACGTCTAATCTTACCAGTAGTAATACTGGGACTATCCATCCCTTTAGATTTGCTGAAAAAACTCAGTAGAACTTCTGGGAATTTGGATCCTAAAGGACAGACATACTAACATACTAGATGAACCTTCTTATTGAATTAATTTACATAGAGATAAAAGTTATTTGTATCAATTTTATTACTGGTACACCTATAATGTAATTCTTTTTGAACCTGAATCTACAACAACACACAGGCATGATTGACGGGTCATTCATTATTATATAGTATTACAGTCATTTCAATAAAGTTTAAATATTATACCTAGTCGATAATGAATTCTGTTTACGAGTATAAGCCACTTTAGCGACGCGTAACAATATAGGGTATTGCAAAAGATGATAGGCATGATTGACGGGTCATTCATTATTATATAGTATTACAGTCATTTAATTAAAATCTATATATTATAGTCGATTATAAATAATTAAAAGTAAAAAAATCTCGACTGATACCGAAAAGATCGAAACAAATTTGATAGCAGGTGGTACCCATTTGCAAACCATGAACTGGATGAAAAATAACGGGAACCGCCTGCTGGTAGCAGGCGTTTCCCGTGTTTCGAATATTCTCGTATCAGCCGGCCTTTATATCGTTGATCTATAATTTATTTTTGATACCCTACTTGGAAAAAATGACAAACAAAAGAGTACTAAACAAGGTATAGGAAAGAAAGTCTTTATTGAAAAAATAATCGAGAACCGATGACGATTGATTGATTGATGATTGGCCACCTGATAAAACATATCATAGAAGGGAACGCAGAAGGAAAGAGAGGATGGGGTAGATAAAGTGGAACGTTTATGGCACAGATAAAGGAAAAGATACAAGTCACGTCATAAAATTAAATCAGAAGGTCAGAGCATTGATGGAGGGGAGACAAGAGTGGCTATTACTTCAACGATAAGATCGCGGCCCTAACTTTAGAGAGAGAGACAGAGGGGAGGGAGAGTGAGAGCGAGAGAGAGCAGTCTGATATCGTGGATAAAAGGCAGCTTCTTGTCAATGAGCTTGACCGGATCCTGAACAACATTTCCTAATGGCGCTCTGAGAACCTCTATTGAACACGATCTTTTTGTATCTTTTTTTTTAAGAACACTGCAACTAAACCAATGAAATTTTAAAAAAGGTCAGTACCTCACTCGTGATTTAATAACAATCAAAAAACCACATTTTGGTAATAGGTATCATTATGTACCTGATTTCGGTGAGATTAGAGCATCATTATGAGCAAGTAAAAAAATAATATCAGTAAGTCTAATGGGATGAATATTCTTAATAGTACTACTGGTAAGACTAGACGGTAGTACTACTGGCAATAAGCCGCTTTAGCAACGTATAACAATTCAGGTGTTAAAAGTGTTCATAGACCTATTTAGCAGCGCATGACAGTTGAGGTGTTGCAAATCTTCATATTCCGCTTTAGTTGTTTGGAGAGGCTGTGTTAAAATAATGCTATTCAAATTTTGTAAGGACATATAATATGTATACCTATGTCTACCATAAGAACTACAGATATTCTTAGTGTCTTGCTCCATTTATTCTTTTATCACAGGATACTGGATATTAGCTACAAAATTTCTTAGTTTCATTTGGAGCTTCTAACGAGGTAAGTCGGTGCAGCTATCAGTAACACTAATTACACAATATTGTGTTTCTGTCGGCATGTAGCGTTGCCAGGGCCTCTTAGTGAGGAGGATTCTGGATAGTACAAGCATTATAAGAAATGTTGCTCATATGATACTAGGGAAGACGTTTTGTTTTTCACTCATTTTGTAATAGGTATAAAAACGATAGGGATAGGAACTCTCTAGCAGTGCCTATATGGAATACGTAGCCCGGATTTTAGAACATTACGGATGCTGTAGTTAAAAGCAATGTACTTATCTTTATATACCTACTATAAAATATGATAGGTCGTTACATATTATGAAATTGCCGTTTTATTGAAGAAATTGGAGGAAACCCAATTGGCAGTACTATTTTTGCATTTTTTTAGGAATGACGAATCCAAATTTTATGATTTTTTTTATGTATGAATGAGACAACATTAAGCTGACAGCCACTTTTATTACATTTTTGAAAAGTGAAAGCTGTAATAAAGTAATACGAAATTTATCATCAAAATGGATAGCATTTAGAAAGTACTGTTTATGAAGATCGAATTTAATTTATCAAGCGGTGATATGACCTTAGGGTTCCTCCAACGGCGGAACCGCATGTATAAGCTAGTCTACTAAAATAGGTCACATAATCTTAGTAATAAAACGATTAGACACTAGGTAAAAATAAATGTGTTCTTACCAATAGTCGCTCACTGATTGAACTTCGTACTGTATGACAACTGGCAAACAACTGATTGTTTCTCACACAACTTGTGTAGAAACGCAAATATTTTCCTTATCGATTATATTTATAGACGATTAGGTACGCTCAATTAATACCGTTCACATGAAACCGGTTCAAAAACGGTACTTATTAACGTTATAAGGTTTAATTTATGAAATATAAATTACATAGATTTTTAACAACATTCGTAAAATTATCACTAACTTCAATAGCAGAATATTCTGACATTTATGACTATCAATACGTTAGTAGGTATACCTCGAGACATAAAATTTGGACCTTAAATATGCTTACAGTGTGTGCTCTATAAGTGCAAGTATACGTTTCTTAGGTGTATTTTGATGTTATAACGGGGAGCTATGGCAGTGGACGAGCACAAATTCGCCACTCACAGATTGCTACAAAACATTCCGCGCGTGCCTCGTTTGTCTCGCAACTTAGTTCCAATATATTTCCCTCGAGGTATTAAATTATCTATTCTGCGCTATCGAATAAATACGCGACTTCTAACACCGATGTCGTCATTTATTTTTGTTCGTTGAACTTGTATGTTTGACCTGTGTTTTATTTATACACTTATCGAGCTCAAACTTGCGACGATATCTCAAGTTGGGGCTACACCGTTGACTGGGGGACAGAGAAAGTCATGACCGCGGTGAGCTCGGAATGTGACAAGCATACAAATGAGTACATGGTAAACAATGTGTGGACATTGTGTCGGTTTCAGGTTGTAAGTTAATACGTAAGGTCATTACGGAACTGTGTGTTTCAACTATTGAGTAGCAGGAGTATTTGTTTTGTTTATTCACGCCGAGGTGAATTACAACATACATACATATGCTCATGCTTATTTCATTCCGGAGTAGGCAGAGACAGCAGCCTGCCATCCGATTCTATCTTTACATACCTTAACGAGCTTCCTACAAATTGAGCACCATCATAGATTGGGTCTAGAAATTCGCTCACTACTGCGCGGATGTATAAAAATTAAAGTAAAGAAATCTATTTTATGCACTTTATCGTATGCCTGGTCATTAATCTGCAGATTGCCTAGGTAGTCTGCAGGTTACCTAGTTGATGTAAGATTTTAAAAAAAATATTCGCACTTTAACTGACGCATTCAGGCTGCAGAATACCTAGTTTATCTGCACTCAGATTTTCGTACATTACCGATAACAGATATTAGATTTATATACTTCAAAAGTTTATAGATTTAGATCGGAAAAAAGTCAATATCCACGATGGGGCAGGCACCTACAACCAGCCCCTTTCAGGGGGTATCCTCTGACAAACTGAGCTGGATAAGCAAGTCCTAGATTTTATCTATAATACATATGTCTTGGAGTAGCACTGTGAGCTGTACATGGACCGAAAGTCGTACAGACTGACGAAAAGAGTGATTTATATAATAATAATTTTAAAACATTGTTTTAGTTAGTTGATTTCGCCTGAAGTTTACTTAAATTGCTTGCAACAAATCAAATAGTAGTTCATGAATCATTGTTACGGCAGCAATGCAACACGGAAACTTTCCGACGTATGCACACTTTGTTAATTTATGTGAATCGAACCAACGAATAACATTCTCATACAAAGTTTAGAATTCCGTTGCAGTGCCGCCCTAAGAGTGAATCTTACTTACCCGTTCATATTAAGATTACGGATAGTATTTCTCCACCGGTACCGGCTTAATTGGGGAAAACAGCTATTAAGGGGGTCACACACCATTTGTGCGAAGCAAATACTGCTTTGATGCTCTTTTACGCAGCAAATACTCACCAAATATTCATTTCAATATTTAGCAAATTTAAATATTCATTTCAATTTGCTAAATGCCCTAGCCAATTCAGTTTTGGTGTGTGGCTCCCATTACTATACCATACGGCTCTGTCTTACCGAGGGTCTTGTTTGACATTTTCTTTGATTATAATTTCCTATAATTACTGCAAAAGTACCTGATATAAAGAATCCATAACAGTGAGAATCGTAGTTACCTTAATGCTGCCTTTACCAAACAAATATTACCCACCAGTTGTTGTTTAGACTTTTGACGGGATTACTCTTAAAAATCACAACTGTGGTTCACAACGGAAGGTTACCATTTAAAAGGTGAAATAAAACACTACTACCATATCCTAAAATAATTTAATAAACATACATAAACTAAAACTACTAGCCAAAAATATGAAACCCATGGCCGGCTCCTTGACCCCCAAAATACAATCCTTGACCGAAACCACCGTAGATGGTCCTCAATATGTTTACTGGTTCCTCATGCACGTGTTGTTCTTCTTTCTTCTCCATAATCCTGTAATGTCCTGTTCTTTGATCCAATTTGTGGACAGTATGCAAACTTTTCTGTAGTGGTATCACTGATAGATCATGAAGTGGTACTAGGTTATGTGTGTACGGAATTATAATTGGATTAGAAGGTGTTTGGTGGGTGATATTGGTATTACTGTGCGATATGGTTTGCGATATTATCGGTATTTTAATGTTATCACTAGTAACTATATGTTTCACATCTGTGTGGATAGTGCTGTGCTGAACGTTGGATTGCGATAACGGTATTACATGAAGGTTCGGTACCAATATCTGAGGTATCGGTAATGAGATGATGTTGGGGCTTTTCTTTATTCGTGTCGTTACTATGATGTGTGTGTTGGGTACACTTTGCACTGGGTGGTGCGGTATTAGTAATGGTACTCTGTGGGCTGCTTTTGCTTCTCTGAACTGCCTCAGAGGTGTGTTGTAAGCACGATGCAGATGTATGAAGATCAGCCAGACTGTTAGTTTTGTCACCATCTGAAATAAACATTTGAGAATTTTAATATCTGTGATTGTCTTTGCCATGATCAAGTGATTTAGGTGGTCTACAATGGATACATAATTTGCTTGATTTATAGGTTGTTTTGACACTTGATGTATTTTTTATCCTTCATTTGCATATGTACCTGCATAAAATCCCCAATGCCATTTAGATAGTTCCATAGGTCAGGGATTGTGAACCAAACAAAATAAAAAAAAACACAGAGGCTCTCTGGTAGTACTGATATTTTAGAAAACTTCAAAAAAGAGGCCAATATGAAATTGGTAAATATGCCATTTACCGAATACCTAACTGTATAGATTAGTAGTTCTCAGAACTATAGAGTACAGAGGTATTATTAACGGTAATGGTAATAGTGTTGCATATTCAATTTTTTTCTCATCTCAAAAATGTTTAACGCACCAATAGAAGTTTTCACTGTACACGCCTACAAAAGTTTACACTTCAATTTAAAATATTTAACTCAAATGATTTTATTTCCTTATAAAATATCAATTTAGTTTGTATTCATTACTCAATTTACCAAAATACCTGCTATGTGTACCGGAAATGGATTCAACTTGAGATGCGGTAATTAGTTGCGGTAACGTTACGCAACCGCAACAACGTAGGCACCTCACTATCCGGTACCTGACAACCGATGAACCGCGTATTTAATACGGCTTAGATCTAATACTGTATGGACACAACATTTCTAACAAAATACATACCTACATATACTCACATCTGGTAATCCCCGAAGGGATAGGCAGAGGTGTATTATATAAACGCCCAAATAGGGTACGAGCCTCTGACATCTAGCGGGCAGTACCTATGTCTTGGCCTGTATGTTTAATGTCGGATCTTCATCCTAACAAGCTTATCACTTAGTCACCTCTTACGACACTCACAGGAAGAGCTGCAGAAGTTCTATTCTACTCCACCGGGAACCAACACAGCAATGTATCACAATAAAACGACGTGAAATACGCGTTATAATGTGAGTAAGCATTGACCTCTATTACTAGCCTGGACTGGCTATTCCATAGAAAATGACAGCTTTGTTTTTGTGTCGATTTGAAGCGCCACCCTGAATGTACTGAGAACTAATTTGATTGTCATTTGCAATGTGTAAAGTGTTGCTCGTTGTTTTTATCGATATGTCGATAAGATGCGTTTATATGTCAACAAAAAAATGTCTAAAATGGCCATATTGTTTATTTGGTACACAGGACGCATCGTTTATATTAATGAAATATGTGATTTAAGAATACGTTTTCATACCAACTCGGTACTCCGTACTATAACACTACTAATCCCACTATTCCACTATTCCTAAAAAATAAACGTTAAAGTAGTTGGTGTAAATGTGTGCGTTTCTTACCTCTTCGCGCATGAAATTAGGAATGGAGATAGGTAGGACCCTGATAAATTATGCTCCTGGCGTGTCACTAGTGAACTTATTTTTATTCATTTATTTATAATAATACAGTAAAGTACTCGATACAACTATCTAACATTTTTTTTCCACATGATCCGAATTGTCTAACTGAGTTTGTTGTCGACCTGGCAAAGCTTTTATCGATACCAAGATAGTTATTGTCCATCACTAGTATTAGTTCCAAATACACTCACCACTGTCATCAGCGCCAATATAGCGATTTTCAATTGGACACAATACACGGGTACTGATCGCCTGTCCAGCGAGTACTATTACAGGTCAGTGTGAGTAAGTTAATGTCAATATTATCCTCTAAACTGTCAATGTGTATGTCATGGAATGTATGTAAATATCACAGCCAACTAACTTAATCAGCCGTTCAACTAGTTTTCTGTCGTCTTCAGCAAAGTAGTTATGTTTGATGATCATTTTTTTCCCTTCGAGAAAAGTTAAAAGAAATAGACATTCTAACCGTAGTGTCACAATACATCTTCGAGAACCTGATGTATGTAAGGAAAAATATCTCTGAATTTTCAAGAGTTTGTGACAGGCATAATATAAACACAAGACATAAAAACAATCTTGTAGCTTGTGATAGTAGACTCCATAAAATTAGTAATTCTTTCCGGGGCAACTGTATACGCTTTTTCAACAAGCTCCCTAATGAAATTAGAGATTTACCTGTAAATAAATTTAAAATGTAATTAAGACTAAACTGTGCCAAAAAGGCTATTTTAAAATCCAAGAATATTTAGATGATAAACAAGCTTGGAAATGAGCTGTTCGCTCAACTATGCTACTCAAGCAAACTATTATATTTAGACTAAGTAGACTAAGCAAATGTTTGTAAATAGACCAAAAAATGCCCGCTGAGTTTCTTGCCGGAGTCTTCTCAGGTCGGGGCCGTGTTCCGAACCGGTGGTACATTTGCTAAACTATTCTAATTTTTTTTTAAACTTGACATTTTGTAAGTACCGTTTTAATGGTCTATGCAAAATAAATGATTTTTGACTTTATTGACTTTGATACATCTTTTTATCAAAAGATGTATAATATGATAGGTGTATTGTATACTCATCTCCTTTGCCGACTGTACACTCAGCATTACACTAATTGAAATCATCCTTTTTCAAGCTCAGTTGTGGTCGGCTGTCCTGTCAACTGTGATGTGGTTTTACTTCGATATTTTCCGTGAAGCGACTGACATCATTCTGACCACTACAACTAATTGGTGAAATATTTTAGATCATTTATAGTTAGACTATTTGGTTTATAAATATCAAATTTCAACAACAAAACAATGTAGAATGAACGCCGTTCAATTAACCGCTTGAATGGTGTTCAGCCATTGGATTAAACGGCTAGGCTGTATATAAATAGGCATTAGCCTTCTAACCTAATCCATCCAAGTCGGCTTGTACGGCTTTCTCAATAAACCTATCACTAATTTTCTGTGAATACACCACTGCGTGCCTCGTCGGGGATTTACAGGCGTGCGTACATGTATGTATGTTATGTAATTTTCTGTCTTAATTCTGGGTGGTACCCCATCTTACAAATGGCGTAAGCATTAGCACCAGGTTAGTAAATGTTGTAATAAACATGTTGTAATATCATTCAGGCCGTTCATTGAATGGCGCCGTTCAGATAACAGCCTAGGCAGTTAATTGAACGACTGATTAAGCTAGTTAGCGGCGATAATAGTGACAAGGTCGTAACCATTTTTTACGTCACATTCGAGTGACACTTGCTGCGTATATACAGTTTGTATACACCCTAAGAGATACGGCAACGAGTTATCAAACTCAAGCAACATTAACTGCTATAAAATGAGTCCTTAAGGAAACTGCACTAATTTAACGTTTCAGTGTACCTATGTACCTACTTTTAATGAAGTTTTTAAAACATACATCGGTGTTTAGTTGTTAAGAAATTGCAAAAACACGCAGGTTTAAACGCATAAATCTACACTACTATTATGAAGAGGAAAAATTTGTATGTTTGTAATGAATAAACTCAAAAACGACTGTGCCGATTTCAAAAATTCTTTCACCATTAGAAAGCTACATTCACCCTGAGTAACATAGGCTATATTGGATTTCCACGGGAACGTTTTTACCACCCGTTTTTGCAAGCCGGGGCGGATCGTTAGTTATGAATAAAATTGTCAACATAAGGTGAGCGGAATAAAGATGCTGTTTAATATTTCTTAATACATTAGCTTATCGATGGTTATTAAACTAAAAAAAATAAATTGTTGCACAAAGTTGCGCAACAAAAATGCGCAGAAATGTGTAGCAATGATATCCGTCCACGCATCGCAGTTGTCGAAGATACAATTAATATCCTCGCATCACTTTCAGCTGGCTACTTGACGCGTGTTGCGCAACGTTGCTAAACTTGTTGTGCTGTTAAAATGTTGCCTGGCGAATCCGAAGCTTTAATGTAGAGGTTTTTTAATACTACTTGGGTGGTATACAAGATCACGTACCACCTGATGGAAAGTGATCATCGTGGCCTATGAACAAGAACGTGTGTAATACCAGGAAGTCATATACTTGCTGCCGACGCGGCGAAACCTCCTAATGCCCTTCTTGAATCTTCCTTCTCGTGGATTAAACCTTTACTATATTAAGGTAAATGTACCAGTAGTTGATACTAGAGTGAGAAAAAAACACATTTTCTTTAATAACAATCTATTTAATTCAGTAGGAATTTTCAAAGTAAGTTACAAAAATTAATCAGTCTTTCATTTATCTTATATTGAACTTAAGTAAAGAATATAAGTGTTATTTATTTTAATGTAGAATTTTTTCGAGAGGATTAAAAATGTACTAGTAATTGATGGACAAATTTTTAATTGTCCCACTAATTGACTATGACTTTTTTAAACTAGTGGCCCAGTACTTGTTAAGTATTTTCTTTATAAAAAATACGAGAAACTAAAAAAAATCACAGTAAGTAATTGTAGAAAATAATTTCTCAAATTTTCTTAAAATCACATTAAATCAAAACTTTTCTTTAAAAAAAGTACAACTAATTCTAACTACTACTATTTTGCGCCAGAAGGAGGGTTATGTTTTTCGAGAGTATATATGTATGTATGTATAATTGTTTGGCACGCTCTGCAGCCTGAACGGCTCGATGGATTTTACCTTGAGAGGTATCGTTAGATTCGTATTTACTGTGAGAGTGACACCGGGTATATCAAAATAAAAAAGTGTAAAATAATTATTAAAAATAAAAAACCCATCTGATGCCGAAAAGATCGAAACAAGCTTTATAGCAGGCGGCACCCATTTGCAAATCTCAAACCAGATGAAAATGTATGGGTACCACTTGCTATAAAGCTTGTTTCGATCTTTTCAGCATCAGTCAGGTTTTTTTATTTTTAAATTTATTAAACAAACATTGTTAAATGTCAAAATGATCAAAAAAATATATTTAAATCATCAGTATCATCATCATCGCTATTGAGATCATGTGTACTACCACCAGAAGGCTTCCATGTTTCACATTCTGATTCGCTACTGGAAACAAACAATGTCTTTGTGACTTTTTTGAAAGGAGTTGATTCTTTTTTTGCTTTTATTCTCCTTTGCTTGACTTTGGGCTTTTTTGTTTTTGTTAGCTTCTTCTTTTTCTTGCTTTTTCCTTTTTCTTTCTTCACAACTTGAACAGAAACAAAAAAGGATTTTTTGTTTCTGTTCAAGTAGTTCGAGCTTTTTTTTTCTTTCCTTTCATGGTACTCTTGCCACTTTTCTGATGTAATTACAGCTGGTACTTTCTCAGTTTTCCTCTTCTTTTTATTGATTTCCTTTTCTTTCGGCCAAAATAGCGTATTTTTAAATGGTGTAGGAATAATAGGTTTTACTGTGCTAGTTGACGCTATTGGCTGTATAGGGCGTAACGGAAGAGACGACTGGACGACAGTAGACGTAAGGGCAAATGGCTGTGGATTGACAACCACTTCAGTTGTTTGTTCTTTTTCTGTTTCACAAATAAATTTTGTTGGTGTGGTTTTGTCTTTTTCCCTTACATTCAAATTATTCAAAACCTCTGTTACTTCGGATGCGTTCAAGAAGTTGTGAGTTTCAAGCGAAGGTGTCAATAAACCTTCTGAAGCCCTTAAAGTTTCTAAATTTAACTCTGCAATACTGTAATCATTTTTATTATTGACACAAATTAAATCCTCTTGTTCATCAGGCGTAAAAGATTGATTAACAGATTGTAAAAGAACGTCATGCTTATTCTTGATATTCTTCCAAAATTCATAAAGTGATTGATCTTTTACATCTGCTGTCCACTCTTTGGTATTTTGAAAAACTTTCAGTTTAGTCCAATATTTTTCTTAACAAAAGACAACCCCTCTCTCAATTCTGTTAGAGATTTGGTTTGATCATCTATCAAAGTATTAGTTCTTGACGATGGCTGAAGTACTGCATCTAAATTCCATGGACATAGTCCACATTTTCGGAAACCATTTTCGAAAAGAGAAGTTTTTTTTAAAGTCGTCTTTAGGACTTGGTCTAAGAGTGAGGCAAAGTGGACTTTTCTGAGTCTAGGATTGTCCATGTTTTGTAAGCGCCAATTTTGGACACCAGTTTTCCAGGCTGATTTTAAGGCTCGAAATACCGAAATATCCATAGGTTGTATTAAATGCGTGGCATTTGGGTACAATGCCACAAGAACAATACCATTTTCAGAGCAAAACTTGCTGGTTTGAAGCGTCAAATGTGAAGTGTATCCATCGATGAATAATACCGCCGGTTTTTCGATACTGTTCTCGTTAAGCCATGGATTGAAAATGTTTCACCCGTCATCCAGCCATTTTCTGAACGTCCAAAACCCCAATTTTTTGGTACACTAAGAGCTAAATCTCTAGGAATTCTCGCGTACTGATATATAATCATAGGAGGTGGTAGGTCACCCGCTGCATTTCCTGACAGAAGAACTGTAAGACATTCCTTTTCATCAGCATTTACTTTCTGATAGACTGTTTTATTGCCTTTTGCTGCTAAGACTTTATTGCCCTTAGGGTTAAGAAAAAAAGCGGTTTCGTCACAATTAAACACCCACTTTGGGTCACGAATGTCAGCGTCTAAATTTTTTTCTGCAAAGAACTCGGAAATTTCCGCAAACCATTTGCTTAATGCCTCATTTGTAACAGCTGCTCTAGGTTCTGTTAAATTTTGGGATGTTCTTAGGCTAATCTGTGGATGTCTTTTTTGAAATGATTCATACCAGTGTCTCCCAGGTCTGTTATTTTTAAAAGGAGTTTCAATCTTTAATTCTGTCACTAGCTTGCATACACTATCTTGTAACTGCTGCACAGTTACGGGAAATCCAGCTTTAGCCATCTCTAAAATCCATAAAACAAAGACATCTTCTTGCTCTGTAGATAAATATGAGACTGGACCCATACGACGCTCAAAAGGTGTTTTGCCATGCAATTTATATGATAGTGTGCTATAGGGAATTTTATATTTTTTAGAAGCAGCGGATATTGAAGTCCCGGATTTTACTTCATTATATGCTTTCATCATATCATCTTCGGAATAATTAAACATTTTACCCTTTATTGGAGGCATGATTAATGTATTTTAGTAATTTAATAAGTACCTGCAGAAAAAGAAAGCCAAGTTTAATTTTGTACCAGTATTTGATATTTTATGTTCCAATAATTGATACCCCTTATCAACCACTAGGTAGAAGTCATATATAAAACTTATATTCGAAATTAAGGTAGTTCAACCTTATGCTTATTGTAATACTATAAAAAATCGATCGATTCGAGCAGATGAGAATATACCTAGTAGATGATAGTTGTATCAAGTACTGGAAATTAAGGGTTTTTTGTCCTAGTATTTGATACCCCTGTATTTCGTTGAACTATTTAAAAAAATATTAGAAAACCATACATTTACATAATCTATACTATCCCAAATAGAATAATGTATATACTTACTACTTTATGAGCTTCAATTTCGAGTAACACAGTCCGAAACAAGTAAGGTCCTTAACAAATTTGTTAACATAAACATTGAACGGCAAACACGTGATGACACTATTGTAAACAAAATAAAAATGTCAGTGTTTGTCAGCTAATCACATAGAAAGTAATTTCTAATGAGATTAAGAGATGTCTCTGCTAGTATAATTGATAAATGTTTTAATGATACCTGTGGAGTTATTCTTATTATAATGAGTTAAACTAAAATTTGTCAACTTCTAGGACAATATCAAGAACTGGTACAATTACCTTAATTACATCTCACTAAATTTAAGAACTGCTCTAAGATACACAACAAGATTCAAAAAAGTACCGCCAGCAAATACATCTTGCGTCTCTTCGTCGAATATTTCAGACATCAAATCAGAAATCAGCATTTTATTAGTAAATAGGGATGCGCAAATGAAAGGCGCCTTCTAAACATAGCTACACGTAATGCGACCGATCAAAGCCTCCTTATAACGGAGATGGAATTCCAATAAACAAATCTCCGCCTCGGCTCATTCAGTCATTGTCTAACTCGAATATTTAAATGGGCTGACATCGATTTTGATTAATTTCTATATTTGATAGACGGTTGAAAGGTTTTAGGGTTTCCTTAAGCTGTTTTGATATATCTTTGCTAATGCTTTATTTACCTTTTTTTATACCACTTAGGTGGCAGACAAGCACGGACCACCTGATGGGAAGTTGTTACCGTGGCCTATGGACGTGTGCAACACCAGAAGCATCACAATCGTGCTGCTGACCCCGTAGAAACCTAATACCCTACTTAAAGAACCCCATATTGTAGTCGCTTGGGAAAATCACGGCAGGAAGTTTATGTAGAATTCTACAAGCTGAGCGTGCGTGGGATGAAGTGTGAGGATGAATTTCCTGGCTGTGGCGAGTGGTGCGATGCTACACGGGCGTACCACACCGTCTCCTACGAGGCGGCGTGTTTGATCGCGGGCAGTATCCCCTGGGATCTCGAGGCTGGCGTCCTCAAGCGGGTGTATGAGGAGGGCGCCCTGATGCGGCGTGTTGCCGGAGGTCGACCGGCTCCGGAGGAGATCGATCGCTGGAGACAGGAGGCGCGTGACGATCTCTTCCGGAAATGGGCGGAAAGGTTGGGCACGACACGCAGCAGTGCGCTGCTCGTGGGGGCCGTTCGGCCCGTCCTGCTGGTGTAGTGGTGGGCCTGTACCTTTATGACTAAATGAAAAAATGAATGTGTTATTTTGTACCTATATGTCGCCGCCAACTAGTTTATCAGTCATTCAATTAACTGCCTCAATTATATTCAGCCGTAACGTTAGCTTTATTTTTAAACAATTAATAATTAAATATGAAACAACAACAACATGTTTAATAACCAATTTTTCCCTCTCGTGCCCTGTTTAAGGGTTCCATCCGTCTGGGCATGCTGCAAATAATGTTGTCAATGATTTCTTGGGGCAAACTCTGCCATTCTTCAACTAATGTGTTTCGCAGCTCGCCGAGATTGTTAGGAGGTGGCATTCTTGATTTGACACTCCTCTTTAGCAAGTCCCAAACGTGTTCAATCGGATTCATATCCGGGGACCGTGCTGGACACTCCATCAGCGTAACATGCCTGTACTGAGCGAGCACTGTGAGCCCGAGCATTATCCTCCATTAATATGAAGTCGTTACCAATAAATGGGGCAAATGGCACAACATGTTCCTCTAAAATCTCCCTGATATACCGATCAGCAGTCAGATCGCCGCCTCCGACTACCACTAACTCCGTGCGAGCTCCTGAATATATCCCTCCTCAAACCATAATGTATTCTGCTAATTCTGCCGGTGTGTGTAGCACTAAGCATTCAACCATCCAAGTGGCAACCGCGTCTTGCTACCTTCTGATAGTTTCCCGAATAATCAGTCTAGCTCATACATAGAATTCTTTGTTTTTCTCAAAATAATTACCTAAAATGTATTGACTTTTATTGCTGCATACAAAAACATTTTCATCGTAGCAAGACGAGGCAGTAAGTATTCGATTATCGGTTGTAATCAGGCAAATTGCCAGAACAAAGAAATATACTCTACTTACTGCCACTTTGTGCCACTCTTAGAGTCACTATTTATCAATCTTTTGTTTACAAAGAGGGTAGCGAATCGTCTTCATTTAGTGCCACTGAGGGCTTTAATATACAATAACTGGCTTTGAGATTCGCTAAGGTACAAAGTGAAAGGGTTGCTTCGTGCCGACTTGTGGATTAACGCTATACGGGTTTCAAAAAGCTCCAAATTTAAGGGTCTAATAATTCCAAGCGGAATTGATAAATGATGATGTGGTATGTGTGTCGAAGGGTGAAACTTTTTGAAGGGCATGCCGTTGTATTTTTTTACCTCTTGTCTTTATCACATACCATACAAATAAAAGGGAAGCCGGCAGGAATCTTGCTATAGGGACACC
Organism: Eilema caniola; assembly: GCA_949126895.1. Lineage (NCBI taxonomy): Eukaryota > Metazoa > Arthropoda > Insecta > Lepidoptera > Erebidae > Eilema > Eilema caniola. The sequence continues at coordinate 1,373,332 of OX421475.1, forward strand.
TCGCCACTGAGACTCATTTCATAATTATGTGGGTTTAAAATCATTATCGTTTACCGAGCGACAATCCTAGTTGCAATTAAATATTGTACTTTGGTACCTAAGGTCCGCGCTTCTGTACCTTCTATGTTTTTATTTATCTTGGCTTTTACAGGAGTCACTGCCGACGTACCCTCAATAAAGGTAGAAAAATCAACGCCAGAGTTTCGTCCGTCAACACAGTATACACAGCTTATATATCTAAGTAGGTTAAAAATACAGCAATCCATTGTTTATGTATTTACGCGACGCAAGTTAATAATATCAACGCCTCTGCTTACCCTTCCTGGGATAGACAGGCTTAAGAAACTATTAAAATGAGAAAGTGGAAAATAATTTAGAGGATGCGCTCAGGCTTGCCTCAGTAACTCTCTATTAAAAGAGGTTTAAACTTTTCCAATATAGTGAAGTAAGTAACGCACATTCTGCAGTCGATGATCTGTGCAATATTAAACCTTAAACTGTAACCATTAAGGTAGATATTATTTTGTAGAGATATGTGATTACCAGGCGCTTATTATCACGGTATGTATTGAAAGGATCATAAACTGATTTCAATTATCAATAAGTAGATGCGAAGCGATGATTTATCAACGATTGTAGTGTCATTTGCTGGGTTCAAAAATAATTTATATTTATTCTAAAAAAAAATAACCACTTTATAATAACATATTGAACTACAAAAGTGAAATATTCTTACGACAAATAGTTTTAAAGAAATTATGAAAATTTAATTTCTCGCGCCGGCCGCCCGAAAATTCTTCACACAAAATCGTACTTGCAAGTGACGTCACACGCAAGTTCTTCTTGATCCTAGCGTTAATCCCAGTCGCATCCGAAGCTTTTCAACTTGGACTCTGGGGTCCGCTTTTTACCAGTCTAACTACGGATTTGGCTAAACTTCGATATTTTCCGTGAAGCGACTGCCATCTGACCTCCACAACCCAAAGGCGATATCGAAGCATTGCAGCTAGACCAGTTGTTGGATTTTTCAGGGCTCCAACTACCCGTAACGACTGCCATAGATGTTTGTATGACAACCGGGACCGACGGCTTAACGTGCTCTCCGAGGCACGACCAGACCAATGCAAATACCCACATTCATGCATATAAATATTAGCATTGAGCGGGGATCGACCCCCGCCTCCTGCGCAGCGGCCGTGTTCCACCAATTATTACGTATATATCCCACTTAACTTAGGCAACATACATGATGCAGGCACCTCGGCATAATAATGTACTAGGAACGTGACTTCTTTTACCATATTTCAACTTAGGTTAATTTTTTTACTATGAAGCTTTATATAAAGTTATTATTCATTTCGACACGAGACAAATGTAGATTCGTCCACATTGGAAATAACTATTGTAAATTGATGTCTTAAAAAATGCCGTAGTGAATTTTGATGCGCCGTTTCTTCTACACCAACGCCTTGGAAGCGATGGTAAACTTAGTTTAAGAAGAATTAGTACTAACGTCATTAAGAATCCACCATGTTGTTTCAGGTTGAAAAAGAAGACGGGGTGCAATCCTGGGGCGCGCAGAAGTGAAAACTTTAAATTAATAAATCGTGTCCATGTATAATTTGGTATCGACGCATTAAATGTAAATATTTTATTTATTATTTCAGTTTCCTTCGAATATATGTTTGTGTTCTATGGAAAACAAATTAAATAATGAATATTACAGATTTTTATAATAATAAAAATATAAATAATTATGGCTTTTATTCAAAATACAGCTTTTGGTACGTATCAAAAAGCAGTAAGTAAAAGTATACGAATAAATTATATATCCATGAAGTATTTTGAAACTTACTAATACCAATGAATTCGTTTTCAATATTTTACCTAATTATGTGATAACACTGGTAACCCTGATAATAGGTAAGCTGGCTTGGTTGAAATGGCTTCACTTCGCTCGCGCGTATTGCGTTACTATTTTAAGTCTAGAATAATCTATAATAAGGCAAATAATTTTTAAAAATAAGACCATCTTTCGGATTATAGCAAAATCTTTTAGGCCCCCTTAATGATTTGGCCTAATACCGACAGATGGCCCATTTTTTATTATTTTAAACAAACTATTTTAAAATTGATATTGAACTCAGGCTAGATTATTGTGATGAAATTTTCATAAAATGGATTGAGTTATTATTACAGCTATTATATGTAAGACAAGGTTATCTACTTATTTATTCTCTACGCTAGATGGTTCTGTAAAGATTTTTTTTTTAAATTTATTGTGGACTTACTTAACTTACACCTAGTACATCCTTGTCCTTATTTAAATTTATTATTATTTAAATTAAAACTACCAAACTATGATCTGTATATTTTTATTTTTTCTTAGATCTTTTAACAATCAAGTGATCCTGACGCGACAAAGGTCACGTGATCCTGACGCGAGTTTAACACTTTTTACTCAACCAACGCCGCTAAAGAAGTTTTCACTTCAAAAATCTTTGTCTTTGACTTTGATACTTAAACGTTATTGTCATTAGCCAGGCACATTTTCACGGGTCTCACGCCTATTTCCCTCCGGGGCAGGCAGACACAACAGCACGTTATCAGTTTATGTCCTTACACACTTCACAGTCTTCTTCTATCAATAATCATTTCAGAGCCCGCCCATTTCAACATGTTTTTAGTAAAACTCGCAACTCAAAATAGGTCAATGAAAATTTGGTCATATCCGCTCTATAAATACTTCATTTCCGGAGCGGTATATAGCATAGGCAAACTATGGATACAGCCGGAAGGAACTGAATGAAACGAATGAAGCTATTCGTAAACAATTCAATACGCATAGTTAGATATCAATGGTCATTTTAACATGTAGCTTTTAATAGAAAGTTGAACTTCAAGATAATATTTATATTTCTTATTTATATTTTTGTATGTAACAAATAAACTCAAAAACTACAAGGCCGATCGAATGAAATTTGAAAGCAATTAATATTATAACTATTTAAACTGGACAAAAATTCTTTTGCCAGTCCAAAGCTTTTCTTCTTTTTAATATTTTTCTTCCCTCAACCCTATCTTTCATTTCTTCTATTTCATCTACACCAATTCCAGTTGAAGTTTGCTGCCTAACACATGGACCATCTGATGGAAAATGGTTATCGTGGCCTATGTTAGTGTGTATCAATAGGGGCGTCACACTCGCGCTGCAGACCCTGTTAGAACGAGAGTTTCTGTGCCGTCAGTGTAGAAGATAAAGCAGGACAAGCCTTAAGCCTTCCCACTGATAGCACAAAAACTCTCCAGTGAGCTCAAGCTACCCTACTCACCACCGGGAACACAACACGAGGTTATTATGGCACTCTGGTATGGTATGGTACTCTGTAGGGCCAGTCGGACCACTTACCTACTGAATTTACAACACACAACACACATCTTCGAATGACCACTACTTCGACAGATTTTTTGTTGTAGTCTTTCGTTAAATTGTAACCTTTTTTTTCTTTGGTTTTTGTGTCTTAAATTACTTCAATATGGTTAACACCCCGTCTCAGAGCACCCCGACTCGGATAAGTTAGGTTAGAAGGCTAAGGCGGGAGCGAAGCGGAGCGGAGCTCCCGCTTTAGCCTTTTTTTTTTAAACCACCTAGTAATAGGAGAATGATAAAAAAAATCTGTCGAAGTAGTGGTCATTCGAAGATGTGTGTTGTCTAATAATTGTCTGTCGAAGCAATGACTTGTCGATCTATGTGTTGTCGAAGTTCGCTACATGTCGAAGTATTGTACTGTCGAAATTCAGTCCGTAACTCTACTATTGAAGGGAGAGCGGCGTAGTAAACATATAGGTATTAGGTACGTCTCTAAATTTGGTGGACTCCATACATTATTTGAAATCTATTAAATTACGCGCACAATCAATTTATAGGTCAAAGGGGTGCAACGAGGGTTTTAAATATGTTATGAGGTGAAAATATATGAACGGGATCAGAATTCCTCACAGGTGGAGCCGCGAACAACAGCTAGTTCCTTATATCTGTCGAAGCAAAACCTAAATATTCAATACTTAATTTCTACCCACATATAAGCTTTAACCAAACGGAATATTTCAAAAGGAACTTCCAACATGTGTACTATCAAAATCTCATCAAAGAACTACCCCGCTAATAATCCCTCTGCGTGCCCACGCGTGGCCTTATTACGCTACCGGCCGCAAGTAATGACGGTAAAATCCGACCTCTTTTCTTATACCTGGGGAATACCCTGATTGTTTGGGATCCCGGCGAATAGTAACTGTACTATTGCGTTAAGTAAACTTGGAATAATTAAAAAAATGTCTGCATGTTTACTTAGGGAAAGTAGGAAGGGAATTATTGTAAGAGTTATTTTTTTTTTGAAGGTAGCGAGCGGTCTTGTTCCCAGTTTCACCTGGGAATATATTTGTTAAAATAACCCCGTAGCACAATATACTATTTGACAAGGTCGTCCGATTCTTCCCAATACTTCTTAATATGTTAGTGTGTTAATAGCATAATGCCTTGCAAAATAAGATATTACTTAACTAAACTGAAACTATGGCTTTTCATTTTTTTTAATGCCCATTATTTTTGTAAGTCAAAATAAACAATAAAATTCAGTCCAAAGGAGATGAAAATTTTTAAGCCTAAATGTAATAAGTTAAGATATGGCTTTAAAAAATGTCAATTTTTCTTATTCAAATATACAAAAAATCAGCTGATTTATCAATCAGGGAGCGGCGATTAATGAAAAAGAGAATTTAGTTACAAAGACGATTTAATTAATCGATTTAAGACTTTTAAAGGACAAAAGTTATGCACTAGGTAATTAACTCATGCTATTTATAATATGCACTATAATGTACTTTTTTACAATATACTGCATTTAACGACGGTAATATTAATATATCAAGACGAATTAATAAAAATAGATGTCTAGATATTATAATTTAAAAATAAAAAATATTTTTTTCTCAGCAGATTGACATTGACATATTTTGACATTGACTAATACGATTAATCTTACACATTTCACAATTTTAATTTCATGATCTCCGATGCATTTTGAGTGCTCTCTTGATTGTTTCTTAATTTTAACAACCGCTTTGTTTATTTGGATTCCGACTTTGCCAACCTAGTACGATACTTGCTTTCCCACTAGACACCGAAGATGTTCACACGTTTAATTTGGAATTACTTTTTGGATTTTACCACTGACTTGGATGGAATATTGCTGAAACTATGGATCGCTGTGTGAATTGTGGGATAGCAACTAATCAGTGCTATACCCTAGGCCGACGAGTCCTTGATAATGAAACAATTCTGTCAGTGATTCGGCAGTGGCCCGCACCTCCTGTCGGCTTCCAGTACACATCTGGCTTCTATAATCCCGAAATTTGAGTCATAATGCTTACTATTTTTATATTTTAGTGGACAGCTTTCGTAGAGGATGGGAGGCTATTCTTAGATACTATTTTAACTGTATTGTAGGCCAGCGAAATGTAGGCTGCTGCGCCCATATCACGAGTGTAATAGCTTAGCTGGCTAGGTAGCAAGATATTGTTCCACCTGCACAATTCTTACGATGACATTTCAATTGTAATAGAAGTTGAATAAACTGTGTATCACTATAATGTGCTTTTTTATTCCGGCTGGCTTTTTTATACCACTTAGGTGGCTTTTTTAAGCACACAGACCACCTGATGGAAAGTGGTTACCGTAGCTCATGGCCGTGTGTAACACCAAGGGCGTCACATTCGTGCTGCCGACCCTGTAAACTGAATGAGTTTTTGTGTGGTAAGACAAAGTAGGAATAATAACCTTTGGTCTTCCCACTGATAGCACAAAAACTCTCCAGTGAGGTCTGGGTACCCTACTCACTGCCGGAAACACAAGACGAGGTTATTATGGCCGCGGTATTCTGAGGTACTTCCCCAGTTGGACTGCTCACTGGCGGACATACTGATTCACGAATAAGGCCCTGGTAAGTCACTAGCAGATATTTATTTCGACATTGTTTGTACGGTTTTCAAATTACAAAACTGTGTTTTGCAAAAATAGAGGTAAATATAGATACTTTAGAATATACTATGCGATATGGCTCGTTCAGTATCTTCGTGTTCCCGTTGCTGTTTAAAAGGAACTGAAACGTCGGGATTGTATTATAAAAAAATACCACATAATAAATCGTTCGATCTGATGGGTCCATAAGAAAGAGAAAACTATTTTCAACAAACTCAATCACGAATCTTCGAATAAAAACTTTTTCTTTGTTGAACAGAAGTAATTTACCCGATTAGGAATTGAAACCAGTACCTCTAAATTTCACGCAAATATGAGTGTTAAGCTTCTGCTTGTCCCTCACAGCCCACAGGTTCCCCATAGGACCAATAACATAAATTTTGCAAATAGATTTGAATTTATTTGCATTTATTTATTTCATTATTCATTATACAATAATAATATCTACACAGTTTCTTACTCTATCGTCCGTAATAATATGTAGTAAGTGCATAAGAATCTTAGGTATGTATACAGGTTATACATTTATTTACATTATTATGTGTCTCTAGGTCTTATAAATAAGTATTTAAGTATATTACATAGTATGCGCCTGAACTAGGTAGCCTGTGTTTCAGGTGTCCAAGGCAATTTATTAATAATTCTAAAATGCTCAACATGATATTACTGTTAAATACAAGATAAATAAAAAAAGAAAGTTCAAAAAATTTATTTGACATATGACAGCTTAGAATTTATAATAGAATAATGTTGTCTCCTTAATGATCAAATATCTAAAGAAAATTACCGTAAATAAATAAAAACCGGACATTGCTGTATAATTGGACGTTTCTGATAAAATCTTGGACATTAATCATTAAGAGTGGTGCCAGGGGACATGGTAATAATACATTTATGGCTAATCAGTGACGTCATGGCGCCAGAGCAAAACTTGTTTTAAAAAACGTTTGTACTTACGTATTATGGAAATACTAGACACACCAAAAACTGTTTTAAAAAAAGTATAAAAAAATAAACACCAGACTCTAGACTACAGTGGTAAGGTCAAATATGGTACCCATAAGACAAAACATAGTTCATTATCATAATTAGCATATTGCATTCGATGTTTTACACCTTGGAAACTGGAGTCCACCAAATTCTTCACCTCCTTTTGTTTTGGTTTATACTTCTTTCGGACAGCCATCCCACCTCCCAATCACGAGAAGAATAACTACGGTAGAGCCTCGTCCGTTGATCAGACGGCAATTGCTGCGAAATTCGACTTGGATAGGTTAGGTTAGAAGGCTAGAGTTCGTGGTAATTTTTACAAACATGCAGAAATTAGTCAGTTTTCTAAGCTATTTGCCTAGCCGTTTAATCAAATGGCTGAACATCATTCAGGCCGTTAATCGAAAGAAGATGTTTAGCTAACAGCCTAGACAGTTAATTGAACGGCAGATTACGCTAGTTGGCTGCGACATTTACACGTATGGTAAACCTAAAGTAGCACCATTCTCTTCACTTGTGTGCACAAAGAGAATGGTAGATACTACTTTCAGTTCTATGCTATGTTATTCTTTTAGTCTGAGGCCACGAAATTACAGTCACCTTCAGTAGTTGTTAAATTATTCTAAAAAATTGAAAAGATCGACTTTAAAATAACACAATACATAAATTATATTTTTGTAATATTCATAGGACATTTTATTCAATACTAGCTTTTGCCCGCGGTTCCGCCCGCGTGGATGTCAATATAGCCTATGTCCTTTCTAAAGGTCTAATCTACCCCTATACCTTTGATAGTTCAGTGGTTTAGGCGTGAAATACGGACAAACAGACACACACACGCACTTGCCCGCTTATAATATTAGTATACCTAATCAATGTTTATAGTGTCGAAAGTTCACGCGAATATCTCTCATTCAAATAACATCACTTTTTAATGGTTCTATAGCAATATATTTGGTATTATTTAATCTTAGCCCAACGTTTCGTCACATTGTTTGAGGTGTAGGTTTTTAATTTTTTTTACTATTTCAAGCTGATCAGACAGTTCACTTTTTTATATTATGTCGTTCGTTCCGTAACTATAAGAGTTTTAAACTTATAATGCCGATAGTAAGTATAAAAAAAGACAAAAGTCAAAAATCATTTTGTCTGTAAAGACCATTTAAATGGCACTTACAAAAAAGTCAAATTTGAAAAAAAAAACGGGTTGCATTTTGGGAGTGCCAGCAGAAGTGAAAACATTTTCTTTCTTTCTTTCTTCGTTATATACATAAAAAAAGATAAAAAGAACATACAACCATACTATACCATACCATACCTATAATATAGCGCGAATCATAGAACCTATCATTAATTTTCTGCTAATTTTCTGTCAGAAGAAATTAATAAATTATAAAAAGAAAAAATAATCACAAAAAGTAATGCATTACAAAAAGAAAAAAATAATCACAAAAAGAAGGCCAGGTTTGAACCCGGTACTATCTGAAACCATAAGGACTTAAAGTCGACTACGATGCTATTTATCGTATCTTGCAAAACAGACAGTCTATAGGTAATGTTGTATGACGTCAGTCGTCGGTTACGGTTCAAAGGTCAAGCGATCCTGACGCGAGTTTAACACTTTTCACCCATCCAACGCCGCTAAAGAAGTTTTCACTTCAAAAATTGCAAATTTACCACCACTGGTTCGAAACGCGGGGAAAACGGGGCTCAGCGGGCATTTTTTTTTCTATGTACAAACATTTGTTTCTTTTACTTAATATAAATAGGTACAATAGTTTACTTGAGTAGCATAGTTGTGCGAACAGCTCATTTCCAAACTTGTTTATCATTTGAATTAAATCTTTAAAGCGTTTTCACACTCATCCGATATCCGATATCGGGCCGGACAATGTGAAAGAGAGATACATATCTCATACATTTGACTTCCTCCGATATCGGATTTCGGATATCGGATATCGGATGAGTGTGAAAACGCTCTTGAGCATTATTAATGCTAAATACTTAAATCGAATAAGAAATAACTGAATCGGTCTAGGCGGGGTTTGATATTTATCTTTTAAATATTCTTGGATTTTATAATAGACTTTTCGGCACAGTTTAGTCTTAATAACATTTTTAAATGTACCTATGTGGTACCTGAAAGTGTACCGCTTCTTTCGTGGCCCTACAAAGTGAGTTTGGTAGTTGTATACTTACAATGCGTCGATAACCTTTGCATATCGTAACAAATAAGTAAAATAATTGCATAAACAAAACCTGTTTTGGTCAACCGCAGTCTAATGTGATCCAATTGGATGCTTGTGACGCAAGGGCAAAGCACAGATTTAGTACCTATGTGGTTGTGTAGATAAGTTTGTATATTGAGATGCATTATTTTCTACCTACAGCGTCTGTGACGTAGCGGTTATGAACGCGGCCACTACACAGGAGGCGCTGGTTTGAGCCCCGCTCAATGCAAATATTTGTATGCATGAATATGGATATTTGCATTGGCCTGGACGTGCCTCGGACAGCATGTTAAGCCGTCGGTCCCGGTTGCCATACGAATATCTATGGCAGTCGTTACGGGTAGTTGGTATCTTCAAAAGTCCAATAACTGGACTAGCTGCCATGCTTCGATATCGCCTTTGGGTTGTGGAGGTCAAATTCGAAGTTCAGCCAAATCCGCAGATGGACTGGTCTAGCGAACCCCAGACTCCAAGTTGAAAGTAAGTAAGTAAAAGTATTATTAGACAGAGGAGTCTTGTTTTTTTGGTTGAATGCGCTGATCTCAGGAACTGCTTGTCTAATTTGAAGAATTAGCCCATTTATTGAGAAAGGCTTTAGGCTACGTATCATTACGCTACTACCTAAGTGTGCGATACAATTGTAACCTAAAAAAAACAAGGGCATATATGAGTCAAAGGGGTGCAATGGGGGCTCGAAATATGCCACGAGCGAAGCCGTGAGGGCCTAGTTGCCCTCCCGGCTTCTATATCCGTTTATAGAGAGAATTAAATTTTTTAGTGTCAATTGACAGAATAGGCAACGATATATTTATAGGCGGTAGTAAAATTCCTGATATTACATACTTCCATAGGCCACAGAGACCATTTTCAATCAGGTGCGTCGTGTGTTTGTTTGTCTGCTTTAATAAAAGTATTGAATAAAAGTATTGGAGGCACTTTTCACATGCTGTTATTATAGTACTCAGTAAAGAACTGTTCAACAAATACTGTATAACTTGTGCACCAACGTAAAATCTTGTAAATGACAGCTGACCTTTTGTAAAGCTGATTAGTAAAATACCTCGAGAATAAATTAAAACTATTTAATTAATTTTATGACCTTAAAGGACGCATTGAATTTTTAATGTCTTGCGCTCTTTGTACTACAAGTTAATAGGTAGGTGGGTTAAGAAAACCGACTATTGAAAACAAGTGAAAACAAATGGTTGGATAATTCAGTTGCTAATCATCATGTAGGAGGTAGGACACGACGGTATTTCCGCCAAATTGAGCAGTCCGACTGGGGAAGTACTTCCGCCCTACAGAATGCCGCAGTTATAATAACCTCGTGTTGTGTTCCCGGCGGTAAGTAGGCCAGCCAGTGCTCACTGGAGAGTTTTTGTGCTGTCAGTGCGAAGACTGAAGGGTATTCCTGCTTTCTCCTCTACACTGACGGCTCAGAAACTCTCTGTGTTTACAGGGTCGGCAGCATGAGTATGACCCTGGTGTTGCACAAGTCCACGGTAACCACTTTCCATCAGGTGGACTGTGTGCTTGTCAGTCACCTCAGACTAGTTAGCACTTTGTTAGTTAGTTAGACTAGTTGGACTTTTGAGGGCTCCAGATACTCGTAATGGTTCATTTGCTACTATTTATTCACTAATATCAAAACCGGAGGGGAGATGTGGGATGGTGTCTCATCTCACTTCAATTTCCTTGCTGGTAACGACATACTGGATTTTGAAAACAAAACATTCACGCTGGTAAATCTAGCTAGGCTAGTCAGAGGTGTATTAACACCTACATTTCGCGTACATTATCAGCCCATGGCATATTGTTTAATGTCGGATGCAGAACAGTTCTAACCCTTAGTGGCCTCCTACGATACCTACGGGAATAGATATGGTGGCCATATTGTTCTACGTCCCTCGCGTCTTGTACGTATGCTTGTTCCCCTCCTCATTAGTTTCAAATAATGTATGTTATGAATCATTGTAAGAGCGTCTTCACACTATCCGATACCCGATATCGGAGGAAATCAAATGTCTGACATATATTATGTATGTCTTTCACATTGTCCGGCCCGATATCGGTTATTGGAGCCGACAACACTGTGTTGGTCTGATATTGGATCAGAAAGAAACTAAAAAAGCCTGCAAGCAACTTTCAACCTTGATGACATTTTCTTAGTTACGGGTCTTTTCGCGTTAATAGGTAACGCTGATCACGAATATAAAAAAACAACTCGATACTATTATAAAATCAATAAGGCCGAAAGTTGCTTGGATCTTTTTTTTTCATCCCTAGGATCTCTAACTAGTCTGTCATTTTGAGCAAATGGCCGTATCGGGCCGATTTTATCGGAAATATGTGAAAACAGCACATAGGCAATCGGCTTTCAACACCGATATCGGATATCGGATGAATGTGAAAACGCTCTAAGTGGTACTATAAGGGGTAAACTTACAGCCGCTTAATTTATGTAATTAATTTGTCCATTAAAATGTTCATTTGTTGGATTTGAGTAGTCAATTAAGGCCAGCTGAAGGGCTTTCTGTACGAAGACGAGTTTGAGGATTGTCGAAGCCTCGAAGGGTCGTGACTCTTAAGTGATATCCACTGAACTGTTTTATCTAATCAGCCCCTTTAGACAAGTGTCAGTACGATATAATAGATTAATCAATTTATGGGATTGACATATGTTAACGACTATCATATACATCATGAACGACAAAATATGTAGCTAAATCACATACATTTATCATTTTATTCTACAATACGCTGGCCAATGAATTGCCACTTGTCTAACAGACAAAGAGTCTACCTGTTTATGACTGGTTTGCGGATTAATAGTAGCTATTACCTGCGGCTCTGCTCGTTTAAATCACTTATCTATTTCGTGCTACTCAAAGGAACCTATTTCTGGGATGAAACGTAGACTTTGTGCTATTCCTAACACCCCACGTTTAATTGACGACTTCAGTAACCACGCGCAGGGCACGACGTGTTTGCGGCGGTAAGACTCATCATGGGGGAGTGGCTAGAGAGGCCACACGGTGGCCTCTCGTACCGTCAGACGCAGGTTATTACCGCACATGGTAACTTCGGACGGTACCTGCATCTGATGGGCATAGAGCTAACGCCCGAGTGCCATCACTGCGACGCGAGCGTGGACTCGGGGCTGCACACGCTCACCGAGTAACCGGGGTTCGAGACGCCGAGGCGAGAGCTTGTGGCGGCCCTGGGGGTGAGAGTGCTCACGCTCTCCACCCTGCTCGCGGCGATGGTCCGCTGCGCGGATGCGTGGGCGGCCAGCGCCTCCTTCGGCGAGCAGGTCATGCTCGTGAGGGAGACAGCAAACCTCACCTTCGGCCTAGCACAACGACCTACAGACGGCGTGCGGTTTAGTCGTTTCGACTCCGACATAACCTGCCCCTCCGGCGTCGCGATCCCCACGTATACCCCCCGGGGTATACGTGGGGATTCCCCGCACGTAAAAAAACCCCCACGTCTAATACGATACTATATTTTGTTTGCTATCCAAGCTTCTATATCCTTATTGATATGCACGTAATAGGGTATTAGTGTTAGAGTATTGCCTGTAACCATGCACGTTTTCCATACTCCACTACTAATAGCTTGACCCGGATTCGAACCCCTGAGCAATACTTAACTCTGAACTAAGCTGTATTGTTTCGTGTTAGAAGTAAGGGCTAAGGAAGCAGGTAATTTAGATATATGAGTGCCTGTTAGTATGATGTAGTAGTTATGTTAACTTTAATATACGGGTTCGATTCTATTGGGTTACACTGTTAAGATTTTTTCAGTAGAAGCACAGAGCTTGGGAACAGTACTCATTGACGGTTATAGGACTCGCACTCTATAATGTGATACCAAACACAGTTGGCGAAACATCAATATCTCTGCCTACCTCTTCAGAAATATAGCGACAGTCATATTGTAAAGATATATAGAAATAATTAAAACCAAATTACCTTAAATTAAAATGCACCAAAACAAAATAGATCACTTACACCACTTAAAAAAAAATAAAAAATGTCTACACTATCACGAAAGTGTATCTGAGGCTTGTGACAGGGCCAGCCGAATCTCACACACTGTGGTGCTAGCCGAGATCGGACTAGCTCATTGGAGTCGTTAAAACAGCGATTTAATGATCTCAATAAGCGACGCGATTTGATAAGACCTCGCTAACTGATGCGGAAATATGAGCACTAATATTTTCGCTCGTAAGCTTTTATCAGCGAATGTGACTGGTACTGCCTGTAACTACAATATCTGGGAATTAGTAGCTGAATTGTACAACTCAACTTACTATTACTACTAACAACCATATAAAAAAAAGTATTGGGATAACTAATCCTAAATATCTAAAAAACTTTCAAAGTATGCGAAGATGTTTAGACGTGTGTTACTTCAATCGATAATCCTATTGCACTTCTGCACATGGGCCTTTCCTAATTCTCCACCTTCCGCATTCAGTCTGTCCCAGCCATTTTTTTCAAGTCGATTTTCAATTTGCCTTCTTGCAGTCTTCACTCTAGGACTCGTTTGCTCCATCCATCGGTCATCGGTGCTTCGACAGATGTAGCCAGTGGCCAGCTCACTGCCATTTCTGCTTTGTTACTTAATCACCCCTAAGCAGCGTAATGAATCTTACTGAAAACAGGAATAGATAATAGTCAAGGATATATGCTACTTTTTATCCCATGAGTTGCAAAAACAGCATAACAGTTACCCACAGACAGAGCAATTATGTGTGGTATTTTAATATGCAGTTAGTTCCTAAGAATATTTCAAAGAGGTATTTGTTATTTAAGAGGCTTTCCAAGACGTGTTCAGGTAGCTCAGAGTACTCCCTAGAACAGCAATGAGCTGGTGTTAAAGTTGAACTTACTATTTTCAATCTTTAACCCATTTGTGGGGAGTAAGTTAACATGAAGGATTTAAATACAGTAGAATCGTATTTATAGTAAACAAAGAAACATTACAACTTATAACTTAGGTACTTAACGTACAATTTTCCTCGTAACATTATTTTAGTCTTTAATATTTCCGCTATAAATGTCGCTTATTGTGAGGATATTACTTAAAATAATTTATATGTAAAGTATCAAGACCTGTTCAAAACGAGTCATCATTTAGAGAAGTGTGTATGTTATGATGTCCTTCTTGATATGCATCCAGAATGAAACTATTTGTCGGTTCTTGAGAACAAACCGCGCAAAGGCTGTGGAATGGGATAGTGATAGTAGGTTAAGACTATTCTATTCATAGATTGTATTTGGCAGTAGCGCGAGGTTCTTATAACCCAATTCCTGCCGGTCTGTCTTTGGAGGGATGGCAGATGTGTATGATTTACTCTCTTCTTCTTCCTAGCGTTAATTCCACTCGCATTTGAATCTTTTCAACTTGGAGTCTGGGGTCCGCTTGCCGGTCCTACTGCGAATTTGGCTGAACTTTGATATTTGCCGTGAAGCGACCGCTATCTGACCTCCACAGTCCATGGGCGATATCGATGCATAGCATTAGATTTCGGCTTCCCTTTGGAAAATTACATGTCTTCGCCACTAGTGCATGTATCAAATCAAAAATGTGTGAAGATTAAGTTCTTTTTATTTTATACCATTTAGGTGGCAGACAATCACATGGCCCACCTGATGGAAAGTGGTACCTGTGACCTGTGGACGAATTGCGTTACTGAAAGTATTCTAATAGTAGTCTGTTATGGATTCTGCTCTGCTCTATATTTGGATTGTCTAAGTATTTGCGGATGCGACTACCATCTGACTCCCCACCCCAACAGGAAAACTTACGTTTCAGTCTCGTTTGTCAATCAGCAGTCGGCTCATACGTGAGGTTGGCTTGTATCTCAAAGAACTTGTTAGTGCCCCAAAAACATTCAGTGAGTTTATTTAGCACTTTTGCTATTTTGCTTTTTGATTCTTTTTTGATTCTAAACAAAAGAGTTCTCTGTGTAATGTTTTAATTTAAATTATCCTAAGTTTGTAACATCCAGTGAAATTGTGTCAATTAACTATATCACAAACCAGTAACATCGTAAAAGTGTTATCAGAGTACATATCTGCAGAATACTATTCAAAATCGTAATGCAAAAATCTTCACTCGGATTTTCAAAATAACAGTTGGAAGCAGATATAAATACTAAGAACAGTGCAAAAGGTAATCCTTCTATGGTATGAATATACACACCTAGACATAAGTAGTGTACAAGTGACTAAACAGTTCAAACTTATAGTCGAAAAAGAGTAAAATTTGCTAAATTTGAATAACAACGTACTTCAATAAAAATTTTAAACGGGGGTTATCGTTATAAATTGTAGCCTGAGTTATTCTGATGTGTGATGCTAAAAGATATATATTATTATTGTAAAGTTTTATTAAAATCCATTTAGTAGTTTTACGTGAAAGACTAACACACACCCATCCATCCATCCATCAAACTGTCGCTTTTACAATATTAATAGGATACCTACCTTTTATCTTATGTCAAATCTGTAATAGCAATAAGTGGTAAAAAGTACATAATGCACGTTTATAACAAGCTCGTAATGCAATAAGAGACTATGGGATGACGATGGTACCATAAAAACTAAGTTTGCAGGTATCAAGGCCGGTACATCGCTGTGAGGCTATTTAACATTCAGTCGAAGCTTCCATGATTGATGCTCGTCGGCACTCGACGCCTCGACCCGAAAAACGTACCCGGGAAATGCATTAGGCTTAATTTTTCTACTTTTCCCCTTTTTAGTAAGGGGTTTAACTCGCTCGAAGTTATTAGGTATTACTTGGTTTTGAGGATGTAATCAATTTTACGTCACTCTTTAAAAAATTTAAGGTTTATAAAATTAAACAGTTTTAAATGCTGATAGCCTAATAATTTAGGTGATATGTTTCTTTTATTATTCACTTCTCTCTGCTTGATGGTAAGTTTGAGTGATGACTTAAGAGAAAAGTCACTATTCCAGAGGCTAACATTTGACAAATCACACCTCATGCCTGTTTAATAAGACCGACCTTAGTAGAACAAATGGGTCAAGGGCGTTGTTGCCTTCAAAAGTTCGCCCAGTAACTTTGGATTTATATAGGTACTCCAGTTTGCAACGAAAATTCATACAGAATATTATTCAGCTTAAACTGCAACGGCAGTAATATACCTACACCTACCTAAGAGTTACGTGAGTTCTTTGCATTTAACCTTGTTGATTGCAACCAAACAATGAAGATTAGGCTTTAAACATCCAGAACTAAAAATCCATGGCATCTGAGATGTGAACCGCCAACCCATCGCCTTCGGATCAGTCCAGTACACCTCGGTGCCTTCACACTACGCTTACCTGCATAGATTGAGGTCAACTACTATCACAATACCAATTTGACTGCAACGGATACGTAATGACTTTGTGCATACTTTAAATATATTAAAAAAGAGGCGGGGTTCAGACAGATGATTTATTGAACTTACATTTAACAAGGTTTTGAATCATATTATTAGTTGTACGCGTAAGATTAGACCTAATTACCTACGCATGGAAATAATCGTCTTTTAATTTCAAACTGAGTGATTTCACCGAAATCATTGATTTGAAAGCTAAGTAGCCCAAGTGATAAATTGGATACGCAAGGTACAGGATAGGGTGCTATGGCGCACATTATGAGAAGCGAGAGATTGGAGTAGACTAATTGATAGATAGAGGTGTGTGACATTCGGAACACAATACGTTAACTTTACGCCATCAAGTTTACCTGATAATTGAATCAGGACTCATCTTGTTTCAAATAAGTAATAGTAGATTATGGTAGGTACCAGTGTGTAAACTTGGCGATTACCGCTGAGGCGATATTGAGATCCGAGCCGTGAGGCGATGGTCTAAAGAGAATCGGAGACGGTAATCATCAATACACACGTATCATACGACGTTTTTCAATTAAGTAAGTATTAGAATTACATAACGTTAAGGACTTATTTATTTTATTTATTTTATTTTATTTAATAACTTCATAACTATATAGTACTTGCAGATATTTTAATTAATAAATAACTATAATTTCACTAGTAAAAATGAACTGAGAAACTTTTTGGTACTGGCGAACTGGTGGGAACAACTTATCACTTTTCTATTGCCGCACTGGCCACTGACTAATAGAATGTGTTTTTTTTATCACGTGTTCAAAATTTATATTTATATTTGAGTAAAAGTTTAGTGTAATATACACGTACAAGATAAAATTTCCTATTTACCTACGAAGTTGTGTGTAATGAACAAGCAATAGGTGGGTATATTAATTTATTTGTTCTATTGAACACGATCTTTTTTGTATCTATTTTTTTTAAGAATAATATAACTTCACCGACAAAATTAAAAAAATCTTTAATCCACCCGTGATTTAATAACAATCAAAAAAGCACACTTTGATAATAGGTATAATTAGGTGCCTAATGGCGGTGAGATTAGAACCATGGTATATATAATTCACTTGAATTGAAAAAAAAGGTACCGTTGAAAAGTTCCACCATCCAACAAATAGTGAAACTTTTCGAACCTAACGTTTAAAGTGAATGAGGTTTATTAGTATATTATTTAGTATATACAAACTGGTTACATGTATCCACGGCTGTAAATCCCAAAGGGATAGGCAATGATTTATTAATAATTTGGCGAACTTTGATTTGCAAAATGAAGTCTGGAAAAAAGGCTTGATGTATAGGCCCCGTGCGCATCGCATGTGGCGCCGCCCTCGCGGCTCAATCGGAAAGTTAGTAGATGCCCGTGTGGCCATGTAGTATCAACAGTCGTTCGGAGTTATGAACAAAACAACACAAAAATTATGTTTTTAATCACACAAGGACCACACCATCAGTGCCATACATCATGCTTTGAGGAAAACGAAAGAGCAAAGCAATAATTTATTAGTGCAAGAGGCTAGTGAAATTCCTATGAAACTAGAATCGACAATTACTCTAAAAATACTTATTTAGTTTGACTGTACGATACTGCATATTTGCTTTAATGAGTCGTTATCCTTATACAAGTAACTGTAAAAATTCATCATTTAGTGTCGTTTGCATCAGACCTTAATAATACAATTTACAATAAAAAAAATTGTTTTCATATACCTTCAACGTAACATCGTACGGAGGGTTGGTTACCCTAGTTTGTGGTAAAACTTTTCCCTCGATGATACGTTTACCATCTACATCGATAATTTCTCTCACGTTGGAGATATGCCTGCTTTCAAATAGATTTTTACCTAAAATTAAATTCAATAACAAGCGGCAACACATTCACTCGGAAGGGTTGGATTCCTAATTTTTTTTGGTACATTACTTACCTTTTGATATCGATTTTGCACGAAAAAAATGTAAATAGATTGATTGAAAACCACATTGGATTATCGTCGTGGTCATAAGTGCGTATGAATCATATACTACTTGTGAAGGCACCAGTCAGCTGGGCATCTACGTATTGTCATCACTGATCCGCGAGATGGCGTAACAGTAGGCGCATCGCAATACGCACGGGGCCTATTAGATTAAAATTTACTTATTGTTCGAAAATATAGTAAGTTAGCGAAATGTTTAGTAAGTGTAACACTGGCTACCCCTTTGGAAATATAAAATAGATATTATGTATATTATGCTTTATATCCATTCCTCTCAAAATGGTTAAATGTAAATAATACGTATGTACGCTCCCACTGACTCCCACATCATTCTAAAATACAAGCCTCACGTTATGTTAAACCAATCCCGTTATATGTCCGAAGATATTTTACATTTCCGCATTAAACATCACACATTTGGTTATAAAGCAGGATCCAATCAGAATAGAACATAAATACGCTCCCCAAAAATATGAACATATCACAGCTTTCTCCAAATTTAACATAATCATGTCGACGGACTGTGGAGTGAGCCTAGTTTTATTGGAGCAACTGGTAAATTTCGGATTTTATCTGCTAAATTTGCGTGAATTTTGGTCAGTCTGTGATTTTATATACTAAAATTGAGATAGTGGTTCTCTCAATTTTCTTTTATTGGATATCTATCTATTGCTGAGGGTTGTAAAAGGCAGGGTACTCGCCTCTCCTCAAAGTGCAGAACTGCTCACACGAAACACACTTTGGCACGTTTATATATGGACGATGGAAGCCAGTTACATATGAATGATTATGAAGAACAGAAATCGTTATCAACTCTTAAATATTCTCTCTTTCTACATCCTAGCGTTAATCCCAGTCGCATCCAAAGCTTTAAACTTGGAGTCTGGGTTCGCTTTACTAGTACAACTGCAGATTTGGCAGAACTTCGATATTTTCCGTGAAAAGACTGCCATCTGACCTCCACAACCTAAAGGCGATATCGAAGCATTGCAGTTAGACAAGTTGTTGAATTTTTTGAAGGCTTCAACTAGCCGTAACGACTGCTATAGACGTCCGCATGGTAACCGGCGTTTAAACTTGCTTTCTATGATATATGTACATTAATGTTCAGGAGAATTAATACGATCAAAATTCAAAGGTATACCGAATTTTTTGTTCGTGGTGCATGTACCCTTGTGGTTCACGCCGACGAAAATAGTGATGAATATAGATGACTGATGAACATAGTGTTATCAATTTTTAGATTACCATTCAGATTTTTTATTAATAGACTTGGATATCAAACTCAGAACCTCAAGAGCGAACTCAAAATGACCATCCAATAAAGGCAGCTAACTCTAATATCTGGTTAGCCCGTCCTTGCTCTAAAACCCGCAACCGCACACTAAATGTTATAATATGTAAATTATTTTCGCGTATGCTAATCCACCGGCCTCTCCCAGGTGTCCAAGTGACCTTATTCCTTTGTCTGTGCCGAGAGCGGCGGTGACTTTCTTTAGCTTAGTTTGGATAGGGTCGTTTTGAGTTTTTGATTAGTGTTAGGTACTGTTGTATGTTTCTAAAATTAAACTACAGAACTATCTTTAATGGTTTGATTACGAAGATAACCGCATACGACAACTGCAGACGCACGCATTAGATACACCCCCCCCCCCTCCATTTTTTTACGTGCGGGAAATCCCCACGAATACCCCCCCCCCCCCCCCCAAGCCGGAGAGGGAGGTTATGTCAGACTCGAACCGACTAAGCCGCACGCTGTCTGGGGATCTTAGTGCTGGCCCGGTGAGGTTGTCGTACGATATATCCCTTGCACCGCGGCTGACCCAGGGCCATCCGGTCTGGCCCGGGGGGACCACGCAATCCCTGACTCGCCCACGATATGGAGGGGCGCGCATCGTCCGCCGTAGCCTGCTTCTGCTAGGGTGACGGGCGGTTCCACCCGTCACCCTCAGGTCGGTCTGCTCCCTCCGACGCCCGAGCCGCCTGCGAACGCAGGCAGCGATGTCCGCGAGTCTGTCTCACTCATCGCGCCGCGCCCGCTCTGCTGTCTCCTTCACGAGCAATGATGCCCTTTATTCGTTTCGAAATACAAGTAATATATGCGTTGTATCTGCTGCGTTCGTCTGCAGTTGTCGTATGCGGCCAGCCTTGCCATCATACCTTTAGTTTGGATAAGGTTGGGTTTGGCTTTTGCTGTGTGTCTCTACTACTAGAACAGCAGAAAAGAACCACTTTCAAGAATCATCTGCTACCACAGCGGTACTTATTAAAAAAACATCGTGTTTGCGTTAGTCCCGGTCGTATCCTTTAAGAATATAGCAGTGTTAGGAAAATTTAGTTGCAATAAAAAAAAATCACGACTACTGTGTAAAAGATGAAAACAAGATTGACAAGAGGGTGTACTCTTTTGCAAGTCATAACCCGAAAGAAAAATTAATGGATACAGTCTGCTGTAAAAATCTTTAAGACAACAGTCGATTTAATTGCAAGTTCAATTACAATTAAAATTTGTCCAGCATTAGAATATATCTACTAGTTAGAGATTTGATAAAGAAAATTGTAGTGTAATAATGGAAGTCTATCAATTTTGTAGTCTATCAACTGCCTTATGCGTATCCAGCAATATCCTTGGTACCAAGCATGTGGACGCAAACTTAGCACAAAAAAATGGTGGCCTAAAATTTTCAAAAGAGTTCATCTTATTTAAGCATTTATGTAAAAATTATGTTATGTGTTGCGTGTGAGATTGATCTGTAATGTTGTGACAACAGGATCTCATACATTTAAAATTTTATTGTAGGTACTTATTCTCATTTCAGAGCTCTCTAGCGATTCAGTGATGCAATGAAATTAATGGGTGAGTTGTGAACTATCAGATTTGATTTGTTAATCAAATGGGTTCAATATATTATTAAGTCATAGTACACGATTGTTACACACACGAGCAGTATGTTATGCCTCAAGGCGAATGGGCACCAGATGTTGCAGGTTCGTTTACGTAGTGCAAATATATACTTTTAATTACACACACACACACACACAGGCACACACACACACACACGCACACACACACACACACACACACACAATCATACATACATACATAATAGGAGGCGAGCCTTTTGTCGCCTTCTACGAGTACAAAACTGACGAGAAGATAGGAGTATTCCTATTCTACTCCACTGGGAACCAAAGCAACGCGGCTAAGTATAACACGTATGTATTTACTAAAAAAAATAAGTATGTCGTTTAGTTTCTTTATTCGCAGTCTAGAACTCATATTACTTATTATGTTTAGTTTAGGTAAAATTGTTTCTGTGTAATATGTTTTAACAATTTGCACTTCTGTACCAAACTTGTGTAAAACGAATAAGGATGTTGACGTTATTAATCTTGATAGCATCTTCGCTAACCATATCAAGGGCTTAAGACCTAATTTCGTATGCATAAAACTATCTCATAATCCTTTATCGTCCACACTAGAATTTTAACAATCCACAAAATACATATTAGGTATTAACAAGGGTATTATTTTACCTCAAAAGCAAGGACTTTATGAACCGAAGGAATTCGGGGGCCAAATTCATAACGATGTCTTTTGTCTGCTATATAATAGGTTCGAATCCGAAGGAGGGATTTGTATCTTAAAGTGTATAAAGATAAGTTGCCTGATTGGAAGATGGTGAGGCTTTGTCGAACAAATCTCGAGGGTGTCCTTTGTCTTTTTTATCTGAGAAGTTTAAATGAAGTCTATGAATACTTATTGATGTAGGAGTACTTAGAGGCTGTGTACTTACGTACATACTAAGATACTTATATTGGGTAACATTGGTTGAGGAATTTCTATTACCCGACTGCTAAGAAGGGTTATGTTTTTCTCGCGTATCTTGTGTGTAGGTATGTTTTTTTGTAATAATTCTTTATTACCTCATATCTTCTGAACCACTGTACGGATTTCAATGATTCATGTCTCGAATGAAAGGTATTCATTCCACAAGTGTTATTGGGTACATAAAATATGAAAAAAAAACCTTATTTGTTGGTTTTTTGCCGCGAAAATGTATGTGGTAAAAAAATATTCACTCAAATTTATCGAGTGGGGTATCAAAATAAAGGAAATTAAAAGACGATTACAAAAATAGATATGTCATAACTAAAGAGTACAAAATAAAAAAAAATATTTAAAATAAAAACTCGACTGATGTTGAAAAGAGCGGAACAAGCTTTATAGCAGTCGGTACACATTTGTAAATCTCAAACCCATTGAAAATTAATGGCTCCTCTCCTCCTATAAAGCTTGTCTCGATCTTTTCAGCATCGGTCGTATTTTCAATTTTTAATAATTGACTAGGTTAGGTTTTGTTCGTGGCTTACTCACGTTCAACTATTAAAATTAATATGTCTATCCTTGTGAATTGTTTCTTTTTCCCCTAGATACTGTGTATCCCATATACTTCAAGACAATTCATTAACAACAACATTAACAATTCATTCAGTAGCTAAGGTAATTGATTTGTCGTTCAACCATTTATTCTAAATACTTAGTTAAAAACTTGAAAATTAATTTTCTCAAATCGATTAAGATAGAAAAAAATTAATGCTCAGGTGGGACTCGAACCCACGATCTTTCCCTTACAGGAGGAATGCTCTGACCACTGAGCCACACCTGAAGCTATCCAAATTCTCCTATACTACCGTCTTAGGGCGATTGTGGGAGCCAACTACCGACATTTTCACAATTCTGGTCAAAGATGTTTTTTCCCAAATTTCACTCATTTAAATGTAAGAATTTCACAAAACTCTAAGTAATATTGCTTGAGATAATGACTGTCACTTAGGTTCGTCCAAATTACGTGCAATTGGTACCACAGAGCGAAAGCGGTGGAGTGATAATCACCCTGTTGCCAAAGAGAGTACTTTTGAGTATTTCGCCCCCGACCTACGGTCACATATCTTGGACCTTAGTCGATAGACCAACGAGGCCCTGGTGGTGTTTGGATTGTTTCATAAAAATCTATGCTTGGTGAATTTTAGCTCGTCTACCGGTGAGACAAGATACACATGTACTTTCACATTTTCGGTACAAGATATATTTCCCGAGGTATACGAGGGGAATGCGGTACATCAAGGGTACAATTACCATGCTTTCGACAGATTACATAGATTCCGCGATTATTTTGAAAATCACGTTAGATGGTACTGTAATAACGTTTTTGATGATTTTATTTTTCATCTTCTGTTTTTCATCTTTTGGAATTAAGTAGGATAATAATTTAAATGTCACTTGTTAGAGAATGAATTACCGTTAACCAGATAGGATTTTGCCTGTATAGTATTGCCAGAACATCCAAGAACTCTTGGCTTAACGTCGTGGCGACTGGAGAGTGACATGCATGCCAATAGTTTCACTACCATAGACCGAGGATCTTGTTAAGTGGAAAAGGAAAGGCCAGAAGGTAGAACCTGAACTCGAATTCCAAATTGGCCTCGGATGCAATTAGGAAATACGTCTCCATGATGATGATGAGATGGGATTCTGTCTATGATAGTCGACCCACAAGATTAAAGTAAGTAAAATTAAAACAACACTTTACTCAATATGTTATGTTAAATACAATAATTGTTCTTTGAATAGCAATAGGTAGACATTAATCAATACATTTCCCATTAACGATGTTTGTTTGTAAGCTTAAATTCACTGCATCACTTAAATAAATGGCTCACTATTTCCTAAAAACCCACGTAATCCTATTCCAAACGTTTCAAATGTAGTTCTATACAAATTCGATCGTGCAGGGTTAGGATTTGGGCCGTTTCCCGCCCACACCGGCACACCGGGCCACACCGGATCGTACCGGCTTCATTATTGACAACGGTACCAACGTTTAGGGTTAAAACGTTGCCGAATGTACAATTGGGTATATTGGGCCGATGGGAATTTTGTCAAAGTGGTTCTGATTTGAAACTATTGAGTTTTGATATACTGTCACATTGTCGTTAGAATGCCTTGTCACTTTGTTCTTGACTGTTATAAATCTATTATTACGGAAATGTCATGTTGTCTTCGCGAATATTTTGTTACTGGTTTTATACTACGGTTACGGTTTTGTTTTCAATACTCTTTATTTAATGGTTGGTAATACAATACTTAGTGCAAACGGTCGCTATTTTCAGCTTCACTGCTTAGGGTCACTTATTATTAGAAATTAGCTATAACACATATTTATGAGATAGATACCGTGATTCATCATCATCCTTTCATCATCCTTTACGGGCGTAGGCACCCTGTAGAACCCCCTTTTCCCAGCTGTACCATTAACGGTACAACTGGGAATTTCTGTCCCACTAATACCATTAATGATACAACTGGAAATATTCTTGTCCCAGAAGTACCATCAATTGTAAAAAGAGGGATAGAACCACGCCGTAGCTGCGCTGCCTACATTTCGCCTTACCATTTGCTTTTAGCAATCACGTCGGTTAGCGATATTTTCATTATATGGTTGTATCGGTTTAGTGATTATAAGGTACTGATCATTTTAATTTTGACTTTTAGTGTTGTTCCCGGTTGCATTTGAGGCTTTTAATTTAGAGCCCAGCGTGCGTTTAATCCTTCTCCTTAGTTAAGTTCAACTTTCATAGGAGCATCTAACGCCTTACCTTCTAACCCTAGTTTAGATCGGTTTTTGATTGACCTCATTTTATTTAAACTTATTTTTTCAGTTTTAATAGTAATTACAGACAACCGAATTGGTACGAACAGAACCACCGGACCATGTATTGTATGATGGGCCGGTGCACTCTGCGCAACAGACGACCTCGAATATGGTTAGGAGCGTACAAAGTTTAATAGTTTGCTCGGTCTTTACCAAATCCGGTTGTCTGTCAGATAAAAGTGTGCTAATATCAACAGTAACAATTTTCGTGTGTGAGTGAGCGTATATTTCACTGGTTATATGAAGTCAGCCTTCTGTATGATATTAAGTTGTTATCACACTGTAATACAAAAAATGTATACGTAATTCCCAAAATAATTTTATATCCTGACGTTTCATTTAACGAGTGTTATAACCAAAAACACATAATCTTTTGTTTGCGGGTGTGATAACGTGCTGATGTACCTATTATTTTTTATATTAGCTTATCTGTTTCTGCCCTTTACGAGAGAGGGAGCCGTAGCGCGGAACTTATTAGACATTATCGTGTGTGCTTTGTGAATGTTCGTAGGAAATTGGAAGCAGAAAATATCCAGGATGAAATGATGAGGGTTTTTTGAAATAATACTGTTAGATATGAAAGATAGCACTAGTCTAGAGACTTTTCTGGCAATTCTTATGTTTGAGTGTGTGACTGCATTGACACTAAGAAAGTAAGAAAAAGGAAAGAAAAAATTTAGTTTATTGTGAACGTTGATTGCGATATCATACTCGATTTTAAACAACACACTTTTTATTGTACACCAGATATTATATCACATAGGGCACGCGATATGCTTGTTTACTTGAACGCGTAATTTTTGAAAATATGTGATTAGTTTTCGATTGTACAGTCATTGGGGCAGATTTTAGGCTATTAAACATCACAATATATCTCTCAGGAGTTGAGTAATAAAGAAAAAAAGGTTGGAAAATACATAGGTGGAAGGGAGATGCAATGATGAATAAATGCAGTGAAAGACACAAGAATAGCTCCTGAATGGTTTTTTATTAAAACAGAAAAATTATGTGAAACCTGGTTAAATCTAGGAGTATGTACTGAAACAGCGTAACAGTCATCCTTATTTAGGTTCCACATTATTCTATACGAAGCAGAAAGTTGTCAGTCACACGCGGGAGGCTTTACTTTGGATAAAATAAAAATAAAACAAACGAAAAATTATTCTGAACATGTGTAGACATTGCTCTGAACAGCGCCGAGCCGCGAGCGCGGGTCGACGTGCAAACGTCAAAAGCAAATTAAGATTGACACGACATGACGAGTTTCTTTACTTTGTAATAAAAAGAAGATTTTTATTACTTTTAATTTGCTGTGAAGAAAATTTTGCGTCGACTTTAGTAGAAATCGTTTAGAGCACTATATTTTTTTTTGAAGTGAAAACTTCTTTAGCTGCGTTGGATGGGTGAAAAGTGTTAAACTCGCGTCAGGATATGTGTCAGGATAGCATTAGCAGACTGTCTATTTTGCAAAATACGATAAATAGCATCGTAGTCGACTTTAAGTCCTTATGGTTTCAGATAGTAGCGGGTTCAAACCTGGCATTCTGACACTTTTTGTGATTATTTTTTCTTTTTGTAATTTATTACTTTTTGTGATTATTTTTTCTTTTTGTATTTTATTACTTTTTGTGATTATTTTTTCTTTTTGTAATTTATTACTCTGTGGGATTATTTTTTTACTAGATCAGTATTTATCCCGAGTGCGTTGCAGCAGTCGGCAAAAAGTAAGGCAAAGTCAAAGAATTTTATTCAATCTAGAACAACATTATTGTTTCTTATTGACGTCTATTAATTCTATTTAACCTAAGTTTACCACCGCTTCCAAGGCGCTGGTGGAGAAGAAACGACGTAACAAACTCCAGTGCAGCATTTATTCAGACGTCAATTTACAATATTTATATACTTATGGCTAAATGTACTAATGACATACTAATGACGAATATACATTTGTCTCGTGTCTAATGAACAAAGTAAAAAATAAAATAAAACTTCATAATAAAATAATTAACCTAAGTTAAAATATATATATTTATATTTTTTATTTATTATTTTAAAATAAATATATAAAATATGGTCGAGTTCAATGCCAAGAAGACGCAGGCATGTGCGTTTACAGCAAAGGTATCTTCTTTCCTTCCCCTTCCCACTCTTCAGAGCACGCCACTGCCACTGCAGGACAACCTCAATATCCTCGGTATAGATGTTCGCTGCAAACTGAACACCAAAAACTACATCGAGAGTATCATCAAAGCAGCCTCGCGTAAACTCGGAGTCCTGAACAGAGTGACACGGTTTTTCACGCCGGAGCAACGGTGTCTTCTTTACAAGACACAAATTCGTTCCTGCGTGGAGTACTGCTCACATCTCTGGGATGGATCCGCAAAGTACTTATTAGATGCTCTCGACAGGTTGCAGCGACGTGCAGTCCGCATTATTGGGAATCCTGAGGTCACGAGTACCCTCGAGTCTCTGCAGATGCGTAGAGATGTTGCTTCCTTAGCAGGTGGTGTTGCTTAGTGTTTCCCTCTTCCTACAGTCCCGGGTCCTTTAAGCGGGGCGTGAAAAAGCATCTGATGAGGCCGTCAAGCTGAGTGCCACCATTGTTAACATGACACGTGTATATAATGGTGGCCCTCTTTCTTTAACTTTACCTTCAGCTTACCATCAGGCGAGGTAAAGTCAAATTGACGTGTACTACTTATAAAAAAAAATGACTTATGCACCATGCTCAAGCCAAGCCAAGCCAAGTTGCCAAGTTTTTTATAGACTTGTTCCGGTCCCGAATAAGTATATGAAAACCATGAGTTTACACCGCGATAGTTTAAAAATATACATACATACAGTCACCTCTGAGAGTATGGAGCCTATTTTTCAACTATGAAAAATACCTTTGACTCTTCCGGCGGTATCAGAGTGACTCAATTTAAACACTTGAAACTACCGGTGGCGTCATGAGGATTATTAATACCCTTGACACTTCCAGTAGTGTACCACGACACTACTGGAAGTACTGGTGTCACGGGGCCCTCACCAAAATCTTCGAGGCTTTGAGAAAATTATAACAATATACTATAAACCCGTTTGATGATTTGATTTCATTAATTTGTCAACATAATTTTTTAGTCTGTACCGGCTAATTAACTGATGCAACTCCGGCACACGGTTTCCTCTCGGAATTAGTGGATCAGACGGGCGAAACCGTGAGATCCCAAAAATGTAAAGAAGGTTCACAGGCTTGCAGGTTCGTTCCAAAGGTCTTGCTGGGCCTACATACACCATATCCATGCCCATTTAGACCAGTGGCATAATCTTCAATAGAACCGAATAATCCATCTATGGAATTTATATGTATTTTGACGTTTAAAAACAGTCGTAAATATAAACTACTAGCTTTTACCTGCGGCTCCGCCCGCGTAGATGTAAGTTATCGCGACCTAACATAGT
This sequence comes from Eilema caniola, assembly GCA_949126895.1. Lineage (NCBI taxonomy): Eukaryota > Metazoa > Arthropoda > Insecta > Lepidoptera > Erebidae > Eilema > Eilema caniola. The sequence goes on from OX421475.1 coordinate 1,402,155, forward strand.
CTATATCCTTTCTCAAGGTCCAATCTACCCCTATACCAAATTTCATCAAAATCGGTTGCGTGGTTCAGGTTGGAAAGACGGACAAACAGACACATATACACACTTCACCATTTATATTATGGGCTGGCTGTATCGTTCTAATCATTCCTGATTGCATCTGAGGCCAAGGTGAACTTTGAGCTTCCGGCTCTTCCTTCTCCACTTCACACGATCTTGGGCGTCCATGGTAGCAAGACCATGGGAGCTGATCTATATTTATCTATTTATGAAAACCTAATGCATCCATTAAACACAAGTGGTCTTAATACTTCCAGAATTCTCTATCAATCAGTCAAAGGTGGTGCAGAGGGCACGAAGAAGTAGTGTATAAATTAAATGATAACCCAAGAGGGTTTACTGCTAAAAGTTGGTCCAGATAACATAATTTTCAGCAAGTCGAGGTGTGAATGGAAACGGTGTCTGCATTATCTATTGTTTATGCTTAAACTTAGTTTTTGTTTGGCTTTTGTTTAGGAAGTCGGTATCTTTGCACTTATTTCAGGGTAATTCAACGTAAGGTTCTTCAAAAAGGGATTAAAAGGTTCTTACTAATTCGGCATGCTAACCTCACCTGCGAATCAGCGCACTTACTGATTGATGAACGTGACACTGGCTGATACTGAAATTCGCCTCGGAGTTGAGGTCTGTTCCATCAAGATTCATTAATGTAACTACTTAGACATGACATAGGAGGTCCGACTGACGAAGTACAGAATACTATGGCCATAATAGCCTCGTGTTGTGTTAACGGCGGCGAGTAGCCAGAGCTCATCGGAGAGGTTTTTTGCTTTGTCTTCTAACTGTCGGCACAGAAACTCTGTGTTTACAGGGTCGGCAGCACGATTATGACTCTTCTGGTGTTGCACACGTCCATAGGCCACGGTAACAACTTACCATCAGGTGGGCCGTGTGTTTGTATGCCACCTCAGTTGTATTAAAAAATAGTTACATTATTTAGAAATTGGATTTCAATGTCTGGTCATGTTATTTGGCAGAAGAAGTACTGGTTTGACATCGCAAGGGACGTCATACGTGCCAATGGTCTATTTGTTATGAATGTCCAAGATCGAGCATAGAGGAGGAGGGATAGTCAAAAAGTTAAAGTTCTACACTTCGGAATTCTGGGTCCACTTTTTAGCCTCAGACGCAATCAGGGCTCATCGCCAATTTAATTACGATGACTTGAATCATAGACAATTTATTATCAATTTATTTATTTCATAGAAAGCATTTAACACATGTTATGGCATCACAGTTTAACACGCACTATTCATCAGTACATCATCTCTTATACTAATAAGGACTTACATCGAACAATACTCGTCAACTCTTCTTATATACTACTAAATTAACATTATGTACATATCTGTAGACAGATCTTATAACAAATATATACAATGTCTGACCCCCGTTTTTTGTGTGCCCAATGAACGTTCAGTAGTTGATGTGTTCGTTTGATACTAGTCTGTACAATAAACTAGAGGTAATAATAATTGAAAAAGTCAACATTTGTAACGTAACTATTTCAAAGCATTGTTTTTAAATATCCCTAAAAAGGGTTTGGATTTTACTTTTGTGTACAATGAAAAACAATAATCATGGAAAATGTTTTAAATTATAACCCAGTATCACTATCAGTAAAATAAATCTATTTGCATTTAAATTTTACTACCTTGTCCAGCTCTGGACAATAAAGTTGGCTCTGCGGAGATACGAGGAATAAAATCGAGCTAGGAAATCTAAATGGAAAGGTACTTACGGAACTAGTAGAAAACCCGACCAGACCGTAAATTTTATTGGGTGGTATCAATTCTACTTATATCTCAATCCGTTTCCCTATAGAATTAATATAACAAAGCCTTGTTTCATTCTCCTTATTGACAGTTACCAAAATTTAGAATTACAGGTAACTATATACTCAAATTGATTTGTAGAACTTAAAATCTCGAAATGAGCATCAATAGCGACCAAATATGGAATGAGCATACTTGCCAAAATACTGTACAGGAGGAAATGTAGGTGACTGCTGAATACGAGGCTGTAGCGCATACGCTGGGATTTGTGGATAAAATTGCGGCTGAATAGGATGGGCTGCTAGAGTATGATCAAAGAAAATTGGATTAGGATCGTGATAATTAATATTCTGGTACGAAGGTGGTTCTCCAAAGGACTGGAGTAATGCAGCGTGAGGCTGAATTTGTTCTACACGTGATTGGTTCTGTTCTAGTGGTAAAGATTGGAAGTTTTGTGGCAGTGGCTGTATCAACGGGTTTTCTAGTTCATTTGATACATGCGGTCCCGTAACTGGTTGAAGGTCTTTAGGCAATTGACTATGATCGACATGTGAGTCAATTTCTATTTCATAGTCCGGTTTAGATGGTTCAGAGGGCTGTGGTGTAGTAGATTGATACTTCTGGGCTATACTTTCTTGAAATTGGCGTCCGTACTCTAATATTTTCTTTTTCAAATGTTGAGGTTGTGGTTGTGGTTCGAACGCTGAATGTATTTCATGTAACTGTTGTTGTTGAATCTGAACTTGGTGATTTGGTAAGATGTAACTGTGTGGTTGGTTATCCCGTGTGAAAGTTTCTGGTTGTGGTGTCGAAGATAAATAAATTTCAGTTGGTTGCAATGTAGATACAGATAGCGACATCAGAGGTGAGACAGACAGATTTTCCAATGTTGGTGATACTTGCGGGAGATTAGAATTTTCGGACAAATGGTTATCTTTTACATCAATTCGACTATTGCTTATAGTTTCTGGTCGTATGGTTGTCGGTTGTACAGTCAAGTCATTAGATGTATGGGATTTTGGGGTATTCGTAACTCCTGGTTCTAATGTTTCTGGATTTTTATACAAAGGCGTAACATATTGCGGTTGCGTTATCGTTCCAGGTAGCGGTGTATCTTTCTGTTGACTATGAATCGAACCTTCAGTATTCGGTTCGTCTTGAAGTTTAGTTTGCTGAGATTCTGTTGATAGGTTTAATGGAGCCACTTGGACTCCTAACTCTTGAGAGTTATTGTAGGTTTGATTCAAAGGCTGTAATTTAGCTCCAGCATTTGATAATGGTTGAATTGCAAGTCGCTCGTTTTCTAAGGACTGATGACGTGGTTCAAGTTTTACAAACGGGTTTCTAATGGGATGTAAATAAAAAGAGTGATAATTTTGCGAATCTTCTGGTGATTGGAATCGAAAACTTGACTGAAACGGTCCATGGGAAAACTGTTGTTGTGGGAAATGACCAAATTGTTCTCCTGATTCTGGTGATGCTTTTGAGTCTTGAGATAGATGTTTGTGAGACGGTGGCTCGGGAACCTGAAACTGCTTTTTATGAAAGGGCTCTGGTTCAATTGCATGTGATCTAAATTTATAAGGTGGCTTAAACAGAATTGAGTCTGGTTCATCTATACGAGCTTGATTATGCAGGAAACTGGTATAACTTATGGCTCCATTTGGATGAGCATGGTAACCCTGCAATGTAACAAATACTCTTATTAGTTTTTAGTTCTCCTGCACCAATATTAAGAGTTAAGGTAAGTTTGGTGGGAAGATTTTTGAAATGAATAAATTAAATTTGGCTTACGACTCGATATGCTTAATGGTCAAAATTTACATCCAGAATCTGGTTTATAATTTAGAACATAAAGCTGCTACTAAAAATCTGGCTACTACTAAAGCTACAACTATAATGGAACTTTTCCATGTTGTTTCCATTTACTTAAGAGTAAGGAGCTGCATATCGAAAGAAGAAACTATTTAGAACGCTTCTATAGCTATTATAGCTATAGAAGCGTTCTAAATAGGTGGATGTAGTGAGAGCATCCATTTACATAAATTCTTTCCTGGATAGTGTAACTTTCCAGGGTGTCATTTTAAAATTTTAGACTGAATAAATTAATTGAATATTTCGAGAACTATATCAAACAAGACTTAAACACACCTGCACGTTGATTGATGGCCTGTCCTGTACATCCTGAGCTTTTGGTGTAGACGTTGGTTCAACCTGGCGCAGAGGACTCTGTTCTTTATTCTCCGGACTACCTTCGTTATTCTCATAATCAAAGCCTAGATACTGTGATGGGTATTGGGTGGCCGGTCGTTGCTCATAGTATCCAATAGGTATATATGGATTAATGTTACTTTGCTGCTCGTATAGGAAATGTCGAGGATCAGGTGTAGCAGCTACGTATTTTGTCAGTTTCAGTGGGTATTTGGTTTCTTGAGTGTAGAATTCAGGTCCCAATAAACCAGGTATATGAAAAGGAGGATTACGAGTCAACGTCTTCTTTGTATGATCTTCATTATATTGCCGGTTATTTTCTTGTGATAACAGCTCCTGATGGTTAAACTTTACGTCTTTTTCAGGTTGTTCCAGGAACTGAAATCAGAATGTTTCTTAGAAAATGTCTTGTTTTTTAACACTTTAGTATAAAGTATAAGCAGACATACAGAATAAACTCTTAAAAACACGATTGCAACGAAGCAGTCGGTCCCGATTGCCATACGAACATTCATGGCAGTCATTACGAATATGTTGGAGCCGTAAAAAGTCCAACAACTGATCTAGCTGCAATATTTCGATATCGCCAATGTGCTGTGGAGGTCAGATGGCAGTCACTTCACCAAAAATATCGTAGTTCAGCTAAACCAGCTGTTAGTCAGGGAAAAACTGACCCGCACTCCGAGGCAAAAGCTTCGGATACGACTGGGATTAACGCTAGGATGAAGAATTATAGATTAAAACGGTTATCTAGTAGCTCTAGTTATAAGTTATATGAATAGTCTCACCCTCGCATTGTACACAGATACAGGCGCGTACAGTTGATTAGCCAGAGCAACGTCGAAGGGAGGGCCTTGTCCGGTCAGCAGGTCTGAGATCTTCGTAATTGGTAGTACCCTAGTTCCGAAGATTTGCTGGAAGTAAAAAATAAAAATCACTGTAGTAATTAGTAATCAAGTTGAATACAACTATCACTATCCACATCTCATCCGAAAGGCGTGGTTTGAGGCGATTATCTGAACAATATGCGAACGATATCACCGTGGGAGAAGGAAATCTCGAAATAATACTCTCTACGAACTTTGGAAGATGTCTATGTCCAGCAGTGGACTACAATAGGCATATTAATATTAAATTAGTAGTCCCCCGACCAATGGATAAACAGAAATTACAAGGATTAATATTTATTATACATTATGGAACGCGAGAGTATAAAAGTTAGTATTTCAAAAAAATATTTTGAGTTCATAAAAAATAAAATACTTTTTTTGTAAATATCTCTACAGACACTACATGTTTAAATGTTTATAACGGAACTAGCTTTTGCTCGCGGCATCGCCCACGTGGATGTCGTTATAAATTGTAGCCTAGGTGTTATCCGGATGTATAAGCTATATTATTGTAAAGTTTCATTAAAATCCATTCAGTGGTTTTTACGTGAAAGAGTAACAAACATTTATCACCCATCTATCCATACTTAAAAAGTTTCGCGTTTATTATACATTTTAGTAAGTAGGATAGATAGATAAATGAATGAGTATCTCTATGACGTCACTAGCTTTCTAGTAGAGCCCTGATTGCGCCTCGTCAATCTCTTAATGACGTCGGCACGGAATCCGCTTGGGTTTTGCAAATTTGCACTATTAGATTGTTTTAATTAATGTTGAATGTAACTTAAGAAGATTCTTTTATGAAATTTAGTTTGAAATTGAACAGTCGAATAAAAGTATATCTTTAAAAAACTACTTATTTGATTTCAGCTATGATATTTTCAATTGCCAGTGCCTATAGTCCAATCTGAAGCTATGAGGAATTGCGAAAAATGTTTATAGGAGTTTTGACTGTTTATTGCATATTAAAATTATTTAATTTACGCAATTAATTCGGTTTTTTTGGAAGAATACGTATATAAACTCACGCCTATTATTTGCGAAGGGGATATAGACGTTTATTGACAACCATCTTTTACGATTAGGTACAATTTTTAGGTTAAAAAGTTTCAGTTCATGATTTCTGCTTATCCAGAGGTATCATAGGAGTTAACAGAGAAAATATTCATTTTTTCCATGGCCGCCCACGCCGGCTATGTCTCTCGCCGCTAAAGTGGAAAGTCACTTTTACGCAATTGGCACACAAATCACGAAGCAACGAAGTAAAGGGGCTTAGCTATAGTCTGGTGCACGGGGTAGGCCGTATAGGAACCTTATTTTATTACGAATTTGATCGATACGTATTCCCGTATTTAACATATATCTTATTTCGAGGTAGTGCCCCATCTTACGATCGGCCTAAGCATTAGTCAGCCAAGCTATTAAGTGATGTAATAAACGAGACGGCTGAATATCATTCAGGCCGGTAATTGAATGGCGCCGTTTAGTTAGCTGCCTATGGCAGTTAGTTGAACTGCTGCTTAAGCTAGTTGGCGCCGACATATACAATCTTTTCCCACCTAAATCGTAGATTCAGCTGAGTAGCTTTCTAGAATACGGGCCGAAGAATCCTGCAAAAGTAACATAATTTACAAATGCTTTGTGCATGTGACAACTGACATATGATAATAGAAACGTATTTACTACGTTTCCCCTAAGAAACTTTTATCCAAAAAAAATGGTTCTTACGTGAGAGTGCAGATTCAATGTGGTATTATATAGAGCCCTCATTCCGCTTGGCGGTAAGATGAAGTGAAGTCTCAAGAACGATGGCTATTATTTTGATGCCGAGAACAAAATAGTGGTCCTGAGTACACTTATAGGACCTGAGATAATAGTAAGTAGGTATGGGAACACGTGTCTTGGAAGAGAACTTTAAAAAATATTATTTTACAATCATATTTCATATTACCCGTAACGATCTCCATAGATGTTCATATCGCACCCGCGACCAAAGGCTTAACGGGCTCTCCGAGGCACGGAATCTCACTTCGAAGAAGTCGCATTAATTACTACCACGCTACAGAGGCTGTGATTTTGCAATCAAAGTACATAAAATATGAAATTCATAATAACCACAGGTCACAACATAGCAGAACACTACATCACCCAACCATTTCCGTCCGCACTATGCATTCGTCCCCAAACGAGCATGAACCGCGTCGGCAGAAAGATTTCCCGCCGGAAAATAAAAAGGACGGCGCACTTAATATACGGCAGATGTAAAGAGCTCTGTCCATTTACATTTAACTTGATAAGGAGGGAACGTAAATTTCATACATTAGAGCTTATTTAGCGCATCGGTGTGAGCTCACTTGTGAGATGAAATGATACGTACATATGATGTAGGCGTGTAAAGTGAAGATTGGTGAATGATTGGTGTGAGGGAAATTATTTATATATCCCATAATATATTTAAATACCATTTAAAGACCACTTAGGTGGAAGACAAGCACATATCAAACATTGGAAGTGTTTACCGTTTCCTATGGACGTGTGCAAGACCAGGAGAGTGTGATATAGATTTGACGACGATAGAATGAAAATTAGGCTTCAATAAGACTACACAAGCTTTTTTTTTTAACTTGCGTAAAATCCCCACGGATACCCCCCCTTCGGAGCCGAAGGGGGAGGTTATTTCGAACTTGAACCGACTAAACCGCACGCCGTCTGTGGGTCGATGTGCTAGGCCGAAGGTGAGGTTGTCTTGTGACATATCCCTCGCACCCCGGCTGACCCAGGGCCATTCCTCTCGGTCTGGCCCCGACTGCCCCCGGTATGGGGGGGGGGGGGGCGCATCGTCCTACGATGCGCGCCGCCACCGTGGCCTGCTTCTGCTAGAGTGACGAGCGGCTCCACCCGTCACCCTCAGGCCCGCGCTCATGGGGGGCGGAGGTCGGTTTGCGCCCTCCGACGCCCGAGCCGCCTTCGAACGCGGTCAGCGATGTCCGCGAGTCTTTCTCGCTCGCTGCGCCGCGCCCGAGACTACACTAGCTATAGACCATGGCTTCGCCCATGCCTAGAATGTAACTTCTATGATATTCGTAGCATAGATTAAATGAAACCGTGTGTAGAGGAACGAGGTGTGATGCCCCTTCGACACAAAGGGAGGATCCTCCGACCAGGCGAGGTGATCACGCCTGGCGGGCTACGGCCCGTTGGAATGTTATATTTGTATTGTACCAGCGTGAGACATTCGTTTTCGCGATGCAGGTTTTGTAGTGACGTAGTTGTTCTGCTTGATGTCACTAGATGGCACTGGGTACATAAGCATCGTTTTGTAGTTATATTTCGATAGCTTGCAGGACATTTTTTATACCAGATAGACAAACTAAAAGACTGTCAGCTCAGACTCACATGATTTTAGGAACGATGATATTTAAGGCCCCGTTTCCAGCCTTACGAGTATCCATTCCTTTTTAAGTTTATGCCAAATTACCAAAAAAAAATCCTAAAATTATCTTTAAATAGTTCAGTAGTTAGACTTGTTCCTAAAATCACGTAGGTCGGGAATGCCTGGGATCTCATTCTATGTACGTGTGCTCAACCAGGAGCATCGTATTTGCACTGCCGAACCTAAGTTACCGATTCTAAACTATAATTTGAGCTTTGTATGAAATAACGTTGCATCCTTATAGAGCTTGAACCTTATATGTAGAAAATAAGCCCTTGTTCATGAGGCTTCTCGAGTTACGTATTTAATAATATGACACTAATCGTCTTATCGTGCCAGTAAGCCTCTCTCCCGGCCCATGTACTCCCGGCGCTCAGGTTTAGACACTTCTTACTAATAAGATTAGGAACATAACATTCTGACTCGGCGCTAAAAATGTAGTATCTAAGAGCTTTACTGCACCGATAGTTCGACGCTGTTGCATGCACCATGTTCCTCCGCGATCATGGTGCTTGGAACAGTGCCGTAATATCGAAAACTCGAAACAAAACAACATGGTAAATATAGGTCTAATTGTAACGTTAGTGAAATGATAGTTTATTATCTAAGAGCTTTCTTGAGTCTCTAAGTCTTAAATATAGATTGTATGAAAAGAGAATTTCGAAATTAAGTCATTTTTTGGTTTGCAATCGAATCCTATTTTATCATACATCCTATTAATATTATAAATGTGAAAGTTTGTCAATGTGTTTGATGTTTACTCACGCTCTAACGACTGAACAAATTTGGGTGAAATTTGGACCAGAGATAAATTACAGTCAGGAATAATACGTAGTCTACTTTGTATCCTTGAAAAAGGTTTCCATTGTATGGAGAAGCGATGGACTTCCTAATCTCATACCTACATCCACATTTGGCATGCAATAATTTTTTACAATTTAGTGTGAAATTTGTCATCTTGAGTAATATATTATGAGTACACTCATACATACAACATAATTCGAATAGCCCCTATGGCCCTTAACAGCCCACTCCATGCATACTAACAGCCCATAAAAATTCCCAATGGCAATGTGCCTATCGTTGACAATGTTACGAAACCCATAATAGTTGATATTAATATCTGAGTAAATCTGGGGCTAATCAGTGACATCACGTTTTGAAAACACGAGATTTCAATTCGATTAGAAAAAAAGACCGTAAAATACTTACGTCTATCATATGAAGCGTAGCGGTAGAACGTTCAACTACTAAGCAGGGGGCGTGGGTTTGATTGCAAATTTTTGTATGTATACAGACTGGAAGATTTTAACCTTACCTGGAGGGGAAGTACTCTAAATACTGGAGATAGTAAATTTCACTCAAAGGAAACATTCCTTTATTTTTATAAAGAACTTTTGATTCTTTGGTTTGGTCATTGGTCTGGTCGTGCCTCGGAGAGCACGTTAATCCGTCGGTCCCGGTTACAATGTGAACAACTATTGTAGTCGTTACGGGTAGTTGGAGCCCTCAATATACCTAACAACTAGTCTAATTGCAATGCTACGATATCGCCTTTGGGTTGTGGAAGAAAAAAAAGAATTGAAGTTCAGGCAAATCACAGTATGATTGATAAAGCGGACCCCAGACTTCAAGTTGAAAGCTTCGGACACGACTGTGATTAACGCTAGAAAGAAACAAAGCTATTACATAATATAAACCCGTTCAGACACATTCCCCTCAGATATAAGTTATGCTAAAGTCCGCGCAACAGGTCACAGAGTAGTTCGCATTACGCAAGTACTGTCATTAATGGTTACGAATGGCTTTTGTTTGTTAAGAACGTAATTAGCTAAGTTACACACCACATAATTTGACAGCCATATTGTCCTTCGAAAGTCGAACTAAGAACGAATTGAGCAGCGTCATTAGGGTGGTTTTTTTTATACCACTGAAGTGGCAGACAAGTACACGGCCCATGATGGAGAGATGGCCTATATACGTGTGCAACACCAGGAGTCACACTCGTGCTGCCGACCCTGTAAACACAGAAAGTTTCTGTGCCTTCAGCGTATAAGATAAAGCTGGAATAGCCTTTGGTCTTTCCACTGACAGCATAAAAACTCTCCAGTGAGCTCTGGCTACCCTACTCACCGCAGGGAACAGTACACGAGGTTATTATGGCCGCGGTATTTTGTAGACCGGAGGTAATTCCCCAGTCGGACTGCTCAATTAGACGCACATTCCGCCTTGTCCTACTTTCGTGATCTTGGGGGGCCAAACTAATGTAACCTGCAAGCCAGTATATCTGCTGATTAATGACTTTTCTTTCATATAGGACACGTGAATTCGACTTCACCTCGCCTGATGGTAAGCTGAAGGCAAAGTCTCAGGAAAAAGGGTCACCATTACATACACGTACCAGGTTAACAATAGTGGCACTCAGCTTGACGGCCTTATCCGATGCTTTTTCACGAACCGCCTAAAGGACCCGGGACTGTAGGAAGAAGGAAACACGTGAGCTGGCAAGGAGTTCTAGGTCTTAATGGTGCGACAAAGAAAGGAGTCACCAAACCGCTTGGTTCTTGAAGGAATATTCTACACAGTATACGTGTGACATCTAAGCCATGTTCGTGTTGTCCTGTGTTGTCTATGTTCGCTCTCGGGGTTAAAGTTCACGAACGTGGTCACGAAGCAGTTGCTCCCGAAAAAGTCCAGCAATAATAAACTACGGAGAAGAGGAATGGGAGAACGCGGACACTAGCCCTTAAGCAAACGACATAGAAGAGACATAGAGGCGTGAATCCATACTAATATTATAAATGCGAAAGTAACTCTGTCTGTCTGTCTGTCTGTCTGTCTGTCTGTCTGTCTGTCTGTATGTTACGCTTTCACGCCTAAACCGCTGAACCGATCTTGATGAAATTTGGAACAGAGGTATATTAGAGCTTGAGAACGGACATAGGCTATCTTAAATCACGAGAAAGGGGGTTTAAGGGGGGGAAATAGGGGATGAAAGTTTTTATGAAAGTTTGTCATTTCTGAAGATATCTTAATGAAATTTGGTACAGAGGTAGATTAGAGCTTAGGAACGGACATAGGCTACCTTTTATCGCGAAAAGGGGGGTGGAAGGGGGGACTAGGGCCTTGGGAGGAAAGTTTGTCACTTTTGAAGATTTCTTAATGAAGTTTGGTACAGAGGTAGTTTAGAGCTTGGAAACGGAAGTAGGCTACCTTTTATCGCGAAAAGGGGGGTAGAAGGGGGGCGGACTAGGGCCTTGGTATGAAAATTTGTCATATTTGAAGATTTCTTGATGAAATTTGGTACTGAGAGAGTTTAAAGCTTGGGAACGAACATAAGCTACCTTCTATCGCGAAAAGGGGGGAAGAAAGGGGGGACCAGGGCCTTGGGATAAAAGTTTATCGTTTTAGAAGATTTCCCGATGATATTTTGGTACAGAGATAATTTAGAGCTTGGGAACGGACATAGACTACCTCTTATTGCGAAAAGGGGGGTAGAAGGGGGGGGACTAGGGCCTTGGGAGGAAAGTATGTCATTTTTGAACATTTCTTGATGAAATTTGGTACAGAGATAGTTTAGAGCTTGGAAACCGACATAGACGACCTTTTATTTCGAAAAGGGGGGTAGAAGGGGGGGACTAGGGCCTGGTATGAAAGTTTGTCATTTTTGAAGATTTCTTGATGAAATTTGGTACAGAGATAGTTTAGAGCTTGGGAACGAACATAAGCTACCTTTTATCGCGAAAAGGGGGGTAGAAGGGGGGGACCAGGGCCTTGGGATAAAAGTTTATCGTTTTAGAAGATTTCCCGATGAAATTTGGTACCGAGATAGTTTAGAGCTTGGGAACGGACATAGACTACCTTTTATTGCGAAAAAGGGGGTAGAAGGGGGGGGACTAGGGCCTTGGGAGGAAAGTTTATCGTTTTAGAAGATTTCCCGATGAAATTTGGTACAGAGATAGTTTAGAGCTTGGGAACGGACATAGACTACCTTTTATTGCGAAAAGGGGGGTAGAAGGGGGGGGACTAGGGACTTGGGAGGAAATTATGTCATTTTTGAATATTTCTTGATGAAATTTGGTACAGAGATAGTTTAGAGCTTGGAAACCGACATAGACTACCTTTTATTGCGAAAAGGGGGGTAGAAGGGGGGACTAGGGCCTGGTATGAAAGTTTGTCATTTTTGAAGATTTCTTGATGAAATTTGGTACAGAGATAGTTTAGAGCTTGGGAACCGATATAGGCTACTTTTTATCGCGAAAAGGGGAGTAGAAAGGTTGGGCTGAAAGTTTGTCATTTTTGAAGATTGCCTGATGAAATTTGGTACAACGATAGTTTAGAGCTTGGGAACGAACATAGGCATTGAAGCTTAGGAACGACCAAAGGCTACCTATTGACGCGAAAATGGAGGCATAGGAGGGGGGGGGGGGTAATAAGGGATTAAAGTTTGACAGTTTTGAAGATGATGAAATTTTTGTACAGGGATTAATTAGAGCTTGGTAACGGACATATGCTACCTTTGATCGCGAATAATGTGGTAAAAGGGGGGGGGGGGATAAGGACTAGATAGTAAATATGAAAGTTTGTCATTTTTGATGATATCCTGGTGAAATTTGGTACAGAGATGGATTAGAGCTCGAAAATGGACATAGGCTACCTTATATTGCGAAAAAGGGAGTTGAAGGGGTGGAATAGGGCAAGGGTATGTAAGTTTGACAATTTTGAAGATATCTTGATGAAATTGGTATAGAGATGGATTAGAGGTTGGAAATGGACAAAGGCTACCCCTTATCGCGAAAAAAGGGATAGAAGGGGGAGGGGGGAGGGGCGCATAGGGCGTTGGGATTAAAGTTTCTAATTATTCAATGGCACAAAAAGGGGGTGAATATGGCATAAATAGTAAGAATTTCTTTTAAGATGTCCTCATGAAATTTGGTACAAAGGTGAATTAGAGCTTCGGAACGGACATAGTCGAGCAGCGAACCAAATATAGAAGCGAGTGGAGAGGCGAGTAGAGATTGTTATAGGGACGAGTGGATAGGCGTGTAAAGATTGGAAGTCGAGTAGAGTCGACTACAGGGGCGAGTAGATATGCGACTAGAGAGCCAGTGGAGAGGCGAGTATAGAATCAAATAGAATGCTGAAAAGGCGAATAGGGAGGCGAGTGGCAAGATGAATGTAGTGGCGAGTAGAGATCGAATAGAGAGTTGAGTAGAGGTGCGAGTAGATAGGGAAGTGTGGAGAGTCAAGTAGACAGGCGAAAAGAAAATCGAATGGATAGGCAAGTAGAGAGGCTAATGGAAAGGCGAGTAGAGAGGGGAACAGAGAAGTCAGTAGAGAGTCAAGTATAAATTCAAATACAGAGGCGAGTAGAAAGTCGAGTAGAGAGTCGAATATAGAGGCGAGTAGAAAGTCGAGAACAGAGGTGAGTACATAGTCGAGGACAAAGTTGAATAGAGAGGCGAATTTAATGCTCAATAGCGTCGGATCAACACTAAACGATAACCGACATCCACGCGGGCGGAGCCGCGGGCAACAGCTAGTAAATATTATAAATGCGAAAGGAACTCTGTCTGTCTACCTGTCTGTTACGCTTTCACGCCTAAACCAATGAACCGATTTTGATGATATTTAGTACAGGGGTAGCTTAGACTTTGAGGAAAGCCATAGGCTATGTTTAGTGACTATAACCGACATTCACGCAGGTGGATCCGCGGACAACGGCTAGTTATAAGAAAATAACTTATTATACAACACTAGCTGTTGCCCGCGGCTCCGCCCGCGTGGATGTCGGTTATCGTTTAGTGTTGATCCGACGCTATTGAGCATTAAATTCGCCTCTCTATTCAACTTTGTCCTCGACTATGTACTCACCTCTGTTCTCGACTTTCTACTCGCCTCTATATTCGACTCTCTACTCGACTTTCTACTCGCCTCTGTATTTGAATTTATACTTGACTCTCTACTGACTTCTCTGTTCCCCTCTCTACTCGCCTTTCCATTAGCCTCTCTACTTGCCTATCCATTCGATTTTCTTTTCGCCTGTCTACTTGACTCTCCACACTTCCCTATCTACTCGCACCTCTACTCAACTCTCTATTCGATCTCTACTCGCCACTACATTCATCTTGCCACTCGCCTCCCTATTCGCCTTTTCAGCATTCTATTTGATTCTATACTCGCCTCTCCACTGGCTCTCTAGTCGCATATCTACTCGCCCCTGTAGTCGACTCTACTCGACTTCCAATCTTTACACGCCTATCCACTCGTCCCTATAACAATCTCTACTCGCCTCTCCACTCGCTTCTATATTTGGTTCGCTGCTCGACTATGTCCGTTCCGAAGCTCTAATTCACCTTTGTACCAAATTTCATGAGGACATCTTAAAAGAAATTCTTACTATTTATGCCATATTCACCCCCTTTTTGTGCCATTGAATAATTAGAAACTTTAATCCCAACGCCCTATGCGCCCCTCCCCCCTCCCCCTTCTATCCCTTTTTTCGCGATAAGGGGTAGCCTTTGTCCATTTCCAACCTCTAATCCATCTCTATACCAATTTCATCAAGATATCTTCAAAATTGTCAAACTTACATACCCTTGCCCTATTCCACCCCTTCAACTCCCTTTTTCGCAATATAAGGTAGCCTATGTCCATTTTCGAGCTCTAATCCATCTCTGTACCAAATTTCACCAGGATATCATCAAAAATGACAAACTTTCATATTTACTATCTAGTCCTTATCCCCCCCCCTTTTACCACATTATTCGCGATCAAAGGTAGCATATGTCCGTTACCAAGCTCTAATTAATCCCTGTACAAAAATTTCATCATCTTCAAAACTGTCAAACTTTAATCCCTTATTACCCCCCCCCCCCCCCCTCCTATGCCTCCATTTTCGCGTCAATAGGTAGCCTTTGGTCGTTCCTAAGCTTCAATGCCTATGTTCGTTCCCAAGCTCTAAACTATCGTTGTACCAAATTTCATCAGGCAATCTTCAAAAATGACAAACTTTCAGCCCAACCTTTCTACTCCCCTTTTCGCGATAAAAAGTAGCCTATATCGGTTCCCAAGCTCTAAACTATCTCTGTACCAAATTTCATCAAGAAATCTTCAAAAATGACAAACTTTCATACCAGGCCCTAGTCCCCCCTTCTACCCCCCTTTTCGCAATAAAAGGTAGTCTATGTCGGTTTCCAAGCTCTAAACTATCTCTGTACCAAATTTCATCAAGAAATATTCAAAAATGACATAATTTCCTCCCAAGTCCCTAGTCCCCCCCCTTCTACCCCCCTTTTCGCAATAAAAGGTAGTCTATGTCCGTTCCCAAGCTCTAAACTATCTCTGTACCAAATTTCATCGGGAAATCTTCTAAAACGATAAACTTTCCTCCCAAGGCCCTAGTCCCCCCCCTTCTACCCCCTTTTTCGCAATAAAAGGTAGTCTATGTCCGTTCCCAAGCTCTAAACTATCTCTGTACCAAATTTCATCGGGAAATCTTCTAAAACGATAAACTTTTATCCCAAGGCCCTGGTCCCCCCCTTCTACCCCCCTTTTCGCGATAAAAGGTAGCTTATGTTCGTTCCCAAGCTCTAAACTATCTCTGTACCAAATTTCATCAAGAAATCTTCAAAAATGACAAACTTTCATACCAGGCCCTAGTCCCCCCCTTCTACCCCCCTTTTCGAAATAAAAGGTCGTCTATGTCGGTTTCCAAGCTCTAAACTATCTCTGTACCAAATTTCATCAAGAAATGTTCAAAAATGACATACTTTCCTCCCAAGGCCCTAGTCCCCCCCCCTTCTACCCCCCTTTTCGCAATAAGAGGTAGTCTATGTCCGTTCCCAAGCTCTAAATTATCTCTGTACCAAAATATCATCGGGAAATCTTCTAAAACGATAAACTTTTATCCCAAGGCCCTGGTCCCCCCTTTCTTCCCCCCTTTTCGCGATAGAAGGTAGCTTATGTTCGTTCCCAAGCTTTAAACTCTCTCAGTACCAAATTTCATCAAGAAATCTTCAAATATGACAAATTTTCATACCAAGGCCCTAGTCCGCCCCCCTTCTACCCCCCTTTTCGCGATAAAAGGTAGCCTACTTCCGTTTCCAAGCTCTAAACTACCTCTGTACCAAACTTCATTAAGAAATCTTCAAAAGTGACAAACTTTCCTCCCAAGGCCCTAGTCCCCCCTTCCACCCCCCTTTTCGCGATAAAAGGTAGCCTATGTCCGTTCCTAAGCTCTAATCTACCTCTGTACCAAATTTCATTAAGATATCTTCAGAAATGACAAACTTTCATAAAAACTTTCATCCCCTATTTCCCCCCCTTAAACCCCCTTTCTCGTGATTTAAGGTAGCCTATGTCCGTTCTCAAGCTCTAATATACCTCTGTTCCAAATTTCATCAAGATCGGTTCAGCGGTTTAGGCGTGAAAGCGTAACATACAGACAGACAGACAGACAGACAGACAGACAGACAGACAGACAGACAGAGTTACTTTCGCATTTATAATATTAGTATGGATTTTACACAGTGCTATCTACGCAAAATAATCATAGTTTAACTAGCTTGTGTTATGGGATCTAGAAAGCAAATAAAAATACTTAGATATTTACACCTAAATCAATGCAAATTTAATGCTATTTATACACACAAATATTTCTGAACTGAGCGAATCAAACTCGCGCTCTCCTTGTAGCAGCCCAATGCTACTGCCACGCCACAGAGGCCGTCTATAACTCAAAACATCAATTTCTCAAATTTCCTGTTTATATTTGGCAATTCCAACAGTCAAGCAACTAAAATATTTCCAATTTCTCTAATCAATGTTATCTAAAAGGGTCCATCTCGCATACATATAACGAGCTTCCGTCCTCGGCCGTTGCGCGTCTGTAGCGAGAGTTAGAGCCAGTGATAGCCATAACGGAGTATTTTCCTCATATTATTTACCTTTGAGGAAAACATGAAGGCTCCATACAGAAAATACGATAAAGGACGCTTCTTAGGGACTTCAATTGAAAATAATTCGGAGGAAATGAGTTGTCGGTCGCTGGACTCTTGCTATGTGATCTTTGTTTGCTAATATTAGTAGTATTTTTGGAGATTTTTGTTGTGTATATGTTGAGACCAGGTAATCAGAGCCTGTGCCAAATTCACCTAGCCACCTGCTGATTAAGGGATCGGGATCTGATGCAAGCTTTCCTTTCAAGGTTGGAAGGTCATACGGTAGACACTCTCAAAAAAGCTCAGATGGGTTATCTTAGCTAAAGTCAAGGAAAGAGTAAGAGAGCGGAGATCAGGTGCATGTAAAATGTTACTGTGAATATCCGAAATGCAGTATATATGTTAAGATACACTGGTGACTGTTAACATCCACCAAGATTTTTGGTGAATATCTGTTATTTATCCTTTTCATTACGATTTCGGTCATTCACCGGTGACTGTTGACATAGGCCGCGACGACTTGGTCAATGTTTATTATGAGCGAAAGTATGATGCGCGGGAGTAAATGAAACAAGCTCGTGGACACCGCGCGCTTCGATAAGGATAGATTACGTTTTCTTGTGATAACGCACAAAGAAATAGGAGGTATAAAAGGAATAGGAATTCGATTACTATAAATAACTAATTGTATTTGAAAGAAAGGTTGCATATCCAAAACCCGAAGCTCATAATACCGAATGTACAAAATCCCAAAGTATAAAATTCTGAAGTTCAAAATCCTTGGGTGGTTTTGTTTTGATGGTTATAAATAAAATAACCACGAAGGCGAATGCAAATGCGGTGCCTTAGCCACCCGCGCAATCCGAATTGGATAGATTAGGTAATCTATCCAATTCGGATTGCGCGGGGTGGACATTGTGCATCTTGACTTGACTTGTGATAATATTATATGAAGATATAGGAGCTACATGAAGAAAACTACCCCAGTTGTAAATAATTACTATATTTGACCAGAACGCCTTCCAACGGTAACGTATAAAAATCTATTTCGGACTTTAGAACTTCGGGATTTTGAACATTTGGGATTCTAAACTTCGGGATTTTGAACTTTTGGGATACTAGACTTCAGGATTGTGAACTTTTGGGATTCTAAACTTCGGAATTCTGAACTTTTGGGATTCTTAACTTCGCGATTCTGAACTTCGATATTTCGTACATTTGAGATTTTGAAATTCGGTATTTTGATACGTAACTGAAGGAAACGATTATGTTGAGTTTGAAAAAATTGCTAAGAGATATTAGTTTGAACATAAATCGGCGTTTCTTAACATTGACACAAGCTGTAATTTGGCTAAGATTAATTGTATCTATGCTATGTTAGCATTCATCGGTATATGTCCGAAACAAGTATCAATTAGGAAAAAATTCGGACTTATACCCTCGATGTTGATGATTGTCGACATATAACGGTGCAGCTTAACATTCACTAATTTCAGACATTCACTGTAACATTGATTTAACGCACACAGACACAGACACACACACACACACACACACACATGCCCACCCGCGCGCGCACACTCACACACACACGCACACACCACACACACACACACACACACACACACACACACACACACACACACACACACACACACACACACACACACACACACAGACACACACACACACACACACACACACACACACACACACACACACACACACACACGCACGCACGCACGCGCACACTCAATTATATGTTAGCGTATCGCTTATTTAGTGCTTTATGTTCAACCGTACTATTAATACCTACGTTATTAAGTTAGTTAAGAGTGTTCAATGAATCAAAATTATAGTTTAGATCTATTTGATTATTACTTTATATTGAGGGTACTTTGATTTAACCCGAATGGGATAGTTATGCGTGTGTCAGATTCAATGCGACTTGGGCAGTCGAGAGCCAACCATTGCAACAGGCGGACGTGTGCTAACCTGTTTGTTATTATGTATATTGTATTTGATTTTGTACTAAAGTGTAAAATGTGCAAAAAAGACAGTCTATCAATGTGAATGTTGTTTTATTGGGAAATTCCAGCTGAGTGATGCACAGTATTGTTTCGAAGAACCTTCATGTACTCCGAAATATCCTACATGACTGAATAAAGAGATTAATAATAATATTCTATAAGGCCTATAGAAAGCCATCTAGACCCCAAGCAAGCTAACTTCCTGTTTTTGTATAGGAGACGTCAATTTGACTTTACCTTGCTTGATGGTAAGCTGAAGGCAAAGTTTCAGGAGAGACGGCCACCATTATATACACATGCCATGTTAACAACGGTGGCACTAAGCTTGACCGCCTCATCAGATGCCTAATATATTGTATGAGTACTTGAATGCTTACACTGCGAATGTTTTTAAATAATACATAAAGCGAATAGAAACATCCAGAATAATTCAAACATACATAAATAAATTTAGTATGATATAATTCTTCATCTTTGTGTTCAACCCCCATCAAGTGGATCTGTTGACTACACGATAGGTACTAAATATACCCAACATCTCTATCGATCTTATTCCGTGACACAGTCGTGAAGATCGACGCCAGTGCCGATAATTGAGGGAAGTATGTGGCAATATGGGAAACCATCGTTAATTGCCAACGCGTGGAAACGGTCTAGTTGTTGGCATATTTGTTCTGAAGTATGAACTGTTTAATTGTCATACGAATAATATGACTTGAGGCTGTGTAGACTGATTAGAGGTTTTAGGAACTTTCCTGTAGTAAAAGTAAGTTATTTCACTGAGTTTTTTTAAATTAAGGCCCGTATTCTAAAGTATTAAGTATTATATATTATTTATTAAAGGCCCGTATTTAAATTAGCAATGACGGCCTCTGTGGCATGGCTCAATGCGAATATATATATATATATATATATATAATACCAATGCAAATATTTGTATGCATTAATATGTATATTTGCATCGGTCTGGGTGTTTTTACAAAAAAAAATCTTACTATGTTTATCCGTCTTCTAGATTCGATAACACAAGCTAGTTAAGCTATGCTAACCATGGATCTAGATAGCGTTTTTTTTTAAAGAATATTAACAACCGAAATTTTCGAAATTACTAATATTCCCTCTAACCCCTCCAACTAAGCTAAATTGCTTGTGCTTGGAGAGGGTTCACGTCGGTAGTGTAATGGCCAGGATTCGAACCCGGGACCTCTCGATCGTAAGGCCGACCCCTTGACCACTAAGCTACCGACGCTTTGTGTGAGATGTTGTGAAATATTTATTATTATTTATTAATTTATTTTAATATTATTATTTATTATCTGAGGATAGATTGTATCGACAATCTGTCTATTCAGTTTGTCTGTCCTAAGATAAATTAAGAATCCGGACAGAGTGTCGGTCTAGAATATCTACGGGCCTAAGGATAGTAAAAGTACGGTAAAAGTTGCAACTGTTATTAAGTATATTTATTTTATTGTTCACTCAACCTATAAAAGGAAAGTGTTTGACAGATAAAAGGTGTAAACTATTTTTACTGTCACATTGTAGTGCCCATTATTGTGTATATGTCGCCGCCAACTAGCTTAATCAAAGAATCAAAGAATCAAGATTTAACGGCCTGAATGATATTCATCCGTAACGTTTATTACAACATTTAATAACCTGGCTGGCTAATGCCTAGGCCAGTCGTAAGATGGGGCACCACCCCAAAATAAGATAAAAAATTACATACATACCTATATACAAATACTCACGCCTGTAAAGCCCCGAGGAGGTAAATAGAGGTGTTTTCAAAGAAAATTAGTGATAGGTTTATTGAGATAGCCGGAGTTGAACGGCGCCGTTTAGCTAACAGCCTAATATTCTAAGGTTACGTACGTAAGTACATTGCAATTTAAATTGCATTGCAAATTAAAAAGTTTTAAAATACAACACACCGCAAGAAAGTAGCAACACAATTTCACACAAGGTCTTATTAAAAACTAAATCAACGCTACGAAATGCCAAAACGTGTCTTCCATCGAAATTAACGAAACAATCCTAGATCCTTATTAGGCTTGTCTATCCGCACCATAACAACGCGCGTTCGTATCAGCCGACACTTGTTAATTTAGTTTTACACCAGCTCTATCTTCTATGTTCACCTATTGAAATACGAGGTCTGATCAAGTGTATACCCTTACCTGGTATCAAAAAATGAGAAAAGTGAAACGAATTTTCTTATTTTAAACAGTCCTTGTGGTTTACCAAAAATCCCCCTTTTAACTGATATGTTTTTTATTTTATAACAAAGTTCATCTTTACGCTGCCTGATTTTATTTCACAACAATCTGTCAGGAATCATGTCCTTGATGTTTCAGCCCAAAATCATCAAGTTCCGTTCATAAATAAGTCGACAGAAAACTTCCCCCTTATCTGCCCGATTTTCACTCCCATAGCTCTCGACAAACGTTGTATTTTAAATTACCGAACATGTGTGTCAAGTTTGGTGAAATTCGGTTAAGAAAGATTCATATTAGCCGATAGATTTAAGATGATTTAGTTTTACACCAGTTCTATTTCCCATATTTAAGTTAGTTGAAATCCGCCAACACGTTTGACGCTCATTGTCAAGTAGAATAGGTACTGAAAAGGTAGACACAAACAGACACATAACTCTTGCAACAACTCGGAATTAAATTGTGGAGCAGTCAAATAAGAAATCCAAATAAAAGTAAGATTCTTACTAAACTCTTTGTTTTGAAAGTTTGGAGTTCGAGTTAGTAGTCGGACGGGCTACCATGAAACACGCGAAACTTGAGGACGTAGCATTTAGTTATGTTGGTACTATGACTACAAAGTCACGTGCAAGGGCTATGTTGGAAACCAGCGATGGCCCAGCGTTAGCGAGAGATGCGAGGAAAATAATATATTGGGCGATTTTATACCCCGCATTTGAACCTCATATTGTAGGTGCTTGTAAAAACTACAGCAAACAGCTTAAGCCCTACTGCACCTATTACACAACAATACCGAGCCGCAGAAAATATGTTCATTCTGTTAGATTAGAATTCCCCAGAGCTATTAGATACGCATGAATATGTGGATATGCAAAAACTAGCATCCCGCTAACGCAGCGTGACCGCTCTAAATCGGCGTCAATCGCTCGTGAGTCTACAACGAGCCGCTAAATCTCCCGCCATGTCCGTTTTAGAGCTTCACTAGCGAGTCACGATAAAGTAAACACAGAAGTTACACTTCATTTTTATATTCTAAATGAAATGAGTTTAAAAAGATGTTAAAGTTATAACGATCGCATTTTAATTTGAATTTAAACTCACGTAAAATTTTGAAAATATTATACGTGAAAGTTAAAAAAAAAACTAAAGAAGTGTACAGTTTAGCAAAAATGTCTAAATGACGGCCAATTACTTCCTACTTATCTGTGCACTTTTCAAAAACTACCTTAATCGATTCCATACTATTATTGTTTGTAGCCTATAATCATGTATCATTGACCTGCAATTTGACACTTGCCTTATACCTAGATTTTATCATTATATGACCCAAAATACCTCAGCTGCTGACATACCCAGGTATAAAGCTTTTTTTAATGGATTTATTATGCACTGCGGCTGTATATTATGCAAATTGCTCACACACTACATTTACGGTTATATAGCGGAGCGGGAAAGTTTTAATGCGTTGAATAAACTGCACACAACGGCAGTTATAGTAAGAAGGTCGTAAAAAGTTTCAGTTTTTACTGCCGAAGTATAAGTTAGACACTCATTTATTTTTAGAAGTTATTAGTTTAGTCAACTCTTGCATCGTGCGGTGCCTTGATGCAGCAAATAATAACAATAACCACAATAGTATTATTTTATTAGTGTCATAAAACAAACCAGAAGTGAGGCCAGTGTCCTAGTGGAGTAAAACATTTATTAAATTTAATTAATTGCTAACTTTTGCACGTGACTCAACCTGAGTGATAAAAATGTCTACCTCGGTGACAACTTTCATCCAGTTCCATTTAGCCGTTATTGCATGACACAGTATATAAATATGCCTAAACATTAGTTCATCCACCCTCACTCAAACCTTGCTCCTGCTGCGGTTCCAACTTGAAGAGACCGTACAGATTTTCTTTTTGCTTTGCTAGATTAATACTGCATGGAAAAGTGTTTCATACTGACGACTTTAATAATAGTACTCGTCTAACGTGAGTCTAGTTGGTACAGCAAATAAATTATACTGGGGCTCATTATACTATCGTTTAAAAAGAAGCTTCTTTAGAGAATTCGCAAATTTCGGACACAAAAACAACTAAACCTACTTATTTGTCTCTACAGTGACCGATCGTCCACGAAACGACAGTGGAGAGTGTATGGAGGGATTGTAGGCAATAAACTCGCGGGGATACCGTCATAGCCGATAATGCGAAGATTATTGCCACCATTCGGAGCTATTCGGGGGCTATTCGGCTGTTTGTGGCCACTGCGGGTTTTCCCTTTCGTTGGGTTCTCGAGTTAAGCCACCTAACAGAGTCGAGGCAAATTTGTCACGTAGAATTTCCGTAGAACTAGGTATCTTGTCGAAAAATATATAACAGGTAGAAATTCTAAGGAGTGCGTGACGGTTTTTGTAAAGTGAACTTTATAATGACTGTGGATAGTGTCACAATTAGATTTTATTAACGTTAATAAAGTGGATCCATAACGATGCCGTATAGCTTGTTAAAGTTTTAGAAAGATTTTCATTGTAAGAAAGATATTGCCACTTGAAAATTAATACTGCTGTTTATAAAATGTGTTAAAAAATATCAGTTCTTCATGCGGGGCGTGAAAAAGCATCTATCAAGCCCGTCAAGTTAGGGACCTTCATTTTAAGTTCAATAGAAATATTTTTAGGCCTTATCTTCTGAAGTGCACTTCAGTTTTTTACCATCTAGGTTGCAGTCAATTGACAGAACAAATATTTAATTTTAAAAAGACTGGCATAATATATTCCTAGAAACGATCACCTTTCTTAAATAAATATACTCACACAAACTTTCCTTCAATACGCTGGTCTAAGGTATTAAGTGCAAACTTATTTATACTGTTTATCGGACACTTACGGAGTGTTTAAAATAGTTAATTACCACTTTGATTTTAATGACAAACGAGAAAGATATTGCAAAAGCAGAACAACTCAGTAGGTCCCTGGCAAAAGATCTTGTTAAATAATATTCAATGACAAATGTTTTTAATAAAACTATTATTCTTCGTGGGCGTTGCCGAGGCTGAGAATGAGAACTGCACTGCCATAATTCTAGACATAGTCCATAAGAAGTTGGCGCTAAGTGACGTCTCTGCCAACAGCATAACAAGGTGTCACAGGATAGGTGCCGAAAAGGGTCATCCCCGTCCCATTTTAGTGAGGTTTTCCGCCTTGGACATCAGATCGAGCATATGGCGTTCTAAGACTAAGTTGAAGGGCTCGTCAGTGTCAGTTAAAGAATTCCTGACTAAAGCTCGGCAGTCCATTTTCAGCAAAGCCAGGCAGCATTTCGGCATGCGAGCATGTTGGACACAGGACGGGCTTATTGTTGTCAATATTGCTGGTAGCCGTCACAAAAGAACAACAATGGAGGAGCTGAACCCTTTAACTACCAAGCATCCAAAGGTAGTCAGCGAGCGAGGTGCAGTTCTTCCCAGGAGTGGCGCAATCGGTGCTGATAATGTGAAGACAAGAGGGCGGAAAAACTAACAATAGCGGTACTGTACTGTCCTATTTGCAAATTTAATGTATTACATTTCAAGACTGTTACGTAATATGTTGGTTTATAGCTTCTTTCACTTCAGATCTTTTGTTACCCACTTTATTCGCATTATTCTATTACCCACAACAATACTTTTGATTTCGAAACTTTCAAACTTGATTTAAACAAAAACACTGACTGACATGACATTGACATTTGACACAAGTTGAGTTAATGTGTTGCGTTCGGAAACGTGCAATCTAGTTGTCACATGCGAAATAGTGCGGTAGTGTAACTTTTCCGTTTCACTAATGTTATATTACATATGTTTATGTCGTAGCATATTCTTTGAGTTTTTTTTTTTTCTGTGCTCTTGTACTTGTTTAATATCTCTTTTGCTAATGACTTATTGTGTAAATGTGTATAGTTGCTGGCGGGTGGTGCAGAGACGAAAGTGCTACTGTAAATCGCATTATTTAATTTGTTTCTTTTTATTTTGTTATTATTGGGATATTTATACAATTATATACTCATTTATTTATACATATATTTATCGTATTTGTATTATATTTTTATTTATATAATATTTATAATATTTATATTTTTTTTTTTTGTTTTTGCTAAATGAGTTCTGACGATGATGATTTGTATATTTCTGCTAACGATTCTTCAGTTTCCGGCGATGAAAGTTTTGCTTCGGTTTCTGGCACACTGGGTGACTTTGTGCGACAAACTTTTCACACTCAATCTCGACACCTATTGAATGTTTGTCATATCAATGCGCAAAGCTTACCGAACCACTATGCTCACTTTTTGGAAGCTTTCACTGATGCTGACGTTCATGCCATCCTGGTTTCAGAGAGCTGGTTCAAACCTCATCATCTTTCCACCACTTACCCTCTCACCGGCTTCGTTTTGGTTCGTAATGATCGAGCCTATGAGGACGAGAGGAGAGGGGGTGGTGTCGCTATTTATCTCCGCAGTGATTTGCCCTATAGAATTCTTTCCTCTTCCCCTTCAGACTTATCTACCACTGCAGAATTTCTTTTCTTAGAGGTGGCTGTCAGGGGAGCAAAAATCTTGCTGGGAGTTGTTTACTGTCCTCCTGCAATTAATTACTACTCCTGTCTTGAGCCGATACTGGAATCTGTAGGGTCGGAGTATCAACATCACATAGTCATGGGTGATCTGAACCTCTTAACACCCGAGACAGTGCGGTGTCGTAGATTGCTCGACATCGTTGAGTCAGTAAACTTGCACATCTTACCTCTACAGGCTACGCACCATAACACGGATGTGGAGGATACTTGGCTTGATTTAATCCTAACCTCCACGCCATCACTTGTCTCTTGTCACGGCCAACGTCCGGCGCCTTGTTTTTCGCGACATGACCTTTTATTCATGTCGTACGCTCTTAAACCACCGAAGCCCAAACCACGCGTCCTGTTCTTGCGTAGCTTTGGGCGTATGAACTTGGAAGGGTTGTGCGAGGATGCTGCATCAATAGACTGGGACTGTGTGGGTGAGACATCGTCAATAGATGAAAAAGTTCGTTATTTTAATGAGGCAGTAATTAGGCTGTATGATGTCCACGCGCCTGTCAGGAGAGTGAAATTGAAGCGCCCTCCAGCACCGTGGATAACGGAGGAGGTGCGGACGGCAATGCGAAGTAGAGACCGCGCTTTTAACAGATTTCGCCGTCGCCGTAGCGATGAAACGTGGTCGCATTTCAAGGCTGCTAGGAATCGATGTAACCAAGTGATACGCAATACCAAACGCCGTTATATCCTTAATAACATCAACTCTTCCCCACCCGCTAATGTCTGGAAGTTCCTAGGAACATTAGGTATTGGTAAGCAGCGGTTTTCTGAGCTTCAGGCAGCTATTGGTTTGGATGACATAAACCGTCATTTCACCACTTCTTCTCCCATGGATCACCAAACTAAGAGTTGCACGATGGAATACGTGGCAAACTTGCCTCGTCCAGACATTGACGCTTTTCATTTTTCTCCAGTGACACCGAACGAGGTTAAAAAGATTGTGTTATCTATTAAGTCCAATGCTGTGGGCTACGATAACATCAGTCGTCGCATGATTATTTCTATTTTAGAACATGTCCTACCTGTAATCACCCACATCATAAATTTTTCGTTGGATTCCGGGCAGTTCCCGATACTGTGGCGCAAGGCCTATGTTATACCTCTTCCAAAAATTTCAAACCCATCCCTTCCCAATCATTTCCGACCCATTAGTATTTTGCCTTTCCTCTCAAAAGTCCTTGAGGCCTGCGTGCACAAACAGCTGTCCCCTTTTATACACAAAAACAATTTATTAAGTCCTCTACAGTCAGGGTTTAGGCCCGGGCACAGCACTGTGTCTGCTTTTCTAAAGGTGACTGGTGACATTAGAGCTGGCATGGAAGACACTAAGCTCACGGTCCTTGCATTAGTTGACTTTTCAAATGCCTTTAATACCGTCAGTCACGATCTTCTCTTATCTATCCTATCCTTCTTTAGAATCTCATCGGATGCACTGGAATGGTTCTCATGTTATCTTCAGGGACGCCAGCAGGCCGTTCGCCTGCACGATAATTCCTCGTGTTGGTGTGACATTAACACTGGTGTCCCTCAAGGCGGTATACTGTCCCCATTGTTATTTTCAATATTTATTAACCTCCTAACTAATAATCTTCGATGTGCGTATCATTTGTATGCAGATGATTTACAGCTTTATTCTCAAGCGAGTGTGGATGATGTAGCTGTTGCAATAAGTGGCGTTAACCGGGACCTGGAACACATTAACAGTTGGTCGAACAGATTCGGCTTAACTGTGAATCCAAGTAAGTGCCAGGCCATTATAATAGGTAGTCAATGGTTGATGCGCCGACTGGATGTAGCATCTCTCCCACCCATCACCTTCAATGGCTCCACCATACCACTAAGCGCGTCAGTGAAAGATCTAGGTTTATTCTTGGACTCGACTCTGAGTTGGCGAAGCCAAGTGGCCCATGTCGGCCGGAGAGTGACGGGATCGCTTCGTTCATTTTATAGCCTCCGAAAACTTCTACCCATAAGGACAAAGACCATGATAGTGCAGACCCTACTTTTTCCTGTGATTGACTACGATGATGTTTGCTACTTCGACCTGAATGCAGAATATCTGAACAAATACGACCGATTTCTTAATAACTGCATAAGATTCGTGTTCAATCTCCGTAAGTATGACCACGTGTCTGCTTATCGCGAGCAATTGAATTGGTTGCCGATTCGACAGCGACGAAATCTACGTGCACTTACTACTCTCTTTTCTATTCTTACATCTCCTACGTCGCCTAACTATCTATCTCCTCATTTTCAATATAGACATGATAATCACAACAAAGACCTTCGCTCAAAAAATAATCTTCTCCTAAGCTGTCCTGCTCATACTTCTGGGTTTGTTCACTCTTCTTTTCCTATACAGTCTGTGCTTCTTTGGAACGCGCTACCTCTTGAAATCAGGAAGGCCACCAGCAGTCTTGTGTTCAAGGCGAAGGTTCGCCAATGGCTTCTCGACAAACTGGCAGAATCATCGAGGCAATGAACTTTAAAAATCATTATTTTATCTAATATATAAGTATTTATATATGTATGTATATATCATATTAAAATTAGATATATGGCGTATGTATGTGTAGGTATGTTTATGTATATGTTTAGGTATATTTATTTGTATGCATGTATATCTATTAATTATCATTACGTATTTTCGTACCTTCTTGCTGCGGTACAGGTATAGGTATCATAGTATATTATTACTGCATGGCACTATACCTAGTTATGTATAGTGTTAGTTCTAAAAGTTACTCTCAGTAATGCACCTACTTATTTATCTCTGCACCACCTTTGGTTGACTGGTAGAGAATGCCTACGGCATTAAGTCCGCCTATGTACTTGTGCATAAAGTTTTAATAAATAAATAAATAAATAAATAAATAAATAAAAACAAAAAAACACTCTACTGATGCTGAAAGAATCGAAACAAGTTTGATAGCAGGCGGTACCCATTTATTTTTATCCAGTTTATGATTTACAAATGGGTACCTTCTTACATACGCGCGAAAAACATTCTGGTAGTCTGGTAAATATATAAAGAAAATGAATCGATGGAGATGGAAATTGGAAGTGTTGGTAACTGAAATAAAATTCTTTAAGCGAAGTTACAAAAGTAGGCAAAAATTATGCTATTTGATTGGAATGAAGCGGTTCATTCACGCAGTCTATTTTGTAACACTGAATCCGCAGATAACTTTCAAAACAAAATATCAATCCCGAAGATACCGGAATTATAAGAACTTAATCCCAAAAGTTATGGGACAGAAAATTGTTCGTGATCGAACATTCGAACCCTCTAATAACAAGTACCACGATAATATCTGCATAATACGAACATAAAAACAAATAAAAGAGCAATTGGATACTTTTCTACAGGTACCTACATAAATAATTTAACTGTTATTGGAAGTTTATTTGAATTTTGTTTGGTTGCAGTCTTCGGTAGCTTAGTAGTTAAGGAGTCGGCCTTACAATCGAGGAGACCAAGGTTCAAATCCTGGTCAATACACTACCCAGCACAAGCACACTAGAGGGAATATTAGTAATTTCGGTTGCCAATATTCTGTAAAAAACGTATTATTTACAACGATCCCGACGTTTTAGTTGCTAACTGCTAAAAAGTAACAAACTCAGTTTCGATGAGCAGATTTTTAATAGTGAATTCTTGCTGAAGTTGAATTAAATATGAGTTCAATTTAAAAAAAAAAGACGGGTTGCACTCTGGGAGTGCCGGCAGAAGTGAAAACATTTTCTTTTTTTCTTTCTTCGTTATATACATAGAAAAAGATAAAAAAGAACATACCATACCATACCTATAATATAGCGCTAATCATAGAACCTATCACTTATTTTCTGCTAATTTTCTGTCAGAAGAAATTAATAAATTATGAAAAGAAAAAATAATCACAAAAAATAATAAATTCCAGAAAGAAAAAATAATCATAAAAAGTAATACATTACAAAAAGAAAAAATAATCACCAAAAGTAATAAATTATAATAAGAAAAAACAATCACAAAAAATCCCTGAAGGCCAGGTGGTTTGAACCCGATACTATCTGAAACTATAAGGGCTTACAGTCGAAGTGCTTACCGTTTAAACTACGACGCTATCTGTTTTAACTTGCAAAATAGATGGTCTATACCAATCTTGTATGACGTCAGTCGTCGGTTACGGTTCAAAGGTCAACTAATCCTGACGCTTCCTTAACATTTTACACCCATCCAACGCCGCTAAAGAAGTTTTCACTTCAAAAATTGTCTTGTCAATGGCTTCGTCAGTCACAGTGTAGAGAACGAAATATTTTCACACCAGCAAGTAATTCCAATCGTTAAATTTCTCCATACAACGTTTAACAATAAATAAGTAAGATGCCATTATTGAAAATTATTGTATTGGTTTAAGAACGGCTACGATGGCGGACGGGCTGTGACACTCGACAATTAATCGTGCCGGTATTAAAATGGCTAATGACTCAAGCCCGGACTGGTATAACTACTATAAGGGAAGAAAACTCACACAGAACGTTGTTGGAATACAGTTTGACCATTGCATTTTATTTTCTATAACGTTCAAACCATTTCGCGGCTGCTACGCAGTAGGCGTGGGTTCGATCCCCGCTCAGTGCAAATATTTGTATACCTGAATATGGGTATTTGCATTAGTCTAGGTGTTTCTATGTATAATATATATGTATTTACAAAAAAAAAGAAAAGGATCTAAGTATGTTTATCCGTATTCTGAATTCCATAACATAAGCTAGTTAAGCTATGCTTACCATGGATCTAAATAGCGTTGTGTGAAAATTTTGGAATAGTTATTTATTTATTTATAAACATCTCTTAAGGTGCTATTACTCTACTTCTTCCTCATCCTAGCGTTAATTCCGGTCGCATCCGAAGCTTTTACCTC
The DNA here is from genome assembly GCA_949126895.1 of Eilema caniola. NCBI lineage: Eukaryota > Metazoa > Arthropoda > Insecta > Lepidoptera > Erebidae > Eilema > Eilema caniola. The sequence continues at coordinate 1,433,216 of OX421475.1, forward strand.
AGAGTACGGGGTCAGCTTTTCCTGGCTGCGGGATTGGTGAAAGATTGGATGCGGAAGGCGGAGGATCGGGCGAAATAACGCACATTGGGAAAAAAATATGTCCAGCAGTAGACTGCAATACGCTAATTGATTGAGTCAATATGATTCGGAGTAATAAGAACTAGAGACCCTATAACAACAGCCAGGAGTGATTTAATTTAAAAAAATACTATCAGATGTTTCTTAGGCCTGGGGGGTTAGGTGGAAGTGTCTGTCACCCTCTTTTGTTACATGTGCAATATCCCCAAGGATACCCTATCTAATTTGCGCCACTCGCCATACCGGGGACGAGCTGGGGACTCTATCATTCTCACACCCGAGTAACTAGATCTACAGAGATGGCCCTGGGTCGGCCGGAGTGTGAGGGATATGCACTAGCAACCTCATTTTCGGCTTTGTACTACGACCGACAAACAGCGTGCGTTTTAGTCGGTTCGAGTCCGCCATAACCTCCCCCTCCTACTCCGGCGGGGGGTTGGGGTGTATTTGTTCGGATTATGAGCACGTAAAAAAAGGGTTGCACTCCGGGAGTGCTGGCAGAAGTGAAAACTTTTTCTGGCTTTCTTTCTTTGTTATATACAGAGAAAAAGATAAAAAGAACATAGCATACCATACTATACCATACCTATAATATAGCGCCAATCATAGAACCTATCACTAATTTTCTGCTAATGTTCTGTCAGAAGAAATTAATAAATTACAAAAATAAAATAATAATCACAAAAAGTGTCAGAAGCCCAGTTTGAACCCGGTACTATCTGAAACCATTAGGACTTACAGTCGAAGCGCTTACCGCTAAGCTACGAAGCTTCTTAGCGTACCTAGCAAAATAAACACTCTGTAGCTAACAATGTTGTATTACGTCATGTCGTCCTACAAAGTCGTCGGTTACGGGTCAAAGGTCACGTGATCCTGACGCGAGTTAAACACTTTTTACCCATCCAACGCCGCTAAAGAAGTTTTCGCTTCAAAAACTTAAATAACCTAGTAACAAACTTTGAGGAGGGGCATAGCCGTATAATTTGGAATCACTCTCCTGGATTCACCCTGCATAAAACTGCTAAATATTGTTTAAAGAACTGTCACCAGCAACAAATGTCTTTTCTTAATACTTCTTTATGTGTAATACTATTTTGCCATATTTAATCCCAGAGTGCTTGGTTAATGACAATAGGGTAATCTCCTATTAAATGGGTAAAAAGTAAATAACGAAAGGAATGTAGCTATATATACATGTATTTGATGCTACATACGGTTCTGTCTATCAATTCCAGAACATACAAGTTTGAGTATTACTACAATGTAAAAAGTATCTATTTGTGAGTATACTTAATTTGTATTTGATGGGATCGATTCACTTTTATTAGTATCGTAAGACATGGATTTATACAGCCTAAATCTTATACATCACACGTAATACATATATTTGGTAAAAATATCGCCGGGATCTACCATTTTGGCATTTTTATGACCTTCGTAACTATTGGGCTCCCCTCTGGCGCACAAGATTTGAATTATTAACAATTATGTAACCTTCGGGTTGCTTGGTCCATCGAATGTATGGCAAATGATTCATGGGGATTAGATAATGTTTTATAATCTATAGGAGAGATTAAATTAATACGGATATTTATGATGTTATAGATAATGAATGCGCAGGACACTCTTATATTATGGTTGCAAAACTTTGAATGAGTGTTTGGAAAAAAAAAACATTAATCAGAAATAGAGGCTTATTAATTATTCAGGAAATAAGGTTTTGTGTCGCGAGCAACAGCAAGTAAGTATACAATAGAGATGAAATTGTATTAAGTTAAGGTTAGTGCAGTTAGTGATGGATAATGGAAAAATTTCGGAATGAAAAGAAAAGAAAAAATGAAAAATTTCCAAAATTTTTTCAATTTTTCAAATATTTTTCAAATATTGGAAAAAATGGGGAGTCGACCAAGATCAGAAAATAAAACAAGATAACAAATTTTTATTTGTTACTTTTTATCAAAATACTAAAATTTCTCATATTTAGGATTCCGTACCCTATTACTAAGACTGTTATTTATTATTTTTCTTAAAGACTTTTATGATTTCTTGCATAAGATTATACCGTTCATCACCGGTATACCGGTGAAGTTCATGCGAGATAAATTTACAAATCATTAAGTTTGAAATTCTAATGTTCTCATTTTCTTCCGCTTTGTACTCTGGTTCTGTCATCACTGCCGCATCACAAAACTGATTTTCTGAATTTGGGATTTGTTTTTGGGATTCTTTAACTGTATAATCTGGACTAGACCAACGTTGAGCGTACTGACTGTACTCATCTGGTTCTGATATGTACGTATCACTTCTAGGTAAGCTGCAATTTGGAGTATTGTCTTTTCCGGCGACTTCTGAAAGCTTTTTTTTTTTCTTGGAATGTAATCAGCATTTTCAGTGAATAAATTTTCTGATTCATTACGCATATTGTCAAAATTACAGTTAATTTCAGTATCTGATTCACTATCTGAAGCTAGTATAATCTTTTCTGAAAAACAAATAAACATACCTACATAAACTCACACGAAGGCAAAGCCACTGAGTCTAAAATATATTATAATGCTACGTGTACGAGTAGTTATATGAACGTGCAATATTAAGTAGATAGATACCTACTAGTTTGTTGGTATTTCTGTTTAATAGTAAAATATTAGTTTTAGGTGCTTACCTTTGGACATCGCTGTCTACTAACAATGGCAGTTTTGTGGGTCAGATCAGTCAAAAACACTCATAAAAGGAGGGAGGTTATGTCGGACTCGAACCGACTAAACCGCACGCCGTCTCTGGGTCGTAGTGCTAGGCCGAAGGTGAGGTTGTCATGCGACATATCCCTCGCACCCCGGCTGACCCAGGGCCATCCCTCTCGGTCTGGCCTTCCTCGGGAAGGGGGGGACCACGCGGTCCCCGACTCAAACCCGGTGTGGGGAGGCGCGCATCGTCCTACGATGCGCGCCGCCGCCGTGGCCTGCTTCTGCTAGGGTGACGGGCGGCTCCACCCGTCACCCTCAGGCCCGCGCTCATGGGGGGCGGAGGTCAGTTTGCGCCCTCCGACGCCCGAGCTGCCTTCGAGCGCGTGCAGCGATGTCAGCGAGCCTTTCTCGCTCATCGCGCTGCGCTCGCTCTGCTGTCTCCTTCGCGAGCATGACCTGCTCGCAGAAGGAGGCGCTGGCCGCCCACGCATCCGCGCAGCGGCCCATCGCCGCGAGCAGGGTGGAGAGCGTGAGCACTCTCACCCCCAGGGCCGCCACAAGCTCCCGCCTCGGCGTCTCAAACGCCGGGCACTCGGTGAGCGTGTGCAGCCCCGAGTCCACGCTCGCGTCGCAGTGATGGCACTCGGGCGTTGGCTCTATACCCATCAGATGCAGATACCGCCCGAAGCTACCGTGCCCGGTGATAATCTGCGTCTGACGGTACGAGAGGCTACCGTGTGGCCTCTCTAGCCACTCCCCCATGATGGGCCTTACCGCCGCAATCACGGCGTGCCCTGCGCGTGGTTGCCCAAGTCGTCGCTCCCACTCGGCCACCATGACCTGGTGGAGCCGGGATTTCTCGGCCCGAATATCCTCGGGCTCGGGATAGAATCCCCGCTCCCGCGCCTCCTTTCGGAACTGATATAGTGCCGAAAGGGCCCTCGCTTCCAGGATCCACGGTGGCGATCCGGCCAGGAGACTCGCCGCTTCGAAGGATATCGTGCAGTATCCCCTGATGGCCCTGGAGGCCATCGTGCTCTGCGCCGTACGGAGCAGAGGCAGGAATCTGGCCTCCAGGGTGTCCGCCCACACGGGGCACCCGTATAGGGCCATGGACCGCACGACACCCGCGTCGATTCTCCTGCAGGAGGCCTCTGGGCCCTTCAAGTAAGGCAACAACCGGCCCAAGGCATTCGCCGTGAGCACCAACTTGGGGCGCAGACTTCGGAAATGCTGTCCGAAGTCCCATCGACCGTCAAGCACGAGCCCCAGGTATTTCAACCGGGGCTTGATGTCGATGGGAGTGCCTCCCACTGTAAGGCTGGCTCCCGGGCCTGGCCTGCGCCGAGGGCCATGAAAGAACATGGCCTCGGACTTGTGCACCTCGAGTGTGTACCTCGAGACCCAGCCGCCGGATCCTGTCGACGACCTGAGCAACCGCGGTCGTGGCCCTCAGGGTCGCTTCGCGGTGCGTAGCCCCGCTCACCGTCACCAGCGTGTCGTCCGCATAACACGGGACGGTGGCACCGTACGCGAAGCACCCAGTCGTAACCGATGTTCCACAGGAGCGGCCCCAGGACCGAACCCTGTGGAACACCGCACGACAATGTGTAAAATAAACCATTGACCATGAATCTGTATTAAAATATAACTTTGATCATTTGTTTTTTTTTTTAAACAACATGTAAAGCCATTAAATCATTTGAATTTCAACTTATTATGAACTATATTTTATAAGCTATTTCATTTAAACTAATAATTTCGATAAAAAGATATATTTCCATTATTTTTCCAATTTTTCAATTTTTCAGAAAAATAAATTGAAAAATTTCCGGTATTTGAAATTTTTCGGACAATTACCCATCCCTAAGTGCAGTACAATGACAAAAAAGGAAGGAATTACTTATCGCAGACATATTATGTTATCTGTGTCGCAGATAAATAATAGGTAGGTATCATTACGTATTTCTAACACAAATCTCAAAATTATCAATTTAAATTAATACTACTATAGATTGAAAGATTGCAATTTTGATTAAGAGCCTAATAAATTAATTAATTCGCCATATACAAATATTTTGTAAGTTCTCTAGTGTAGTAAGAGTAAAAGTAAAAATATTGTGGTCGGCCCACCTCATTATCATTTTCAGACACATTTCAACACAAGTACTTATCTCATATGAAGTGGTTTCACATGTTAGACTATGACGTAATCATGGTACAAATAGCACCTTACTTGTCTGTATAGTTGTGCGTTAGTTAAGCAACCTTAAATATCAGACCAGGGGACGAATGGTAGCTTCAAATATTTTAGGAGACAAGAGAGCGTAGGGTACGAATTTTAGGGTACTGGTGGACTTGTAACGCATTAGAATAAATTTAAAGGTAATTATAATATATGTTGCAAACTTATTATATTTAGGTACAATAGTCTCCTATTCTTTTAGCCTGTACTTTGATGCCCGCTTGAAGGCCTACTCTCCAATTCCATTCCATGATTTAGTCGGTCTTTAGATAGATAGATAGATAATTCTTTATTGTACATCAATAGATTTACAGTGGGACAAGCAGGTAGAATGTATACAGTTTGATGTACAATAGGCGGCCTTATCGATGGAAGCGATTTCTTCCAGGGAATCTTGGGATGGACAGTAATGTGATAAAACAAAATATTTTTTTTTTTTTTTACGTGCGGGAAGTCCCCACGGATACCCACCCCTCCGGAGCCGGAGGGGGAGGTTATGTCGGACTCGAACCGACTAAACCGCACGCCGTCTCTGGGTCGTAGTGCTAGGCCGAAGGTGAGGTTGTCATGCGACATATCCCTCGCACCCCAGCTGACCCAGGGCCATCCCTCTCGGACTGGCCCTCCTCGGGAAGGGGGGGACCACGCGGTCCCCGACTCAACCCCGGTGTGGTGAGGCGCGCATCGTCCTACGATGCGCGCCGCCGCCGTGGCCAGCTTCTGCTAGGGTGACGGGCGGCTCCACCCGTCACCCTCAGGCCCGCGCTCATGGGGGGCGGAGGTCAGTCTGCGCCCTCCGACGCCCGAGCCGCCTTCGGGCGCGTGCAGCGATGTCAGCGAGCCTTTCTCGCTCATCGCGCCGCAAAACAAAATATATAGTGTAGTTATCGGATAAACTGGATAATAGGTGCGTTAAAAACAAAAAAGAAAGATAGAGAGAGATAGAGAGAGAGAGAGAGAGAAAGATATACAGAGAGAAGTACAAGTAAAACTAAAGCCTTTAATGATTTTTAGAGCAATTCCATCTAACCCCCACTTTATTGAAGTTTATGCACAAGTATACATAGGCGGACTTAATTTTAGTATTGATCGAGGATTGATGCCTCAACAAGTGAGTTTGCCTAAAACTAACCAGTTCTCATAGAATGAGATATAATTCTACCAGGTTAGTAGGTGAAGTAGTCACAAAATGATTGGATCATCAAGATTTATGGTTGCATAAATTTTATATTTATGCCTACACCCACACTAAAACCCATCGTAAATTCAAAGATGTTGTCGGCAATGTTGCACACCTTTCATTCTTATCACTGCGACGCGAGCGTGGACTCGGGGCTGCACACGCTCACCGAGTGTCCAGCGTTTGAAGCGCCGAGGCGGGAGCTTGTGACGGCCCTGGGGGTGAGAGTGCTCACGCTCTCCACCCTGCTCGCGGCGATGGTCCGCTGCGCGGATGCGTGGGCGGCCAGCGCCTCCTTCTGCGAGCAGGTCATGCTCGTGAAGGAGACAGCAGAGCGGGCGCGGCGCAGCGAGCGAGAAAGACTCGCGGACATCGCTGGCCGCGTTCGAAGGCGGCTCGGGCGTCGGAGGCCTCAAACCGACCTCCGCCCCCCATGAGCGCGGGCCTGAGGGTGACGGGTGGAGCCGCTCGTCATCCTAGCAGAAGCAGGCCACGGCGGCGGCGCGCATCGTAGGACGATGCGCGCCCCCCCCCCCCTACCGGGGGCGAGTTGGGGACCGCGTGGTCCCCCCTCCCGAGGAGGGCCAGACCGAGGAATGGCCCTGGGTCAGCCGGGGTGCGAGGGATATGTCAAAAGACAACCTCACCTCCGGCCTAGCACATCGACCCACAGACGGCGTGCGGTTTAGTCGGTTCGAGTCCGACATAACCTACCCCTTCGGCTCCGGAGGGGTGGGTATCCGTGGGGATTTCCCGCACGTAAAAAAAAAAAAAAAAAAAACCTTTCATTCTTATTAGTTCTAAAGATGTGAACTGAATGGATATTAGTAAATAAGATTGTAGGACAAATTTAAAATTGTGGTCGGCTATTAAAAACTTGATCATTATTTTAAAATTATGTAACATTTATTTAAATTAATTACAATCGAAAAAATGTCAACATCTTTTAACGTTTAATATATCTCAGATCATTGCCTACATGGGCCTATTCTGAAGACCTGAAATTCTCGTTTGCATACATCTTGAAGTAACGTAGGAGACATCTATTGACATTCTTCCGAACTATGGCAACAATCGATGATGTTACAATATTTTTATAATATTGTTGCTAATATTATTTTGGAATATTGCACCTCATTGAATGAGAGAAACTTGAAGAAAGGAACTTTGTAGAATGTGGTCATCCAATATTTACACTAAGTGAACAAAAATATCCTGACCACTTTAGTATTATACGTATATTAGTGTTTATAGTACATAATTGTAGATATAATACTTATAGGGTTAAAAATTGTGGTCCGATAGTGGTCCTTCTGAGAGACGGTCAAGGTATTTGTGTGAATTTGTAAGGGCGAGACTCGCGCCCTAAGCCCTCCAAATTAACGCTTCGACCCTTTGCCGAGCCCTAAATTCCGACGCTTTCATTATTTTTATATTCCCTTTGCCCGAGAGATGTTTACGTAATCATTTAAGGGCTATAATTCATCGTAATTTAAATGATAAATATTTATAAACATTGTCGTTTATTTGCTGGTACAATTAATATTCTGATCTTATTTTGGAAAGAATAAGGAACATCTAAAAAGTAAAATTTGACTTTTTTATAGAAATGATTTAACTCTATTTATATTAATCCAAACTAAAAAGGACTTCATTACTTTCTTAAGAAGAGAATACAACAACTATAGCAATCACAGACTTGCCAGGGATTTACCAAACAAGTGCAGCATCGAAAGCCTACTTCTTGCCAGTGGAATCTCTACATAAAATCGCCAAACTCACCAACAAGTGAGGTAGTAGTCGTGAGCGTTTTAATAAATAAAATTAACCATAAGTGCACGCAATACCTAATAACCTATGTAGGTAATTAGAAATACCTCATTTTAAGTTGACTAAAATCACTTTATATCGATACGCGATATTATACAACCTGTGTACCTAACAGGTTGTAGTAAATCACGCTGCAAGAGGTGTGTCATATGGTGATTATACAGAACGGGTGTAGGGTCCGGTTACGTACGCATGCGATCGAGTTGCGTCATAATCGGGCCAGCTCTCACCCACATGGATGTGGACAGTAACGTATGGTAACGATGTGGTCAGTGATTGATGTAATATTGAAACTAAATACTGCATCAGTTACTAGTGATATGCAAGTAGTCTAATTAATGTATATGTTCAATTGTTTTGATTGAACTTTTTAAGGTACGCGGCAATTACGCGTAATTCATTGGGGAACCTCAATGGTCCCCTTTATCCAAGTTTAACAAGTAATGTATGTAATATATGTAATGTATGTAATGTATGTAATGTATGTAATGTATGTAATGTATGTAATGTATGTAAAGTATGTAATGTATGTAATGTATGTAATGTATGTAATGTATGTAATGTATGTAATGTATGTAATGTATGTAATGTATTTAATGTATGTAATCTATGTAATGTATGTAATGTATGTAATGTATGTAATGTATGTTATGTATGTAATGTATGTAATGTATGTAATGTATGTAATGTATGTAATGTATGTAATGTATGTAATGTATGTAATGTATCTAATGTATCTAATGTATCTAATGTATCTAATGTATCTAATGTATATAATGTATCGAATGTGTCTAATGTATGTAATGTATGTATTGTATGTAATGTATGTGCTGCATGCGTCTGCAGTGTTGTCGTATGCGGCCGGATTCAGATTTATGCCCTAACGTATAGCATCGATGTGGTTAGTCGGTAGTGATTGATATTTTATCGAAAAGTACATACTGTATCAGCTCTTAGTGATATCCAAGTAGTCTAAGTCCAACCATTAATATCTATGATCAAATTAGTAGTATAACACTCACTGGGCTATTTACCATGTTGTTTGCTTAAATTAAGTAACCGATATTTCTTACAAGCGCCATGAACACGGTGTACTGACGATCGCCGAGCTATGACTTGACGCCGAGAGACTGACCATGTCAACCTCAAATCATACGATGTTCAAATTGTTTTGATTGACCCTTTTACATACTAAACGAATCCCATAAAAGTTCGTTAGACTGTCCTAAAATAATATCACCACGGCTGTTTAATAACAATTGCAATATCAGGATTAGAATGTTAAATTAACACATAAAACAAATCACGATAGAATGCAGAAGTAGGTCTATTTGAAGACGCATATATTTTTTTACAGACACACAGACAGTGATAAGGTATCTGAATGTAGCACAATTGAGTTGTAAAATGAAACGAATCAGTAAAACTTCAAGGGCCTCTTAGTATTGAAATTAATAAAAGTTATTCTTTTAATTAATTTCCTTCGAATGTTCTCTTTTTTGTTCTTCGGTGAGTGTCGGGGAAATTGGGTTCATTTCAGAATTATCCGAACGGAAGGCAATAAGGATTTGAAAGTTCCTGAAATTTTGTTAATGAAGTAATAAAATTATGTATTAGGGCCACCGTACACTGCTACGGACTCGTGTCAAATTTTATGTTTTGTTTATTCAAATAATGAAAATAATACCTACGCAAAACTAGGTTTGGATTAAGGGTCAAGACATGTTTAACGCCGCCGGTCATGATCACGAGATGACTGCTTATGAATACTGAAACGTAGCCGAAACGTTTTTTTTTGTTTTTACATGCGTGAAATCCCCACGGATATCCCCCCCCCCCCCCCCCCCCCCCGCCGGCCCCATCAGCCGGAGGGGGAGATTATGTCGGACTCGAACCGACTAAACCGCACGCCGTCTGTGGGTTGCAGTGCTAGGCCGAAGGTGAGATTGTCGTGCGACATATCCCTCTCACCCGCAATGCGCGCCGCCGCCGTGGACGTAGCCGAAACGTCAGGCTAAGTAGTCGGACTGCTCACTTGGACGGAAATACCGTAGTGTCCTACCGATATTCGCGTAAACTTTCGACAAAATCGTGTGATTTACAAAATCGTCTATGAGTGAAGACTCAAGAACGTATTTCACTTACTTATAAATACATTGCTAAAATATTAAACTGATTTCAAACGCTCACTGGCCCAATTGCGCAATATAATTGGATTAAAATTTGCCTTTTACATTATATAGTTTTAGCATAATTGTTGGGCTACAAATCTCAACGAAGTTACGTATAAGTGATTATGTATTGTATTTCGTATCGGAACTATACATGAGCAACTATTAATAGGAATTTAAGTGATATTATTGCAATAGAATATATATTATTTTACAAAGTACTTTAAGAGAAATGAACAGGTGAGTCAAATGCTCACTCATTTATGCATGCATTTTTTTCTCTATTCATGTTAGAGATTGCCACAGTGCGATACGGCTGCCTATTGTATTTATCCAAAAAATAATTAAATCGCTATAAATTATAGTTGCTTTATTCTTTGTGTACAATAAAGAGATAAATAATTAATTGTATACTTAACTTTCTTTAGGAATAAATAATTTACCAGATGCTTATATTATAGGTTTAAATAGTCTACATACATACATACATACATACATACATATTTTCACGCCTTTATCCCCGGAGGGTTGGGCAGAGGTAAATTAACACCCACAATTCACCAATCTGTATTCGGTCCCACGTAATAGGGGGTGAGCCTATTGCCGTATTCCGGGCACTATTATTGACTCGAGCCATGTATCTGAGGCTGAGTCTGGGCTGTACATATTTGCCTGATGTTAAAGTTAATCAGCACTATCCCTTAGTCGCCTTGTACGACACCACATAGGAAGAGAAGGGGTGGCCAAAAATAGTCTAAGACCCGTCAAATTAGTTGTAAATAGTATAAAACCCGTCAAATTAGTTGTAAATAGTCTAGACCCGTCAAATTACTTATAAATAGTCTAAAACCTGTCAAATTAGTTGTAAGTCTAAGACCCGTCAAATCCAATTTGCATCAAAACTTTGTAAAGATGTTGGGATCTTTGTTGTTTAACCTTTGGTCTAGCACAACGACCCGCAGCCGGCTTGCGTGCGGTTTAGTCGGTTCGAGTCCATCATAACCTCCCCCTCCAACTCCAGCGTGGTTCCGTGGGGTTTTCCCGCATGTAAAAAGGGGATATTTGTTGTTCAATCACGCTGTAACGGCTGAATGGATGTGGCTGAAATTTGGTACAGGGATAGGTTATGATCTAGAATAACACATAGACTTTTATCCTGAGAATAGATAAATCATGCGGGCGAAGCTGCAGTCATCAGCTACCCATCAATAAATTACAAAAGTAAAGGCTATTAAAAAACATTTTGTCAAAGATTTTCAAAAGAGTGACCGAGAATTTTCTAGAAAAGAAAATTAAATAAAAAGTTAGCAACATTTTATGTGCATTTCGGAATTGAATTCAATATCATTTGCAGCAACAGATGTAGCGGCACCGCTTTGTGTTTTAATCGAGTCTTTATCACTAAGGTGGGGTGAGGCTCCTTGTATTGCATGCGATGTTACCTGTCATATATCTAACACGGTAATCAATAATCAATAATCGGTTCGATTCTGATATAACCACCTACTAAGGTATCCTGACAGGCGTTGGTTGCCTGTCGTGCAACAGATAGCCTTGACAAGAAGCCATGCGTCAATCTACCTTAACCCGTCACCCTCTGAGTTCCCATTGTACCTGTCAAATTATCCAATAGTACCTTCTTATCCGTGAGACAGGCGTCAACAACTTTCGTAATGGGTTAAAAGGTACCAAGTCTTTATCTCATAATCATTTTCTTCCATTGACTGACATAATTACTTGACTGTTTAATTAAGTGTAACAGTTATCTTGACAGCGTATAAATAGGAATTATAGAAATCATTGTTGCACTGCTATGTATAGACCCAGTATGACACTGGGTCTATACTACCGTACCGTCGTCGGGCTGTCAGTGCAATATTTATGGCATTGTAAAGTACAGTGTCATATCATTATCAATCAAAATGTCAATAAATTAGGCTGTAAATTATCTACCGCCAATTGCCACATTGATTGGCATTGTAAAAGTATGGCCACCTAGGCGTTGTGGAAGTATGGCAATATTTTTTAGCATACCACGGTACTGTGCCCCAGCTTATGAGTCACCTTTGTGTGGCCACATTCGTTACATGGTTAACAATCATTCCACCGTGCCTTGGTAGTATTACTACCTTTTCTTTTTCTGATGGTAATCTGAAGGCAAAGTCTCAGGAAAGAGGGTCACCATTACAAACACGTACTATGTTAACAATGATGGCACTCAGCGTGGCGGCCTCATCAGATGCTTTTTCACGCTCCGCTTAAAGGACCCGGGACTGTAGGAAGAACGAAACACGTGAGTTGGCAAGGAGTTCCTTTCCTACTTAAGAAGTAAAGCCAGCATTTTATCTAAGACATGCTTACGTTAGTAAACGGTGACATATCTACCTATATGTCAATGGTCGTGAAGAATACCCAGATGAATTAGGTTTGTTCTTAGCAAAGATTAAATAATTATAAGTAAGTAACACAACTAGCAAAACTTGAGTAGACGCGTCTTAATTGGCCCGATTCACACAACTGCTAAATAATAATTGTTGTCATTCGAGACTTCTTTTTGATTCTGTGAGATGTCGTAACATGTCAACTGAATGTGAGCTAATATTCTTTACCTCTAATAGTAATAATTAGTTAGGCTATGCTTACTTTGCATCTAAACAGCACTGAGTAGAATATCCTTTAATACCTACTTAATTATAAGTTTCCTCTACACTGTCATACACACATTTAAGTCATAAACTCGTAATACCTACTGCAAACAATGAAATTCTACAATGGTTATAACGATTTTCCGTTATATACGATGCGACTTTATAAATTTGTTTTCCTAATGTCTGCAGTTGTTATTTAAGTGACACAATAAATAATAAAAATAAGGGCTTAAGTAGTCATCGCTCAGCGGTCAGAAGAGATGAAAGGTTGCAACACCTAATCTGTAAATACCAAAGTCTACCTGCTATGTCCAGCATGGCATAACTCAAATTTTGTCTACATAAGTATGGTCAATTGTATGTACACATCTCGTAAGAAATGTAAGTATAAATGTAGTAACACTGCAATGAACGAATCGTATTGGACACGAGAAATTACTTCTTAGAAAAGATCGAGCATAATTTGGATCCTTCGGTTAGACGATAATTTGGGTAAAGCCACTTTACTGCCTTTCAAAATCTGTTACTATTATAAAATTGTAATAAGTCGTGTCCGACATTGGCGATATTTAAAAAATACTGCACATATTTTTTTCCTTTATTAGTACTTATCTGTTTGTTTCTAGTGGACGCTACTGAACCGATGTCTTTGGATGGTCAGATTTAAAGTCTGACCAAGACCCAAAATAGAATCATCAAATCGATTTAAATAGAAAAAATGGAATCGGTCTGAGCGGAGTTTCAACCTGCGATCTATGCCTGACAGGTGACAGGGGCAATGCTTTGACCACCACTAAGCTACGCGACCTCGCCCTAATCTAACCTAGTGGTAAATGGTGGCTAAATTGATTTCAATATTTAACATGACAAATGTTTAAAAAAGAAACAAGTTTTAACTGCAATTGAAATATACGCAAGCAGAGCCGCGTGTATCAACAGCTAGTCCACAAATATTTACAAAGTGCTTACAACTTTGACAATATAAAGTTTATACATCGCCTTCTAAGCAATAACCGCCGAACTCCACGAAAGTATTCAACGAATGGCCTCTTTGAAAAATAAAGCAATTTGAAATTTCTCAAATTTTACGCTCGCTTACATAATGACGAGACAATTGCCTTAGAAACAGTTGAACTCGTCTCAGCACCTTCACCTACATCAGTCAAACATTTGCTGTATTTGTCTTTATGCAAGAACCAAATGAGTGTCGTCTAGTGTCATGTGTCAATGGTGTGGCTATTGTGTCGTGTTACCAAACAATATTACCAAAGAACTGACACCAATGGACACAGTGCTTTTATGCTGGCATGCTTTATATGTTACTGTAAAATGTCTAAGTTAGGTGTCTTTTTATGAAAAATATATAATATTGTAATAATTATGTAAGTGTATAAAGATCTTGAAGGTCGAATTTAACTGACGTTTGATTGTGGAATCGATATGAAATTTTGTAAGTATGTGGCACTCGGATGCTATAGGTACAATAGTTTGAGACTATTTGGACTGATTTAATGATGGAGTCTGAAATAGTGTTTATTTATCCTTGAATAATGGAGATTTAATGCTTGATATTTTTTTAATAAAACATCAAAATGTGATGTATAAAGTCCATGGTATTTTGTTTTTGTCTCGGTGTGAGTTTAAAAAAAAATTAAACTTTATGCATAGATTGTACAAAGGCGGACTTAATGCCAAAGGCATTATCTTACAGTCTACTTTAGGGTGATGTTTTAGGTATCTTCTACATACATCTAATCACCTTAGTAGCACATTATCATCTTTATAAAAGTACAATCGAAATTACTCTCGGTTTCTTTGTTTCTTTTGACCAAAGTATGATAATTCATACTTTTTAGAGTTAATTTTTAAATCAATTATGATAGGAAAAACTGGAAACGACTTAGGCGGGACTTGAAACCGCGACCGCGAGTCACTTTAAAGGGGAATGCTCTGACCACCGAGCTACCAAGTCACGCCCTGAGTGGTCCAAGGTCCAGAATTATATGAATTTGGTTGCGAAAACCGATATCCATGCACGCAGAGCCGTGGGTAACAGCTAGTGTGTCATATCTAAAAGGCCTCCACAGCCCGTAACATCAAACAAAGTACAAAACGTTAAAGAAATTGACACATCATCCCAAACTATTGATATCCGAACTTTTAACTTCGTCACAGTAGGTACTATGGTACAACGCTGTGGCTTTTTACACGGACGAACTTTGTTCCAAGTTTATATTAAATTTCTTGGTAAAGTTATCCCAAAGAAACAGGGAGAATGGAGGAAGTGATCCATGAGGTTGTGTGTCACTCGCGCGTCTTACGAACATGCCTTTGAGGATTAGGATATAATGTATGAATGTATGGTTGTAAACTTGTTAAGGAAAAAGAAAATGGACAAGATAATAACTGTCTGTACAGTAATTCTATACTCTGCATTTTCATAATGCGTATTATTGTTTTGGTATTAGTCGAATTGATAGGAAAAACATCATTGTATGGCCATTAAATGATCTTTTACAAAAGTCTCTTACTTTTTTTTATGCCACTTAGGTGGCAGACAAGCACACGGCCCACCTGATGGGAAGTGGTTACCGTGGCCTATGGACGTTTGCAACACTAGGGGCGTCACAATCGTGCTACCGACTCTGTAGATACCTTCTAATACCCTTCTTGAAGAACCCCATATTGTAGTCGCTTGGGAAAACCACGGCAGAAAGTTCATTCCACAACCTGAGCGTGCGTGGGATGAAGTTCCTTTCAAAACGCACGGTGCGCACCATTTCCGGTCACAGTGTGTGAGGATGAATTCCATTACATTACATTACTTCTCTGGGCTTGAAGATATAAAGGCATTATTTTGTTTGAAACCGTGTTTTGTTATAATGTTTATCTTCTTCGGTGGATTTCAATGGCTAGCATAGAAGAAAGAACTGCTGGCAACTTAAATCAACTTAAACCAAATATGTGAAAATTAGACAACAATTTTAGCATCTAGAAAGGATTTTCAACAGCATCTTCACAAACATTAGCAATGGTGTAGATTTTAAAATGCATTTTTTGAAGAATCAATACTTTTTATGAGAATATAAACAGCGAACGCGAACTCATTTTTTGAATAATTTGTCTGAAATTTTCGCATTTGACCTCATTGGAACGCACACAGTTGAATATCATAAATAGCGAGCAATCCAATGTTTCGCTTCCGAGCTTATTGTATTAACAAAATATTGATCATAGTAGTTTACAGTCAATTAGCACATAATAAGCATTGTAATTACGCTGGTGCACACATCCACAGTACGCTCATCACATATCCACAATACGCAAGTCCACACATGCTACGCGTACGCTGGTCAGTTGTCACACATCCATAGTACGCTGGTCCCGCACATCCATAGTACTGTACAGTAACAATTTGCACTGAATTTATTACTTCATTTATGTATTCGAGCTACATTTTGTTTAAATTAAAACTATTATCGTAGCTTTCTCTTGTTAAGCCTGATTACTGCTGCTTAGAATAAAATATGGTAGATAATAATTATGATAGAATCCTTTCACATTGTAATTTCTTATTATTTTAAGATCATTTTAGACATGGCATACGTATTTTGTATTCACGCCTGTAACTCTGCCATGTGGTAGGCAGAGGTCAATTACATTTTGCCAACAATGAGTTTCGGCTCCACATAATAGGAGCGAGCCGATTACCGTCAAGTCAGCACTTTTTCATGATATGTTTACTGAGTAATATTCTTTAGGCGTCTTTTGCGACACTTGCGGGAAGAGATAGATGGTCCTATTGTACCTACTCTAAATGACTAACAGGAATTTAAAGGTATTAAAAGAGTTAAGTCCTTAGACAGTCAGTTAATAGAAGATTTGGAGCCACGGTGTAAATGCGGTGCTACGCCGCAAATTATAACCTACCTGATAACAAGCTACTTGGCCATACACATGTACATCATAGGAACTCATAAGTGCAATGGCTGCACACTCAGCAAACAAATATGACAGGATATGCCGTCGACTCAACATAAGAAGAAGATAGAAGAACTTACCTCTGCTGCCGACTGTTCTTGTTGCCTTTGCTGGTCGTCAGCATACGGGACGCGGGGAGTGCTTTTTGAAGATTCTGTGAACAATTTCATTTTAAAATAACTTATTTGCAGTTCACAGACTCGCTACTTAGAGGCTTTCATTAGCAGCTGGCTCCATTGAACACTTCCATTCTTGCTTTTTTATTCGGTTGACCATTTTACAAGTTACCTTTGATACTCCTATTATTCCCAAGTAGGTACACTGATTATTTAACCGCAAATATAACTTTGTAATCTTATAGACCGAAATTGAAAAATATATTAGTTTTCCCTAATTCGTCTACTAAACACTAATTATACCTATTCTAAATATGAAGACTCTATGTCTGCTAGAAATGCCTTAGAAATTTGATGATCGGTCAGTCAGTAAGCGACAAAAGTAATAAACTTTGACTCGTTATAATTCTTCTCTTCTCTCTGAAACGTAGATTACGTTTCAAATTCCTTTATGTTGGGCAACCGATTTCCTAAAATTTCAAAAATGATTATGGTCAAACCCCATTAATTAGGAGTCAAAATTAAGGCCATATCTTAGTCAATATTATCAATATGTATAAAATTGACCCACTATAATCTATTTAGCACCATTGTAACATGTTTTATGCATAATAAAAAATATTAGCAAATATTGAGAAAAATCCAGTCTTATGGCGATCAATTCAAATGACAAGAATTAATTAAATAATTAAAAAAAAAAAGACAGTAGAGAAACCATTAAACGTGTAAGTATAGGAGTAGATGACGGACTTTTGTCTCCACCTAATCCATGGAAAAAAGCGTGATTTTTTAAAGAGTGCACTAATCACAATGTCAGGACTGGGTTTGCGTTTATATAGGTAAGGCCAGCATTAACCAACCGTATATTTGCGTCGGTTCCAGTCGCATCAAAGGCCTTTACCCTGGAACCCTGGGTTCTCTTTTTCCAGTTTAATTGCGATGTGATTGAACGTCTTTATCTTCCATGAAGCTTTATTTATCGAAGTTAGCTACACTTTTCGGACTCTTGAGGGCTCAAAGTACCCGTAATGTCTACCATAAATATTTGTAAGGCAACCGGTACCGACGGCATAACGTGCTCTGCGAGGCATGGAAATACCCATACCAATGTATGTATGACAGTACTGCTAATCAAAGCTAATTATTATTCCTGTTAAGCCTTCCAGATTGCTTGTATTAGTTGTTTTAGGAGTGTGTTCACATCTACAGTATAATGACCATGATTAGGGACTTCCTGATCATGAGGCCGAATCCCTGCGATACTTACCTACCAATACTACGCCAATAGTACGTATGTATGTGTTTCAAATACTCTGAATATAACAGTAAGGCACTCACCATATTTATTCAAGAGGGTTGCCGTCCTCTGTCCGAAGTTTCCTTCCAGCAGCTCCCTCTTGCTGGTCTGGCCACTGGTGGAACTCCTCTCTGTTGTGTTCTTCGAAGCAGCTGTGCCGACTGCTGCTAACAGTAGTAGCGATATCTGCAGAATAGCATTCTATTAGGATTTTGAGTAACACTCAAATAGAGTATTATTTCGCACTAACAATTTTTTAGGCCAAATCCAAGCTTGCTAATTACATGTAAAATTGGAACTTTATCAGAGGACGACTTGAATGAAACATAATGAGGAATGAGTGAAGTGAAGAATGAAAAGGAGTAAGACTAGTGAAGGATATAGAAAGAGGAAGGGATATGGAATGGAATGGGAACGAATGCATTGACAAAAATCAAACGATATAAAGTAAATCTAAAAAATATTTTAATACAATCCCACAACATGCATTTACTGACTTATGATCGAGCTTTTCTTTCTTGTCCCCAACAAGAGTTTTGAGGCCAATGTCAATCTCACCTACTAGCTAAAGCATTTAATGATAAAAGGGACGAGACTTTTATATACCTCTAAGTCTTCCTCTTGAGTTTGAATGAAATTTTTAAAGCATTTTGCATGCTAGTTATTCAAAAAGATTAAGATTGAAAAAATATTGAATCGGTCTAGGCGGGGTTTGAACCCGTGAACTGTGCCTTACAGGCGCAATGCTTTGACCACTAAACTACCAGACCTCACCCGAACCAATCCAAATGTCTCCTTTTATCTGTTTTTGAGGCGACAGTGTACGCGTCTACCGATATTTCAACCAATGAATGATTTTTCAATCTTTTTTAAACATTAATTTTTGACTACTACACCCAAACAATTTGAATGAAATTTTTTAATGCATTTGCATGCTAAATATTCAAATCGATTAAGATAGGTTAAACAATAATAATTAATTGACTTCTTGAGGTTTGGAGATCAGATAGTAGTTACTTCCCTTAAAGTAAAAATACGTCAAATCAAGAGATAGAGTAAAAGAACATAAGATAAGAGTAAGGGCCCTGGGCTCCAAAGGGCAAACTTAAGATGCAACTGAGAATAGCACTGTGATGATTTATTCTTACGAAACAACTCCCCAAAGTTTATGAGTTTGTGAATTATTATGGTTGCAAATTTAAACTCGCTCATTGTTTTTATTACGTAATTAGTCTAGTCTCTGATGGGTCAGTGAACTGAAATTATTTTAATTTTATCATATGCTATATTGTTTGGCCTTGCCAGCGACGAATGAAAGACTAATATTAGTCCATTCATATATGTTTAATTTTTTGGTTTTAGCGTGAAAAAATTAAAGAACTTAATAGTTTTTGGGACCTCATTAAAGGTGTATAAAAAAAAGCACATGGCGGATTGTTGTCTCTCTATGATATGATATTAATGAAATTAGCGAGGTTTATAGGTCTCCTTCAAGACCTAGGAGACCAACATAATTTCACCTGCAGGCCAGTTGTGGAGCAGAGTATCCTTTCGGGTTGGTCATATTGCGGAAACTCAAGCAAAACTGCTTAACCCTACCTACTATTTTTTTATACCACTGAGGTGGAAGCCATCTCACGGCCCACCTGATGAAAAGTGGTTACCGTGGCCTATGGACGTGTGCAATACCAGGGGAGTCACACTCGTGCTGCCGACCCTGTAAACACAGAGAGTTTCTGAGCCGTTAGTGTAGAAGACAAAGCAGGAGTAGCCTTTGGTCTTCCTACCGACAGCACAAAAACTCACCAGTGAGCTCTGGCTACCTAACTAACTGCCGGGAACACAACACGAGGTTATTATGGCCGCGGTATTCTGTAGGGCGTAGGTATTAAACCAGTCAGACTGCTCAACTGGACGGAAATACCGCCTACAATACAAGCGGGATCAACGTAAACTCCTGATGACTAACGATCAATTAATCAAGTTAAAAATAGTTTTATTTCAATGTGTACTAATCGCATACCTACACTTCCGATAGTATCGTAATCAAAACGCATTAATAATGGATTATTATATCATACATTCTGAGTGAGAGGTTACATAATTTCCATAAATTATATGAATGGAATAAAATTGAATTCAATATGCCCGCCTCAAAGAAATGGTTGGATATGAGTGAAGATGACAACCTATACACGCCTACTAAGTAAATACAAAAGTTTATAATGTAACCCTAAAAATTTCCATTAATCCAATTTATTGCTATAAATTTAATATGATATCGTTAATACAATTCCTTCAATTTAATTTAATTCAATTAATGCAATATATTCATTTCGATATTCAGTTTAGTTCATTTATGAATATATTGTTATTCCATTTATAAATATTACAAATGTTTAAACTAATTTTTGAATGTTT
Source organism: Eilema caniola (assembly GCA_949126895.1). NCBI lineage: Eukaryota > Metazoa > Arthropoda > Insecta > Lepidoptera > Erebidae > Eilema > Eilema caniola. The sequence continues at coordinate 1,453,867 of OX421475.1, forward strand.
ACCTACTACTAACATAGTCCGTAAGTTCCTGTAAACTAACTCTGGAAAATTGTTCCGAAATAAACTATTATTCTATTCTATATTTTATAGATGTTATCTCTGGCTACCCCAGAGGGAAGCAGGCGTATATATGTGATATTCTATTGGAAAGAACACAATTATCCACACCGCAACCTGTCTACTATGAGTATGTTTAAATTTATATCACTTTGGCTAGAATTCACCAATGAATAGGTTACTTTATAAGTAGATATTAGTCACTGAATTACTTTGATACCATTGCCAATCCCTTTGATATAAGAAGAATACGAAAAAAATCATGTTCTGGTAGTGTCCAAGACCTTCCTCTCCAAGCCCGGGGGCTGCTTTATTAGTTTTTCGTTCCATTATTTATCTTGGCTTTTATGGGAGCGTCAATCTATAGGTCGGTGCCAGACCCTCGGTTGTCTTGTCAATCAGCAGAACACCAGCTTGCAGATGAGTCTAACTTTGGTCTCCAACGTTCTGGTGTAGCCACATACATTTTTATCCCACTTAGATTCTCGCTTATCTTCTGTCACCACGAGTTTCATAGTCTACCCTAATCATTTACTTGTTTGCTACTCCAGTAGTGTAAAAACTGACACTATTACACAGTTACCCATCCATAGCAAAGGTGCTTAAGATTTCCTAACAATTGATACATTGCATTACTACTGACTGCTAACTGAATTAGAAAATGAATCTATCTGCACCGGCGCGGCTGGTTTACGCAACAACACGTGGACTTATATAATGTTATGTTGTGGCTTTTATTCACCACTACTTGGAATGTCTATTAATATATATTTTTAGTATTAGAAACTTGAATAATATTCTAATATAATAATTATTCATATTTTTATGTTTTAATATTTTATTTTAAATCTATCAAATAATCCTATTATATAAGTTTTCTATTGGTAGAAAAACTGTTTTAACAAGAAACACGAGTTGCAATGTGCCTGACCCGGAAATGTAACCTAGGATCTTACGATATTATACCGTCGCAGCAGTCTGCTTTCGGTACTTGTATATTTTACCGCGTTTGTAATTTTGGTGAGGTGAAGGCCACTGATGAAATCGGGATTCAACGTCTTTATAATGATAATGAGGAATAAATGTAGTAAAAGTTAGAAAGCTGAAATATCTCAGACTAGGTTGGTATAATCCCGATGAGGGCCAGACCGAGAGGAATTGCCCTGGGTCAGCCGGGGTGCGAAGGAATATGTCTCGAGACAACCTCACCTTCGGCCTGGCACATCGACCCACAGACGGCTTGCGGTTTAGTCGGTTCGAGTCCGACATAACCTCCCCCTCCAGCTCCGGAGGGGTGGGGTATTCGTGGGGATTTCCCGCACGTAAAAAAGAAAACAAAACTAGGTTGGTATAATATCGTGAGAAATCTTAAGAATAAGTTATTACATCTCATTGATTCAAGGAGTGGTTATTTCACTATACTCCTTCTTTCTTGGGTCTTCAGTTGCCTAAAGTGACATGGCCAATAGTATAACTACCTATCTCTCGGAGCTCGGTCGACCCACGGCCATCTCTGGCTTCGAAATGACCTGCTGTATTAAGATTTCAACTAGGTACCTCACGATCAGCTGCACTAATCATAACCAATGAACCGAAGCGACAAATCCAAACCATTGAATATGCTTTGAATTGTTTACGATATTACACAAGGAATTCTACTGTATAGTGGACAATGTCGACAATGTCGCTATTATTTGAAGAAACTATGCGTTCCCAGATATTATTTTGTACAAAAGTTAAGATTTCGTTTGACAATTGTGTCGAATTCTCACGCAATGACGACAGTCTTATTCTTTGACATACTGTACAGTGATAATAGTTTGCTTTAGACTTGACCTGTACGAATTATATTTTTCTCAATTTAGTAAGGGTTACGTACTTGATGGGGTTCAACTTTATAATTTCCGCTAAGCAACTGCCATCTGACCTACCTGATAAGAACTCGGTTCGAAGAAGGCTAGTATGAAAACCATTTTCTCCTTCATGATTTTTGTGAGAGTGACTGTTATCTTATCTTCCGATACCCAGATGAAAACCTACACCAAAGCCTGGTCCGTTAGCTAGCGGATGTACCGGTTTGAAGAGTAGCTAGACTTGGACCCCCGAAGATAATCAAAATAAACTAAATCATGGAAAGAAGAAGTTAGAGGTAGGACACGACGGTATTTCCGTCCAATTAAGCAGTCCAACTGGGGAAGTGCCTCCGCCCTACAGAATACCGCGACCATAATAACATTGTTTTATATTTCCGGCAGTGAGTAGGGTAGCCAGAGTTTTGTGGTGTCAGAGGGAAGATTAAAGGCTTGAACTGTTTTGTAATCTACACTGACGGCATAGAAACTATCTGTGTTTACAGGGTCGGTAGCACAAGTGTGTGACTGTTGCACGCGTCTATAGGCTACGCTAACCACTTTCCATCAGGTGAACCGTGTGCTAGTCTGCCACCTCAGTGGTATAAAAAATGTTAGAGATCAGACCTCAGTCTTTGAAGAGAAAACTTTGAATTAAATTGGGATAGGTTTAGATAAAACTGAAAGGAGTGCGGTTACTGTTACCCAAAAACCTTCGAATTAAATTGTTAAACTCGCTTTGGTCACGTCCCTGTAACTTGTTGAAGTTATATTAATGCACTTCAAAACCACAACTCAAAACAGGCAAAAGTCAACATCCTGACAGTCCCCGTGACAGTCTCCTATCAGGAGAATATAGCTTGCAAACCACAGCGAAGTGAGCTATTCACGGGTTTCTCGGACCTTTTCTAGATGGTCAAAAGGTATTGCAGTGCCCCTCTTCCCCTTTTTGAGTAAAAGTGTGTATATTCATGTTTTTATAGCTGTAAGTTTTCCATGTATTAAATAAATAAATAAATAAATAAATAAATAAATATTTTGTTACGAATAAAAAACCCTTTTATTAAATAATAAAAGTGAAGTCCCGTCTTGTTGACTTTTCCAATTTACTGACGTACTGATTCACTAAAAACACTTAAGAAATAATACTAAGATCACATTTTTCTTATACACTAAAACAAACACAAACATACCGGTAGCTTCATTGTATACAACTGTACACTTAGCACTACGCGTGTGATCCGCGGTAAATCGCAACCAACACTGCCCCTAAACACCAGCCTTATATGCTCTTACGCAGAGAGTGATGCAGTAGTCTACTACTCATATAAGTGACTGTGCGATTATTATAATTACAAACATGTTTTTATTTTCTTTTTGTTTTTAATAAAATATTATGTTGACTTTGTTAGAGATGATTGGTTTATGCAATAACGTCGTCTCGCGCAAAAGAAGTGAGGTGTTAATAAATTAGTTGAACAATACAAGTAGGTCTATTTACTCCTTTTCCTGTTTATGATTGGACTTGCTGTTTCATTTTTGATTATTTATATAAGTAATAGGTAACTTACACTTATCATAATATAATATATGTCGCCGCCAACTAGCTTAATCAGCCGTCCAATTAACTGCCTAGGCAGGCCTGAATGATATTCAGCCGTCTCGTTTATTACATCATTTAATAGCCTGGCTAGGTGATGCTTAGGCCAATCGTAAGAGCGTTTTCACACTCATCCGATATCCGACATCCGATATCCGATATCCGACATCCGATATCCGACATCCGATCACCGACATCCGACATCGACATCGGTTATCGGAGCCAAAACCAGTTTTGGCTCCGATAACCGATATCGGGCCAGACAATGTGAAAGAAAGATACATATCTCATACATTTGACTTCCTCCGATATCGGATGTCGGATATCGGATATCGGATGTCGGATATCGGATATCGGATATCGGATGTCGGATATCGGATGAGTTTGAAAACGCTCTAAGATGGGGATGGGCCACTATGTCGAATTAACCATGCAGAAATAAATCATTTTTCTAACTGTTTAATTAAATGGCTAGATAAGTAGTTAAACCACATCGATCCAAGTTATTTGCCTAGCCATTTAATCAAATGGCTAAACATCATTCAGGCCCTTATTTGAATGGCGCCGTTTAGTCAACAGCCTAGGCAGTTAATTGAACGGCTGATTAAGGTAGTTGGCGGCGACATATACATTATTTTTTTGGAAATTTATTCATCTCGACTTGTATTATAATGTTGTTATATTACTTTAAATTACAATAAAAGAATTTAAAAAAAAAACATTAAATCTTACATTAGGTAACAATTCGGATGTCATAAAAGTCTGAAACCACTCTTTCACACTATCCGATACCCGATATCCCATATCGTAGGAAGTCAAATGTATGACATATTATTATGTGTCTGTCATTCACATTGTCCGGCCCGATAGGTTATCGGAGCCGACAACACTGTGTTGACCCGATGTCAGATCACAAAGAGACCGAAACAGCGACTGCAAGCAATTGTCGACCTTAATGACAATTTCATAGTTACGTGTCTTTTCGCTATAATAGATGATGCTGATCACAAATACGAATATTAGAAAAAAAAAACTCGATACTTTGTAATGTCAATAAAGTCAAAAATTGATTGATCACTTTTTTTTCTTTTTTTCTCATCCCTAGTATCCCTAACTAGTCTGTGCTTTCGAGTATTGGCCGTATCGGGCCGATTTTATCGAATATATATGTGGAAACAGCACATGATGTCGGCTATCAGCGGCCGAACCCGATATCGGATATCGGATGAGTGTGAAAACGCTCTAAAGCTATCCTGTACCGAAGAAAGTAGGTGTTGGTATGACTCCTTACAACTCATGATACAATTTTAATGATATATCACATCCAAATTTATTCGGGCATATTATAGCAATAGTGTAATAAAGCAACTCACATATCTACATGCTAGCATCCCGAAGACAGTACCCTGTATAATGTTGTCCTGTAATTCCTTGAAATTTCGAAGTTCCTTTTCCCATAAGCGAGTTAAAAAATTGTAAGTTATTGTAAACCCTTCTTATTTTCCGTGACGTTATCTGTCCAATCTGCATGGCATAGATAAATGGTTTTGTAATGTTCCTAAAGATATACTGTTTATTCCTTGCACAAGATAAAGCGCCGGGAGCGGCCATTTTATATTTATGTGCTGGTTCTACGCATTTTTAAGACATTAATTACGAATCCAATTATTCGCATTTGTGAGAATTTTTGTATTGCGTAGATTCTTACTAACTATTTCATGGAAGTGGAGTTCTGCCTTACTAGGACGCCATAGTGAAGTCACCGGCCACGTATCCAAGCAGTTAATATCTATTGAAATGTGTGGTATCTAACTTACTGGGTGACAGCTTGGCAACCATACATTTTAACACTAACCGCTTGGATACGTAGCCGGAGATCTCACTATAGCGTACTAGTGAGGCAGAGCTCTGAGTAGCAAAGCCTTGAAAAGGACACACATCCTAAGTAAATTAATTAATCCATCAAATTATATCTATGGGGTAGTACACGATGGTATTTGCGTCTAAATGACCAGTCCGAATAGGGAAGTACCTCCGCCCAACAGAATACCTCGGCCATAATAATTTCGTGTTTTGTTCTCGGCGCTAAATAGGGTAGCCAGAGCTGACTGGAGAGGTCTTGTGCTGTCAGTGGAAAGACCAAAGGCTATTCTTGCTTTGTCTTCTATACTGACGGCACAGAAACTCTCTGTGTTCACAGGGTCGAACAGCACGAGTATGACTCCCCTGGTGTTGCACACTTACATAGGCCACGGTAACCACTTTCCATCAGGTGGGCCGTGTGATAGTCTGCCATCTCAGTAGTATAAAAAAACCAATAAGGCTTTTGGGGCACAAAGTAAACTTCACATGCATGCAGGAAAATCTATAATTGACGTAAGAGACACTGGTGTCAGTTTTTGAAGTGAAAACTTCTTTAGCGGCGTTGAATGGGTAAAAATTATTATACTTGCGTCAGGATCGCTTGACCTTTGAACCGTAACCGACGACTGACGTCATACAACATTAGCAAAAGATTGTTTATTTTGTCAAGTACGATATGAAGCTTCGTAGCTAAGCTGTAAACGCTTCGACTGTGAGTCCTTATGGTTTCAGATGTTACCGGGTTCGAACCTGGGCTTCTGACACTTTTTGTGATATTTTTTTCTTTCTGTAATTTATTACTTTTTGTGATTATTTTTTCTTTTTGGGATTCAATAATTTTTTCGGGCAGAAAATTAGTGATGAGTATGGTATGTTCTTTTTATCTTTTACTCTGTATATAACAAAGAAAGAAAAAAAGAATAAGTTTTCACTTCTACGGGCACTCCCGGAGTGCAACCCGTGTTTTTTCTCGGTTGAGAGGACAGATGACAGTCACTCACACAAAAACTTAACCAATAGATGTAGAAACAGGAGCGGACTCTTGCTCCAAAGTGCGGATGCGATTGGTATTGGCAAGAAGAGGTAATGGCCGTCAGCAATCGTATGGTATTGACCATAAACTTTTGTGTTATATTTAAATAATCGATATGTCGCAGACAACTAGCTTAGTCAGCTATTTAATTAACTGCCTAGGCTGGTAAATAAATGGCGCCGTTCAATTAATCGCTTGAATGATGTTCAGGCATTTAATTAAATGGCTGGGCAAATGGCTTGGATTGATGACGTCCAATTACTTGCTTAATCATGTTATCAAACAGCTAAGAAAATGACTTATTTCTGCATAGTTATAAAAAATATCGGACTGCGCAGCTATTTCAATAAAGCTAGCACTAATTTTCTGTGAACACACCTCTATTTACCCCCTCAGAGACATACCTACAGATGTGAGTATATGTATGTATGTATGTAACGAGTGCTCCATCCAACGAGTGGCCTAAGAATTAGCCAGCCAGTTTATTAAATATTGTAATAAACGTTACGGCTGAATATTATTCAGGCCGTTAATTGAACGGCGCCGTTTAGTTAACTGCCTAGGCAGTTAATTGTACGGCTGATTAAGCTAGTTGGCGGCAACACATACATAGAGTTAATAATGTGCCGTGTTGGTTCCCGGTGGATTAAAATAGGGCTATATAAGTCTTCAGGCTTTCACGGCCGGCGTTGCATGTAGAATATACTGCTTCCGGGCTGATTGGCCGTGGTCGATGTGAAACTTGCGTTCCAGACGTTTCGTCGATCACTGCGGTCGACATCTTCAGTGGCGCAGGGCCGGGCGACGACAACTTCGGAGACCTTGCCTCGCCGGCGGCTGAGTTGCGACTGATGCCAAGTCTTGAATCACAGGTGTATTTATAGGCACGGTCGGAGCGGGGATGTGCCACTGAAGATGTCGACCGCAGTGATCGACGAAACGTCTGGAACGCAAGTTTCACATCGACTACGGCCCAACAGCCCGGAAGCAGTATATTCTACATAAAATAGGGTTAGCCTATTTCTTCCTGTGCGTGTCTTAGAAGGTAACTAAGGGATAGGGCAGCTCTCCATCCGACATACAACATACAGCCCATCACTGAATGCCTGACCGAAAATCATAGTTGACGAAATGTGGGTACTAATACACCTCTGCTTACTCCTTCGGGAATTTATAGGCGTGAGTTTATCTATGTATGTGATTTTATAAAGGTAAACAGTTTGTGTGATTGTTCGTGCGACACATTAGTGAAGCCGAGGCGAGTAGTCTAGTGTTTTAAAATTTGATATTATAATTCATACTAATATTATAAATGCGAAAGTATCTCTGTCTGTCTGACTGTCGATCTGTCTGTCTGTCTGTATGTTACGCTTTCACGCCTAAACCACTGAACCGATTTTGATGAAATTTGGTATAGGTGTAGATTAGACCTTGAGAAAGGACATAGGCTATGTTTAGTCGCGATAACCGACATCCACGCGGGCGGAGCCGCGGGCGAAAGCTAGTGTTTTATAAACTTTTGAATGGATAATGAAACTTGGTTAGAGAACATGAAGGTTAACGTCTCAGTTTTATAACTCACGACATGTATCTTAGACCTTGTTGGGCTTACTTTCAGGACAACAAAATCTTAATAATAGGGGTTAAAGTATAAAATTGCCGTTTCATTGTAATAGGTACTTCGAATTGACATAGAACCTTCATGGTTTGAGATTTTTGAGTGAAACTTTTTCCACATGGTACCTATGTAGTTCTTCATTTAAAAATGTGCAACATTCGATTATCGACTTTCAGTTGTTTTTTTTATTCAGCTTAGACAAGAAAGATGGATACTTCGAAAATTCGAGTGATTTTTGAATACGAGTTCCGACGCGGAACTAACGCGGCAGAAACAGCTCGCAATATCAATGTTGCGTTTGGAGAGGGGACTGCTAATGAACGCACCGTGCGATTTTGGTTTAAACGCTTTCGTGATGGAAACTTTGATTTGAAGAACGAACCACGAGGAAGGCCGTCCACACAGGTGAAAAACAATGAATTGAAAGACATGGTGGAAGCCGATCCGAGCTGCATGGTTTAACGTTACCTTACCAACAATATTGACTCATTTGCGTCAAATCAATAAAATAAAAAAAAGGTGAAAAATGGGTACCTCATGATTTGACTGATCTGCAGAAAGAAATACGTGTTGAAACTTGTGTTGCCTTGTTGAATCGATACAGAAATGAAGGAATATTGGATCGAATTGTGACATGTGATGAAAAGTGGATCTTTTACGATAACCGTAAGCGAAAAATGCAATGGCTGACCCCAGGTGAAACGCCACAACAGTGTCCTAAAGCAAAGCTTACCAATAAAAAGGTAATGGTAACTGTTTGGTGGTCTCAGCATGGTGTTATTCACTATAGCTTTCTACGATCTGGTCAAGCAATAACGGCAGATGTCTACTGTGCCGAACTCCGAACAATGATAGCAAAACTAGCAGTGAAACAGCCCCGACTCATGAATCGATCTTCACCATTATTGCTCCATGATAACGCGAGACCTCATACAGCACGAGAAACCGTTTTAACTCTACAGGAACTGCAATTAGAAACTATCCGTCACCCTCCGTATTCGCCAGACCTTCCAACAGACTACCATTTTTTTCGTGATTTGGACAATTTTCTATGTGATAAAAAGTTTTTTTCTCAGGAGGCAGTACAAAATGCTTTCACACAGTTTGTCGAATCTAGATCACCAGAGTTCTATCGCAAAGGCATAAATGACCTTCCTACTAGATGGCAGCAATGTATAGATAATAATGGTAATTATTTTGATTAAATAAATACGTTAAATTAAAAAAAAAACGAATTTCAATTTGTCAGTACAAATCGGCAATTTCATACTTTAACCCCTAATATTACCAAGTCTGTATATTTTTAAAGTTGCAACGTTTGTGAAATGTAACCCTCATCTATTTCCGACCTTAGGAGCAACAGTTCCCCGAAACAGGCGGGATAACACTGTGCTTCGTTTGCACAAGGCAAAAACAGCCCTTATGCGCATAGTATTATTTGTATGGCGCCTATATTATTTAATAAATTACGTAGAAATTGGAAGGAGATGAGCGGCAATGCATTTAAACTGACATTAAAAAAATTCTTGGTGCAAAAAGCATATTACAAAGATACAGAATTTCTAGATGACAAGATTGAGACATGAGATATTATTGACGTTCTATGTATATCTATGTATTGACATTATAATTTCATTGTAACATTATTGTTATTATTATTGTAATTTTTTGACATTTTCTGTCATAATAATATTTATAACAATGTAAAATTTTAATTAATTATATTATATTACTTAAATCTTACTTAAATAGTATTTTGTGTTGTGTATTTTATATTATATCTGATTAAATGACTTTACCAATCTTACTTGACATTTTGATTTAGACTCATATTGACGTCGATTCGGTTTGGCAAAATTCCGACTAAACTAAACTATAATTAGTTTAGTCACGTCAAATTGCGGTTTCTTATTCGGGAAAACACCAACTAACTTAATTTGACAGGACTAAACTTTTTTTAGTTTAGTCGAATTCAATTGAGTGAAAACCTCCATTTTGCTATTCGGTAAGGCAAAATTTTATTCCTGTCAAACTAAAATCCGACTTATTTTAGTGGCCATATTTTTGGTCACGATTAAACTAAACTAAACCTTGTTCTGCTGATTGTTTGTGCTGGTTGAAATTTTTAAATTACAGAAAAATGAACTGCTTTTTTCGAGGAGCAAGAAAGGTAAATAAGAAAATTTATCAACTAAATATATGTTTATTTGTTCAAAACTGACCTAGCAGTAAAAAATTCCGCATCAATGCCATTGTGGAGAAGCAGTTGACGGACTCGGACACCATGGCCTGTCATGCTGCACGAGCGCGGGGCGAATTCCACGGCACGCCAGCCTCAACGACATAATCCGCCGTGCTCTTGTCATTGCTGGTGTGCCAGCTGTGCTTGAACCAAACGGTGTGGCGCGCGATGATGGCAAGAGACTGGATGGTATGTCAATAATGCCTTGGAAAATGGGTAGGACTCTGGTATGGGATGCAACATGCGTCGACACCATTGCCCTACCCATATACCTGGCACGGCTGGCTGTGCCGGTCCCGCTGCAGCTTCTGCAGAGGCTGTTAAGCGGCGCAAATACTCCAATCTTATTGGAGATTATGAATTTGTGCCGTTTGGAGTCGAAACGTTTGGGCCTTGGGGTCCGAGCGCCCGCAATCTCTTCAGGGAGATTGCGAAACGTATGGTTGACGCTTCTCGTGACCAGAAGGCTGGCCTCTTTTCAGGTCACAGATTAAGTATTGCCATACGTGGCAATGCTGCTAGTCTTCTGGGAACGCTACCACAAGAGGCATGCGATGCGGATGAATTCTACAACGCATTTTAACTTTTAGTTTTATTTTTTTTATTATATTTAGTATTGTGTATATATAGTAACATCATTAATTTAATTTAATTTTTGCCAATACATCTGTAATATAAATATGTAAAACTTGTGTAACAATAAAAATAATTGAAAAATTAACAATTATCATAAAGTTTGGGTTTGAAATTTATTTTACGGTTAGGAATTTATTTGTTTTACAGAAATCGGAAAACGGGCCAGGTTGCTTAGGTCAAAGGGATGCATCAAATCCGTTTGAGATGGCCGACCGCAAATTTAGAAAATTCTTTAAGGTCCCGTCATCAGCGGCCAAGTTGCTGTTGGAGATACTTGAAAATCACCCTAGATTAAGCGAAGAGGATTTTTTTGTTATTGTGACCACTGGGTCCCCACTACGAACAAATTTTATTAGTGACTAATAAAATATTCTAGATGGCGTTATGTGTATCAATTTAACATAAAATTCTAAATGAACAAGAATTGAATCCTATAAATATTATTTTCTCATAAAATTTTAATATTTGTTCCTCATAAACATATAATAATGAACTTTGAAACCTAATTTCGACAATTTGTTATAATTATGCAGCGCCCTTCCCGTCTTTTATCGGTACTATAATGATACTGCCGATACTGTGCACTACGTTACACACAATAGATGGCGTGTTATTCAATTCTCTATATTTTCACGGCTGTTACTCAAACAAAAAACATATCGAACGAGATTTACTGCAATTAACAATTGATTAGTTTCTTTTTTAATTATTTTAGGAATATGATTAAAACTAACAATTAAAAAGTTACTTCTGTTCTGTATTTTTTTAACGTTTATTGTTGAAGAAAACCGCTGTTTTTATAATCTACGAAATTTCGTAGGTATCGCCCTTTGTTCCGAACATACAACGCCGCCAACTTGAGTGTTAGGGTTGTCACTTTGTCAATGAAAATTAAACAATCCTATAAAACGTTTAGAATGCTTATTTATTTTTAACCCCCCACGCGAAAAGAATAAGTCATAATAATATTATTTGTTTAAAATTAAAAAATTATAAAAACTCTCCCCAGTGTTCTAGGGTACATATTTGTTCATGTTAGTTCACATATTAGTACTTGGGTGAACAAAAGCAAAACGTTGGATTTTTGGCGCCAAAATGTATTTTGTTATTTTTTTTCGCTCTAAGTTATCAATAAGGTTATTAAAATAAGGGAAAATTAGAAGGCACTTGCATAATACCTTCTGAGGGTGTCAAAACTGTCAAACTAGGGACAGCATTTTGTAATGGCGGTCACTATTTTATGGATTGCACCCCAGTTTACCATTAAGCGGGGAGCAGTCAATTTGAAATATTTAAAGCAATTTAAACAAATTAAGAAAAATAACGCACCTGTGCCGCGCGCCTTGTGTAGGTAATACTAGGTTAGGTAGGTAGTACTAGATAGGTAGGTAGTACCTGCTTCTTACCTATTAGAAATAACAAGGGCTTTTAAACATGCTGAGTACGGATTTGAAAAAAAAAATGATATTTGGAATATTTCTCGCATATTTCTACTGAAATAATAACGGTAGGTACCTACTTTCTGCCTCATTTTTTAAAGACTACCTATCTACTGGGGTACTTTCTGAGTTGGTGTAGTGTAAATAATGAATTTATATAATTTTGCCACAGGCATTTTTCCAGTTTCCACTGGAGTTAGAACTCTTAAAATTACTTTTTCAATCGGTAAGTACCGGGTTTTGGAGCTTAGACCCCCGGTGGCCGACGCCCGACTGAGAATCCGTATCCAAATTAGTATTCTTTCTACTTTTGCACAACCCTGGGTGACCGTTCTTAACATTTGAAGTTATAAGCGATATTAGCCAGGTCGGTGGGTCGGATGGGTGACCGTGAAAATAACAAGAAGGTAGGTAGGTATCTACGTAATACCTTTTAGTTAAACGGCTTTATTAATTGAAAGTATGACATCTCAGGCAGGTATATTGTCGTCTGAAAAGACACACGCCTTCCTACTTACCTACCTACCTATCAAATTTAATATCAGATCAATTACTCAACAGGAATAGGGTAACATTTATACCTAAGTACATAAAGCGAACTTAATAAAATATATCTACATCAAGGTAGTCAGTAGTAGTAGTACCTACCGCACATACAACGACACACGGCGACGAGCCAAGCAAGCGGATGATATACCTACCTATAACGAGCTCCTATGAGACGACTTTCTCGCTTCTACACGAATATCGCAAATGCAAAATGGCAATCGTTAAAGAAAGTTTGAGCCCTTCGAAGACCGATGTCAAATCTCTCATAGGATTGGTGACTTGGTGACCATTCCTCAATTAAAGAATTTTTGTTGAAAGATTCCATTAGCTCCATTAGCTCTTCTACTGTCCTAACAGTAGGGGTAGGACCCGTAGGTCAGACGGTAGTCGGTCAGGTAAAATTTAAGGAGTCCGAGTCATTTTGAGTTATTCGTACACCCCCAGTGATAAACGGATGGGACTCTAGCGCAAGCTTTCTTCTTGAGGATAGTAGGTCAAACGGCAGTCGCTAATGTAAAAGTCAAGGGGCTGAGTCATTTTGAGCTATTCGTACCACCCACTGATTAACGGATGCGAGTCTGGTGCAATTTTGCTTCTTGAGGATAGTAGGTCAAACGGCAGTCGCGCATGTAAAAGTCAAGGGGCTGAGTCATTTTGAGCTATTCGTACCACCCACTGATTAACGGATACGAGTCTGGTGCAATTTTGCTTCTTGAGGATAGTAGGTCAAACGGCAGTCGCTCATGTAAAAGTTAAGGGGCTGAGGAATTTTGAGCTATTCGTACACCCACTGATTAATGCATGCGACTCTGACGCAAGTTTTCTTCTTGAGGATAGTAGGTCAAACGGCTGTCGCTCATGTAAAAGTCCAGGGGCTGAGTCATTTTGAGCTATTCGTACCACCCACTGATTAACGGATGCGAGTCTGGTGCATTTTGCTTCTTGAGGATAGTAGGTCAAACGGCAGTCGCTCATGTAAAAATCAAGGAGCTGAGTCATTTTGAGCTATTCGTATCACCAACTGATTAACGGATGATGCGGCTCTGGTGCAAATTGGCTTCTTGAGGATAGTAGGTCAAACGGCAGTCGCTCATGTAAAAGTCAAGGGACTGAGGAATTTTGAGCTATTCGTACACCCACTGATTAATGCATGCGACTCTAATGCAAATTTTCTTCTTGAGCATAGTAGGTCAAACGGCAGTCGCTCATGTAAAAGTCAAGGGGCTGAGTCATTTTGAGCTATTCGTACCACCCACTGATTAACGGATGCGAGTCTGGCACATTTTGCTTCTTAAGGATAGTAGGTCAAACGGCAGTCGCTCATGTAAAAGTCAAGGAGCTGAGTCATTTTGAGCTATTCGTACCACCCACTGATTAACGGATGCGAGTCTGGTGCAATTTTGCTTCTTGAGGATAGTAGGTCAAACGGCAGTCGCGCATGTAAAAGCCAAGGGGCTGAGTCATTTTGAGCTATTCGTAGTACGTCGTACCACCCACTGATTAACGGATACGAGTCTGGTGCAATTTTGCTTCTTGAGGATAGTAGGTCAAACGCAGTCGCTTATGTAAAAGTCAAGGGGCTGAGGAATTTTGAGCTATTCGTACCACCCACTGATTAAAGGATGCGAGTCTGGTGCAATTTTGCTTCTTGAGGATAGTAGGTCAACGGCAGTCGCTCATGTAAAAGTCAAGGGACTGAGTCATTTTGAGCTATTCGTACCACCCACTGATTAACGGATACGAGTCTGGTGCAATTTTGCTTCTTGAGGATAGTAGGTCAAACGGCAGTCGCTCATGTAAAAGTCAAGGGGCTGAGTCATTTTGAGCTATTCGTACCACCCACTGATTAATGGATGCGACTGTAGTGCAATTTTGCTTCTTGAGGATAGTAGGTCAAACGGCAGTCGCTCATGTAAAAGTCAAGGGGCTGAGTCATTTTGAGCTATTCGTACCACCCACTGATTAATGGATGCGACTGTAGTGCAATTTTGCTTCTTGAGGATAGTAGGTCAAACGGCAGTCGCTCATGTAAAAGTCAAAGGGGCTGAGTCATTTTGAGCTATTCGTACCACCCACTGATTAGTGGATGCGACTCTAGTGCAATTTTGCTTCTTGAGGATAGTAGGTCAAACGGCAGTCGCTCATGTTAAAGTCAAGGGGATGAGTCATTTTGAGCTATTCGTACCACCCACTGATTAATGGATGCGACTCTAGTGCAATTTTGCTTCTTGAGGATAGTAGGTCAAACGGCAGTCGCTCATGTAAAAGTCAAGGGGCTGAGTCATTTTGAGCTATTCGTACCACCCACTGATTAATGGTTGCGACCCTAGTGCAATTTTGCTTCTTGAGGATAGTAGGTCAAACGGCAGTCGCTCATGTAAAAGTCAAGGGGCTGAGTCATTTTGAGCTATTCGTACACCCACTGATTAATGGATGCGACTGTCGTGCAATTTTGCTTCTTGAGGATAGTAGGTCAAACGGCAGTCGCTCATGTAAAAGTCAAGGGGCTGAGGCACTTTGTTTTGAGCCGTTCGTCGTGCCGGAACAAAATGGCGAGAGTAGGAACCTAGTCATATTTATTCGTGTATATAGGTGCATAGATACCTACATACGATATTTACATATTCTTGTCCCATTCTAGGTATGCCGACGTCCCACGTCGTTCATAAGTACATATGTAAGGCGGGATTGCTTATGTCGTACTCGACATATACGCGGTGCATCCGCGACGGCTTAGTCGGTTCGAGTTCGAGTCCGACATGTCCACCGACCACCGCGCCGTGCCGCCGCGCCAGCCGCCGGTGATAACAGTTATGTTGAACTCGACTGGATATACCTAGTCTGGCATGAGGTGTGCGTTTTTAATCGGTTCGAGTTCAACATAACCACCAAAAATGACACTAAATTCGTACTCAGCACACCTACTCAAAAACAAGTTAGACCATACCCGTATTGCAATATTGTATAAATTGGACTTTGATTAACATCTAATTCATACTCAGCATACAAGAAATGTGAAGTACCCGATTGCAAGTTTGAAGATGCGATCTATATTATTTTACCTCTTTGGTAATTTATATTATTACTAGCTATTGCCCGCGGCTCCGCCAGCGTGGATGTCCGTTATCGCGGACTGGGGTATGTAAAATAAATAGTAGCCAATTCTTAGAATTCGGTCGAGCCGTTTCGGAGGAGTATGGGAACGAACATTGTGACACGAGAATATTAGATTAATTATTTATACTTCTTGACAAACTATAGCACACCACCATCTAGAAGCTATTACTGCGAAATGTAGACTGAACCTCGGGATATTTCGTTGACATCTAGTGGTGAAAAATAATATTTAAAAATAATGCGCAAAATAGCCCAAGTTATGGTGGTCTAATTTTTTTGTAAGGAATGGGGTATCTATACTTTAGTATTATGTTATCTGTACCCATATTTCAATTTTCTACCTACAGCGCGGCGGCCATATTGGAGGCCAAAAATGACGTCAAATTCGAACTCAGCATACTCGAAAACTCATTAAACCACACCCATATTGTAATTTATCTAGGACACCGCGGCAGCTATATTGGATCCCAAAAATGACATCAAATTCACACTCAGCACACTCGAAAACCTATTAAACCATACCCATGTTGCAATTTTCTACCGACAGCGCGGCGGCCATATTGGAGGCCAAAACTGACGTCAAATTCGAACTCAGCATACTCGAAAACCCATAAAACCATACCCATATTGCAATTTAGCTAGGACACCGTGGCAGCCATATTGAATTCCAAAAATGACATCAAATTCACACTCAGCATACTCAAAAACCTATTAAACCATACCCATATTGCAATTTTGCTACCTACAGCGCGCCGGCCATATTGGAGGCCAAAACTGACGTCAAATTCGAACTCAGCATACTCGAAAACCCATTAGACCATACCCATATTGCAATTTAGTTAGGAAACCGTGGCGGCCATATTGGATACCAAAAATGACATCAAATTCACACTCAGCATACTCAAAAACCTATTAAACCATACCCATATTGCAATTTTATATCTACAGCGCGGCGGCCATATTGGAGGCCAAAACTGACGTCAAATTCGAACTCAGCATACTCGAAAACCCATAAAACCATACCCATATTGCAATTTAGCTAGGACACCGTGGTGGCCATTATGGATTCCAAAAATGACATCTTATTCGTTATCAACACACTCAAGAACCCTCTTATCTGGCAAACGAGGGTATTACCCTTTTTTCTTGCGAAGATCCGCTGTGGAAAAAGCCCGATTGCGAGTTTGGAGATGCGGTCTATACTAACATCATTCACAGTCAATCTTCCTAAATAAATAGTAGTAATATTGTGCCTACCTATGTTTATTTATATTGTCATTTATGTATGACACTTCTTATCGTTGAAAATATAGTACACCACCATCTAGCAGCTACTACTGTAAAACGTAAGCTGAACCTCGGGCTATATTGTTGACATCTAGTGGCGAATATTAATATTTAAATTTAGCCCGTAAAATTGCCCGAGTTATGATGGCCTCATTTTTTTGTATGGGATGAGGTATCTGTACTTTAGTATTATGTTATCTGTGTTGTGACATACTTATTTATTTTTCCTCTTTTCACGTAATATTCCCATTAGACGGCCTACTTTCTTTCTCTAAGGACGTTGTCATTCGTTCATTGAATTCACAGATTAAAAAGGGTTTATTCAATTTAGTCGTGTGACCTTGACTAAAAATGCATGCACTATTTTTAGTTCGGTGGCCAAACCGAATAGACAAAGCGTTGAACTAAACTAAAATAAGATAATTTTTAGTTTAGTTTAGTTTAATCGGGTGGACATGCCGAATTAAAACCATTATGTATTATTTGAATTGTTGTTTTCTTAATGGATGTAAACATAATTAATTAACATTTGTACACCGTCACAAAAACGGCTGAACATGTTGGACATAATCACTGACCAACATCTTGGATGCATATGTATGTATAACAAATGTTTAAACGAATAAATATTTTGATTTGATTTGATTTGAAGACTAAATCGCGAGGCGTACGAGGCCCTGGTGCACGCGGATTGTTTTATAATGCTGAGTCCCTGAATCGGTGGCTTACAAAAACTGCTGAATGTTTGTGTCAGGTATGCGGAACGACACGGCCTACAATATAATGTCAGGAAGAGTGAATTTATAGTGCTTAAAGCGCGAAATGTAAATTATACAAACACACCTCCAGTCTTCCTGAAGCATGAGCCATTACAAAGAGTGTACGAGTTCAAATACCTAGGACACTGGGTTACTGATAGCCTCAAGGATAGTTTGGATATTGACAGAGAGCGGAGGGCGCTGGCTGTCAGGTGCAACATGGTCTGGAGGGCGCTGGATCCATTCAGTATTTTTTACGTGAAAGTGTAACAAACATCCATCCAAACTTACAAACTTGCGCCTATTAGTAGAATTTGCTTGTGTGCATTTGAAATTAGAATTTCAGAAGACACTCAAGAAATAAGTATTGCGCGTATTAAACCCATTTTAGGACCAAGATATATGTCCCAAACATTATTTAAAGTTAATCTACTGACCATAGTTACGGTTATGAAACTATTAAACATAAAACATTTTAATGGCTGTGTTCATCCAGAGCATTTATTTTAATAAGCAAACACACTAGGATATTACGCTTTGTTGCACTAGCATAAAAGGCTTTAATAATCCATTAGCTTAGGTACTTAACTGAACGTAAATAATCTTTTTGTGTCTTTTTAATGTCAGTTTATTAATATTTTTCTGTTTAGAAACTCATTTTGAAGACTACAAAACGAAATTGAAAACTAGTTAGTCAGTTACCTAGCCTACTTTATTTGTTCGTTGTTATAAAAAGTTGCTATGCGCGTCCCCGCAGCGGGGGCGAGTCGGGCACCGCGCAGTCCTCCCTCCCGAGTAGAACCAGACCGAGAGGGATAGCCCTGGGTCAGCCGGGGTGCGAGGTATATGTCAAAGACAACCTCACCTTCGGCCTAGCACAACGACCCACAGACGGCGTGCGGTTTAGTCAGTTCGAGTCCGACATAGTCTCCCCCTACGGCTCCGGAGAGGGAGAAAAAAGACTGTATGCCTTTAGTTAAGTACCTAACTGGTCATCATCCTCCTTGCGTAAATCTCAATTGCATTACCTCAATATCTGGATTCCACTTAAACATGATTAAAGGTGATTTTCCACCAGAGGGGCGAGACGAGACGAGGCGAGAAGAGAATTGAAATCGCACTGACCCTTTTCCACTAAAAATTGCCATCGCGAGCATGCTTCATATATAAACGTACTAGCTGTCGCCCGCGGCTCCGCCCGCGTGGATGTCGGTTATCGCGAATCGGACTATAATTTGAGATTTAAACTATCCTATCTCTCAAGTTGGATCGAACTGCACATGGTGTGCGAATTTTATTATAATCGGTTAAGTGGTTTAGGAGTCCATTGAGGACAAACATTGTGACACGAGATTTATATAAATTAAGATTTTAGACAGCTTACACACAATGCTGGATATAACTTTGTTCTAGCGTCAATGCCGAAAACTCCGAACAAAAATTAGGCGTCAAATATTCTCGTCAATCGACACTGTTTCCACCAAAGATGCACTGCAAGAGGGTTGAAAATTTGTTATACAAATTTCAATTCTCTCCTCGCGTCGCCTCGCCTAGCCACTCTGTTGGAAAATCACCTTGAAGGTGATTTATACTCTATATGGGAACCAATACGGTTAATTTTTGTACAAACAAATATTTCAATTCACGCCTCGCATATTCTCGTCAATCCACACTGTTTCCACCAAAGATACGCTGGGAGAGAATTGAAAATTTGCCATACACATTTCAATTCTCTCCTCGCCTCGTCTCGTCTCGCCCCTCTGGTGGAAAATCATCTTTATACTTGTTTTTTTTTTGTTATATTGAAAGTGACTACCGTCTGACCACCAATCTGGGTTAGCCAACTACTCACAGAGGGCATCAAAATAAATAAAATAGGCCTCCGTCTTGACATAACGACTATTGGTAACCGGGGCCGACGTTTTTTATTTATTCTTTATTTATTTATTTCTCATTACAACTATCATTACAGGATTTCCCAATGCAATAGTGTAGCTATCTTATTTCTTTGAGTGTTTTAATTATGACCGTGCTAACGTATAACTATTAGCGTGCCCTCCAAAGTAGGGAAGCGCATGATGAATAAACACTTGTGGTCATCCACAAAAATAGCAAGGCTAGGTAGCTTAACTCACTGATCGTTTTTTTTAAGTGCCCTATATCCCCACAGATACCCAGAACCTTAGCAGGAGGGAGATGTTATATCGGACTCCAACCGACTAAACCGCAAGCCGTCTGTGGGTCTCAGGGTAAAGCCGAAGGTAAGGTTGCATTTCCCTCGCACCGAGTGAGCGCACCTACTCCTCTAGCCATATGGTTACTCGTTGGCTGGCGTATTCTAGAACAGAATAATGAATCTATGGGATTGACACGTTTATAACAGTCGTTAACGTATGTCAATCTTACATTGATCAATCTATTCTATTCTATTCTAAAAACGTTTTGTCACCGGCCCCTCTAGTCATAGACGAATGTATGGAATTGGACATATATGACAGTCGTTAACATAATGTCATAAATGTTAAATCCCGTACATTCGTTATTCTATTCCATCAAACACCGGCCAACGAATTGCCTCTTCTCACAGGACAGAGGCGCTGGTCTGGAGCGCCATTATTATTATGTCATCATAAAAATTGATATTGTATAATAATGCTTTGCGTAAAAACTGCGGCATAAAAATCTCATTTCTCAAGTAATGGGAAGAATATTCATCCTATACTCCAAACAGGGCCTTAATTCTTCTAAAGTAAAACTATTGTCATATGTACTATGGATACTGCAAAAATATTCTATTAATTTTAGACTTTAATACAATACCGTTAATGTCTAAAATTAAATGGCTTTTCGTAAAGTCAATGTAAAAAATCTTATGTGACTCTGTTCGTTTATTAATCAAGGGCAAGGGGAAGAGAGGCATCAAGGAGTCAAAGAGACAAGCGAGTAGAAAGAGAAAGAAAATGTACAACAATACGCGATAAGCGACAACCACAGGTGGAGCCGCGGGGTAACAGCTAGAACGACTACATGTCGCCTCTTTGCTTCAATAAC
Source organism: Eilema caniola (assembly GCA_949126895.1). Classification (NCBI taxonomy): domain Eukaryota; kingdom Metazoa; phylum Arthropoda; class Insecta; order Lepidoptera; family Erebidae; genus Eilema; species Eilema caniola. The sequence goes on from OX421475.1 coordinate 1,474,967, forward strand.
GTGACATATCCGAAAAATCGTTTTTTTTATTGTTTGATAATTAAAACCGCCGTATCCGATTTTATTTTCTCAAAAAACGTGGTATTTTTTACGCGCGAAATAGCTAATCTGTGGGTGAAAAAGACAGCGCCACTGTGATACATCACAATATCACGTTGTCTCTTACTGCGGAGAGGTTTGATGCGACAACGCAACATAATAGTAGCCACCGCGCGCTTGCAGCGGAAGGTGTTAAAGAATTTCTGCAAAAACGTGACTTATCGACCATATCGCGTTTTAATTGCAAAGGTAAGGTTCATTTTAAATACGATTTTTAATTTAAAATGTGATATGTAACTTTGACACATTGATATTGAAAAATAATACGGAAGGTCGATTGTTATATTATGTTTATGTCACACTGCTGCCGAAAAGCTGTTAGTTTTGCTTTGTCTTAACTTACGATGTAACATTGTAGGTAATAAAACTTTTTCTAATATAAAATTTAAGCTATAGATAATTGTTTATGTCTCGTTTTAGAACAAAAATAAATTTGTTTTCTTGGAATTATTTCCAAATAGTACTTTGTTAATGCTAAAACTAATAGCCATTGGTACTTAATTTTTCAGATGGAACCTAGAAGTATAAAACTAGTTAAACTGGCAATGACAATGGAACATGCAAATAGTCCTGAAATAAACACAAGTGTAGGTAACTACGTATTTGTGTGTAGGTATAACCATAAATCTTAGTATACCTACTTCGCTGTGCGAGATACCAACGCGCGTCTGACTTAAATACTAGTTCTATCTACTATTTAAATAATGCACAGAAATATGGGTACTAAGTGATAATAATATTTTAGTAATAATGTTTGATTCGTACAAATCCTAATCTATGCCTCATAATAAAACTAATTAATTACGTCTGCGAGTTCGTTAGTTAGTTTGTTACGCTGTCACGCCTACTATAGTAATTATTCAAGTGATTATTACACGCTATTATTCTCGAACACGTTATCAGGCGTGCATAGTAGGTTAAAAAAGGTACATTATAAATCAAAGAAGGTACTAAAATATTTTAAAGATTTAAAGCAACAGAACGTCTTTTGTTTTAGAAAATTACACAGCGTGGAGGATGCAAATATAGAGGATGTAATGGACGTAAATGAAGTTGTAGATACTGTAGCAGAAAAAAAAACTGAGACAACTGTTCTTGAGACTTTACCTTCAGCTTACCATCAGGCGAGGTAAAGTCAAATAGACGTGTCCTATTTATAAAAAAAAAATCTAATTGCCATCGTTGTAATTCAACTAGTAGTAGCAGTAATTCGTCGACTGACTCCTCATCGTCATCAAGCAGATTTAAGCTAAAGATGCTTTAACTTGTCTAGTAAAATGTGATCTCGGCTCCACGTCATAATTTCGAAATAATCTGGCCGACCGTCAAAATTCCGAACGCTCATTTCGCCGATAATTAATTCAACGTATGATTGTATGGTCGACTGTTAAAACTCCGAATGGTCATTTCGCCGATGATCAGTTTTACGAATGATTGTATGGTCGACTGTTAAAACTTCGAAAGCTTATTACACCGATGATGAACTTCATCATTATTTGTGGTATTATGTTGTGATGAAGAAATCCGTTTAATCACAGTGTAGAGACACAGTGCAGCGTTACGCTGATGTGGCACAGTTCAATGGGTCTAGTTCATAATATCAACAGTCACTATATCGATGATCGCTGTATCGAAAATTCCATCGACAGGCTAATGTATCGACAGTACCTCAAATCGATGGTACGCTACATCGACAGTACGCTAAATCGTTGGTACACTACATCGTTAGTCCACTAAAACGATGGTATGCTACATCGTCAGTAAACTAAATCGTCGTCAGTAAACCAATAGTACGCTGCATCTACTACCCGACCCGAGCAACAGTAAGAAAAAATATTTATTTCTGCATAGTTATAAAAACAAATGCGTAATGTGCATTCGAAGTTTTAACAGTCGACCATACAATAATTAGTAGAACTGATTATCGGCGGAATGACCATTCGGAGTTTTAACAGTCGACCATACAACCATTCGTTGAATTCATCATCGGCGAAATGAGCGTTCAGAATTTTGACGGTCGGCCAGATTATTTCGAAATTATGACGTGGACTCTGTAATCTCAGTAAGTAAGCGATACAAATTGTGATTATTTTTGTAGCAGGTATTAAGTTGGTTTTGTCATAATATAAATTACAATAAGTGAGGTATCGGTTCCTCTTTTTTTCAATAAAAATTGATTCTCAAATCCAATAGTTTTTATTTCTTCAATGTTTATTTATGACATAACTCAGTGTCATAACAAAAGTAATATCATCAACACCGTGACTACTTAGGTTATAACACTTATGATATTAATTTTTTGCAAGAATAAAGTGATATATTTTCCCCCTTTTTGAAATTGAAGTCAATTTCTTGCTAAGCTTTCAAATAGCCAAGATTTTAACAACTTTTCAAATACTATATTTGTTGTATTAAATAATAAATTAATGATCTACAGTAAAAAAGTTCTTTGTTTCGTCACAATTGTGTTTTGTAAGTTAAAAATCAGTCTCCTGTAAAATTGCAGTTTTCAAGATAACACATTATCGAAGCAAAGAGGCGATGTCCATTCTCTAAATCCGCCTTCACTCACATTCACTCACATTAAAAAACTTTTTGTCCAATTGTGCTGCTAAGGAATCATAAACCACCAAATTTATGCAACGAAATCAGACTCTATGTAAAATTCCTTCGTGATAACGTGATTGGTGCTACAGTATTGACTGGTCCAGCAGTGGGGCATAACAGTGCTGATACCTCGCATATCTATGATACCAACGGATTTGCCTTTTCACTGTAAGCCAATTAAATTTGCGGTGAAGGTATCGTTTGCGGTAACAATTAATAAGGCCCAGGGACAAACACTTAAGTACGTAGGAATAGATTTACGCCAAGTGTGTTTTTCCTACGGGCAACTAAATGTTGCTCTGTCGAGATCTGGTTTGGATGAAAATCAATTTCTACTTCTACCGGACGATAAAACTAAAAATATAGTACATAGAAGTACTTAAATATACCATTGGATATGAGTTTTTTCAGAATAACCTAAAACTGTGCATCTACCATATTATCTCAGCATCACATCAAGGTTGACTGGCAGAGAATGCCTAAGGCAAAAAGCCTTTGTACATTTTATTATTGTTTTTAAATAAAAAAATTAATCCTGAAAGTCACTACCTATACCCCTCAAAGTCACTATTCGCGATTCAGAAGTCGCGGGCACTAATAGTTGGTAGATAAAATTGCATCTACCAGTCTGATGTAGTCACCGTGTGATACTAAGGTCACGAGAGTAATTTCATCATGCCGTCGGTACACTGTTTAATTGCAATGCATTGCAAGAATAATTATATTAATGCAATGCATTGCAATAAAAAATGCAGCTTACTTAATGGACGTGAAAAATCTCTATATATGAAAATGAGTTGCTGAAATTTATCTACGGGCATCGATGCTGAATGACTGCGCCAAACTAAGATTCTTCAAGAAGGGTAGTTAGTTACTTACAGAGTCAGCAGCATGAGCGTGACGATAGGGCGTCACACTATTGCACACATCTATAGGTCACGGTAAACACTTTCCATCAGGTGGGCTGTATCTCAGTTTTAAAAGAATTCTTTTATTGTGTGTTATTGTCTGGATAAGTTTTATATTTCAGTAGACAAATAAAACCAAACATTTTTTTTAAACTCATATTATGAATATTGAGTCAGTGACTGTTATTATAAACAAAACTGAAATGAAATGAAATGAAATAGTTTATTTGACAAAACAAAAAAAATTGACAATGTAGTACATCTGAGTGAACTTTGGCGTAACATATAAATTTAAATAATTCACAAAAATTGTACATAATTGACTATAAAGGAGTGAGATCCTGTTCTCCTAGCTAGGCTATGAAATAGCCTGTGTTAAGGATGAACAGTTTGCGCACCCCCATAGGTTGACAAACATCAAAATAATATGAAATGAACAACATATTCAACATCAATTTAAATCTAACATTAATCTTGATTACCCATTACGGTTTCTCAATACGTTTCTTATTTGCATAAAGACACGCGCGCGCGCGCGCTTGTGTGTGTGTGTGTGCGTGTGCGTGTGTGTGTGTGTGTGTGTGGGTGCGTGTGCGTGTGTGTGTGTGTGTGCGTGTGTGTGTGTGTGTGTGTGCGTGTGCGTGTGTGTGTGTGTGGGTGCGTGTGTGTGTGTGTGTGTGTGTGCGTGCGTTTTTTTTTTTTTTTTAGGTTAGTGTGTTTAACATATTCTCTGTTTCTTCAAAAGTTTTACTCATTAAATAATTCTGTACCAGGCACTTACATTCATGACTTGTCAAACCAAAAATAATAATACTTTTACTGACCTGATTGTAGAGAAAAGATCCTAAGTAGTAAACCTGCAAAAAGGAATTTGAAAATGGGAATAATTTACGTGGATAGATCCGTGGGTAACAGTTAGTTTAGAATAATTGCTATTCATATACTTTATAGCTCACTAATGGTCTCCTAACTTCAACTTAATTAATCTAATCTAACAATAATGTGGTTTTAAGAACAGTTTAGCTTGCATTTTACATAATGCTATCTATCTAGACCATCGGAGTGTCCATGAATGTACGAGTTAGTATTCAGTGCAATCATATAATTTTGACAATTGAGATCATAAAGCGATTTTATAAACTACTAGTTGTTGCGCGCGGCTTCGCCTGCGTGGTATTTTGATCCCATTTCCGTGACGACGGAACCCTTTTTTAAATTTTTCTCTGCGTAAAAACCATCCTTGTACTGCAAGGAATATTCTATAAAAAGAATTAGTGAAATCGGTTCAGCTGTTCTCGACATTTGTGCAATACATTCAGCGATTCATTTTATATTATTGACTAGCTGATACCCGTGGCTCTATCCGCGTCGATGTCGGTTAACCGCTATTTTTGACAGCCATAATGGCGCGTTCACTACCGCCACGCCACAATGATTGTGGCGTGGCGGTAGTGAACGCGCCCGTTACGCATGAGGTGCGGGTTCGATCTCCACTCAGTGCCAATATTTGTATGCATGAATATGTATATTTGAATTGGTCTGGGTCTTTCTATCTATACATAAAAAACATAAAATCACGCCTTTATCCCCGGAGGGTTAGGCAGAGGTGAATTGACACCCACATTTCACCAATCTGTATTCGGTCCCACGTAATAGGGGGTGAGCCTATTGCCGTATTCCGCCACTATTGTTGACTCGAGCCATGCATCTGAGGCTGAGTCTGGGCTGTACATATCTGTCTGATGTAGAATTTAATCAGCCCTATCCCTTAGTCGCCTTGTACGACACCACATGAAAAGAGAAAGGGTGGCCCAAATTCTACTCTGCCGGGAACCACGCTATTTATTTATATTTCTATCTATAATATGCATGTATTTACAAAAAAAAGTATCTATGTATGTTTATCCGCATTCTAGATTCCATAACACAAGTTAGTTAAGCTATGCTTACCATGGATCTCGATACCGTAGTGTGAAATGTTGTGGAATATTTTATTTATTTATTTATAACAACCAATTGCGATTAAATAAATGTAAGATTTTAAGTCTGCCTAAGACCTTTCTAAAATAAAAAGTACTGCATCAAAATCTGTTCTGCAGTTTTGCCGTCCATCGTGAACAAACAGATAAGAATTAAAAACATATAATATTTTATATTTAGAATCATTAAAATCTATCACAAACCAAGTATTTTTACCATCGACACACTAGTGTGGTAAAATCGTGTGGACACGAGTCTGGAATGAAATTTTTAAGCATTTTGCATGCAAAATTTTCAAATCGATTAAGATTGGAGAAATATTGACTTGGTCTAGGCGGGGTTTGAACCTGCGATCTTTGTTTTACAGTGGCAATGCTTAACCACTAAGGTACCAGACCTAAAGTATAAAAAAAGAAAAGCTAAACACTTTCCATCAGGTGGACAGTGTGCTTGTCTGCCACCTCAGTTGTATGAAAACAATCAGTCAACAGGAAGGGGGAATAAGATCATTTCGCCGAAATTTTAAATCAAGATCATTTTGAGTTGCTAGTCAAGTCAAGATCAAGCTGACTGTACAAACACGGCCACTTTACAATTATAATAATATAGATGGTTAGATAGATATATTATGAAATGATTTATGATATAATTATTTATTACAGCAATGTCAAAGTAAAAAATGATGTAGCAAGCAAGATCTACTAGTTTCATTTTCGATGTTGCATGCTTCATTAGGTAAATTAAGAGTAAAAAACACAAGTTTAATATGTAATTAGTTTACTTTTAAAGTTTATTACGACATGAAATTTTTTATATGAAACTGTTTGACCTCAATAGTTTTTTGCTTAATAGTTTGGTATGACACTACAATTTTTATTTACAACAACTATTGTGACGGAGAAAGAATACAAGTATCACCACCCCATCTCATCCGAAGGGTGTCGCAAAAAGGGTGCGGGAAAAATACGCAAACGATATCACTGCGAGAGAAGGAAAACTCGAAATAAAACTCTTCACCAACTTTTTATTTATTAAGTAATATAAAATATGTTACATAAATTTTAAAGTAAGACACTAAAACCCTGCAGGGTTTAAGGTAAAAGACCCAATGGTCGACACTGACCCAATAGTCGACACTGACCCAATAGTCGACACTGACCCAATAGTCGACACTTTCGTGAAAAAACTTTATCGTAAGAAAAGTAACTATCTTGTTTACTTGACTTCTTACTTAAAAGACACCTAATGGCATATAATATAAAAATTGTTCCAAAAATTCGCAACACTGCCGTGAATAAATATTGAATTGGCGCCAGCTGTTTCTTAAGATTTTTGTTAAGGGTAGTGATTTTTAATAGGTGTGATATTTTATTTATTAATAATGTTTATCACTATTTTTAGTGCGGATGTTATAAATATGTAACTTGTTAACCTACGTAGACCATTGCCGTATTCTTATGGCTAGATTTTCTATCAGTTGTATGTGATTGTCGACTATTGGTGTTTAGGACCAAAATGTTATCTGCTAAAGTTAATGTCTAGACTATGCTTTAACAGTTAAAAAAGGATGTAACGACCATTCTTTAAAAAATATATGTCATTTTGTAGAGTGAACTTTGTTTTGTCCTAAAAGTGTCTACCTTAATATGTGTCGCGTCTAGCAATAATGAGGGGTCAGGCATTTTTTTTTCCAGCGCGGAAACAGTAGTCCCACGCCTCTCAACATTGGGAGAGGTCCTCCGTACCCAAAGGGTAAAAACGGAACCCTATTAGGTTCTAAGGCTTCGCTATGCGTCTGTCTATCACCAGACTATATTTATTGAACCGTGATAGCTAGACTGTTGACATTTTCACACTGCCGCTATACCTAATAGCATATAAGTAGATATTAATAACAGAATAACATAAATATTTAAGGGGAGCTCTACTGGCTTCATCTCTGGGGTTTTTAAGCTCTTTAAAAAAGGGAGAGCTTCCATTCAACAATTTTACATACATACATACATATAATCACGTCTTTATCTTCGGCGGGTTAGTCAGAGGTGAATTAACACCCACATTTCACCAATCTGTATTCGGTTTTCCGGGCACTATTTAATTGTTGACTCGAGATATGCATCTGAGGCTGAGTCTGGGCTGTACATATCTGTCTGATGTTAAAGTTAATCAGCCCTATCCCTTAGTCGCCTTGTACGACACCACATGGGAAGAGAAGGGGTGGCCCAAATTCTACTCTGCCAGAAACCACGCGGCGAACAATTTTAAGGGAGACTAGTACGAAGCCCTTACAAACTCCGACTCGCACTTGGCCGGTTCAATTGATATCATATTCCGTGCGAAATAATATCACGCATGTAGTAATAATAATATGACAAAAATAATTCACTCGCAACGTTTAAACCGCAATGTGGTGCGACATTTTGAACGTTACTCATTTATGTAATTAAAGCAGCCATTGCACGGCTGTGGAGTAATTAAGGCTTTAAGTATTTTGTTATTAATATTAAAAAATAATAATTAGTAAGGCTTTTGGAGAGCTTTGCGGTTGGTTCTATTCAGTGAAAAGCTACTTGTAAATTGGGAACGGTACAGTGAAAATAGAAAGGACTCCTACACAGGACAACACGAGCAGGGCTTAGATGTCACCCGTATACGGGGCAGATTACTCCTTCAAGAACCAAGCGGTTTGGTGACACCTTTTTTTGTCGCACCATTAAGACCTGGAACTCCTTGCCAGCTCACGTGTTTCCTTCTTCCTTCAGTCCCGGGTCCTTTAAGCGGGGCGTGAAAAAGCATCTGATGAGGCCGTCAAGCTGAGTGCCACCATTGTTAACATGGTACGTGTATGTAATGGTGACACTCTTTCCTGAGACTTTGCCTCCAGCTTAAATTGACGTGACCTATATAAAAAAGAATAGGATATACATATATACACATTAATTATCAATTAATTAGCCTATAGTAATCTACTGCTGGATATTGGCCTCTCTCAATATTGCGCCGTGCCGCGTGGTTCCCGGCAGAGTAGAATTTGGGCGAACCCCTTCTCTTCCCATGTGGTGTCGTACAAGGCGACTAAGGGATAGGGCTGATTAACTTTAACATCAGTCAGATATGTACAGCCCAGACTCAGCCTCAGATGCATGGCTCGAGTCAACAATAGTGCCCTGAATACGGCAATAGGCTCACCCCCTATTACGTGGGACCGAATACAGATTGGTGAAATGTAGGTCTTAATTCACCTCTGCCTAACCCTCCGGGGATGAAGGCGTGATTATATGTATGTATGTATGTATCAATATTGAGAGCCTCTGGCCTAATGTTTCCACGTTGCCCAAACTGGTTAGTATAGGGTATATTTCGAGTTTTTGTTCTCCCGCAGTGATATCGTATGCGTATTTTTCCGTTAGGTACTGCGTATTTTTGTCGCTTCTTACGACACTCATCGAATGAAATGAAGTGGTTATACTTGTATTCTTTCACTGTCAACACAGATATGTATGGTTTGCATGTATAGTGTACAAAGTAGTAGTGGTATGTGGATGCATTTTCAATTGACACGCCATTCACATTATCAGTTACTTTTTTCTAGACATACAATTTACACTAACGAGTAGCTGAAAAAATTTAGGTCACATCTACACCTATGAATAATTCAAGAATAAGCGGTTATGATTTTCTTTTCTTTAAATTTTAAGTACTGTGAATATTCTAGAATATATTTTAAGTAATTTCTGATGATCGGATCTGTGAACGGTACATTTTCGCACCCTTTGCGGTCGAGACGATGGGTAGTTGGGGTGCTGACACCAAAAACCTAGTGAGCGAATTGGGACGCAGGTTGAGGGACAAAACCGGCGACTGTCGCTCTACCTCGTACCTGGGGCAAAGATTGGCCGTTGCTATCCAGCGGGGTAATACCGCAAGCGTCATGGGCACCTTTGCTCCTGGTACTGTGAGGGGCGGGTTAATAGATTAATTTTGACAATATATTTACATTTAGCTTTTAAGATGTCATTTAATATGTAATTGGACTATGTAATTTTGACACTGTAATCTTTAATCGTGAATAAAATTTGAACCAGTAATTTCTTAGAATAAGTATTTATATTTATCAGCGAGGCGATTACTTTCTGAATATCCGATACCAAAACTTTCACATTTCTATTTAAAAGAACAGACAATAGACAGTTAGAGCTTTTATTATAATTATAATATTTTCATCACGAACTGTTGGAGTGATCGGAAGATTATTCGGAGTTTTGTAACGAAATAGACGATTGAAAGCGAAAGTTACGAAGTCTTTGCTGTTAAAACAAAGTCAGTGCCCGAATGATTGCTTCTTTAATAACAACAAGAAATAATAGTTCAGACATTCTTTAGAATATTATATTTAATCTGTAGGCGTGTTAAATTACTATTGATACTTGTATTATATTATTAAGAATAAGACTACTTAGTACATAGTATTTTACCATTAGTACCAGCTGTGCCGGTAGAGCTAAAATAAAAGCCCTTCTAGACAAGTGACAGTTGGTTGACCGGCGTATTGTGGAATAAAATGAAACTCTCTATGTTTACAGCGTAGGCCACGGTAACCACTTACCATCAGGTCAGCCGAATGTTTGTCTGCCACCTCAGTCGTATAAAAAAAAACTCATCAAGCAAGACAGGTATGCAATGCATACACCTATTTTAATTTTAGAAAGAGACAGAGAGAGAATTTTAGATTGAGAGGCCTGTGTTCAGTAGTGTGACGAAAATAAACTAACTAAAAAAGCTAAGATTATTAAGTACTTTAAGAAACGCTGTTTTAAAATATTATGGTCTACATCAACACCTATTAAACTGTTTATGAAAAGCGTTAAGTTTGAAACCTAAGCAAAGTAGCGGCCAGATGCTGTGCCAGTAATGAAAGCTGCTGGTTTACCAGGTTCCTCATTATTAGGTAAATGTTAACATTAAATTTATAATGAAATGGTATTATTTTTTAGTTTGCAGCTGTTTACTGCTACTTTAGTTATTAATTATAATAATAAAAATTATTAATTTGGTAAGAACTTATAGGTATGTGAAGATGGTATGGGCACTCTGAACGAATGAGTACAGTACCCCTAGCACGAACAACTATCGTAATCGTATCGTTAACGTATTGAGAGAACGAAGCAAAGCGATTGGCCGCCTGCCTACGGTGCACCTGTGTGTATGTGAAATAGGCCAATCACAATGCTCTATTATAAATAATAAATAAATAAATAAATAAATATTCCACAACATTTCACACAACGCTATCTAGATCCATGGTAAGCATAGCTTAACTAGCTTGTGTTATGGAATCTAGAATGCGGATATACATACTTAGATACTTTTTGTTGTAAATACATACATATTATACATAGAAACACCCAGACCAATGCAAATATCCATATTCATGCATACAAATATTTGCACTGAGCGGGGATCGAACCCGCGCCTCCTGCGTAGCGGCCGCGTTCACTACCGCCACGCCACGGAGGCTGCTATTATCTCAATACGCTTACGATACGATTAAGATAGTTGTTCGTGCGGTTCTCTATTTTTATTCCTAAAATTTTATGTCATAATTTAACATTGCATAATGTTACTTGTCATAACATTATTTACGCATAATACTCATTTGCCATAACTTTTTAAGCATAATTTTTTTACTCCTATTTACTATAAGCATAATATTTAATAAGCATAATATTCCAAAGCATAAGTTTACTTAAGCTTAACGACGCGTAACCATAACTATTCCGAAAAAATCACAACAAAATTTTTATTAACAATATTACACATACATTGCTCTCGTCAAACTTGTAGGCGTATCAAAGTTCATTTAACCTAATGGTCTTTTGACCTAATTGGTCGACGGAGCCTACTTCTAGGTGGTTTATAAAAAATAACCACGAAGGCCTAATGCGGGAGCTTCGCTACGCTCCGCCTTCTAACCTAACCTATCCGAGTCGGGGTGCCCTAAAGTTCAGATTGATTTGATTTCAGATTGGTCCTTGCCAGCTTGCTAGCACCGTGTTTGCAGGCGTTTATCATTGTACCAAATAACTATTAGACAAATAAACAATATGCCTTACAACTTTATGCATATCAATGTTATAAATAAAAACATTAGGATATACAATATTTATGCTTAATAACACAGTATGCTAAAAACCAATTATGGCACACTATTATTATGACAAAGAAAATTATGCCTAATTTGTTATGGCAATTTAAATTAGGACAAAAACTATTATGACAAAAGATGGAATCCCTGTTCGTGCTAGGGGTGTTCTGAGTAAATGAGGGCCGGCAGGATGGGATTGAATTCGCAGCACAATTGTACTGTATAGATATCGATGATGTTCTGAAAATAAAAGACAGCTCAATAACACTAAACTAAACCAGCAAGCCTATATGAAATTTTAAAAGAAATGTCTCTTATAATTCTGACAATATGTTAAAATAATAATTAATAAACCAATTATAAGTTACATACAGAACTATACTCTAAAATAAAATTAAAAAGATATCCTTATCGGCCAGCCGACTGGCCACATTATCGCGTTAAATGGCAATGCTAACTTATTGTAACTGCTATAAAATGTAGAAATTAAAATATACTTTCACACTAGTTTTCTAAATATTTCATAAACAAAAAAATATAACAATAATCTCATCACCTAATCCGCAAGCGGATATGAAAACCCGGTTATCCATGGCCAGTATCCGTACCCGGTAGTAAATTCCTAAGTGCCTACTAAGAAGGTCTCCGAAAAGGTCAAAATCGTAAATGTGTTTTTATCATTTTTGTCCATAGCTTTAATTTAATAATGTATTAAAATTATCTATGTTAAACCCACAGTGTATTCGAATGGCTTGTTCTGGGTTTAAAATAATTTATGAATGTCTCTTCCTTTTGTGTAGGTACAAACGGCAAAGGAGATACGGTGTATTGTATGTAAAGGAGCAACCCTATTAGGACATAGGCCTCTCCCAATGTTGGGAGGCTTTGGCGTTCTGTCTCCAAACTGGCCAGACGGCTAGGTACAGGGTTTTATTTCAAGTTTTCCTTGTCTCACAGTAACATCATCGGCCTATTTATCCATTAGCTTTTATGGCTCCCTCTTATGACACGCTACAGATGAAATGTGTTGGTGTTCTTTTTTAAGTATACTTCAATATTAATAATATACATTGGGTACGTGAGTCTACAAGTATTTTTATGTTTAATTAAATCATACATTGAGAAACATATGAAGGAGACAGTTGCTTCAAGATATTAAATCAGTATTTTTATTAATTCTTATCGTTAAGCAGCGTTGTCTGTCTCCGCCTCTGTGCCCGTTCACCCCCTCGTTGCCCTGAGGCCGAATTACTGATTAAGTTCAAAGATTTACCAAACACATTGCGCTGCTTGTCTCCGAGTAACAAATAACTCTGTGCTTGGTAAGGGTTTTTATTTACTTTGCACAATTGGACACGAAGGACTAACTTTTTTTGTTTACGTGCGGGCAATCTCCTCGGATGCCCCTCCCTCCGGAGTCGGAGGGCGAAGTTATAACCGCACGCCGTCTGTGGGTCGTAGTGCGAGGCTGAAAGGGAGGTTGTCTTCGACATATCCCTCGCACCCCGGCTGACCCAGGGCCATCCCTCTCGGTCTGGCCCTTAATAGGAGGGTGGTCCACTCGGTCCCCAACTCGTCCCCGGTATGGGGTGGCGCGCATAACACGACGGCGTCGGGTTCGCCCCCCTATTACGTGGGATTAATAAGTTAATAGTTAGCGAAACGTGGATTTTAATACACCACTGTATCTACACCTTTAGGTAGGTACATATGTATGTACGTAAAACCTTGAAAAGTACTCGGTTATTAAAAGTATAATCAGTAAAACATCCTCTACCAACCCCCAGGAATAAAAGGCAGTAAGAATTTATGTAGATATCTAAAATATCTCGAAACAATATTATCTGCTGACACACATAAAACTGAGAATCTCCTAATTTTAATTACTTAACAATTGTCAAGTCACAATTACGAGTGTCTTCATACATTGACTCTTGTCTATGCCTCGTTATAACCATATCTCTTTCCTCACCCATTCTTCTAAATATATAACAACATTTCTCAAATAAATTAGCGACTTGAGTTGTGATAATCACGTTAATTATATCAGTCCCACGGCGACTAAGACTTCGCAATGAACCAGTAATCAAATAGGGTCACATTAATGACTGCTGAGAAAAGTTATTATACATCTGGTGATAGAATTTATTAATAGATACGTAATAAATGTAAATGATGCCTTGCGATCTCTAATTTAAGGCGTGGTCCTATCACGAAATCGACAAAATATTACATTTTCTTGGTGTTCAGGGCCTTACCAACACTTTAAAGGGTGAGCTTAAAATACCGAACGAGACTTTATCCCAGACTTTTCTTTCGAGATGAATTATGTAAACCCTCCACAGTAATCCAATTTCGGTTGGATTGCGTTCAGGGGTCAGCAAGTGGCAGGGGGGATTGTGATCGCAGCACTAGTGGTACCGGTGGGTATCACGCGGTGCTGCGAAGAAAATCCTCTTTTGATGAGGCTGTCACGCTGAGTGCGACCATTGTTAACATGGTGCGTGTATGTAATTTATCATTATATTACATCCCTCTGTCCTGAGACTTTGCCTTTAGCTTACCATCAGGCGAGGTGAAGTCAAATTGACGTGTCCTAAAAAATCGGAAAGTATACAACACCAAGGATTGTACGCTGAGACGATAATGATGATTATTACATATATCTGAAAATCAACTACATTAATTATATATATCGACTAAATAACTTATCTGCAATATTGTTTGTTATCTATAACCGCTGTTGACAAATTAACAACCGGAACCATGAATTTGTTTACAAACAATAGTGAATGCTTTTTTAATAAGTAAGTAGAAATGTAAATAAGATATCAGGCCAGCTAATCACTGTCACTACAACACATCTTTTGCCTATTGAGGCGCGGTTTATACAGAAAAGACGTGACGGGGACGTATAGCAGTGGGGGACATTTTAAGTAACACAATATAAAGCTTAGGTATGCAGTGTACAATAACGTCAATGACGTGACGCGCATCACTCGATGCGATGGCTCGTCACTTTATTGACGGGACGTCGCCTGCAGGCGCGTGCGCAATTCTCCTTTAAGACAAAAATGACGTTTTTTTACACTACATAAGGTGTATATTGTGTTACTTTAATTGTCCACCACTGCCATATACTCCCGCCACGTCTCTTCTGTATTACCCGCGTCTTAAATGCACCAATTTGCATTCTTGTTTTTTACATCACTTAGATGGTAGATAGGCACACGTGTATGTAAAATCCTGGGCGGCATACTCGTGCTGCCAATTCAGTAGAAAGAAAAACATTCTAATGACCTTCGTGAAGAACACCATATAATAGTCGCTTGGAAAAACCATGGCAGGGAGTTCATTTCACAGCTTAAACGTGCGTGGGATAAAGTTCCTTTCATAACTGACTGCTGTGCGTACTATTTTGTGTGTGTGTGTGTGGTTGATACTTGGTGCCATCCTGTATGATGACTTCTTAACACATAGATCTTCCATCTTCCCACTACTCCCACATTCCGCTATTCACTTAAAAGCTTATCATTACATGTATTACACCTCACACTTACGCACCGTTCAGTTCCGGCCGTCTGTTCGTACGTGACCTGAAATATAAACCGTCTCAAGTGATTACGTCAATTACCTTCTTTTAGTTGATCGCTTAATGCAATTGAGTTGAAGCCGGTCATTTAGTTTAGTTAGAGGTAATTAAGATTTAGGACAAGCTTTCGAATGTCGCGAAAGAACTGTTTAGAATTAGACGCTGAGACGGAGGATGTCTTAATTGCGTTAAATAAGTGAATTTTACAAGGTTTTTCAACGGTTTTATTCAGTTTACTTCGTTTGTGTTAATTAGAGAAATTAGAGATATCTTTACTGAGAATTGTATAATTGTGAGTTTACAGGGTAATATTTTCCAGTTTGTGTGAATAATCGAATTCGCAACTATGAAGAATAGCAAAAGTTATTGAAACTAGACTCGGGTTCGATTTTTGAAAAATCAATATTTCTAGCCAGGAGTTGAATCCGAAAAGCCAGCTGATCTTAGTTGGATTTTAAAACCCCGACATGCCACACTCAGAGGCCAAAATACTGTAAGTTTCGTTGATGAAATCTTTATATTAAGATATTTTATTGCGTATAGTCAATTTATATAAATATATTTAAAAATATATACTTTTTCACTGCTCTGTAATGTATTCTTTCTCTCAAAGCAACATCCACCCTTTATTTTTCTTTAATTTCACAAGAGACACCAACCGAGCCGACTCGCTATAAACTCAAGCGACACCAATTTACATATATTATATCAACATATCTATCATGGAAGAAAGAAATTATGACTGTGTTTGTACATATATTTATTTGCAGAATTGGATGCGACAGGCCTGTCAGCCACACCTGTCGGGATAATGGCTTGAACACGCGCCGCTTGACTGACAGAAGGTCCGCGATACAATTGTGTTACTTTGTATCATGTTATATAATTATGTATATTATCTTTGTATCATATTTTAACTATCTGCATAAAAAAGAAGGTATGTTAACCTTGGATCTATCTTTAGTTGTAACTGTTAGTTTAAGTGCAAGTTTAAACAAAATATTGATTGGCAACTAAATGACTAAATTACTGGATTAAAGACATTCATTATTTTCGTGTATTTGGCTCTGTATCATGTGTATCACTCTTTGTAACGTAGAACTGAATACCTATCTATATCCTACTAATGGTTACCGTGGCCTATGGACGTATGCAACACGACTCAATGAAAAAACAGAAGCACAATACACCAAGGAAGGCACATTCGTGGATATTTGAATGTTTGGATGTTTGTTATTCAATTACGCCCTATCGGCTTAACGTCTCTAGCTGAAATTTGGGCTACATTTTAAACCAGGATTAAGTTTCCTTCTATTGCGGGAACCTAAGTGCGGGTAATAGCTAATGATAGTTTAAATTTGATCCCAAAGTGCCTGATGAAATATAACCGGCATCTAAACCTCTCAACCTCGATGAGAAACTTTGCATTCGCCCTCCTCTGTCAGTCAGGAAGTGTATCTAATGGATTACAGGTGAGCTTGGTTTGGGCTCCAAAATTCTAAATAAAACCAGGTATTCTCCAATTTTTAAAACACAAAATGACAGTCAAATTACATCACTATCAATATTACAGCGACAATTCACAAAAACGTTTTATTTACGTCACGTATTTTTCTCGCAAATCCGCATTATTTATCTCTCAGCCGAGGTGAATCACGGCGCTAGAGAATGACACATATTTGTAAGATGCGAGTAAATCTGACAGTAGCAATACAATCTCCCCCGCCTCTTGGGGCGTTTGCACACGATGCTTTTTAAAGAAGCTGTCGACGCGCGATGTACGCTATTGAAACGCTCAGCAAACGCAACTTCTTTAATACCACAATGAAAATTGCTTAACTTTTTAGTTCTACACGTAAGATAAGATAAGATAAGATAATATTTATTTGCAAAAACATGTGTACATATAATATACATAGTCAAGTGCTTATTATATAGGTCTTAAACTTCGATTGGACACAACATGTTTTACCATTGAGTGGTGTACAAATTATTATTTAACTACAAGTCATCACAAATCTGTGTATAGTGTGTGTGTGTGTGTGTGTGTGTGTGTGTCACACACACACACACACACACACACTACACTATATTGTTTGTTTGTAAGTATTTTATACACTATCGTACCGTTTACTTAGGTTGCCCCCCGCATTTATCTCCCCGAAAATAAATCATACAAAATGCGTATCCGTTTCTGAGCCCACTTAAAAATACTTATTATTCTTACCTTATTCCCAATATCTACTCGTATTCTGCAGTCATCCCAATGCAACACGTATAGATAGCTTTTAGTACGGTTTTAATGTGATGTAAGAGTAGATTAGCTAGTAAATAATCATAACGTAAAGTAAGGTATCATTGTAGATACATATCTATTTATTAGACTTCAAACAAAATTTAATTTAATAACAAGTTAACAGTTTTCAAGCCATACTTTCATAGACTACGTTAGAGTGTATGCTAATTCAGATTCACATCCCACTGTTTTATTTAGAGCATGTTTCACTTGATTCAACGTGCTCATGAAAAATTGCGTGGTCAGCGCGTTTCAATACCGTCGTGTGAAACCCCACAAGCGTTTCCTGACAGCCGTGACGATTCTCACAGCCCCTTGCACACATCCTGTTTTTACTGGAGTGTATGCCATGCCATGTCACTTAGCTTCATAATTCACATTCGCTATACTCTAATAAAAGACGCGCATAATTGTCTTTAATAAACTGATGAAATGCGAAATGTACTCAGTATTTTATTTGTCAGTTTTATTATATTCTATTTTAAAGAGGAAATAGATGTGTAGTTACGCAGTGGAATAGGCCACTCCATCTCTTCTCTTCTCTTCGTCGTAAAAGACGCTTAAGGATAAGGCTGTTTTAATATATACCTAAAACAAATTATTCTTATTCAGTGATATTACTTAAATACTGTTAATATTAGTAGAATTGTGCTGTTAAGAGTCAAGTAGTGCAACGTTCTAAAATGATAGAACACCTATGGCTTTAGACAAATTAGTCTTTCAGATGACTCTGAAATTGTGTAACCTAGTAACTTTGAACTTGGTTTTATTTCTCTGTGATAAAAAAATTGAAAGTATTTTTCTATGAGAATATTATATAATTCTTTTAATTTCATAAACCACATAAGAATAAAATTGCATATATTTTTTTTTGTCTTTCACCTACCGGTTTCTTTGAATAATAAGAATGTTATTGTTGGTAGCGCTCAAATGACACTTCTTGTGTAGATTCGTTGGTTATGATGACCGCTTCCCATCGCTTCTATTGATTGTTATAATAGCTATTTATATGCAACTGTCACGTTATGGAGGGTCTTTAGATACGAGTGCCATTTTTCGGTCGAATACCGAAATAGATGGGCACGAGTATTAAAAGACCAATAACGTGACAGTCGCATGCAAGATTTTATCATCTATGAGGTTGCAAATAAAACACAGATAAAGATAATAAAGTGTATTCTTAAATATATTTACATTGTCTTTATATCGCAAAGGTATTCAAGCAGAACAGCCCGAAAGCATTCGATTGTTTTGATTTTAAATCAAAAGAATCGAATGCTATTGCGTTCTATTTTTAAAAAGTTTATTGAATTTGATTTGATTTCGAAATAAATTCTACAGATGGCTGTTTGTGAAAATGTATTTGCTCATATTTTTTTTAGAATTTATGACGATTCGCATATTGCAACCTTGTTTCAAAATGGATTCATATTGATACAGTATCGCAGAAGGGATTTCTATTGAAACAGGATGGCAATACGCATACTATATTCAAACCGCTGTCAAGTTGAAAATCCGAATATAAGGAAACCGAAGTACATAAAAGAGTATTTAAATTACATACCTACCATAAAATGTAAATTTACTACATCGTGGTATAATTTTATCTAATTCCTTCCGAATATTGCACCACAGTACACGCAAATAGGCATGCAGGAGAATATTCAAGTCTTATATTTCTTCAAAAAGCTTTGGGGGCTCGTCCGGGATTTGAACCTGGCACCCCTTGCACCCTTCACGGCGGCGGCGCGCATCGTAGGACGATGCACGCCTCCCCACACCGGGGTTGAGTCGGGGACCGCGTGGTCCCCCCCTTCCCGAGGAGGGCCAGACCGAGAGGGATAGCCCTGGGTCAGCCGGGGTGCGAGGGATATGTCGCATGACAACCTCACCTTCGGCCTAGCACTACGACCCAGAGACGGCGTGCGGTTTAATCGGTTCGAGTCCGACATAACCCACCCCTTCGGCTCCGGAGGGGTGGGTATCCGTGGGGATTTCCGGCACGTAAAAAAAAAGGCACCCCTCGCACCCTAAGCGAAAATTATACCCCTAGACCAACGAGCCGCTGGACTACATCGACGAAATAGCTATTGTATACATCTAACAACTTTCTCTTATCAATTCATATCAGTCAGTTATTTATTTATCACGTAGATACTTATCATAAATATAATGTAATATATTTTTATCATTTAAATTGTAAGCTATAGATTAGAAAAAGTCGAGTATTTTTTGTGGTTGATAGGCTGTGTTTAGAGGAACAGTTGAGATAGGTAGCGGTCAAACACGATGACCTCTATCTCACCAGTCCCTCTAAACAAGTGGTTATTCGTTTGGAGAATTTCACGTTTATGTCATGCGTCAACGACTGTCATTTACGTCAAATCCTAAGGCCGAAGGTGAGGTTGTCAGGTGACATACCCCTCGCACCCCGGCTGACGTAGGGTGTCAAGAGGGGCTGTTATTAAGCGACGATATGGTTGACATTGGAGCACGCATGCCTGGAACTAACCTATACCCTCTAGTCTTGAAACATCCAAGTTATAGCTTTCCGCAAACACAGATTCGGGCAAGGCAATCGTTTTCTACCTTCTAGTGGAATCTCCACGGCAGTGTATCGGCGACGGATGGTTCGATGGTGGAAGGAACTTTAAGTGATATGGTTTCTCAAATCTTGCGCACACTGCCCGAAGTGCATCCGATAAATAAATATGTATATAGTCTAATGAGCCCTTGAAGATGATAATCATTATTTCTATATTTTTATGTCTAACCATTGCACACCAGGCCGCCAATTCTACTAATTTTATGACATAGCAACACCACTTTCATACCGCTGACATTGCATAAAATGTCATTAAATTTTAAACTTTATTTCTATAAGTTTAAAGTCCAAAATGAAAACAGAAAGACTTTATAACATTTTTCATTCACTCTACAAGATTGTCATTTAACTTTAGACTTTAACAGTATAATCGTAAAGTCTAAAGTTAAATGGCAGTGGTTACAATGTCTGTGGTACCGCAGTGGCTTTGCCATGAAAAAAAAATTAGCAGAATCAGGGCCTGATGGAATGTGGTTACTCTAGCCTTTTTGTAACACAATTCTCAACTCATTTGATGAGGCGCTCAAGCAGAGTGCCACCATTGTTAACATGGTACGTGTATGTAATGGTGACCCTCTTTCCTGAGACTTTGCCTTCAGTTTACCATCAGGCGAGTTGAAGTCAAATTGACGTGTCCTATATATAAAAAAGTGGCGTCATACTCGTGCTACCAACCCTGTAAGTATCTTCTAATGCTCTTCTTGCAGAACCCCATATTCTGTGCCATCACTGTATTTAAAGATTAAAGGCAAAACCAGAACCCTTAAATTTCAAGCAATTACAACAGCTACTTCGATATAAATAAGAGACTGGTCCATACAAAGAGAAGCCTTATAAAGCCATTGACAGAATAGCATTTAGCTTAATAACGTGAATAATAGCTTGAACAGCAGGTTTGGTGCCAAATTGTGCAGAAATGCA
Organism: Eilema caniola; assembly: GCA_949126895.1. NCBI lineage: Eukaryota > Metazoa > Arthropoda > Insecta > Lepidoptera > Erebidae > Eilema > Eilema caniola. The sequence goes on from OX421475.1 coordinate 1,496,120, forward strand.
TCGCCTACAGAAGCTAATGCTCACCGTAATGGCCCCGGTCACTAGTAATATGTTTTAACATCTCCATAAATAGTTCAAAAGATTTATGTTTGCGGTTCAAATTCATTTAATGTGCTAGTATTTATATTGCAAGTATCCGACATATATTTTGATAAAAAATATCTATTTATATGGCTTTAAATCGACCTTACCTGCAGATGACGAGGCCGAGGCAATGGCCACAACAATGGTCAGACCAATTCTAAAAGAGCTGACATATTATTTAAAACAATAATCGAAATAATTTTCCCCGAAAACTCTTAATCACAAGTAAGTAAACACCATAAGCACTGCAATTGACCCAAGACTCCCAGTAGTCCCAGTATACCACACATGTTCAAGTATATTATGTTTTCTGACTGTAATTAGTCGCGACTTGCTGACTAGTTATCCGTTGGACGTCGAGCAAATTCTTGACCAAACTTCCGAAGTTTCGCAACTAAATTAAATGGTCGTGACACACGTCACGTGGTCACTGACCTGTGTGTACACTTAGTTAATGAATTAAGTGACTTAAGCTCTAAAGTTTTACTGAGTGGTGTAAGGCTACTGTCTTGCTGTCTAAAAGAAAGCGAATATATTTTCTTAAATTCTTAACTTACATATAAATACGGCGAGCCTATCGCCGTCTAACTGGGGTGCGTAATGTTTGGTATATATTATGTTTGGTATATACAAATGCTCTAATTTCACTTGAAATAACGTTCATATGATATAATTTTCATATGCTATAATGTCAAGTAACCTAAATTTATAAGACCTAATGTTTTATATCATCTAATATTCCTATAATATAATAACATTTAGAATAACATTCATTTTATATAATTTTTAATGAGTATAATATTCTTTTTATATAAAATTCATTTAAAATTCATTTATAGCTCGACGGAGCCCCTCGAAGCGGGGCTCCTGCTTCTAGGTGCTTTATAAAAAAAAGCCACTAACCTAACCCATCCAAGTCGGATTGCTCGAGTCGGGATATTAACCATAATTGATTTGGACCTTACAATAATATGTATTATTTTCATTTTAATTTAAAATCCTTAATATAAAATAATATTAAATTTTACTTAGAGTTTATGAGTATTATAGTAAATGAATAATATTCTGAATTAATATTATGTCAAATGTTCAATAAAGGAAACATTCATTATATCATAAGAAATTAGCTAAATAAAATTATATCAACAATTCATTATCTCAATTGATCGCTATAGTAAATAAAATTATATTAACTGAAATAAGGTCAAGTGAACGTTAGATTTTTTGTTATTATATCAACCGTTACACACCCGTCTAACTGGCACTTTGGCTTGAACTGTATGCCTACTGTCGAATGGAAAACAGCCCTATGTTTTAGCAGTAGCCTTCTACGACACTCACAGGAAGAAATGGGGAGGCCCCGATGTTCTACTCCACCGGAAACCAACAAAAATATTAACTTTGTAAATTATAAAATTTATAAAGTCTATTATGATTTATGGTGCCTAAGCGTGTCCAACGACTGTGGGGACATAGGGTCCTCCATTAGGAGAGGCCTATTCACTTCACGATCGATCAATACTTTTATCCGATGTGCACTTGCCGAAAAAAGATAAAAGAACTGTCCTAAGTAAACAGTCGTTTTTTCCTCCTGACGATGTGTTTAAGAGAAGAAAATATTTGTTTATCAACATTGATAAATACAATACAAGAAAGGGTACAATATAAGCTATTCTAACCCGTACAAAGCACACAAGTTAGATAACTCTCCACATGTATTCGTTAGAGCGTTTCCCCAAACTAATCTACTATTAGAACTTACTATATTCACGATTTTATAGTTTTTGTTGCTTGTGCGTAGAAACGAACTCTTCCTTCTCAAATGGTTGTAGACTAGGCATCCTTATAAGCTATCTGCTAGTGAAAATCTCGTCCAAATAGCCTCGGGCGATATACTAATTGTAAATAGTTCTATGGGCGATTAGCTGATGCACCTCAGCTGTCATGACCTGTACCACCCCCATAGAGTCCTAAAAAAACTTTTTGTGCAACTAACACATGTAAGTACTGTGTCGGTATACATTAATTATATAGTAAGTACATATCCATCAGTTAACATAAAATCAGTCATCAGCCATTCCTCTCCCTTTTTCCCTCTGTTCGTATCTAACCGTGGACTATCACGTGGGCTAAAGGAGAAAAATCTCAATTGGATCAATATTTTTTTCTAATGAGCAATGTTACTATCTCAATTCTCGCTACCCACCGCAGTGGAATCCCTACCTCAACTAGGTCTCTTACGAACGATCAATGTTCATTATGCATGACAAGGAGACTTTACCAAAGGTAAGCCTCTTAAATTTATAGTCTATTATCAACTAATACGGTCTCATTTAATCAAGCAAGTGATTGGTATAATTGGGAAATTATGCAGCTGGCGACGTGAATATTCGAACATTAATTTTGATAGTTTACAGCGTTATAAAATTGAGATTCATGTTTTATAATTATGTAAATTATTTTAATTCTGATTATGCAAATTGATAATAGTCGTTTAATTTTTCGTGCGGAAATCCCCACGGGTTTAATTAAATCGACTAAAAACGCACGTCGTCTCCCGTTAGGTGACCCAATTATTTCATACCCCGGCTGACAATGGGCCAAGTTTTTTGAAATAGCTCTTTAGGATGGAGGCGCCATGACGTCCCCATATAACTCTGAAAAGGGCAGGTGTGCATCATGTCACCACACCTGCCTGCTTTTGCTTTTTAAGTTTGTTTATTATATTTGTACAAACTTTTGTCGCTTTCATTATCAAAAAGCACTCAAAATGTTTCACCGCCTCGTCGCGCGCCTGTATTTGACAAATGCCTTTAAGTCTTTACTCTTGAAGAGAAAGTTGGTAAATTAGACCGCATACTTGTGTTCGCCATTCGTCTTAAATATACCAGACGTGTCTTTTATGTACGAAGGTAGTTCACACGTTTTATATCTTATGAAACAGGCGATGTGTCTTAAGTGTTTTGCGTTTTAACTTTATGTTTATGGCAATTATAACTACGGTTTACAAAAATTATAATATCAAAAAGCATACAAATGTTGGGGGCCAAGTCTCACCTTGCCTGCAAGCTGAACTGCTGATTCAATTAAGGCCCTGGCGAAGACTTGCCTCAGGTCAGACCACAGTCGGTTTCAGAAAAGTCATCTCCAAAAAGAGGATTAAACGAACTGTGAACAAGGCTCAAATAAAAATTTGTAGAAGAATTGAACGATGAATCTAGAAGTTTGTAATTTAACCTCCAACGTAAAATCCAGATATTTACTTAGGTACTAGGAATCACGAGAAACCAACGGTAATATTTCTCACGTGGTAATAGACTCCCCTGTGGGTAAAGGTTTAGGCATCATCTAGAACGTAATAAATTTCAATAGAATCAGTTAAAAATACGAACATATTTTTTGTATATAGGACACCTCAATTTGACTTTACTTCGCATGATGGTATACTAAAGGCAAAGTCTCAGGAAAGAGGGTCACCAGTACTTACACGAACGATGTTAACAATCGTGGCACTCAGGTTGAAGGCCTCATCAAAAGAGGATTGTCATCGCAGTTACGCGTGACACCCACCGGTCCCACTAGTGCTGCGACCACAATCCCCTTGCTCGGCTATATACTTGCTGGCCCCTGAACGCAATCCAACCGAGATTGGATTACTATGGAGGGTTTTTCGCAACAGTGCACGGTGGTACCCACCGGGCCGAAATTTATCCGAAATTTGAGCCATCAAATTTTTTTCATCAATTTCTTCCCCGCACTTGTATTTCCCTCCGAGATGCGCAGAGGCAATAACCCGCTATCTGCTTGTATCACTACCCATTTCATGAGCTCCCTCTACTGTCATAAGCCTACCGGTTTTGAGTGCTTCTTAATTTGGTCAGTGTTATATATCGTGAGGTCGAACCCCGGCTGGTCTGACCATTCTCTACGTGCCTTTCTTTTCAATCCTCGTTACAAAATTTTCTTACAGGCCACACCTATTTCATATCTCTGTATTCCTGTTTCTATCAGCAAGCTTATTTAATATAAATCCTAGCAATTCCAGAAATCCTAGAACTTTACCTAAATATAATGCAAACAGGCACCTGTTGTAAACAAATTACTATTGCTTAGTTCACCTTTTTCGGTGTGCTCATGTTTTTAATTTCGCCATTTAACCTGAACGAGAGGGCGAATGTTAATTAGTTCTGATCCTTTTTTTACATAATTTCCGCGCTGATCTTTGTTAATTTGGTAAAAAAATTATTTAACGAAGGATCGGTTGGACTTTGTACTGTACAATTAAATTTTTTGTGTGTGCAGTACAATGAAACTTTTTCTAAGCTGCATGACTTGGGAATCGAATTAAGGACTCTTCTCCTAAGATCTTAAGGGTAAAGCTAACTTCACGGGCTAGCTGGTACCGTTGCGGTACTGCTAAGAGATTGTCGCTTTACTCTCAGAATTGGGTGGTGGCAGTGGCTCTGAATGAAACCACTGAACCGATTTTGGTGAAATTTGGTATAGGGGTAGATTACCTTGAGAAAGGGCATAGGCTATGTTTGGTCGCAATAGCTGAAAGTTTGTATGGATGGATGTTTGTTATGTACTCTTTCACGTGAAAACTACTGAATTAATTTTAATGAAATGCTACAATGAAGGCTAGAATTTATAACGATAACCGATATTATAGCGATAACCGACATCCACGCGGGCGGAGCCGCGGGCAAAATCTAGTAATATGTTTATAATGGCAACTATACACATATGACACATGACTTAAATGTGGCATTTCCTGTAGGTGCGGTACAGTGGCCTGTCTAGTGCATTATGTTATTCATAAGTGACTGTAAGTGGACCAGTGTGTCGCAACTAGTACATGGACAAGTTTACTAAGTGCGGGCCACTCACCATGTAACTGTTAGCTATATAGACTTACTACATAAATACATACGAATGTACAGTCAGAAAATAGAAGTGTTTTATTGTAAGAATAACCACTACATAAATACATACGAATGTACAGTCAGAAAATAGAAGTGTTTTATTGTAAGAATAACCACTACATAAATACATATGAATGTACAGTCAGAAAATAGAAGTGTTTTATTGTAAGAATAACCACTACATAAATACATATGAATGTACAGTCAGAAAATAGAAGTGTTTTATTGTAAGAATAACCACTACATAAATACATATGAATGTACAGTCAGAAAATAGAAGTGTTTTATTGTAAGAATAACCACTTCATAAATACATATGAATGTACAGTCAGAAAATAGAAGTGTTTTATTGTAAGAATAACCACTACATAAATACATACGAATGTACAGTCAGAAAATAGAAGTGTTTTATTGTAAGAATAACCACTACATAAATACATATGAATGTACAGTCAGAAAATAGAAGTGTTTTATTGTAAGAATAACCACTACATAAATACATACGAATGTACAGTCAGAAAATAGAAGTGTTTTATTGTAAGAATAACCACTACATAAATACATATGAATGTACAGTCAGAAAATAGAAGTGTTTTATTGTAAGAATAACCACTACATAAATACATACGAATGTACAGTCAGATAATAGAAGTGATTTATTGTAAGAATAACCACTACATAAATACATACGAATGTACAGTCAGAAAATAGAAGTGTTTTATTGTAAGAATAACCACTACATAAATACATACGAATGAACAGTCAGCAAATAGAAGTGTTTTATTGTAAGAATAACCACTACATAAATACATATGAATGTACAGTCAGAAAATAGAAGTGTTTTATTGTAAGAATAACCACTACATAAATACATACGAATGTACAGTCAGAAAATAGAAGTGATTTATTGTAAGAATAACCACTACATAAATACATACGAATGTACAGTCAGAAAATAGAAGTGTTTTATTGTAAGAATAACCTAATTGCAATACCTGCCCCTCTAGACAAGTGGCAATTCGCTAGCTGGCGTTTGGTGGAATAGAATGATGAATATATGGGATTTGACGAATATGAAAGTCGTTAACGCATGTCCTACCTGAGCGACCACAGCTGCGTGGTTTCCGGCAGAGTAGAATTTGGTGTCTCTTCCCATGTGGTGTCGTACAAGGCGACTAAGGGATAGGGTTGATTAACTTTAACATCAGACAGATATGTACAGCCCAGACTCAGCCTCAGATGCATGGCTCGAGCCAACAATAGTGCCCGGAATACGGCAATAGGCTCACCCCCTATTACGTAGGACCGAATACAGATTGGTGAAATGTGGGTGTCAATTCACCTCTGCTCAACCCTCCGGGGATAAAGGCGTGATTATATCTATGTATGTATTCCATCAAACGCCGGTTAGCGAATTGCCACTTGTCTAGATGGGCTGATGCGGATCAATGGTATTAGATATTTTTAATTGAGAATTCTGATTCTAGAACCTCCTTCACAAACCAGGGCCTTGTTTCTCTAGCGACTTCGAGTCTAGATAGATATTCCGGTAACCATACGCCTTCCAATAGGTATGACTAATCTCTCGAGAATCGAAAATCTATACCAATATCTACGCTTTTAGGCCTTAAAACCGTATAAATCATTCGCACCAAAACACTGCCCTAAAAAGCCTTCCTAACCTGAATTATGTTATGAAAATGTTGCCAGAAACATCATTTTTATAGCGAACAACATAAAATACACTCGAAGTAACGATGGCCGTAATGATATTTCCTCAACGAAGACGGTTTAAATATAGTTAAACCCAGTTAAAGTTAGTCCACGTTTTTCGTATCAGCGACTTGACTTTGATACAACAAACGATGTTAGGGTACCGTGGACGTGTTGTTGTAGGTAAATCCTTTATCTAAATATCGGAGAAATTTTTGAGCCCTGGAGTTGCAACTTTTTGCTCAATGTTTAAACTTTTACTAGTGTGTTCTTTTTAGTTTTTAATTTTATTGGCTTTTCCTGTAACTGATTACCTCTACAATTTTTTAAATGACTGCCAAGAAGAGTTGCATTTTTCGCGCGTATCTTGTATGTATGTTTATAATATTTTTTATTACCTCTGAAGTAATGTATGGATTTCATTGATTGATATCTTTAATGAAAGGGTTTTTTCTCCCATTGGTTCTTGGGTACTTAAAATGTGAACAAAGCTATAATGTAAGATTTTAGGGGTCAAAATGTATGATGCCAAAAATATATTTTCAGTTAAACTACCTACTCGATGGTCATTAAAATAAAGGAAATTAGAAGGTCATTACAAAAATTTATAAATGTAAATAACTAAAAAGTATAAAATAAGAATAATTATTAAAAAAGATTCTTTTTTTATCCTTATAGCAGGCGGTACCCATTTGTAAGCTGACGTGCAGTTTAAAGAATAGTAACCGCTATTTCAGACACTGTCCCTAGAATGGCGTCCCCTACCTACGCCAGCTAGTTTCTTTTTAATTCAGCAACATTTTTACTATACGATAATTAAAATGTCAACTATGTTTATAAATAAATGGTCCAGCTAAAGAAAACCGTTCATAGCAATTTTTTACTTGTGAATCTTTGCTATATTTAATTTTTAATCAGGTTTTTGGTTACCTTAAAATTATCAAGTTTTATATATACCAAGCAGTTTAAATATTTGTATGCATGGATATGTATATTTGCATTGGTCTGGGTGTTTCTATGTATAATATGTATGTATTTACAAAAAAAAAGTATCTAAGTATGTTTATCCGCATTCTAGATTACATAACACAAGCTAGTTAAGCTATGCTTACCATGGGTCTAGATAGCGTTGTGTGAAATGTGGGATATTTATTTTATTTTATTTACTTTACAAATTTCCAATTTTTAATCAGTACAGAATTAAATAACAGCGCAACATAATTATGAAAATTACCAATTCAGGTCTCGAACTGACAGTTCTTTTTATTCTAATAGTAGTACACTTTATAGCTAAAGAACCCGTACCTCTGAAGGTGGTGCGTCGCCCTCCCCGAGTACATTAGCATAAATTAAACGAGAGGAAATTTCAGTGTCGACGCAAAAAATGTGTAACTTAAAAATATTGCAATTTAGCTTAGCTTTAATTGCTTTGGGAGCGAATTAATTGTGAGCCTGTTTCCTCTTCTTTGTTTTTCTTTTGTATCTAACGAAACTGCTTTATGTAAGAATTTTAGTCTAGGATGAAAATTTGTTGCTTTTGGAAACTAAGGGCCTGTATTTCAGACTCTCATAATGACATTAGAACTGACATCTAGAATACAATCTATTCTTATAATCTAGTTATAAATCGAGTTTCACAACTGAGTATCGTTACTTATTAATAATGCGAATGTTTGAATGGACGTTTGTTACTCAACAACCTAGAATTTTCAAATCAATTTTAATAAAAACCATTTAATCGGTCTAGGCTGGGTTTGAACCCGCAATCTTTGCCTTACAGGGGCAATGCTTTGACCACTCTGCTATCAGGCCTCGCCCGTACCAATTCAAATTTCTCCTTCTATATCAGTCATTGAGCCGACAGAGGATCATATACCGACATTCTTACGAACTATCGTAACCTAATGACCCCGCCTAAACCGATTCATTTTTTTCTATTAAAATCGATTGGAATATTTAGGATGAAAAATGCTTAAAAATGTAATTCAAACCTAGAATAGCTAAAATTATTTGGATAAAATTGGGATTAGATTACAGTTTAGAAACACAGACTACTTGCTAACCCGGAAAAAGGTTCCTGTGAGTCCTTCCCGGAATCATAATCTATTAATAATATCTAAAATTGAAAACTTTATATATTTATTTGAAAGGTCACACTCTGGAACTACCATGTTCATTTATAAAATCTGATTACGTAATTTTTGAAAAAGATTATAGGCACAATACGCTATGGCCTAATTAAGTAACAATAAGAAAAAAAAGATTAGAAAGGCGCGTGTTTATATGCAGGATTAGAAGGGAGAACCCGTGGGACACAACTAGTTATACAAATACAACAGTTGATAAAGTTTTATAAGCAAACACACCTTTTAACAACCTTTTAGACGACATACAAGACTACAGACATATAAAAAACTTTAGTCATTACGATAGCATTACGAGTACCAGACATAATGAGCTAAAGCTTATGTTTAAGCCTCAAACCTTGAATGGATTACTTAAATAGCTGATTGTACAAGTAACTGGCTTAGACGTATACCTCCCCGGGTTGGTGAGACCATAAAAAGGATCAGTAAGATGGTATAGACTTACCCCGCCCTATCATTTGAATTTACTGACTGATGTAACCTATTCGCGAGTTTAGTTTAGAGGAATTGTCTTAGCAACGTCCGTGAAACCTGTGATGTCAAAATGTCTTCTAATTCTTGGTAGGTAAGTGATGGTAGCTTAGTGGTTAAGTCGGTCTTATGAGCGATATATGAGCGATTGCTACCAGAAATCGTGCGAACCGTCCGGTATGAGAGGAACTTCATCCTACTCACGCTCAAGCTGTGAAATGAACTCTCTGCTGTGGTTTTCCCAAGCGACTACAATATGGGGTTCTTGAGGAAGGGCATTAGAAGGTTTCTTTAGGGTCGGCAGCGCGAGTGTGATGCCCCTGGTGGTGCACACGTCCATAGGCCAAGGTCGTGCATGGAAGTGTGTAACACCAAAAGCGTCAAACTCGTGTTGCCGACCCTACTTACCTATTGAAGACAATTTGAGCCCTCATATTACTATTTCTTCATGAAAGAGAAAAGAAAATATCATTTTTATGTAAGTAATAATTGTATAAATAAAATATAATGCATATATAATTATATTTTATTAACGTATTGTAATTGTCATTAGAGACAATGCGGTCGACCTGACCGTTTTGAGCCTAGAAATTCATTGATCCTAAGTATAGTACCTATCATAATTTATGTCCTTGCGTTAAAAGTAGGTATCCTTGAGATTGCTTTTAAAACAGTTATTAGTAAGGAATAACAATGTAGCTTGCATACGCCTTAAGCCGTTTCGAAAACGCATTTCTTCAATTCGCAGAAATGAATATAGTTTACTTTATTATTTTAGTGAGGTTATTAAACGGTCAGACACACCATAATAACTAATTAGATTTTAATAGATACATTTTCGTATGTTTTGAAATCGCATGTTAGATAAACATAATTTTACTATCTCAATTGGCAGATTTCCCTCCAGAATGGAGTGTGGATGTATGAATCTAATATTTAGAATATTGGTTCAGTCTAGCGTCACCCCAAGACCAATGCATAAGAGAATTTCTAATATCCAATACTTATCCAAGTATCTCGGTTGATCAAGCAGTTTCTGCAAGGAACTGGTTACGGGTTTATGTCCCGTCTTGGATTTTAACTTTTTCCAATTCTCTTTGTAATCTATGGATCTGCTGAACTGATTTTGTTTGTTTCACCAATAGAAAGTAACATTATTTGCTAAGCTAAATCTCATCACGCTATCAGGGAGGCTCAGCAGCGGGAATGGAATCTGAAGTCCACGCGGACGGAGCCCCTGACAACAGTTAATAATTAATTACAAAATACTTTACCTGTTAAATTTTATTTAGCTACACAAATGATTACAATTTTCCCGATCCCTAGGGATGATAAAACAAGGTGATGCTGTCATTAGTTCAGCGCCGTGTTAGCGCAGGCTGGCCCTAAATGTTTTATTTGTCATTAGGTACAGAAAGTAACTTAGGGATACTATGGACCGGACAGTGATAAATTGTATAGTCCTATTTATTCAGGTCTGAATTTCATTCGTAAAATCAATTGGAATTTGAAAACTTGATAACTTAAGCTTGTAACTCAACAGTTTGTCAGTGGACATGCGTTGATGACTGACGACTGTCGTATCGTTCAAATTCTATACATTCGTCAGTCTATTCTACCACACGGCGGCCAAGGAATCGCCACTTGTGTAGGGAGGCTACTCAATAACGAACAATGCTCTGGTGCACTACTTTGTAGAGTTGGGATGTCAGACGATCGTCTTTCCCGGTGAAGCCGACGTAGCAATCATAAGTGAATCCCGCATCATAAGTGAAGGTTGCCGAACAGATCATTGTGCTTTGTTACTGACTTTTTTTTCTCAAATTACCTATTTAAAAGTCAGTACTTAAAAAGATGGATTGAGATAAAAATATGGTGCCGTACAGATATTCTATTTAATAATACTCACAAATGCTTCTCTCTGTCTCTGTCTGTCTCTCTCTCTCTCTCTCTCTATCTCCCTCTCTCTTCCATTTTGTCTTTCAGATTGGCATAACCACGAAGATCTTGGTGAGCCGTCAAACCCAAATTGAAAATTTAATCCTCTCAACGATTCATTCAGCATATCCATACCTCTTCTCATTAGCATGTACTGTTTAAAAGTACACATCACGAGTTCGAATAATCTCTTTAGCAGTCCCCGTAAATGGCATTAACCATTCGGCAGAGGCAATTAGTGAACAAAAATGTCAGTAACAAAGCACAATGATCTGTTATGCAGATTACCCTCTGCATTTTTTAAGCGGGCAGGGACTTTGCTACACGGACATGTGTTGCAGGTTTTTTGGGGAGAAAATACGTAAAATGTTTTAATTTAGAAGTGGTAACACAGCGACAAACTGTGCTATTTTGAAATAGATTTTTACTGATACATTGCGTGTCTATGGAAAGTGTAAAAGTGAATTTTCGCAGTACATTTTCAATAAAATTTAGTAGGGGTGGGTCCCGGCGGCGGATACCCATTACTTTCCGGGGAATTCTCATAAGACGACTAAGGCGTAAGTTATATTAACTTCTTCACTCTCCTTACCTATTTCAAGTGATTTTTCGTGAAGCGACTGCTGACCCCTACATTGACAAATTAAGCGTAGCTTGTAAGTAATAGGGAGCTTTAAATGCGAATGAACAATTTTGAAGTGAAAACTTGTTTAGCGGCGTTGGATGGGTAAAAAGTGTTAAACTCGCGTCAGGATCGCTTGACCTTTGAACCGTAACCGACGACTGACGTCATACAACATTAGCTACAGACTGTCTATTTTGCAAGATACGATAAACAGCTTCGTAGTTTAACGGTAAGCGCTTCGACTGTAAGTCCTTATGGTTTCAGATAGTGCTGGGTTCAAACCTGGCCTTCTGAAACTTTTTGTGATTATTTTTTCTTTTTCTAATTTATTACTTTTTGTGATTATTTTTAATTTTTTTAATTTATTACTTCTTCTGACAGAAAATTAGCAGAAAATTAGTGATAGGTTCTGTGATTGGCGCTATATTATAGGTATGGTATGGTATGTTCTTTTTATCTTTTTCTATGTATATAACGAAGAAAGAAAGAAAGAAAAGTTTTCACTTGTGCTGGCACTCCCAGAGCGCAACCCGTCTTTTTTTGTCGATGAGACTGCAGTCCACTACTGAACATAATTATGTTCTCTCCAATGTGCGCCATAGCATCCGATCCTCCGCCTTTCGCATACAGTCTATCCCAGTCGCGAAACAGATACAGATTTTTTCATACCACATAGGTGGCAGACCAGCACACGGCCCACCTGATGGAAAGTGTTTACCGTGGCCTATGGACGTGTACAGCACCAGGGGAGTCGCACTGGTGTTGCCGACCCTGTAAACACAGAGAGTTTCTGTGCCGTCAGCGTAGAAGACAATGCAGGAATAGCCTTTGGTCTTCCCACTGACAGCACAAAAGCTTTCCAGTGAGCTCTGGCTACCCTACTCACCGCCGGTAACACAACACAAGGTTATTGTGGCCGCGGTATTCTGTAGGGTGGAGGTACTTTCCTAGTCGGACTGCTCAATTGGACGGAAATACTGTCGTGTCCTACCTTCTACAGATTCCTGTATGCTGGTGCAAACATCTCCACTTATCAGGAATCGAACTCACGACCTCTGACTAAACAGTCTACCGCTCTACCGCTGCACCATACAGGTTGTTCATCGCATTGCAAAGGAAAATCAAACGTCACTTTTTTGTCTACCCCATGGGTCACATAATACTCTATCATTAGGAAAATCCCACAAAAAGAAATAAAAGTACGATCATCAGAACTCTTAGCAGATTAACCGTCTGAATTAAAACGGATCCACTGTCGCGGTCCGAATTATAATGTCCGCCATGTTACACACCTCTTAAGCCCAACAATTTTTTACCTTACACCCACGACACAAAGTTTAAATTGATATGTACTAAAAAGTAAGTGGCTTTTACACTAAAAGCGGTTTTATTACACTACCATAAACGCCATAGTCGCGTGCAACTCTAGTGTAAACGCGAGTAAAGTTTTACTTTTATCCACAAAGAGGTAATCTAAGAACACCGTCAAATACGTGAGTTATAAAACTTTGTAAGGGTAGCCGTTGTTGTATGCAATAATGTTTGTGATATGAGCTTTTGTAAAAGTATTTTAAACACTTTAAGTTCAACCAACTTCGAAGCTCCGCTTCTGTTATGGTCGTGTAGGGAACATTTTAAAAATGGAATTGAATTTTATAACTATTACTATCTCTATTATCCTAACTATTACTACCTACTAACTAGATGGCGCTAGTGAGCCGTAGTGACAACATCGACTCCCTATATATTTCTTTAAAAAAAGAGTTTAAGTGTAAATTCTTCACAAAAAAACAATAAACTCAGTGCAAAACTAAATAATACACAAGTACAAATGTTATCTTCGAGCAGGCTAACACGATTATTAAATAAACACAAGGCCGGTGACCGAGTGAATTAAAGTGAAACGGTGTATAATTTACTTAATAAATTGCTTAGTGAAATTTTGTAACTTGCTAAATATACAAAGTGACAGTGCCCTAAATCAGAAATATATAAAAACAGTGTAATAAAAAGCAAATTCGTTTTTGTAAAAATAATAACGACCGTTAAGAAAAAGTGCAAATTCAAACTCAATGACTTGCAAGTTGACGACAAACTGGTTTAACTGCTCAGTACTGACACCTATCTTACATTACATAATTACCTAACTTATATGAACACCACACCTATTTTAACTTCATATGTTAATCTAACTTTGGCCGTGAGGTGCGCCTATCGGATCGGTACGCATGCGACGCGAGTTCGATCTCGAGCGCTACGGCAACACTTTTTGGAATTATTATTCACTTGATTATACTTGTGAGAACACTCTGAGAGCACAACAACACCACGTAACATCCAAGAAACTCAAAATATATTTCTGCAAAAGTTTGTAAACAAAAAAATAGACAAAATGGATCAAATAGCCAATGTAACGTTCAGACGACATCAAATTACAAAAACAAAGTCTCACGAGGATCTGAATAGAAGTAGTTCATTGAACAGCACCACATCCGAAGACTTCCTTGGTAAAAGCTTAAACCTTTCAAACCACATTTCCGACTCTCAGGACTTACAAGACCTAAGGATCGAACTAGATGACTTAAAATCAAACTTGATGGTAACACAAAATGAACTTGATAATGTCATAATAGAAAATGGAGATCTCAAGAAACGCATTGACCAGTTAAACAAAGAAATCACTGTACTGAAAAAATTGTGCAGCAGCCCGCTAACATCTGTAAGGAAAACAACGCTATCTAACCGCCGCCAAACGAGCGGGCGTCGTCTAACTTACAGCGCGGCAAACACGCCACTTTCAAATACCAAGAAATCCAGAAAAATAGAATCACCAGCAGAATATGAGAGATTACCGAAAAGTAATTCTCAAGCGAACATTGAAATCCCTACACGTCCACTAAACAACCCCACCCGTTCGCCCAGCCAGCAAAACTTTGAAAACCATTTGCAAAAACACAACATAATAGAACCCTCACCGTCTATACAAGAAACTCAAGAACTGGTCAATAACAGGGTATATATCTTTGGAGACCAACAGGCGCAGGGCTTATGTAAGAATCTATCAAAATATGGACTGAACAATAGAAACAACAAGTATAGCGTTACGTCGACTATCAAGCCATATGCTACGTCGTCGCGTGTTTTAAGCAGTTGCAACGACAGTTTCGTGAGGACCCTTTCGGAGAAGGATATCATTGTGCTGGCAATAGGATCTAATGACAGACACCCTTATATCCTAATATCAGAACTGTGCAATGTTTTGTATAGACTCCGTTCATTTTCTGTGTTTATAACAAATGTACATTATAACCCCTATCTAAATGAACATATGATAAATAGTAACATAGAACTCATTGTAAATAACTATAAAAACTGCAAATACCTAAAAATGCCAATGCATGTATCTTACCGCAATTATACTCAATATTATAATCATAACGCATATATCCAAAGTCTGTGCTTTAAATTAGACACTGAAATTAATTACACCCACTATCAAAGGGAAATACTTAAACTAGTAAAAATTAAAAAGTGCAATCAAAAGCCTTTGTCGCCACGTTCTAATCACTGTCGCCCAATAAAAACAACATCTCAAAACAAAATCACAACCTATTTCAAACCTACTAACTGCCTAAAAAATAACTGTTCAACGGGCCCTCAGCTTTTTCGTGAACAAAACTAAGCATGAGACGATTACACTCCTACACCAGAATATAGCTGGAATATTAGGTAAGCAGGACAAACTTACAATTGCGTTACAAAACTTAAAAAATAATCATCGGATTGATATCATCTGCATATGCGAATCATTTTTAAAACAAGGTACAGAATCAAACCTAACGCTAGATAACTATAGGCTAGTGTCATGTTACTCTCGAACAGACAAACGCAGAGGTGGGACATGTATATTAGTTAGGAAATCACTAGAACATAAAGAAATAAACAACCTAACCCCGCCCATCCCCCACCACTTCGAAAGCTGTGCAACGGAATTACCCGAGTTTAACCTTATAGTAGCATGCATTTATAGAACACCGCAGTCGAGTGTTACCATATTCCTTAAAAAATTAGAAATTCTTGCTAACCAACTATGTAAAAATAACAAAAAGAAGGTTATATTATGTGGTGATTGGAATATTGACATTCTTAAAAATACCAAATCGACAGGTGACCTAAAGTCCATACTAGATAATAATAATATACAGAATCATATAACAAAGCGCACACGAGGTAACGCATGCTTAGACTTAATAGCTAGTAATACCTGTGATGTTAAGCCAAATATATGCTATTTGGGACTCTCGGACCATGAAACTGGGCAATTGATAACGGTTAACCTGGAAGCTCGCTACAACCCAAAGAAAAAACCTAGGGTTTGGTTCAAGAATATCAAAGACTTGTGTGATTATAACATACAAAAGTTTACCGAATATTTGTCCTGCCTTTCATTTTCTGAAGTCTACGATATGAGTAATACAAATGATGCATTTAACAGCTTTCATGACACTCTTACATTATTTTACAATTTGTGCTTTCCAGTAAAAAAAGTCAAATGTACGGCGAAGCCCATTAAAAATAGTTGGCTAACGAAAGGCATTAAACGATGCTCCGTGAAAAAACGCATGTTATACATAAAATATCGGTTACATAAAGATAATAAAAAACAAAACAAAGTCAACTATGAGCGATACTCTCGTATACTCAAAAAATGTATAGGGAAAGCGCTACAAATTACAAACCACCATTACATTACCACGTCCAAAAACACATGCAAGGCAGCTTGGGATGTAATTAAAAATAAGACGAACAACAATACTGACAGACATGAAATTGATACTATAGAAATTGACAACGTAATATATGATGACCCAAACCAAATATGTGACTTATTTAATCAATTCTATATTAATATGACCAATAAAAAACCACAAACTAATACCCAAAGTGACATGACAAATCTTCCGCAGAACCCTAACAGTATATTTTTGACTCCCGTAGATGAAACTGACATATTCCGAATTGTTAACTCTCTTAAAAATACCAACTCTACAGGATACGACCATATTAGCACCAAATTAATTAAAAAATCTGTTTTAAGCATATTAGCCCCACTTACTTATATAATTAACCTCTCCATATCAGAAGGCATATTTCCCACACGTATGAAGACCTCTATAGTTAAGCCGTTATACAAAAAAGGACCAAAAACCAACGTAAATAACTATAGACCAATAACTCTAATCCCAATATTGGCAAAAGTATTCGAGAAAGTTATGTATAACAAAATATACTCTTTTATATCATCAGGCAATATACTCAAAAATCAACAACATGGATTCAGAAAACATAACTCCACTTCGCTAGCGTGTTTTTCACTAGTGAGACAAATTACTCAAACACTTAATGACAAATCAATTATAGCATCCGTGTTTCTAGATATGACAAAAGCCTTCGACTTTGTCTGTCACAAAATATTACTTTCGAAACTGTACAATTACGGGATAAGAGGAATTGCCCACTCGTGGATAAAAAGTTACCTGGATGACAGATTGCAATGTGTAGAACTGACAAAAATAGAGGGCAATCAAGAAGTAAAGTATCAGTCAACATATATGCATAATAAATTTGGTGTTCCCCAGGGCAGTATTTTAGCTCCTCTTCTGTTTATACTGTATATCAACGATCTCGCGGATGCTTTATCACATGAATGTATCCTATTTGCTGACGATACCACACTTATTATCAAGAGTGACAACCAGACGACATTGGAATTAGAAATTAAAAACACGGTGAATAGAGCTACTCATTGGATGGAACTAAATAATCTAAAGGTAAATATTAACAAAACCAGCCTCATCCAATTTAAAACTTATAATAAAAAAGTACCGAACCTTAGAATAGCGCACAAAGATGAGATTATAAATAACAGCGAAAATTGCGTATTTTTGGGTATTGTAGTTGACCATTTTATGAATTGGAAACCCCACATAGATAAAGTTCTCAATAAAATTGATCGTTTTATCTATGTTATTAGAAGGATATCCCAAACGGTAAGTGTTGAGGCAGCCCTTGTTGCGTATCATGCTTATGTAGCCTCAATACTTCGTTATGGACTTATTATATGGGGTAACTCGACAGAAGTCGATAAAGTGTTCAAGGCTCAAAAGAAATGCATCCGAGCAATATGTGGAATGGGCCCCATTGACAGCTGTAAGCCTCTGTTTAAACAATATAAAATTCTTCCCTTACCATGCTTATATCTGTTTGAGATTTGCATTTTTGTAAAGAAACATCCTACATTATTTAAAAAGTTAGGAGATTCTGAAAATAGTCGAACGAGGCATAAAGACAGGCTTCAAATACCAAAAATCAATCTGGAAATGTTTAGAAATAATGTTTACTGCATGTGTATTAAAATATATAACCATGTACCTGAAAGTCTTAAGAAATTACCGATGAGCCTTTTCCGCAAAAAGTTTTGTGAATTTTTATGTAACAAGAATTATTACGACATTATGGAATATTTTGATGACAAATTTTTAGATGTATAAATTCTATTTTCTCAATTATTATATTATTTTGACATAGATTCTGACATTAAATAAACATTGAATTTTAGTTTAGACGAGCTAGAATTTAGCCTATGAAACAAAATTATTTATTACAAATGTGTGTTTAGTAATGCATGTAAAAAATCTGGTAGGGAATAGAAATTTAATATTTGCACGCCAATAATGGCAGAATATGCTGTATATCCTAAATCACCCCAACACCTGTAACCAACCATATTCTAGGAAATAAAGATTCTTATTCTTATTCTTATTCTTATTAACTAAATAGTACTAAGTACGCTGTATCGTAACCAGGCTGGTAAATATGTATATGACACACTTATTCAGCAATTCCTGTACTAAAGACCCATAATAATTGAGGTATCACTCTCAAATTGCTGTGCTGTAATGCGTGATACCATTTAAATATGATAAGAGGAAAGCAAAACACCTGTAGCACTTAATTTAACCATTTAAAACTTCGATTTTAATAGAAAAAAAATAATCGGTCTAGGCGGGTTTGAACCCGCGATCTTTGCCTTACAGTGGCAATACTTTGTCTACTAAGCTACCAGACGTCGTTTTAACCATTCTATAATATTAAAGCGCTCGTTATATTTGCTAAAAAGACACTGAACACGGTGTATGCAACTTCGGCTCAGGCGTGAGCATTTTTGAAGTGAAAACTTTTTTAGCGGCGTTGGATGGGTAAAAATTGTTAAACTCGCGCGTCAGGATCGCTTGACCTTTGGACCGTAACCGACGACTGACGTCATACAAAATTAGCTATAGACTGTCCATTTTGCAATACACGATAAATAGCTTCGCAGCATAGCGCTAAACGCTTCGACTGTAAGTCCTTATGGTTTTAGATAGTATCGGGTTCAAACCTGACCTTCTGACACTTCTTGTGATTATTTTATCTTTTTGTAATTTATTAATTTCTTCTGATAGAAAATTAGCAGAAAATTAGTTATAGGGTCTATGATTGGTGCTGTATTACCTATAGGTATGGTAATGATATGGTATGTTTTTTTTATTTTTTTCTATGTATATTACGAAGAAAGAAAGAAAGAAAAAGTTTTCACTTCTGTCGGGACTCCCAGAGTGCAACCCGTCTTTTTTTAATTTAATTTAATACACATTTATTTTGTAGGTAGCTGAAGCTATGTAGAAGTCAATAAACAAAGTGTAGTACCCAGGCTTACATAAAAAATTAAAATTCAGCAACAGATTTTAAACGTGTTTGCTCACTATATGATGCGGCCGAATTGAAATTATTTCGATTTGAAAAACTACTAATATAGAAACTTTCAGCAATACACATATTCACAATTAGTATCAGTGTCACATAGGATCTCGTTGCCAATGCTTTTGCCGAGTGGTCTGTGTGTGGGCTCAATAATACCGGTGTATTATTCAATATTCGGCACAGTTGAAAGCCGATAATCACTAACAACAATAAGCAACAGCAACTACCGGCTGCTACAGATGTTTATAATAGATCTCTTCCGTTGATATTTCGAAAATATATCACAAGGAAATAATGATGTTAGAACTGATTTGAGGTATCGGTCAACAATTTGTAATTTTTAGCTACAGTTTTAATCTACAGAGAGCACTTCATCCATTTATGTATCTGAGGAAGATACTTTCTTAAAAAGGTTCATGGTACGAATTTAGCGGAGAAAAAGCAGAACTAGACCCATGAAAAGGATGGTGTCTAACAGGATTGCATGGAAAGGGATGACATGTCAAACTGGCCCAACATCAAGGCAGGTGGTAATCTACTTATATATTGTTATGAGCGTGGGGGTTGGCTCAAATAGAAAATGCGAGAACAACCGTTGAAGACAGATTTTATTCAGCTGTACTTAAATTACAGCAAAGCGCGTAGAAAGTCGAAAACTCTTCCTTACACAATACACAGTCACTTGTATAATCGCACTGTGTCGCTTCGCACACTTTAACGCTGTGATCGCTTCGAATACTAGTCATAGACTGACTGAGCGGAGGCTGCTAGCTCGCCTTATATAGCCGGCGCGGCCGAGTAGCGAATGTTCTCGAAAAGACAGCAACATTCTAGAATGTTCGATTCTAGAAATCACAAGTGTCTCCTTCTAGCCTGACGTCTCGTTCTATACATTCGATTCCTTCTAGAACAGTGACGTCAAGGCATGCTGTCTCTTTCTACAGTGCCATCTCGCTCACTCCTATGGGAATTTGGCCATATTATATTAATGTTGACTGAAAAGGCCCATAAGGGGTCCTGAAAATGCCTGAAAAAAGGTTCCCAGGGTAATGCCGCGGATCGACGGGGAGTGGTCTGAAACGGCCTGAAAACAACAGCAAAAGCAACTTGGTCAAAATTTTGATTTTTCGGGAGGTGAAAGAGCACCTTCTGAAACGTGCCAAAATGTGTTTTCAGCCTCCTGAAAACGTCTCTTACACAGAGAAACCTTAAAATGCACTTGCACTAGTATAGTCGTAATATGCTGGGATTTTCTAGGGCATCGCACAGGGGAATACCTATGTCGATTGCAGGGTAGCCTCTGAATCTCAGCCTTAGATCGTTTTCACATTTTGTCCGATATCCGATATCCGACATCTGATATCGGAGCAAGCTAAAAGTATGACAAATGTATTTCTCTTTCACATTGTCTTGGCCCAATATCGGATCACGAAGAGACTAAATCAGCGACCGTAAGCAATTTTCGACCTTAATGACACTTTCTTAGTTACGTGTCTTTTCGCGTTCATTAATCACGCTGATCACGAATATAAGAAAAAATAGACGGGTTGCATTCCGGGAGTGCCGGCAGAAGTGAAAACTTTTTCTTTCTTCCTTAAAAAGGAAAATCGATAACATATCATGTCAATAAGCTTTCATCCCTAGCATCCCTAACTAGTCTGTGCTTTCGAGCAAATGACTGTATCGAGTCAATTTTATCGGATAAATGTGAAAATGCTCTTATGGTCCTTAACATCATGATACATAGATCCCCGAATAGGTAAGCAGATGTGTATTAACAACCACATAACACAGTCAAATGGAGAACAGTGACTAGGGGATGGGCCTAGTCGCCTTCTACGGGTGGCCCTTGTCTCCACACATCATGATAATAGGTTTATTCATTGCAATACATTACAACCAACTATAAATCCAGTATAGATTATCACATAAGTACCTCCCAGTCTGGAAAGTTCTTGTAGAATAATAGTTATTTTGAATTTAGTTTTTGAAGCTGAGTTATAAATGTCTGCGTTGAAGTTTTATATTTATAATAAAGTTAGTAATAAACCATGTGTAAAGAAGACTTCAAAATGATCTTTCTGATTTATAATGGAGTTATTTGGAAGAAGGATATTCGAAGGTATCTACGGGGTCCGCAACACAATTGTGATGCCCCTGGTGTTTCGTTCGTCCATAGGGCACGGTAACCACTTCTCATCATGTGGGCCGTGTGCCTGTCTGCCCATAAGTGGTATAAAAAAAAATTACATCAATCGGCCGATTTAGACAGATTTTTTAATGGAGATAACTGACATTACGCCCTACGTTAGAAAAATATTGGTGATTTTAATATTTTTCTAAGTCCAAGTACGTAGTTGAATCTCGATTTGTAATTAACTACATCTGAGGACAGATTGTATTCTAGATGATAGTTCACAACTGAGAATGTGAGACATAGTCATCCTAATCTTTTTACTTGCTCGCACAATATAACCCTTTTTTTAATAAAACCACATATTCACTGAGTTTCTTGCTGGTTTCTTGTTAGTAGAACCAACTTACCGAACCAGCGTAAGAATCATCTTCAAATGATTTATTTTATATTATTTTAACTATTTTTGAACATAAATTGTAAAATTTTGACGTTTATGACAAAGCTTTATGTGCCCTAAACTGAAAAAACGAAACGAAATTCTTCGATTGATTCTTTGACACGATTCACAACTGAATATTGTCCTAAACTAAACTATTTTCTGGTCTTCAATATCACCAAAACGAGAAAACTATTGCTACAATATTGTTTAACTATCCATAGCCAGAGCATTGTTATCATAATTTTCATCTATTCATAGCCAATAAACTCGTACAGACGGGACTTTTCTACAATATCTTCCCCTATTTAACCAGACAAAGGCGTACAAGAGTCTCCCAATAAATAACCGATGTTCAGGTAGCCGCCCAATGATAGCTAATCGAGCTGTGGGCTTTATATTGGAGGCTAATACTGCACCACTATTGTGGACATCACAAAGCATATAAGCACAACTTCATTCTACTTTTCTGTTTGGAAGTGGTCTAATTTATGAGAGCACAACGGCTAAAGCGTAATCACTTTTGATTTTCACTTCAAGCAGGCATTTTTGGGTCTTATACTAATGCTGGAACACAGAAGAGATAATATGGCCAGATAATTGTTATGTCGGCTATGAATTTGACGGTGGGGTCAATGAGAGACAAACAAACAAACAAAACTGAAAAGATTCGGATGCGATTGTAATTGGGATTAACGCTTAGATGAAGAAGATCCAAGGCTTCTGTTGAGGTCATCGAGGAAAGGACCAACATTCTCATATGACATAATATTGTTACGAGCGTGGGGGTCGGTTTAAATAGAAAATGCGAGGACAACCGTTGAAAACAGATTTTATTCAGCCGCACTTAAATTACAGCAAAGCGCGTAGAAATTCAAAACTCTTCCTTACACAATACACAGTCACTTGTATAAATCGCACTGTATCGCTTCGCACACTTTATCGCTTTGATCGCTTCGAATACTAGTCTTAGACTTACTTCAGCGGAGGCTGTTAGCTCGCCTTTTATATCGGGCGCGGCCGAGTAGCGAAAGATCGAGAAAAGACAGGTACGTTCTGAAAAGACAGGAACTTTCTGGAAGGTTCTATTGGGTCTTGTGTCTCTTTCTAGCCTGACGTCTCGTTCTATTCATTCGATTCCTTCTAGAACAGTGACGTCAAGGCCTGCTGTCTCTTTCTATAGTGCCGTCTCGCTCACTCCTTATTGAAGTGGCCAAGCACCGGGCGTAGCAATATGTAATGGTAATGGCGCCCATTATTCCTCAAACTGCACCTCTGGTTACCATCGGGCGGGATGTAGTCAATTTGGCAACCTAAATATATAATAAAACCTTCGTGGCGGCTTTCTATTGCAACTAATTGCTACCGAAATAAAAAGTATTTTATGTTCGTCTTGGAGTTGGAAACTTTGACCAAATTGTAAGAAAATTGGTTTCGGTTTGAAAAGCTAGCGCAATAAGAAATTTTCAATTTGCAATCTTTAACATTCCGCTCGTGTGGATGTGGGTTATCGCGACCAAACAGAGCCTATGTACCAAATTTCATCAGATTGACTTTCATTCAAACGGTTAACTTTCATACAAAATTTCGTATTAGAACCCCTCCCTCTGACCTCTTTTTTCATGATAAAGGTGGTAGAAGGTATGCCCTTCCTAAGCTCGAGTCTTTACCAAATTTCATCAAGCGGCGTTAGGTAGCATAGAATGACGAATGTATAGGATTTTACGTTTATGACATGCGTTAACGACTGTCACATAATGTCAAATTGCATACATTTGTCATTCTATTCTATCAAACGCCGGCCAATGAAATGCCACTTGTGTAGAGGGGCTGTTCAGTCGTTTAGACGTGTAAGCTTGACAGACAAACGGAGTTACTTTTGCATTTTTAATATTACTAGCTTTCGCCCGCGGCTCCGCCCGCGTGGATGTCGGTTATCGCTTAGTGTTGAGCCGACACTATTAAGCATTAAATTCGCCTCTCTACTCAACTTTGTCCTCGCCTCTGTTTTCGACTTTCTACTCGCCTCTATATTCGACTTTCTACTCGCCTCTATACTTGAATTTATACTCGACTACCTACTGACTTCTCTGCTCCTGTCTATACTTGACTCTGTACTCTCCTCTATACTCGCCTTGCCATTGGCCTCTGTATTCGCATCTCTACTCGGCCATCCACTCGATTCTCTTTTTGCCTCTCTACTTAACTCTCTTTTCGATCTCTGCTCGCCTCTACATTCGTCTCTCTACTCGCTTCATTATTCGCCACTCTACTCGACTGTCTACTGCACTTAATTTGATTCTATTACTCACCTTTCCACTGGCTTCTCTAGTCACATATCTACTCGCCCCTGTAGTCGACTCTACTTGACTTTCTAGTTGACCTCTACACGCCTATCTACTCGCTCCTATAACGATCTCTACTCGCCTCTTCACTCGTTTCTGTATTTGGCTCGTTACTCGACTGGGTCCGTTCCAAAGCTCTAATCCACATTTGTTCCAATTTTCATAAGTATATCTTCCAACAACAACCTTTTAACATTTTTGCCCTATTCACCCCCTTTTTTGCGCAATTGAAAAAATACAAACTTTAACCCCCTTTTACCTCCCTTTTTCAGGATAAAATGTAGCCTATGTACGTTCCCTAGCTCATATCCATCTCGGTACCAAATTTCATCGAGTTATCTTCAAAAATCACAAATATCTATCCCTTATTGCCTCCCTTTTTTGCGATAAAAGGTTACCTATGTTCGTTCTCAAGCTTTAATCGTTTTAAATTTCACCAGGTTATCGTCAAAAATTGACAAATTTTCATCCCAAAGCCATATTCCCCCCCTTCTACCCTTTTTTATGCGATCAAAGGTAGCTTTAATTCATCCCTGTACTAAATTTCATTAGGATATCTACAAAAATTACAAACTTTCATACAAACTTTCATTTCCTATTTCCCCCCTTAAGCCCCCTTTCTCGCAATTAAAGGTAGCCTATGTCCGTTCTCAACCTCTAATATACCTCTGTACCAAATTTCATCAAGATCACTTCAGTGGTTTAGGCGTGAAAGCATAACATACAGACAGACAGACAAATAGAGTTACTTTCGCATTTATAATATTAGTATGGATTATGGAAGTATACATTTATTACGGATTAGCTTATGGGATAATAAGATATTATCTTATTGTATGCTAATCCAATAAAATAGGAAATAAAATAAAAAAGCCATTTATTCAACAACTTTAAGATACAATATGCGTCTATAATTAATTAACTAAGTAAGTCATCATAATTAACATTATTAGTTACTTTAATTTGATAATATGTCCCATAATGTCCTATTTTATAAAATTGCAATTTAGTTTGGTTATAAAAAAAAATGTTATATTATATAGAATATCATGTAAGTATAAACACCCAGTCAGCATGACGCATAACATAAAGGTTGCAGATCACATTAGGTAGCAGTCGTCTCTCTGGCGTAGGCTTCCCCATTGCCCTCCAGCAACTCCTATATCTGGCTTTGTTCATCCAGTGCATCCCAACTAATGTGCCCGTCCCTTTTTTTTGAAGTGAAAACTTCTTTAGCGGCTTTGGGTGGGTAAAAAGTGTTAAAATTGCGTCAGGATTAGTTGACCTTTGAACCGTAACCGACGACTGACGTCATACAACATTACAACAGCTATAGATTGATTATTTTGTGATGTGCATTAATAAACTTCGCGGCTAAGCGGTAACCGTTTCGACTGTAAGTCCTTATGGTTTCAGATAGTACCGGGTTCGAACCTGGGCTTCTGGCACTTTTTGTGATTATTTTTTCTTTATGTAATTTATTACTTTTTTTGATTATTTTTTCTTTTTGTCATTTTTTACTTTTTGTGATTATTTTTCTTTTTGTAATTTATTACTTTTTGTGATTATTTTACTGCTAGGGTGACGGGCGGCTCCACCCGTCACCCTCAGGCCCGCGCTCATGGGAATGTGCCCGTCCTAGTTCCATTTTACAATCCTCACTTTTTACATAATGTCTGTCAGTTTAGTACTTTTCCTGATATTTTGGTTGCTTATTCTCTGTGTTCTATTAATCCTAACATGCTCCTTTCCATTTTACGTTGACAAATTAATAACTTAGTTTCGTCACATGATCTTAAAGCCCAACTTTGAAACCATTTGACATATGGTTGTTAAAGTGAGGGTAAGATAATTGCAATCTCGAAGAGCTTACTTTTAATACTTATATGGATGGATTTATTTTTTATGATTTCCTTAGATATCCAGTAGGTACTTTGCCATGCTATTGCGATTCTACGTTGTATTTTATTTCCTGTTTGGTTTTGGAATGAAACAAATTGGTTCAAATATATGTATTCTTTCACAAATTCCACTCTTTCACCCTCCATCATGAGACAATCATTAGTTTCCTTCACAGTGCAAATATATGCTCATTTCTCTGGCAATCAGATTAATTGATACAGCACTAATGGCTTACCTCAAGTACAATTACTCCGAAATTGATTTAATTAATTACAAGCTTATACCTCAGTCAATATGAGCCAATTACACAACATAGATACCTATGTAGAATATATGATTACAGCCTATGATAATAATATAGTATCTATCACTAATATGCCTATTACTCGTGTAAATTGTAGTACGTGTGTGGTCCAAATACATAATTAGTAAAAGTTGTCAGTGTTGACATTATTGGTAAGATGAGAATTCTCGAAATGCTTGAAAAAGTAAAGTATCTAGAAATTGACAAGTGACGTCGCGTCGTAAGGAAATAGCAGTGGTGTTGCAACAGTAAAGGTGAACGCAGACCTGGCCGCACCGCACGCACCGCAGTACCCGCATTCGGAATTCTTTATATGAAATTCTATGCAATCTCGCATACCTACCTGCGGCAACTGCCGCAGTACTTGAAGCGGCCGAATTCCCCAAGCCGCAGCTGATGACGTCACCAACGTCGTTGGTCTGCGCACTCTGCGCGCATCGGACGCTGCGGCCGGCATAGTAGTTGATGCTATGAATCCACATTTTTATTTTTTTTTACTCTTGTTGGTATTTCATTGTCTTCTTCCTATAATAAACAACTGATAACAAATTGTTCGTCAAGAAACAAAAACATGTCCACTCTGATGTACATTGGAAACTGAATGAAAAAAATGAAGTGCGTTATCTGCGGCGACGGGAACGACTGCGGTGACTGCGGCACGGACAGATGTGCGAGGCCATTAACAAAAGCGATGACTGCGGCGACTGCGCTGCCAATTCTGCGTTCACCTTTAGGGAAGAATTTTAACTCTTGCGGTATTTAATTCAATTATAGGGAAAAGGGTAATGAAAAATTAATAGTAGTACAGTGGTACACCTATCATTTGTACACCAATATTATTGTTGTTACCGTTGGGAACCCATGAAACCCTACCCCCATAAATCCATTGGCATCCCACCTAATGACTTCTTATTACGATGAGCGTAGATTTACGTTCACGTACCAGTTAACATCGCACCGCTCGCGAAAGTCTGGGAATTTACAGTCAAACATTACGATCGGAAATGGTACGCACTGTGCGGTATGAAAGAAACTTCATTCTACAGCTTGAGCCTGTGGAGAATGAACACCCCGCTGTGGTTTTTTCGAGCGACTACAATAATTGAGTTCTTCAATAAGGGCATTAAAAGGTTTCTATAGAGTCAGCAGCACGAATGTGACGCCCCTGGTATTGCACACGTCCATAGGCCACGGTAACCACTTACCATCAGATGGGCCGTGTGCTTGTCTGTCAGCTAAGTGGAATTAAAAAAAAATTAGGACGTTGGCAATTGTAACCTGTTCTGAAGCAAAATAATGACAAGCTTCGAACACGGTTACATAATTAGACCGTCAGCGAATGAAAAGGTTTACAATTATGGGGGGATGAGCCCGCTTCCGTCTATATCTTGTACCACACCACACAATGGACAATGGTACAGTTGTCTCGAATCCCGAAGTCAATTCCTGCCATATTGTCCGGGTAGAAAGGATCACATCTCCAGGGACAGTTAAATATACTTTACACTATTTTACTAGAAAACACCTTCAAGTTGTTTTTGATTTAGTAATTTGATACTGTTGAAAGTTGGAGACACAGATTGGTTTATAGTAATCATTATTTTGAGCTTATTACTGGACCTAACTATCATCTGTTCTGCAGTTAAATATTTTAACGTGAAAACCAGTTTAGAGTAGACATTTTATTCAAGATTTTAAGATATTTACCGTAAATTGATTAAACCATAGACTGAACTTCTATTCCAAGACAATCGTAACTACAAGCCAGTACACTAGGTGATTAAGCTGCGGCTCAGGTTTTCCCCTGATGCTTGGCGTTGGAAGGTCAGACGATAGTCTAGCTTGTAAAAGAATTGCACGTTTACGGCTTGGTATTAAGAGGTGTATATCTACATGTTTCAGAGGTCATTCATTCTAGGTAAGTATAGATATAATGACAAGCGCCGGTTCGGTTATTTTTTATACTCGTACGGTCACAAAACTATGGCCGTACGATAAAACTGACTATTGAAACTATTACGATCACAGTAAGACGCTTTAAAGCCAATGATATTTTATTTCGGATTTGAATTTACCGTAAAAATAGTATTAAAATGCGCTGAGTACTTTTTAAGTGTAGATGAGCAAACGTTCCCGATCTGTTTTTTATGGGTGTTCTTGTCTTTGCCTTAATGGTTCAGTTTATACAACGTTAAAGCATCTATTGGAGGCATCAAATAGAAGACCACCATTGAAATAAAACGACTTTTTAATGTATTCCACAGCAATTTATTTGATATTATTTACAATTTATTTTATGCAGTCAAGCACACGGTCACATGATGGTAAGTGGTTACTAGGGCCTATGGACGTGTGCAACACCAGGGGAGTCACGCCAGTGTTTCTGTGCCATCAATGTAGAAGACAAAGCAGAAATAGCCTTTTTTCTTCCCACTGACAGCACAAAAATTTGCCAGTGAGCTCTGGCTACCCTACTCACTGCCGGGAACACAACACGATGTGTTATTGTGGCCGCGTTATTCTGGTGAGGCGGAGGTACTTCCCCAGTCGGACTGCTCAATTAAACGAATATACTGTCGTGTCCTACTTGACATTTACTGATATATCGGCTACTTTTCAGAGGTCATGGTTGAGGGGTGACTAAAATGGTAGTTATCACGTATTAGATGTTTGAAGTTAATTATCTAAAAGTACCTGAATTATGTCGAATTTTGTGTATATTTCTTTTATTTTGTTATTATTTTGGTAAGTCTGACAAATATAACATTTACTTACTATTCTTTCTATTTGTGAATCAATGTATGGCCAATAATATAAACCTATAGCCAATTGTTTCATTTTAGTTAATCCTAAATGTCCTTCATGCAATTTATTCAAGAACTTAACTCTTAAGGATTGTGGAACTATTAATCTGTCATTCATAAAAATTAGTTGTTTATCAATTGTTATATTTTCCCTAAATTTGTAATATTTTTTTAGATTTACTGATAAGGCTTTTATATTAATTGGCCATCCATTCGAAGTAAAATTAGACAATTAAATTAATTTTTCATCTTTGTTTGTTTCTCTTACTAGCTCTTGTTTCTGCTCAACTGTACATTGCAGATGTGCTGCCAAACCAATACAATGCACCACTTCAAACATATAGGACTGATCTTCATCAACTTCATGCAAGTATGAGCGGGATAACAAATCCGCAACATGCATTAACCTTCCCCTTTTTAATCTTTGCAGTCTTGCTGAAGGAATTTCATGTATTCCTTTCTTTAACAATGTTTCTAAGGGTCTGTGATCATTAAGGACATTACATTTTTTTCCATATATGTAATAATGAAACTTTTTGTGGCCCATACTACACTTAACAATTCTTTTTCAATTTGGGAAAAAAAATTCTCTGCACTTTTTAGACTTCTGGAAGCATAACAGACAGGCATACCATTTTGCATTAAACAACCACCAAGTCCGTCCTTAGAAGCATCACATTGAATTTTATTTGGTAATTTATCATTATAATTTTGTAAAACAGGTGCTGAACTTATACATCTTTTAATGTTATCAAAGGCCTTAGGGACTCTACGTGGTGGTTTGACTACTGGCTGTGCATCAACCTGGGTGTGCAGTTCCAGCGGAGTGTGAAATTCACCTATTCCCTGGAAAAGTTCAGAATACTGATTAATAATACTGTTTTTGTCTACACATAAGCTATTAATATTATAGCTCTTTAGTAATTCCAAATCCATAAGGGATTTAAAACCCAATATAGGACGCACATCATTTTCTGCAAATATGCACAGATCGTCACAATAAATAACCACACCGGGTATATCATCAAATGCTTTCTCAGTGTATTTTTGAAAAATTTCAGGTGCTACTGATAACCCGAATGGCAATCTAAGAAATTTATAGCAGCCAAATGGGGTGCTGAATGTACATAGATCTGTTGATTTCTCTGTTAGCTTTATATTATAAAATCCATCCGACAAATCAAGTACAGAGAACACAGTTTTATTGCTTAATTTGCTTACTATTTCTTGCAAGGTCGGAATGAGATGATATTGTCTTACTAATGCTCTGTTTAAGTGTTGTGGATCTAAACAAATTCTTAAGCTGCCATCACTCTTTTCAATTATAACCAGATTACTTACATAAGATTTTGGGTGTTCGACTTTCTCAATAATTTGATGTTCTTGCAGACTTTTTAATTTGTCTGCCAGTCTTTTCATCAATGCCTGAGCATCGAAGAACACGTTAAGCCGTCGGTCGCGGTTATCATACAAACATCTATGGTAGTCGTTACCGGTATTTGGAGCTCTCAAAAATCCAACAACTGGTCTATGCAGGTGGGTCTCTGGGTTGTGCAGGTCAGATGGTAGTCACTTCACGGAAAATAACGAAGTTTAGCCAAATCCGCAGTTAGACTGGTAAAAAGCGGACCCCAGACTCCAAGTTGAAAAGCTTCAGATGCGACTGGGATTAACGCTAGGATGAAGAAGAGTAGAGACAAAAATACAGCTAGTCATCGACACTGAATGTTCTGATGAGCCTTTCCAATTAGTCCCACCCTCTCCTGTCCTACACAGGACTACACGTGCAGGGCTTAGATGTCACCCGCATACAGTGTAGAATATTCTAAGCGGTCAGTGACTCTTTCCTTGCACCATCTAGACCATTAACATTCGGTTGGATTGCGTTCAGGGGTCAGCACGTGCATAGCCGGGCAGGGGCGATTGCGGTCGCAGCACTAGTGGGACCGGTGGGAGTCACGCGGAGCTGCGATGACTATCCTCTTTTGATGAGGCCTTCAAGCTGTGTGCCACCATTGTTAACATGGTACATCTATATAATGGTGACCCACTTTCCTGAGACTTTGCCTTCGGCTTACCATCATGTGAGGTGAAGTAAAATTAACGTGTATAGTACACAAAAAATTGTTAAAAACCTGATGCTCTTCTTGAAGAACCCCAAATCATAGTCACTTGGGAAAACCACAGCGGAGAGATAATGATGCAATGTCACGGCTTGAGCGTGCGCCAATTGAAATGACTTTTGTACCTCACTGTGCGCACCATTTTGGGTTGTCAGTTGCAATGGGCGTGGCTAAATTCTCTGCACGTGGCGTACCCTAACATTATAGAACGATGGTGTGATGATGATTGTCCGACGGGTGTGATGATATTTACCTAACAATTAATTTCTTACTGATAAAAACATCTACGGAATAGTACAAGGAAATTACATATTCTTTAACGAAATCAATTGCTGTAACGCTTAGATAATCCCCTTCCTCTTAATAATAGAGAAATCTCTATGTCACATAAAATATTTGCCTAGTTATGAGTCAAAAGAACAAACAGAACGGAACGTAGGTATAAAACGAAGGAGCCACAGAAATGATTTAAAGTTGAATCTCTGTTAAATCGTTCCATGAATAAATGGGCAAGGAATATAATTAAGTTATACGCAAGAATAAAATTGTTAGTTCAGGATAGAGTATTGGCTTTCAAAATTATTCTTTTTTGTTTTTCTTGAATTGGTTTTTATTAAACGATATTACTCGAATAGGATAAGTTTGTAAAATTAAATTATCTATGTTATTATCTTTATTACAAGTCGTGGTCTAAGTTGCTTTAGTGAAGTTGTGTTTTAGAGAGAGATGGAAAGGTCTTTACCACTAATTTTCTTTCGCATCGTGGCACTGTTTTGCCTTTTTTACATTAACATCACTTTTTTCGTATAAGGACAAGTATAGGATATGAAACGATCAGGCATGGTCATTTCATATTATAAGGCCGCCCATTGTACCTACTATTTCCATTATCTCCGTGAGTTTGGTTACCTGGTGTATTATAAATAAAATCATGTTATTGGTTCATCATCTACATTTTACATTACTGAAAGTCCCACTACATTTACGTCGAATACACCGCAAAAGCCATAAATTCCGATTAAAATTCTCACAGAAGCCCTGGTTCCGTAGGCACAAAACGAAAGCACTCAATATTCCGGCAGTCACTCCATTACAATACGCTTTTTTTACAAAGAGGAAGAAAGAGCCATCCTCTTTCTCGCCTGATTTGAACCGACGACGCGACGCGCCGTTGAATTGAGCATATTCTTTTGCTATGCAGATAATAATCTCTATGAGAAAGATCTTTTGAATTGAGAGTTTAAGTTTTCGTGAGAATAGGATTCTCAATATGGGTTACGTGATATCTGATATTTATGTACTTGCATCGTTTTCTTTTAAAATGGGATTTCCTATTAAGTTTTCAGATATAACCTTGTTCTTTTTTGAAAAGAGCTAGTGCTCAAATAAGCTAGAACAAGTAAGGAACACTGTGAAACAATAAAGAAAACGGGAATTAACGCTATCATGGTATAGGTACTTACATATTACCTTTGATTTGCCTTACGTTTCGACCAGGTTACACCAGCCGTGGTCACAAGCTGACTTTATTGTAAGTAACATTATTTTCCGTAGTAAACTGTTTCGCAACTTTGACCACGGACGAGAGGACAGAGGTTAGTTTCCCGCTCAGTTCAATTCACTTGCTTTGATCTGTGGTATTATAATAATATGTAGGCACTAGCCCAACTGGTTATGTAGTTTCTAGAACTTATTTTCCAAGGCGGCTTTATTATGATTACTTTGAGTCATAGAATATCCTATAATAATGTCTACATTATTTAACATACTCATACATACATACTTAATCCGAAAGACTTACAACGGCATGAGAAGAAACAGCATTAAATTGTCACAAATAAATTAATTGGATCATAAAAAGATGTTCTCGAAGACGTTGAATTTAAGGACGGAGAGTCCCTTAATAAATGTCCTCTGTACGTGAGGGCAATTAAGATATTATTGGAGGATCCTTTGTAGGGGCTTGTAAGGACCTCCCCATGAATGTAGCACAGAAATTAATTTAAGAACGCATTTCATTATCGTGGTGTGTTATTCTTAGTGAATATTAGAGAATGTGAATTAAATGTGAACATCATGTGAAATCTAGATAATTTGTTACACTTTCAATGATTACGCTACGAAATAACATGAAACGAAATACTCGTAGTATAGCGCAAACGTATGATTCTGAAACCGACCGCACACGACAACTGCAAACGCATGCAGCACATATATTGCATAGTTTGCATACATTACTTATTAAAATTCGATACGTATAAAGGGGACCATTGAGAAGACGCAATGAATTACGCGTATCTGATACGTATGTCTGTAGATGTCTTGTGCGTTCACCATCAGAATAATAGACATTCCTGTCATGACAAATGAATCTTAACCTTGAAAATCACAGTTAACAAACTTTATGCCTATCTCTCTCTATCTGTGCCCGGACAGCTTATCATCCAAGTTGAGTATTCAGTCTATTGCAGGGGTCGAAGGTTGAATGGTAACAGTTTTGGGAGGTTCAAATGATTTACGGCTAATGAACGAGTGTCCAGCGGTGAAATGGTTTTGACCTGAAGGTATAGATAGAATAGTTAATTGTAAGGATTGTTATTCTAAATAGTAGTTTACATTTAAAGCGGGAAACGAAATAGTTACTCATTTTAATAAATGTTACACCTATTGTCTTTTTACAGTGTGGAGCAATTTGGGGTCCACTGGTTACTTCTACCAATGTACTAATGTAAAAATTACAATAAATAAAAATAAAAAAAAAACCCTGGAGATCCAAGTACAACTTAAAATGGATATTTTGAACCCTTCAAGGACTATATTCTCGAACAGTTTATAACAGGTCACACTTTCATCATAGAGTGGCCGTTTCTATTCCAGTTAGGAATTTTTTCTACAAAAAAATTCTAAAATACTCACATAATTTAGTCACTAGTTTAAGTACCATTAAGAGGTTTTTACATAATTATAGAATACTCGTACAATATACTTTCCTACACTCTCCTAAGAACATTCAAGCCTTGAAGATAAGTAAATCTTCTTAAGATAATAAGGTAGGGTTGCCAGCACACTGATGGGATTTATTGCTCGCATGTCTCGAGCTGCGCAGTGGAGATCCTGCGCTTTGAAATATTGCTACTTGTTCTCTTACAGGCGCCGCTTGGTATAATGTGCATCTATGAATGTGCGGGTGTGATAAAATAGCAATTATTGCTGCCAGTTCTGTGGGAGATTTGTGTGGCTCGAGATTCTGAAACAGTTAAATAAATACATGAGTATTTCAGCTTATATCGTACCTGTCTTGTTACTTTTCTGTACTGTTAATCGAATCGCTCATTCGGTTGTTAATTATGATGTGTGTTGGTTTTTATATTGCAAAGAAACTATAAAAACACGCGGGGTATTTTTTTTTGCCTATAAAAGTGTAAAAACTCTTTCTCTCCATCCAAAGAGTAGAAGAGATCACATTTGGCCGATAATCTATTTTACACGAATTTGCGAACGGGAATAGAATTTCACGAAAGTGTAGCCGCGGACAATAGCTAGTGTATAATATACGAGAGTCAACGTAAATACATTGAATCACTCACTCCCTAAATAGAATAAAAAAACCTATTAAAATATACATGAGAGTCGTCTCCAATAAATCTAAAATAATTCCCCCACTCGTGTCAAATGTTTCAGGCGTTTATTGAAGACGTATGTGCCTAATCCTTTGCAAGTGATGGCGGAGGTTGGATTACGAGATTTCCATTCCTTTGCTACAAGAATGACAACTCGAATAAAAATGGTGTTTGGTTTTTCTTTTCACTTTTGGCTCTTTTTATACCACTTACGTGACAGATAACTGATAAGTACACGGCTCACCTGATCACAAAGCGGGTACCATGGCTTTATCATAAAAGAAGATATCCATTATTAGGATATCGTAATAGTAGTTTATGATACTGTTGCATAATAATTAATAATGCAAAATAATTTTATATTATCACACGAGTGTTATAAGACCAAGTTATGTACAGTGTCATACACTACTTTATCTACTCTCATACTATAATACATAAACTAATTTATTTTACAAACAAAACCCAACTTTGTTTAATTTAAATGTAAAATGTTGAACGCCAAGGCGCAAACATCTATTGCGCATGCGTGTTTCTTTTTTTTTCTTGCGAATCGTCGGATTTTTTTTAAAGTAGAGTTTCAGTCCAGATGGAGGTGAGGAGGTGAGGAGGTGAGGAGGTGAGGAGGTGAGGAGGGATCAGAGTAGATAAAATATTTTATCTACTCTGATACTATAATACAAAGATTATAAAATTGAAATCAAAACTCTTATGACAAACATTACGCACAGGCCAAAAAAAAAGTTTTATTACGATACAGGTCTTGTAGGGACACCTGTATCATAAAATAACTTTTTAATCATAACGATACACCTATACAACTGCCATATGGACTGAACTACTCTACTCTACTTTAAAAAAAAACGGCCGATTTGGAAGAAAAAAAAAAGAAACGCGCTTGGCGCCAACATATTTTTTTTTTACATTTAAATTAAACATAGTTTGGTTTTGTTTGTAAAATAAATTAGTTTATGTATTATAGTATGAGAGTAGATAAAGTAGTGTATGACACTGTACATAACTTGGTCTTATAACACTCGTGTGATACTATAAAAAAACTCGCCTATGGCTCGTTTTTTTAAAACACACTCGTGTTATAAGAACCCTTATTATGCAACAGTATCATAAACTACTATAATGGTCTTTAATAATGTCAGAAACCACATGTTGTGCAGCAAGAAGATTATCTGAAAGTGAAGCAGAAAAAGTGAAAGTTATTGACATAACAGCAGTAGATAAAAAAGAACTGATAAGAAATAGAGTCTATTTTGTAATATAATATGAAAAGCTGTTTCAGTTTTCCATGGGCGGCGGTGATCGCTTACCACCAGGCGATCCGTCTGCTCGTTTGCCTCCTATGTCATAAAAAAGAACGTTTAAAGTAAGTCTAGCAAGCTACAAGTAGTACTGACTAACATAACAAGAACCGCATAAGTATTTCAGAAATCTGGTTCATTGAATAGGTTTAACAAAACTGTTTTAAGCGTTGAATAAATTCAATTGCATATAGAGCCCTGCTCCTCTAGACAAGTGGCAATTCGTTGGTCGACGTTTGATGGAATAGACTGACGAATGTATGGGATTTGACGTATTTGACATGCGTTAATAACTGTCAAAAATGTCAAATCCCATGCATACATCATTCTATTCCATCAAACGCCGGTCAAGGAATTGTCACTTGTCTAGAGGGGCTGCACTAACAACACTAGTTGCGTGTAGAGTTTATTTACACTGTAGAGTTTATTTATATGTATTTATTTTTATAGGATATATACGTATATGTATTTATTGTTATAGGAATTGTGTTTCAAACACAATGTAAATAAAATTTTATGAAATAAATGAAATGAAATAAAGAAATTGGAATGGAAAGGGAGAAGGAAAGGGTGGAATATAGAATTGCATCTTTACTCGAGTATTTACTCCCATCTCTGCCCCTTATCTTGGTTCTGGTTCTACTCAAACGATTGCGATCAAACAAACATAAGGTTTTAAGTCTGAGCAAACCACTTCTAACAAAAAAAACTGCTTCAAAATCCGTTCAGTAGTTTTTGCATCCATCGCGAACAAACAGACAGACAGAAACTTCAAAAATATATTTTCTTATCGGTAATATAACATAACCGAAGTATTATTTTTTAGTAATTTTTTTATCTTGCAGACACGACCACTTTACAATTACATAATAGTATAAATATTGAATTGGATATATATATGTAATAACGTTAGTTAATTGTACATCACTCATCATCATCATCATATCAGCCACACACAGTCCACTGCTGAACATAGGCCTCTTTCATAGACTTCCAGAATGACCAATCTAAAGCAGCCCGTATCCAACGCTTCCCGGCGACCTTGATGAGGTCGTCCCTCCACCTAGCCGTTAGGCGTCCCACGCTACGCTTGCCCGTACGCGGTCGCCACTCCAGAACATTTTTGCTACATTACTAGTTATGGCGAATTGACATCTGTCATAAACGCATTCTTTCGCTGGTCAGAGTATAGGTAAGCCGGTTTTTCAGGGCCCTGATAGTGAAAATAAAAAATAAAAAAACTTCAGTTCCAGCAAGCCTGAATTAAAAACCTGTTATTTAGCAGGTTTAACATTGTACAGATAAGGTTAACTAATGAGGTATTGCTATGTGCAGAAGTAGATGCATGATGGCTTCTCTCTTCAAAAAGAAGTCGACTAACATAGCGAAGCGGACATTTTTAATACACAGCTAGTATCAACTTGATTAAAATAACAACGACTGCGTAAAATAACTCAGTACACATTCTCACGGCCCACATACACATCACATAGCGCCGGAGGCCCTCAAATAATCCACATAACTGAGTTCACATCTTATAATACACTTAGTGAGATATTTTTAATTAAAATTTCATATTCTGTCATGCGAACGGGGACTAAAAGGGTTCGAAGGGTGGCCTGATGAATTGCTTTGGTCACTTTATTTAGTGAATTTACGAGGACAAGGCGGGATAAGGCATACTGCACCTGTATAGATACATGTGACTTGCCCTTTATTTATTAAGCTTAAAAGCTCTGAAGGGTTTGTAAAGAAATTTTGTAATACCAATCATATTAATATCCTCTTTTAAGGTTTATTTGAAATTTAATGTCTCTAAATGTAATATAATAATCATGGTTGGTCCGCCATGTTAACTGTAGCTCACCTAATGGTTAACTGAGATATAGTCTTAACCTTTTGGCAGTTTGATTCCTGGGTTGAACTAAAAGTTAGTAGCATCACTACACCGTTTAAAAAAACATAAATTGGTGACATTTAAGTACTTTTTGTCTATACCCTCTGAGATATCAGCGGCGTGATACATCCCCATTAGATTGTAATCTTAAATAATAGATTGGCCACTTTTAACTTACTGCAATATCCCCATGAGCTGCGAGAACTGGATTGGTTTTCATGTGCGCGGAGCCGCGGGCAACAGGTAGTCTATCCATTCCACCAAACTTGAATAATTAGATAATAAACCAACTGACAAACTAATTACTATTACGTAATAAGCATAGTTTAGTCATCAATAAGTAATTAAATAAAAAAAGACGGGTTGCACTCTGGGAGTGCCGGCAGAAGTGAAAACATTTTCTTTTTTTCTTTCTTCGTTATATACATAGAAAAAGATAAAAAAGAACATACCATACCATACCTATAATATAGCGCTAATCATAGAACCTATCACTTATTTTCTGCTAATTTTCTGTCAGAAGAAATTAATAAACTATGAAAAGAAAAAATTAAACACAAAAAGTAATCAATTACAGAAAGAAAAAAAATCATAAAAAGTAATAAATTACAAAAAGAAAAAATAATCACAAAAAGTTTCAGAAGGCCAGGTGGTTTGAACCTGATACTTACTATCTGAAACTATAAGGACTTACAGTCGAAGTGCTTACCGTTTAAGCTACGACGCTATCTCAGGTAAATTGCAAAATAGATAGTCTGTACCAATCTTGTATGACGTCAGTCGTCGGTTACGGTTCAAAGGTCAACTAATCCTGACGCTTCCTTAACATTTTACACCCATCCAACGCCGCTAAAGAAGTTTTATCTTCAAAAATAAAGACATTTATCCCTGAGTTGTCAGTTTCCTTTTTGATAACTCACAAACTGGTATTTTATAAAAAACTAAGGGTGGTATAAATTTGATGGCACAAACTTGTATGTAATTTCGACGGGGTGGGTACCACCGTGCACTGTTGTGAAACACTGTCCATAATAATCCAATCTCGGTTGAATTGCGTTCGAGGTCTGCAAGTGCATAGCCGGGCAAAGGTGATTTGACGGCAACACAAATATGCCGTCCTGAATCTGTGGTCCGCACGCCGTCTGTGGGTCCTTTTACTAGGCCGAAGGAGTATGGATGAAGGTTTGTAACGTAAAAACTACAGAATGGATTTTAATGCAACTTTACAATAATATAGCTTATACATCAGAATAACACATAGACTTGTTTATTACAATAACCAATATTATAGCGATAACCGACAACCATGCGCGGAGCCGCGTGCAAAAGCTAGTAGATAACACAGTAAATCGAATGGTGTACATTAAATGTACACCATTCGATTTACAGTATAGACGAGTAGGCAGCATATAAACATTTGTAAGTACAATGGGCGACCTAATCGCTAGAAGCTTATTGATATTCATATCAAGCAACGCGATGTCCGTGCAGTACTGCAATCACAATACATAATTAACATACAGCTCTTGCGTCACCTAGAGGATCACTTCTTAATTAATGACCGGCAATATGGCTTCAGGCCGAAACGGTTAATTAGTAGTAATTAGTTTTGATATTGCCAAAGCTTTCGGAGTTTAGTAAAAATCGCTTGTTTCCAAGTTACCAGCCTTTGGTTTGCCCCCTATACTGTACAACTGGGTTGCTAGCTATGTGTGCAATATTCATTGATATGCAGACGATAGCACCTTGCACGGGAGTTATCACGGACATCCTGCGGACAACAATAGGATATCGCGGAAAAAGCCACCTTCTTGTCACTCTTGAGCTTCCCTCCCCTTTTCACCCTTCAGATCGTGCCACTGCCACTGCAGGACAACCTCAATATTCTCTATCCTATAAACTACATGAAGAGAATTATCAAAACGCGTGAACTCGGAGTCCTGAACAGAGTGAGACGATTTTTCACGCCGGAGCAGCGGTGTCTTCTATACAAGACTCAAATTCATTCCTGCATAGTATACTGCTCGCATCTCTGGGATGGCTCCGCAAAGTACTTACTAGATGCTCTCGAGCTCTCAGCTTGCAACGATGTGCGGAACGCATTACTGAGAATCCTGAGGTCACGAACACTCGGTCGTGTCTTTGCAGATGCGTAGGAATATTGCTTCCTTGGCAGTATTTTTCTAACACAGGACAACGCGTGCAGGGCTTAAATGTCCCCAGCATACAGTGCAGAATATTTCATCAAGAACCAAGCGGTTCGGTGACTCTTTCCTTTGTCGCACCATTAAGACCTGGAACTCCTTGCCAGCCTACGTGTTTCCTTCCTCCTACAGTCCGGGGTCCTATACACTGAGAAAAAAATGCTACGTATATAAGTAATGCGCTTGCTTGTGTAAGGATAAAAATCGACCACTATTACTTAATTAACCGCCATCATGCCGCGTAATGGAACTGCAGTACGTAGGCCGCATCATGACAACAGTCACGGTGCGGGCTACTTACAAGTAAGCGGTTCTCCAGGAACGTATCCATCATAGCTTGATGTCAACGTATGTCGCTTACTTACAAACCATTGTGGCATAGGTACATATGGATGTGGATGCATAACGGCATGATGCCGATTACTATCATACTAGTGCGGCTTACTTACTGTACAGTGGTAGGTGCAGTAGGGCAGGGTACCTCTTAGTTACAGACCGGTTCGGTATACGTATTGTAAATATGTGGATGTATTACGGCATGATGCCGATTACGTTCATACTGGTGCGGCTTACGTACTGTACAGGGGTAGGGCAGTACGGCAGGACACCGCTTACTCACAGACTGGTGCGGTATTCTTATTGTAAGTATGTGGATGCATGACGGCATGATGCCGATTACTATCATACTAGTGCGGCTTACTTACTGTACAGTGGTAGGGCAGTACGGCAGGATACCTTTTACTTACAGACCGGTTCGGTATACGTATTGTAAATATGTGAATGCATTACGGCATGATGCTGATTACGTTCATACTGGTGCGGCTTACGTACTGTACAGGGGTAGGGCAGTACGGCAGGACACCGCTTACCTACAGACTGGTGCGGTATTCTTATTGTGAGTATGTGGATGCATAACGGCATGATGCCGATTACTAAAATACTAGTGCGGCTTACTTACTGTACAGTGGTAGGGCAGTACGGCAGGATACCTCTTACTTACAGAGCGGTTCGGTATACGTATTGTAAATAAGTGGATGTATTACGGCATTATACAATTTTACGTTTAAATTTAAATATGCATACCAAATACCTACTTAAAATAACAGCAGATTAGATAGCACCAGTATGAACGAAGTAATTAAGTAATTACATGGATATGTATGTAGGTGTTTTGTAAGGTCAACAATAACATTGAGGTCCATTAGAAGAAATTACTTTTTAAGAATGAAAACGGAAACGATTGAACATAATAATTATTTTACATAATATTATTTTAACACAATGGTATAAAATATAACTATTAATTATGGACTTAAAAATGTTATTATGTAGTAGGTTTAAGAAATTAGAAAAAAAATATTGAAATAATTGTTTTATTTTTATATCTTTATACACATTTTCATACATACAATTATTCAAACAATACACTATATGGCCTATCATGCAAGATATTCTACGTGAATTTTTAATCGTTTACATCCCTTTATTAAATGGGTCAATGTACCTACTCATGAAATCGAACAACTTTTTGTATGGGACCTACGGTCCTACTAAATACAGGTTGTGTATTTGAAAGTACGTTATATTCTTAGAGGAAGCGAATGAATACGAACAACATTTTGTAATGTAAAAAAAATCAGCTGTTCCATAGAAAATGTTTATTACCTACTCGACAAAAATGTATGAAACGGCTGATGTTTCTTTCGATTAGGAAAATAAAATTGTTAAGAATGAAAACGGAAACGATTGAACATAATAATTATTTTACACATAACATTATTTTGACACTGGTATAAAATATAATTTTTAACTTATGGACTTAAAAATGTTATTATGTAGTAGGTATAAGAAATTAGAAAACACAAAAAATTAGATAAGAAAACACAAAATTTACATTTTATTATATATATATATATATATATATGCAATTTAGTAATACATCAAAACAGTGTGAAAGATTTTATTGACAAATATATATATTTGTCAATAAAATCTTCCTGGTCTTTTGTAATACTTATTGAAGCCTGTAAACAATAGGAGTTGAATAGGGAGGAAGAATAGGGGTTGATGTAATCCCTACTTAAACGTTTAACGGTTTTTGAAACAGGTTATGGACACCGTTAATATTATGTATTATTAATTCCTATAAATCTGAATTAGGTAAACTGAGTGATTAATTAGGTAGATACTTACATGTACAGTGACCAGTTCTGAAACTTTTTCCTGAATTTTTATTCTCCCAGCCAAATGCGGACAAAGCTCCTTATAATTTTCAGGCGTCAGCTTTGGCCATAGCTCCACTGTTATTCCGTTTTCTGTAATAAAGATTTTACGTCGAAATCATAGACATACAAGGTAGGTATACACCTAACTAGCAGCGCCCCGGTTTCACCGGCGTAAGTACCGATCCCGTGGGAATTTCGGGACAAAAAGACAAATACCTAGCCTATAGGTTT
This sequence comes from Eilema caniola, assembly GCA_949126895.1. Taxonomy (NCBI): domain Eukaryota; kingdom Metazoa; phylum Arthropoda; class Insecta; order Lepidoptera; family Erebidae; genus Eilema; species Eilema caniola. The sequence goes on from OX421475.1 coordinate 1,539,370, forward strand.
GTTATTCCTGGTCACCATCTAGATACCTACCCCAAGTTTCACTGCAATCGGTTTAAGTATACTTAGTAGTTTTTGCGTGCAAGAGTAACAAACATCCATACTTACAAACTTTCGCGTTTATAATATTAGTAGGAAGGACTATGGTTGAAAATTACTTTAGACCTAAACTCAGCTAAAAAGTTGTCACGTAGGCAGGTACCTACCTAAATAGATTTTGTCTAAGTTTTTAGTCACTGTTAGAACACGACGGCTTCCAAAGCTGCCTAAAGTGGATTGCACTCCTCACACTTACCAAACTGCCTGGCGTTTGGTTTAGGAAATAGGAATTAGGACAATCAATCAAGCTTTCCTATCTTAGCCGCTTCTAAGAGAATGGCATAGGTATTTAGATTACATTAAATTTTAATAATACTTTATTTAAGTACTTACCGATAAATCGAAGGGTGATATCCGATGGAATGTCCCACTTCTTAAAAAGGTCTTCAATACAGTCCATTGGTATTTGTACTAAAGTAGTCTAAAGTCACTAAAACCCAAACTAGAAAAGCGAAGCGCGTCGGAACAAGAATTGAAGAGAATGCGAGCGAGCGCGCGCGCCAGTGTTGCCAACACTTGAAATTTTATCCCCCTAAGAGTAAACTCAAAAACCCCAAAAACTCCCTAAACTCACAATTTGAAAAATGTAGGTTCTTACGTAATATTAAAACGTTTAATTTTTAATTATTATTTCTATTTCAAATAATTACAAGTGGTGTAAAAAACTTATTTATGGTTATTATTATAACAATTACTTACTATTAATAACCATTTTTTTTTGTAGATGTATTTAAAACTTTTTTTTTAAATCTCTATATCTAACCCGCAACGAAACAGTTCGCATTCTACGAGAGATGTGTAATCACTAGAGATGGGTAGCGGGTTATAACCCATTCATTCCATTCGGGTTAAAACTGGGTGATTTGGGTTTTAACTCAATAATAACCCATAATCACCCATTTGACTGGGTGAAAATAGTTTTTTGAATGAGAAGTGGGAATTAATGTTTACTATGTACTAGCTAGTCAAAAATAAATTCCTGAGCCTTAAATTAGGTATATTTATTGGAAAATAATATATCCGATTTAAGGATTATACGACAAAATAGTAGACAGTTTATCATCATTTGAATCGGGAATACGGTTCCAATCCCGACGACGTAGCTGGTTCAGGATTAGTGGAAGCCCCTGTTCATCTATGACTACACGCTACTACTACAGTATAACGAACTTTAATATAGTCTGTAAACGAAGCCATCTAGACCGAGCAATTCGGCAGTGCGGGGTAAGCGGAATGGTGACGGAGATGGCCGTACCGAGTAGCCATACATTTTACTCGGTACTAACAGGTAACACGGTAATAAGGATTCAGGGCTGTCTCAATTATAATTCCCTTTTTTATAAAAAAAAATTAAACAATTAAATAAAAAATAAAAAAAATGGTTAGGAATAAATTATCCATATAGCGATCAAAGATGGCGGGCTCGATTTTTCATTACAATCGATATGAGTATCGTTTTCAGGGTTTTCGGGGTCGCTGATTGCTAATATATTATCCATTTAGCAATTAAAGATGGTGGTCTCGAAATTAGTAATAAAATCGATACGAGTATCATTTTCAGAGCTTTCGGGACTACTGATTACCTACGAATATATTATACATTTAGCAATCAAAGATGGTGCGTATTCTTATTGTAAATATGTGGATACATTACGGCATGATGCCGGTTACGTTCGTACGGGTGCAGCTTACTTACTGTACAGGGGTAAGGCAGTACGACTGGATACATCCTACTTACAGACCGGTGCGGTATACGTATTGTAAGTATGTGGATGCATAACGGCATGATGCCGATTACTATCATACTAGTGCGGCTTACTTACTGTACAGTGGTAGGTGCAGTAGGGCAGGGTACCTCTTAGTTAAAGACCGGTTCGGTATACGTATTGTAAATATGTGGATGCATTACGGCATGATGCTGATTACGTTCATACTGGTGCGGCTTACGTACTGTACAGGGGTAGGGCAGTACGGCAGGACACCGCTTACTTACAGACTGGTGCGGTATTCTTATTGTAAGTATGTGGATGCATTACGGCATGATGCCGATTACTATCATACCAGTGCGGCTTACTTACTGTACAGTGGTAGGGCAGTAGGGCAGGATAACTCTTACTTACAGACCGGTTCGGTAAACGTATTGTAAATATGTAAATACCTAAATTTAATAATGAATACCTAAATTTAACATTTTATTGGATGGATTAAAATGTTGTACAAGATCCACCATTTCGATTTAATGTAAATCGGACCATCATGATGCTTTGCAAAAATCCCTGAAAATACCCCTAAAAATTTCAGACCCCTAAAAAATCCGATCCGTGAAACAGCACGTAGGTACTACTCATAATTGTGTTTGTGAATGTGAATAAGTTATCTGATAGGATACAAGTAAGTGAATGTGATGTGAGTGATACAATTGTGTAATGAAGAAATGGCCTTACTAATTGGATTACATATGTAGAATCATCATCGTGCCGGCAACGGTAAGCAAGCGTTCTACTGCCACTTACTTCTGTAAATATGATTCAGGTGTAGAACGTAAGAAGAGGCGTTATTAATGTGACGCCACACGTAGTAAGGGTACATCAACGTTAATAAGAATCCTATAGTGGAAGTACTTATAACGTAACGGCATACGTAAGTACGGGATAATCATGCTGGCTACATTTTTTCTTGTTGGTACTGCATTAACAACGATCCACAGTCTTTGTACGAGCTTTCCCGAAACACCATTATCAAGAATGGCGTGTCATACATCTGAATCAGTGTCTGACTTAATTATTAAGCGAAAGACATCATTCTTGCGTATGCAATACACTTAATAAGTAGCAAATTGCGGGCTCATTGGTACATAACGGACGCTTTTCTACTTGTAAGTAGCTTTTTTCTCTCAGTGTAAGCGGGGCGTGAAAAAGCGTCTAATTAGGCCGTCAACTTTGCCTTCAGCTTACCATCAGGTGTGGTGAAGTCAAATTGACGTGTCCTATATTAAAATAAAAACTTCTAACTCAAAAAAAAACATGCAATTTTTGCCTTTTTTTTTAAGAAAATAGACAATACAACCATTTACATAAAACTGTAATAAACATAGTAGCAATAAACTTTACATTGATTAGAACGCCATTTCTGGGCAGTAAACATTATTTATTTTTACTTTACTGACTTTTTTACTCACTTTATATTACCTATCGTGTTCTAGATATAATAAAAACATTAAAATGTTTTACTTAACCTTCTGCAACTGACGTGCCCATTATATTATTAGTTGACTTTAGTAGTTATAACTCTGTCCATTATATTATTAGTTTTTGACAACTCACGCCCATGAAGTTTCGTATTGTTTATGCTAAATTTTCAAACAAATTTATTTTTATTTTATTTATTTATTTATTCATTAATATCTTATTCTTAGATCATAAACTATCATAAAAACGCATGACATGACTTTGACCCCGACTCTGGTTTATGGGCATCTGTGCCAGGACTAGACAAAATAGTCTGTATTCCAGGCATCAGCACCTCTCATTTAATATGGCCTAGAGGCGAACTCATGTAAACATTATTACACTGATTTACATATCATAATCTTTATAATGGCCCAGTAGAATAAGCTGCAACATAATGTGCAGTCTCTGACCAAATAATTAACATTAAAAATAGAAATACAAACAACTAACTAATACAATTTCTGACGAAAGCTATTACTGAAAGATGAAGAGAATCCTCTCTGTGTGTAATATGAAGGTGTGAGTGTGTGAGTGTGAGAGGGTGAGTAAGTTTACTTTGGTACATTCAGCAGATTTTCAGTTTCCTCATATGATAGCTTCTGAAGGAATTCAAAAAGTTTACATTTGCAATGGCACTTGTTCAATGAGTACAGATTAATAATGTTATCTATTTTAGCATACAGATATGGACCGAGGAAACAATAGTAACTATTGACATAGGCATGTCTAAAGAGTGGCCTGTCCAAATCTGGTATGGTTCTACGTTTCCGTGTCATAGTGCTCGCTCGAAAATCCAATTCGGAGTGTTTCCTTACTATAGCAAGCAAGACAAACAACTGACGAACCGTGAGGACGTCACAGGACTGGTAAAGGAGGAAAGTTGGGTACCAATATGGACGAAAAGAGCATACCTTAAGCACCGTCCTTTGGGCTATTTCTAGAGGCTTTAGCGTTGTTTTGTTCACTCCTCCCCAGACTGTTATACCGTATTGTATTATAGATTGTCCAAGCGCCAGGTAGACTCGCTTAATCAAGCTTTGGTCAGCTACATGTCTTAGGTTTTTAAAGACGAATATCAACTTTCTCAGTCGAGAGATAAGTAACTCTATGTGGAGCTTGAAGGATAGGTTACTATCAATAATAATACCCAAGTATTTCACTGAATTGCATGCAGTTAATTTGGGACAAGAGCAGATGCGATCATTACAGTAACTATGAGCTGTCAGTGAACAAGAGGACGGGGGCATATTTACATTCCGCATTGAGAAGGTAATGTACTTAATCTTCTCTGCATTGAGGGATAGATCGCTGCTTTGGAGCCAGTGCGTTACTGTGTCAAGACCACGCTGAGAAGCCTCAAATACCCTCCCCCAGGTCATGGCCGAAAACAGCAAGACTGTGTCATCTGCGTAAGATATAATTTTACCCCTATCCAGCGTTAGATTACATAAATCATTTTAATAGACAAGAAAGAGGGTAGGACCAAGTATACTGCCTTGTGGCACGCCATGGGAGATAGGCAGATCGCTGCTAACAAGATCCCTCATTTTAACACATTGGACACGTAGGGACAGATAATCTTCAAATAGCTTTAGTTGGGTTCCTCTTATACCCAGTCGCTCAAGCTTTCGTAGAAGCAGTGGTGTGGAACCGTATGAAAAGCCTTAGCCAGATCCAAAAATATACCCAAAGATTTTTTACCTGCATCGATATTACTAACCACATAATTTTGTAGTTCATGTAGGACATCATTTGTAGATTTGCCAGTTCTGAAACCAAACTGGTTGTTGGAGATCAGATTATTTTTCTCTAGATACTTCATCAGTCTGCAGTTTATTATGCGTTCCAAGAGCTTAGAAATGGATGGTAAAATGGAAATAGGCCTGTAGTTTGCGATACGGTCTCTGTCACCAAACTTATATATAGAAAGAACAACTGATTTTTTTAGCATAGAAGGGAACTGTCCGTTTTCTAGACAAATATTAAATATATGTGTGAGAGGAGGAACCAAAATGTGACTGTTCTCCTTAAGAATGCTATTTGATATGGAGTCCCATCCTGTGGAGCATACTTGACTAAGATTCGTGATGAGTTGTTTCACCTCAGTCTCATCAGTGCCCAACAATACGAAGGATTCACATGGAGTTGCTTTTGGTAGGGGATTAGTAAAGATGAGGTGCGAGGAGTTGCAACAGGATATAGTGCTTTCGGCAATCCCTCTACCCACAGATACAAAATAATCATTAGCCTTTTCAAGCGATTCTCTCTTGCAGTCGGGGTTCAAAAGACCTGAGACGTTGGGATTGAGATTGGTTCTATTGGTGATTACTTTTATCGCATCCCAGATTTTTTTATTATTATTCCCCGCTTTGTCCAATAGGGATTTTTCATATAATCTTTTTACTTAATCTTACAAATAGTATTGTACTGCATGTACGATTACCGCCCACTCAGTGATGTGCTACACATAACGATTACTATGATTGTGCCACAGATTACAAATAATCGGTAGAAATAAATGCTATGAAGAAATCTAAATTTCTTCATAATATATTAATAAGGTATAATGTGTAATTTCAACAGAAAGGAAACAAAATTTTCGTTTAAATTTATTTTATTAATATGTCTCGTCAGAAACTTCATTTGAACTGATTGGTCCGACGAGGATCCCTTGAGTAATATTTATGATTAGCTCTTGTGTGCATAAATTATCAAATACAATGTCCCGGTCCCAATCAGACAATATGACTCTCTTAGTTTTCGGTTGTCACGTGAGTGCAAGCGTTTTCTATTAATTTTAACGTTTTATTCGCTATGAATGAGGGGCTTGTATTGCTTCTTGCAGCATGCCCTTTTACTTGTGCCCATATAAGTTCGATGGCGTTGTATTGGCAGTGATACGGAGGAATCCTAAGGATAATATGGCCATATTCTGCTGCCATTTCATCGATCACATACCGTTTTGGTGTCTTCTTGTTTTTAAATATTTTTAATAATTCTATTTTTAACATAGAATCGTCTACATTTCCTTCTTTATCGCGTAGCCAATTAATAATTTCATGTTTTTTATTGGCTTGTGTTGGCATTTTGTCAATTTGGCAAGAGTGGTAGGGCGCGTTATCAATAAAAAATATTGATGGTTCTTCCAACGATAGAAGCATATTCTTGAACCACTCTTTATACACCTCCGCATTCATTTCCTCGTGGTAATCGCCAGATTTCTTTGAATTAAATGCCAGGACTACATCTTTCATAAAACCTTTAGCTGTACCTGCGTGGTAATTGATGAGGCGGTCGTCTTTACTAATAGGTAGTGCGGAGGTGGAAGCAGCAGTGTCGTCAGTCCAGGACCGAGATACGGTGTGGTTAGCGTTGAGCCATGTTTCATCCGTAAAGACAACATTTGTCTAATCTTGATTTTTTTTGCCTCTTTTAAAAAGTCACATCGTGCCAAAGCAATATCAGTGCGTTTCATTAATATTTTTTTTTTATATATAGGACACGTCAATTTGACTTTACCTTGCCTGATGGTAAGCTGAAGGCAAAGTCTCAGGAGATAGGGCCACCATTATGCACACGTGCCATGTTAACAATGGTGGCACTCAGCTTGACGGCCTCATCAGATGCTTTTTCACGCCCCGCTTAAAGGACCCGGGACTGTAGGAAGAGGGAAATACGTGAGCTGGCAAGGAATTCCAGGTCTTAATTTTGCGATAAAGGAAAGAGTCACCTAACCGCTTGGTTCTTGAAGGAAAGTTGTGCACCGTATGCGGGTGACATCTAAGTCCTGCACGTGTCATCCTGTATAGGAAAGGAGAGAGTGGGACTAATTGGAATAGCTCTTCAGAACATTCACCATGGTAGAGACGGTAAAATACTGCCATGGCAACATCTCTACGCAACTGCAAAGGCTCGAGGGTACTCGTGACCTCAGGATTTCCGATAATGCGGACCGCACGTCGCTGCAACCTGTCGAGAGCATCTAATAAGTACTTTGCGGATCCATCCCAGAGATGCGAGCAGTATTCCACGCAGGAACGAATTTGTGTCTTGTATAGAAGACACCTTTGCACCGGCGTGAAAAACCGTCTCACTCTGTTCAGGACTCCGAGTTTACGCGAGGCTGTTTTGATGATACTCTCGATGTAGTTTTTGTTATTTAGTTTACAGCGAACATCCATTCCGAGGATATTGAGGTTATCCTGCAGTGGCAGTGGCGTGCTCTGAAGAGTGGGAAGGGGAAGGAAAGAAGATACCTTTGCTGTAAACGCACATGCCTGCGTCTTCTTGGCATTGAACTCGACCAAGTTCTCAGAGCCCCATTGGGAAATGTGGTTCAGGATCCGGTCAAGCTCAGTGACAACAAGCTGCCTTTTTTCCGCGATATGCGTCTGCTTATCCGTAGGAAGTCCATGATAACTCCCGTGTAGGGTGCTATCATCCGCATAGCAATGAATGCTGCCGGTCGACAGCATGTCATTGATATGAAGAAGAAAGAGAGTTGGCGATAGGACAGATCCCTGCGGTACGCCGGCATTTACCTGCAAGAACTCCGAAGCTCGTCCATCACAAAGGACGCGAATACGGCGCTCTTGCAAGAAGCCGGCAACCCAGTCGCACAGTCTAGGAGGCAGACCAAAGGCTGATAGCGTGGAAAGAAGCGATATGTGCCAAACTCTATCGAAAGCTTTGGCGATGTCAAGACTAATTGCCAATGACTCGCCGTGCTTGTCCATAGCCTCACCCCAAATATGGTTAACATACGCCTAAGATCACCCGCTGACCGTTTCGGCCTGAAGCCATATTGTCGGTCATTAATTAGGGAGTGATCTTCAAGGTGACGCATGAGACATCAGTGTAGGGGATATAATATTCCATGCCCAGACTGATCTCACCGGCGACAGCAGTTGCGGCCTCAGATGGGTTCTTACCCTCAAAGCAGCGTTCAACCCACGGGACGGACGCAAAATAATCACGCAGTCCATCCCAGTCCGCTGACGAGTAGTGCCAGAGACGCCGCTTACCCTGCGCGGGTCGTGGGGGCGATATAATGGGCACCTCGGAACGGACCAGACAATGGTCGGATTCACCTAAAGCGGCGCTCACCGAAACACTGTACTGGTCCGGGTGACTCGTCAGCAGGAGGTCTTGCAGAGAGGGCTCATGGTCCGACCTTTTTGGTATCCTAGTGACCTCGTGTACCAATTGGGTCAGGCCATGCGCCAGAGCAAATGCATGGGCGGCTCTTCCCGCGTGGGTTGTTTTGGCGGAGCCCAACCAGATCTCGTGGTGGGCGTTAAAATCCCCCAAAAACACCAGTTCAGCGTTCGGAAACCACTCCTGCGCATCATCTGCCGCCTGACTCAGGTATTCAAAGAGTCGAGTTGTCTCGGCATCTCCTGTATGAGAGCGGTAGAGGCACACATAGATCTGACTCGTAGAGCCATGGTCTATGTGTACCCAAAGGGTGGAAAAGGATGGGTTCTCTAGGCAGCGCAAACGGCGACAACAAACATCCGCCCTAACAAACACGCACACCCCGGCTTTTGCGCGGAAATTCTCCTCAAGGACATAGCCGGGGTAGAGCAAGTAGGTCGTGTCATCAGGGCGGCGTATTTGTGTCTCCGTAAGAAACAGCATTGCTGGTTTCGCCGTCTCCAGGTGTTGGTGGACGGCGTTGAGGTTTGAATGGAGCCCATAGATGTTCGTGGACTCCACCTCAAATAGCGAGCCCGAGGGAGAGTTTTTAGCCGCTGTGTAGACCAATCTTCTGTTGAGCGCTGCCATGAGGATGAGGAGGGAAGGCGTGAAAAAAGAGGCGATTTTGTCGCAGCACCGCGTGACAAAGCGTGGATATAGGTTTTATCTATGAATGTGAGGTATGGCGAGAGCCGACGCGCCGAATGGAAGGGCCCCCGTACCCCCCCGAGTATGGTCGCCGGGCTCCCTCGTCCGGTCACCAACCGGCACGACGAGCCATATCGCGATTATGCGCGACCTGGTGGGGCAGCCTCCCAGGGTGGTTAGTCCCGGTTGGGCCCCTGTACTACTGTGTACTGTGCTCAAAGTGATCATGAAGGATAAGCACTAATTCTCCCGATTGTCCTTTCAACACACGTCCTTTTGGCATTCTCACGATCAATGAACTCTGAGAGAAATAAAATTACTCAACTCGAGGTTTAACAAATATGAAAGAAAACTCAGCGAACGTAAATGCGTGTGATTAGCACGGGCGTTTTGTTGCGAGTGACAGACCACGTTAAAATGGCAACCGGGCGGACGGTTGGTTAATGTTGCAAGTTGACTTATATAATTTTACGATTTTACGATGCAATTTTGAGTTTCTAATATCTATTTTTATATTAATAAAGACGTAAATACATGGCTTTTTATTTGTTTAGAAGAAATCTAAGAGAATATTAAATCGAAACGCACGTTTATGGAAATCGCTTATTTTATTTACATACAATCGGAATGGTATCACATTTGAGAGACTTTTGTACATCACTAATTTTATTTATTTGTAATTAATTTAATCGACAGAGTTGTAGTGAAGCGGAAGTATAACAGACACCACTTGCTCAAATCTCCTGTTCTACTCAACTGATTGCAATCAAACCTACGTACGAATTTTTAGTTTATTTTTAATTAGTTTATTTAGTTTTTGCGTCCATCGCGAACAAACAGACAGAAAAGTGTTAAAAAAAATATCTCTATATTCAATAACGACTGAGATACAAGAAACAAGAAATGAGAAAAATGCGTATATGTTACATAGCTGCAGTATTGTACAGTATACAGCATACGAACCCTTAAACAAACTAATTATTGAATAAAGAATGATGTCCACTTTTATACAAACTAACTTTTATACGAACTATGTATTATGCAAACTAGTTATTAAATAAAGAACGATGCCCATTTTTATACAAAGTAACTTTTATACGAACTATCATGCAAACTACTTATTAAATAAGGATGATGCCCACTTTTCATCTAATTAATTAAAACAGGTGCATAATTAGCCCGTATTGCCTCGTAAATTAGCTCATAAAATAGCATATCTTACAAACAAACTGAGAAAGAAAGTCGCTGCAGAAAAAAAAAATCATGATTTCAGTGTTTTAATGATAATCATAATGATCAACAGTAATCAGTCTGCGTAAGCCGAAATTCACGAAATTTAACCAGAAACCATATAGAATTTTTTTTCTATATTCTCTGTCACGTAGATATTATATTATCTTTGGAGATGTTAGGAATAATAATTAATAAGCGTCGGTAGCTTAGTGGTTAAGGAGTCGGCCTTACTTAATTTATATATTTATTTATACGAGTTCGAATCCTGGCCATTACACTACCGACGTGAACCCACTCCTAGCACAAGCAATTTAGCTTAGTTGGAGGGGTTAGAGGGAATATTAGTAATTTCGATAATTTCGGTTGCTAATATTATTAAAAAAAAGAAAATATCCGCAAAGTATATTTTTCCTAATTACATCTTTTTGACTAACGATTTTAGTATCATTGATTTTGTAGTTTTAAATATGTAGTATCAAAATCATCAATAATATCAGTTCTTTAATACGATAGAATAATTAAAAAGTTAATGACCGTTCAATGGATGTACAGAAAGTTGTCATCGTTCTTTTATAGCATTTTTTGTCCGCTCACAGCTTTTGATATTTCACGGTGTCTGTAAGACTACACGTTAGTGCAATAGGGTTAACTATAGCGACACTGCTGTTATCTAAAAAACTCCCATTTATATGCGAACACAGATTTTTTTCGGAATTAACGTCACTATCAGTCTTACTAGGTTCTTTACAGGAGCTGCTCGTAACTATGGGACCAATGAAATTTAAAATAAACGGAAAAGATCATACAGGTAAGTCATTCAATAGTAGATGAGTCTTTATTACTACAGTACTAGCTGGTGACCACGGCTACGCTCGCATGGAATTCTGTCCCCAGACCCGAAGAACTTCGGTGAAACTTAAGGAACATTCGAAGAAAAATAGCCGTATTGGTCGGGCCGTTATCGAGTTTTGCGCTTACCAACATTATTTTTTTTATAAGATTTCCTAAATAATTTAGTAGGTACTGTTTATACTGGAGATTGATGGCACTTGGTGGATCTACTACACATATTGAATAATAATATCACTTGTACTTTTCCACACTTTATTTTTAACCTAACCGGTTTCACAGGTTTACTAAAAAAAAAAGTGTGGAAATCATATAATAATCACACGCATTAATGTTCGCTGAGTTTTCTTTCATATTTGTTATACCTCGAGTTACTGTTTATATTCATATTGAATAATAATAATATCACTTGAACGTTTCTTTGGCCGCCTGAAAAAGGTACTTAACAGTCTTTTATCAGGTGGTAACAAGGTGCGTGCTTGTAACAGTTGGGTCATGCCACTCTTGATGTACTCCTTTGGCATACTCAAGTGGACTCAGACTGAACTCGATACCATTGATAGGAAAGTCCGGACTCAGTTGACTGCATTTCGAATGCATCATCCACGGTCGTCAGTCATGAGATTGTACATCCCGCGGAAATGTGGGGGTCGAGGATTTTTAAGTGCTAAGACCTTCATAATCGCGAGGTGTGCAATCTCAGAGACTATTTTCTTAAGTCCAACGTGGATATGCATCGTGATGTAGTCAACGTGGATGTCGGGCTCACCCCGCTCGGTTTGGCTAAGGGGAACTGGCGTAGGTCTACAGTTATTGGCACTGATAGCCGCAGGGAGGTATGGCAGAGTAAGGAGCTACATGGCAGGTTCTATCGGGCCCTCCACAGGCCCGAAGTAGACCTATTAGCATCTGTATCCTGGCTACGTTTCGGTGACCTTTTTGGGGAAACCGAAGGTTTCGTCTGTCGAGCGTGTCACCAACCTGGTGAATCCCTCAGACATATTACTTCCGGTTGTTCTCGTCTTGCTAACGGCGAGTATTTGCACAGACATAATCAAGTAGCCAGGATAATCCATCAGCGACTTGCTCTGAAATACAACCTTGTAGATGTTGAGGTGCCTTACTATAGGTATGTTCCTGAGCCAGTTCTAGAAAATAGTCATATCACATTGTACTGGGATCGATCTATCATCACTGATAGGACTGTTGTAGCCAACAAGCCTGACATTGTGGTGATAGACCGATTCGAACGCCGAGCATTGATTGTCGATGTCACTATTCCTCATGACGAGAATCTCGTGAAAGCTGAGAAAGATAAACAGATCAAATACTTAGACTTGGCCCACGAGGTTGTCGACATGTGGAATGTTGACTCTGCAATCATTGTACCGATAGTCGTGTCAGTCAACGGACTGATAGCAAAGAGCCTCGACCAACACCTGAAGAGGCTCGGGTTAGACGGTTGGATCAAGGGCCAGATGCAGAAGGCAGTGCTCCTTGATACGGCGCGCATCGTGAGAAAGTTTCTCTCTCTGGAGCCCTAACCACCGGTAGCTTGGTCCTTGTATCCGATACCGGTGGGACACTACTTTTTATATTTTTAAATAGATGTTTGTTTTTTTTTTATATGTATTTAAAAATATAATTTGTAAGTTTTTAAAATGAATAAAGAGAAAATATCACTTGTACTTTTCCACACTTTATTTTTAACCTAACCGGTTTCACAGGTTTACTAAAAAAAAGACTTTTTTTTTTTTAGTAAACCTTTGATAATCCCGTGTGGTGAAACCGGTTAGGTTAAAAATAAAGTGTGGAAAAGTACAAGTGATATTATTATTCAATTTAGTAGGTAGTTTAGCTACAATTTTATTATACTTCATCGGAATGGTTTTATGTAACTTGAATACACTAATACCACGTTATTTTTCCTTCTGTTCATTTATATTGGCCGTGTTAATCACCTCAATCTGCAATTCACTGTTAGACATCAGCTTCTCCCCACGCCATTTCTACAGATCCTCCGCCTTCCGCATCTAGTCTGTCCCATCCACCTTTATCAGGTCATCAGTCCATTTGGCTTAGGGCGCGCACAACCTTTAGTTTGCCTTCGCGCGGTCACCACTCTAGGATTCATATGCTCCAACGGCCATTGGTCCTTCGACAAATATGGCCGACCCTCTGCCACTACAGCTAACTTATTCTACGAGCTATGTCGGTAACTTCAGCTCGTTGTCAGATGACCTCGTTTCGAATACTATCCTCCAAAGAAACTCCAAGTATAACTCGCTCCATATACCGCTGTGCAACTACTAGGCCATGGATTAACCCCACCTTCAGTCATGAATTACTTCACCGCGTCTGTAAATTTGTAAGTAACCTTTTTTTCAGTCGGTTGCGAAGTCAGCTCGTACACGACGCTCTTGGACTATATAATAATATAATAATAATAATAACATATTTATTTCAGACGTAAGTCCATAACGTTGTTAGTAACAAATTCTCTTACAATTTAATGTTAGTAATCAAAAATAAAAAAATCAATAGTATATAAAATTAAAACAAAAAATAAAAAATCTTAAAATATACGAAAGAAGGCAGTTACAGATTCATACCTTTATGGCATGAATCTGTATCCACCTTCTTAGCAAAGGTGAGTCCCACCTCGGCGCAAATACTTTCAGGAGCGTGTTTGGGCTGCCGCGGAGGCGCTCGAGGGCCGACGTGCAGCGCTTGCGCATAATGCACTCGAAGCTGTCCACGTTATATATAAGAAATGATCTGAACCTCAAAGGCACCAAGTACATGTGTCGTGAAGCTGGCTGCGGTATCTGTATCGTTAACGTCACCGGCGTGGTCTTATGCTGTCAATTCGGTAACACTTCTTTCTTTCTCCTTTTTATCAACTTTATCTTCTATTTTCGAGGTTTCTGCAAGTATCTTAATATGTGAATTATATTCATATTCATATTCATTTATTTATTCACAGAATGCAGGTATTACAAGTGTGATCTTATAATTAAAATAATGTTTCCTGGTACATTCTACCACTTTTGTGTGGTATGTAAATATTCATACAGTCAATAATTAATTTGTGATACAATACATATAATATGATAGTTAGCTAGGAAAAGAATTATGCATATAATCATTAAAAAAAAATTCATATGTCCAATAATGGTCCAATAAATATAAATAGTAAGAAAATCAAAATAACAATGTCATTCACAAAGTGATTATAAATGTCAAATCTTAAAATTAAAAATTGACAAATTTAATGATTATATCTCTTACTTAGTGCATGGTACCGATCACTTCTTGTCATGAATGGGAGATCACAACGATTGAACAGGTGGGCAATAGGAAGAAAGGCTACCATCCTCTCCAAACGACCCTAGCTAAAGACAATGGCTCGCAGTGTGGGTACTGCTCCCCTTCGTGGGTTATGTCAATGTACAGGTAAAAGAAGTAGATAGTTTTTGCATTATTTCAAGCGTGAAATGTGGTCATCATCACTAATTATAACTTTTATTCGCAGTCTTCTGCAAACCAATCCCGATATAACGATGATGGAAATAGAAAAGTTACTAGCTAGCAACGTTTGTCGATGTACAGCCTACAGACCAATCTTAAAAGCTTTTAGAAAATTTGCTCAAGATGCCCCAAAACAAATTAAACTACCCGATATAGAAGACTTACATATTTGTAAAAAGACAGGAGAAACTTGTGATGAAAGTAATTGTGAACAAGCTGATTGGTGTTTCATAAGTACACAAGATGTTGAAGGTAGTGTTATAGAGATTAAACTTAAAGATAATAAATGTTGGTTCCGAGTGAATACTGTTCAGGACATATTTCGAATTTTCGAAAGGGAAGGCACTGATTCCTATATGTTAGTTTGTGGAAACACTGCCAAAGGTAAATATCATAACCCATTCATTAGCTATTATAGATTAGGTAAATTTGACTACACAAATGTCAATGTGGTCATAAATTTAATAGAGTTGACTCTTATAAAATGTTAATAAAAGTAATGCTCAGTTTATTTTTCAAGTATTACAAGTATTAATTATTTAATCTATGTATGACTCATAGTTATGTGCCAAGCGATATGATGCGAACAATTATCGTACCTATTATTAAAAATAAGACCGGGGACCTTGCTGACTGCACGAACTACAGGCCCATCTCACTAGCTACTGTAATTTCGAAGGTGCTGGACAGTGTGCTTAATACGCAATTAAACAAGTACATGGCACTACATGACAATCAGTTCGGGTTTCGACAGGGGTTATCTACGGAAAGTGCTGTGCTGGGTTTTAAGCACACTATCCAGTACTACACACAGAGGGAGACTCCTGTTTACGCCTGCTTTCTGGACTTGTCCAGAGCTTTTGACCTGGTTTCTTACGACATCCTTTAGGGGAAGTTAGAAAAACTTAATGTTCCTACTGAACTAACAAACATCTTAAAGTTCTGGTATGGGAACCAGGTCAATAGTGTACGATGGTCTGGGGCCTTATCTCGTCCATATGGGTTGGAGTGTGGTGTAAGACAGGGGGGGCTGACTTCACCAACGCTCTTCAACTTTTATGTCAATGACCTAATTGGTGAGCTCAGCAGCACCAGGGTCGGGTGCTATGTGGATGGTGTCTGCGTCAATAATATCAGTTACGCGGATGACATGGTGCTGCTGAGTGCATCAGTATGTGGCCTTCGCAAATTAGTTACTCGATGTCAGGAGTATGCTGAGACTCACGGCCTGACTTATAATTGTAAAAAGTCGGTCGTGATGGTATTTCAAGAAGGGGATAGGAACCTTGAGTCTGTGCAGCCTGTTTCACTGTACGATACTCCATTGCAGAGAGTGTACAGTTTTAAATATCTCGGGCATATGTTAACCCCCCAACTCAATGATAGCCTGGACATTGAGCGAGAACGTAGGGCGTTGTCAGTGAGAACGAACATGATGGCTCGCAGGTTTGCACGTTGTTCGTTTCCTGTAAAACTGACGCTTTTTCGTGCTTACTGTACTACGTTTTACACGTGCAGCCTGTGGGCTAGATATACTCTAAACTCGTACAACGCCCTTAGAGTGCAATACAATAATGCGTTTAGGGTGCTGATGGGGTTGCCGCGCTACTGTAGTGCTTCGGGGATGTTCGCCGATGCTCGTGTGGACTGTTTCTATGCCACAAGGAGTCTCTGGTGCAAAGAGTGCGAGCCAGGACTAACAGCATCCTAAGAATGATAGCAAGTAGGCTAGATTGCACATTATATGAGTCACTTCGGAGCTATCTCCCATGGGATGCGCCGCCGGTGATTCAAAAATTATAATGTAGTGTACTAACATAGTTTTTAAGTCTTACTAACATTTTGTGTCAATGGTCACTTGAATAAAATAAATTTATTATTATTATTATAATTAGAAATTGTCTATACTATCAATATAATTATATATTTTAGTGTGAGTATGTATGTATCTTACAAGAACTAGTTATGGTGCGTCGAATAACATTGACTCACATCACACAATAAACACAACTAACTTATAAGTCGTTTATATGAATCTTTCTCATAAAAAATATATATTTCAGGAGCATACCCGATAGATGAATATCCAAGAATACTAATAGACGTTAGTGCAGTCGAAGAATTAAAAGGCTATATCATAGACTAGAATCTAATAGTTAAGGCAAACACTACACTTACAGAGTTTCTGAATATATTACAAACAGTGTCTAAGGAACAATATTTTGATTACCTGCTTAAATTATTTGATCATATTAATAAGGTAGCACACATTGCAGTAAGAAATGTAAGTGCAAGATTTGATAATGTTTTCTTCTTCGGCTTTGTTATTAAACTATAGTATTATAAAATTAACAACACCAGATATGCTTACAACACGTTTATTCCTCCAATCTCCAACTTATGGCTATTACTAGGTTACCTCGTATAATAGTATAGTGACAGGTACAAAGTACAATACTTGATTATCTTGTAGGTACGTAGTGACTTGTCTTCAAGATGCCTCCCACCAGAATGTTGGAATCAAATCTCCAAGTATCTCCAAGTAACCGCCGCCCCACCCGTCGCTTAGTGTGGCCAGCTTAAAAATCATCAATTACCTTACAATAAATTATAGTCAATAATATTAGGTACTTTTATGTTTTTCAATCCCCTAAAAATAAACCTAACACTCGTCCATCCTGACCTCGTGTATGTCCCCATACACGCAAGATACAGGTTAACCTAACACTTGGTCATTCGATTCCAACAACAGTAACCAGAATAATAATGAATAACATTGTCAGTAAAGTATTTTGATTTTAACTTAAGACTAATATTTACCTATTTTAAACAACTCTGAATAATTACAGGATAACAACTCTTAATAAAAACTGGATACCTATTTAACTTTATCATTTTGTTTACAAACAAAATAATCACATTCAAAGACAAATACAGGTTTATACTTGCAATTTTATAAGGTTGTATTACTTTATCAGACTGGATTAACAAAAATACAATTTCTACGTTATTAAGTTGCTAAGCTAGGTATTTAAACTTGTGAATCTATCACATCGAATAGCTAAAGACTAGGATTGCAACTCTGTCAAATACAGGGTAACAAATTTAACATAAAAACTGAAAATCTTGTAAAGACAATTACACAAAACATTAATATAATTTGAATTAGGTAAATTAAATGCAACATCTTACCACAATCTTACTTCTATCACAAACTTCTGAATCCAATATCTCAGAAACTGGCGACCCAACTATGGTCGCTAAGCTGGCGAATCTCACATCGCATGAACTGGCGAACCAACTATGGTTGCAAACTGGCGAATCTCACATCGCATGAGCTGGCGAACCAAATGTGGTCGCTAAACTGGCGAATCTCACATCGCATGAGCTGGCGAACCAAATATGGTCGCTAAACTGGCGAACCAACTATGGTCGCTGAATATTCGTAAGTCAGAAACTTTTACAATACATAAATATGGTCGCTAAACTGGCGAATCTCGCATCGCATGAACTGGCGAGCCAAATATGGTCGCTGAACTGGCGAACCAAATATGGTCGCTAAACTGGCGAACCAACTATGGTCGCTGAATATTTGTAAGTCAGAAACTTTTACAATACATAAATATGGTCGCTAAACTGGCGAATCTCGCATCGCATGAACTGGCGAGCCAAATATGGTCGCTGAACTGGCGAACCAAATATGGTCGCTAAACTGGCGAACCAACTATGGTCGCTGAATATTCGTAAGTCAGAAACTTTTACAATACATAAATATGGTCGCTAAACTGGCGAATCTCGCATCGCATGAACTGGCGAGCCAAATATGGTCGCTGAACTGGCGAACCAAATATGGTCGCTAAACTGGCGAACCAACTATGGTCGCTGAATATTTGTAAGTCAGAAACTTTTACAATACATAAATATGGTCGCTAAACTGGCGAATCTCGCATCGCATGAACTGGCGAGCCAAATATGGTCGCTGAACTGGCGAACCAAATATGGTCGCTAAACTGGCGAACCAACTATGGTCGCTGAATATTCGTAAATAAGAAACTTTTACAATACATAAATTACATTGCAAAAATACATAATAATAATAATAATCATAATTATAAATAAATATAAATAAATAAATAAAAATGTATATTTGAATAGCTGGAACTTGGTATCTATGTTTGTTTTTATTTAAATATTATGTTTCATTGGTCGTCATCGATATCTCGACCTTCTGTATCTGAACCACTGTCATTTACATCCAAAGCAGCAACATGAACCCAAGGTTGCATACGGTCGGCGGCAACGGTAGTGTGACGTTTATGTTTACTTTTTGTAAAGCCTGGAATTGCTACTATTCTATATCTGTCGTTTCCTAAGACTGATTTGATACGGTAGGGTCCCGTATACTGTGGTAATAGCTTTTTGCTTTTGCCATCATTCTTAAAATCCGTGTTGGTAATTTTGACTAGCTCTCCCTCCGAATAGATACGGGCGGGACGTCTGCCTTTATCATACCTTTCTTTTTGCTTCACTTGCTCTTTGTCGATTCTGTCTTTAACTTCAGTTCTAAGTTTTTCTAAGTCCGTATTTTCGTGCGTTTCCACAATAATTTCATTTAGTCTAGGATCTAACTCACTTCTCATACTAGGGCCGAACATTATTTCCGTAGCTGTTCTACCTGTGGTTTTATTGACTGTATTGTTAATTCCCCATTGAATCCTACCGACTTTATCGTCCCAGTCTTTTTCATCAAAGTTAAGATTCTGAGCGGTTAGAGATGCAAGGATCGTACGGTTAAATCGCTCCACTTGTCCATTCGAACGTGGGCTGGCTACCGCATTTAACACGTGATGTATCCCTTTGTCTAAACAAAATCTTTTAAACGCGTGAGATGTGAAACAAGGCCCTCTGTCACTGATTACTCTATCGGGGACTCTAAAAGTATAGAAAATCTCATCCATTACTTTTAATGCTACCAGGGTTTTAGT
The DNA here is from genome assembly GCA_949126895.1 of Eilema caniola. Lineage (NCBI taxonomy): Eukaryota > Metazoa > Arthropoda > Insecta > Lepidoptera > Erebidae > Eilema > Eilema caniola. The sequence goes on from OX421475.1 coordinate 1,559,141, forward strand.
GCTTCTAACTGGTTTTATGAAAACAAATTTAGTGAAAGCATCTACTAGCACTAGGAGATAACAATTTCCCCTCCGTGAACGTACAAAAGGTCCGAGATGGTCAACGTGCACCGTATGAAATGGAACTCCGACTTTAGGTATTGGATGCAAATGACCCACTGCTGATGAAACCTTCTTGGAATAGGCGCACTCGAGACAGGTCTCAACATATTTTTTAACAAATCTTGTCAACTTTGGAAACCAGTACGTACCCTTTATACGCTCAAGAGTCTTTTCTACTCCAAAATGACCAATCTCGTCGTGATTCATACGACAGATTTGCCACCTTGCACCTTTTGGCACCACCCAACGTAAGTTGTTCTTATCGCCATGAATACATCGGTAAAGCTTGTTATGTTTAATAGTGTAGTCATTTCTAATTTGTTTTAACCCCTCAACGTCTAAATCTGAAGTTAATATGTTTCGAATCCTAGTGAGCTCGCTATCTCCTAATTGTAATGTATGTAACCAGTCATCAGCTGCGATGACCATGACCTTGGCGTAATGGTCTATATCGTCCGTGGTCGTATCAAAATCATTTCCGTCGTTTAAGACTGGATTACGAGACAGAGCATCTACATGGCTCATTTTTTTACCTGGCCTGTACTCTATGGTGCACTGAAATTCCTGCATTAAAAGATACCAACGTGCAATTCTTGGGACTATATCGCGTTTGGTGAATGTAGAACGCAGCGCACTACAATCGGTCACAATCTTAAAGACCTGACCCAACAAATAGACTCTAAATTTGCGTAAAGAACAAACGACAGCTAACGTTTCTAGTTCATAGGCATGGAAATTCTTTTCTTCTGGCGAAGTTTGTCGGCTGTAAAACGCCACTGGTCTAAAATTATCATCAGTTTTAGACCTTTGCAGCAAAATGCCTCCTATACCTAGTTTACTGGCATCGGAGGTAGATTCTCTCACTATTCCAGCCTCTAACATTTCTCCTATCATTTCACGTACTTGCGTTCGTTCTTTTTCGGACAACCGGTAGGGCCTATACACTACGGGACGCTTGCTATTCAGTTCTATATGCATTTCAGTAACGTTGGCGCAACCCAATTCATTTAAAGTTGATGAGAAACGATCTTTGTACTTGTTAAGTATCTTAAGAAGTTCTCATTTTTGGTAATTGTCAACTTGTTCTCCTATGTGTACCCTGCTGACATCAATTTCATTAGCACCCCCTAACTCCTCATCTAGAATTGGGTTAATCACCCGATTTACGACATGAGCAGTGCTTGCACGACTTACAACTGCACCTTCACATAGCTGGTAATGAGTTGATGTGGGTATAATATATACATAAGCTGATCCCTTTTTAGATTCGTATATGCCACCGCAAACAACGATTTGATTCAATGGTTTTCCTATTATCTTACTATTCAGTACAACATGGCCATCAATTTGGGGCTCAGTCAAAGCCTTTATTACAGTAGGACCCCATATATCTACATCGGCAAAAGATTTTTTTTTTTTTTTACCGATGGGGAACTATCTATTTCTTGTTTATTGAAGGGTATTTCTTGGTTCATATCGATAAACTGCAAATTATTGGCTGTTTTCAATGCCATTACATGGGCTTGTTCTGTATAGGTTTGACCCACCAGTAACGGCACTTCTAAAAGATGATCTTCAACTATTTGGCAGATAGTATCAGCTCTGACGCCGTCGATCGTCAAGCTCACAGTAACTTTCCCTAAAGAATCGGCCACACTGTTACCAAACCCCTTGATTGGAGTACTTATCTCATCAGACTTGAGCCCCAACCTGCATAACTGTGATAGAGCTAATAGGCATATGTCACTACCGAAATCTATAAATGCCTTTGCTATTACATCATTGATTTCAACATTCTTGTAAAATTTAGAGTCAGGGCTAATTGACGTGATGATGCACATAGTCTTTTGAATATTTGATATTTTATCATTTTCTTTTACAAGTTTTGTAGGACATTTATCTACTTTATGACCCACCAAGTGACAAAGATTGCACCTAACCAATGGTTTTGTACATTTGCGATATGTATGACTTTTTTCTTTACAGTTATAACAATATGTAGGACCATCAACTGGGGCATTATCTTGTTTGGATTTACTACTGGCATTAGCTGATCCTAACCTATTTCCTAGCCTACTCTTGTCGTTAGAGCGGTCTCCGACATTATAAGAATCTTTATTGCTCATTAAAAATTGTAGCAATTGATCAGGCTGTGAACATCTCAAAGCTAAAGCACTCGATTTCATCGTTCTATCGCTTAAACCGTGAATTATGCAATCGACCGCCCGCTTACCGCCTATTTCACATTGGTTCAGAAGGGCCAATTTTTCATAGTAATATACTTCGATAGGTTCATGGTACTTGCTCTTCCGCTTGAGCATGTCTTCCAGGGACTGGCCATAATTTTGTTCGAAAGGGAAGGCGTGTGACAGCTTTTCCTGCCATTCATCCCAAGAGTATAGTATTGTGTCAAGGCTTTCGTACCAAGTTCTGGCCAGTCCCTGCAATTTCTGCATGGCAAAATGAATAATGGTTTTCTCATCCCAACCATAAACAGAGGCACATTCATTCACCTTTTTTAGCCATATGTTAATGCGTTGATTTTTTTGAAGATGGGTTAAAGTCTGTTAAAATGTTTTTGTGATTAACCTTATTAGGCTGAATGAATGTGTCCGCTGAAAGTGGTTGGTTCTTAAAGGATTTTAAAAGATTAATAACATCGTTACTCGAAAACGTAGGAGAATCCCTTTTGTTACGTGATCTACTATCGTCAGCACTTACTTCTATAGTAGGGCTTTTTATACTGTGTTGAGGGGGTCGGCGGTGGCTTGAACTAGAGCTCCGGCTCCACCTGTTTGAGCTGCATCGGGAGGTTCGGCTACGCAGCGGGCTCCGGCCGCGGAGACGGCGTTTGCTGCGTACTTGGCTACGGCTGCGTTCTCTGCTCCGGCTGTGCAGACGGCTCCCTCTGCATGGTCGACTACGGCTGTGCAGGCGGCTACGGCTGCGCTGTCGGCTGCGCTGTCGGCTACGGCTGTGCAGGCGGCTACGGCTGCGCAGTCGGCTGTAGCTGCTGACATCCCTGCCATCGATGCTTTGCGAGTGACGGCTGCGCAAGCATGCAGGTGGCGTTCGCAGTGGGTGCTGCTTTTGCATTTCGGGGTCATAATTCATGACTGCAACTCAAAAATGAAACAAGCATGAGTATTACTACTAATAATGAAACCAATAACACTAAAAATATAGAATATAAATGGCAATACCAGAAGCTCTGTAGATCTCTTGACCCAATTAAATTAGAAAAGAAATTAAAAATAGGAGTACCTACAAATATTTCAATATTCGTCATGATATTATTATAGATTAGCTGTATAGGTAGCATCTAATCCAAATATTGTGCGTATCATTACTAGAGAATCAGTAACCTCTATCATAATCATACTATAATAAAAACACCACTTTTATAGAACGATGGATTTATTTATTACACTATCTATAGGTTAGGTACACGATCACAATCAATACTGTTAGCACAACCGCACTACTCCACTGCCCAGCAACGACTGACTCGAACCAAGACTAAGAACTATTTTGTAATCACATGACATTTCCCCTACTCCGTCACAGATATGGCGATGTTACGTCACATTCATCGTTTCAGTGTTGCCAGGCGGAAAATACAATTATCTCTTATTTAAATATTTTCTATTCTGATAGTGTTACCACAGTTAATAATTAAATCTATTTATTACACTTGAATATTTTAATGACGAACATACGTGATAATTAATTATTTTTATAACAAACCAAAGCAATCACAACACTCGGCCATCCGACAGCGTGCTAACTCCGAAGCACGCAATAATCACAACACTAGGCCAACATAAATAACATAGTACAAAATCAGGAGATGAAGAAAGAAAAAAACCTGCTAATGAAAACAAAATTATTCTACATATAACAATTCAGAGATGTATAACCTTATGTAATCAGAAAAGATTAGGTGTACATAATATTTGCTAATGTAAACTATTCTTTAAAAATTTTTTTTAGATTCAGATTCATCGCCAGATTCTGGTGATTCAGATGAATCCGACTCCAAACCGGATGATTTGTCAACTTCCAGCGATTGGATGTGAATCCAAGGGCGCATCCTGTCTGCGGCTACTACACTATCATATTTTCTTGTATTGAATCCTGGTACACTAATGATTTCATATCTGTCGTTGCCTAGGCTTTTTGCTACTTTATAAGGACCTATAAATTTGGGCAGTAATTTCTTACTTTTACCGTCATTATTATAATTTGATTTTGTAATTTTTACCAAATCACCTACCGAATACGTCTGAGCAAGAGATCTTTTAGCGTCATGAGCATCTTTCATACGTTTTTGACTTTTCTCGATATTCCTAGAGGCTTCGAGTCTTATTTCATCAATACTCGAAGGTATAGTTGAGATCGAATCTACTTCCGTTCCGGCTTCTACTTCCGAATTTGTCTGATCGCTACCAGTTTGTAACATATTATCTGTACTACTATTAAGTTTAATGCCAAATAATAATTCAGATGCAGTTCTTTGTGTTGTTGCATTAATTGTGTTATTTATACCCCATTGTACCTTCCCCAGCTGCTGGTCCCAGATGCGTTCGTCTTTACCAAAATTTTGTGTAGATAAGGCCGTAAGTATAGTCTGATTGAATCTTTCGGCTTGTCCATTTGCTCTGGGACAAGCAACTGCGTTAAGCACATGTTTCATTCCATTACTGACACAAAAATCTTTGAATTGTTTTGACGTAAAAGCCGTCCCACGATCAGATATAATTCTAGTTGGTACCCCAAAATCATTAAATATACATTCGAGAATTTTTATAACATTTTTAGTTTTAGTGTCTTTAACTGGCTTAGCAAAGAGATACTTTGTAAAAGCGTCAACAATAGTCAATATATAACTGTTACCACTTTTACTGCGCACAAATGGCCCCAAATGGTCAAGGTGCAGTGTATGGAATGGTTTTGCAATTTTCTCAATAGGATACAATAACCCGCTACGAGTTTTCGCAGCAGTGTCCTTATTATATGCACAATCTATACATGCGCCTACATATTTCTTTACATAACGTCGTAATTTAGGAAACCAGTACTGCCTTTGAATTCGCTCTAAAGTCTTTGCATAACCAAAGTGGCCCAAATCGTCATGATTTGCCTTACAAATTTGCCATCTAGCAGTTTTAGGAATAACTAAACGCGTATTATCTCCGACTTTTCTATGTAATGCATGGTTTTTTACGACATAATTTTTCCTAATTTCTAAGCTATCTTCGTCGAGGTTTGGTTTTAAAATTTTGAAAATACGCTGTAATTCGGGATCTGCCATTTGTAGCGTAAGTATCCAATTTTCTGAAGAAATACTGAGGGTATTTATAGTGCTAGGTATTGTATTATTTTGGGGGTTCCTACTGAGAGCATCAGCGTGACTCATTTTATAACCAGGACGATATTGTATGTCGAAATCAAATTCACTGATTTGCAGCCACCAACGTGCAATGCGGGAAATTAAGTCTCTTTTAGTTAATGTTGTCCTAAGTGCATTGCAGTCAGTGTACACGGTAAATTTAAGACCTAAAAGGTAGGGTCGAAATTTTTTTAGTGAGCAAACCACCGCCAGTGTTTCCAGCTCGTATGAGTGCAAATGGCGTTCATCTGCGGTAGTTTGTCTACTGAAATAGGCTACAGGTTTCAGGACTCTGGGACTGGTTTGCCACTGCATCAAAATTCCTCCCAATCCCAAGCAACTGGCATCCGTATGCAACTCTGTTTCTAATTTCGGGTCGTATAAAGCGAGCAAAGGGCGTTCAATTAACTTGTTTTTAAGGGTCATAAAGGAATTTTCTTCATCTTGCTCCCATTTCCAAGCCACATCCCTCTTGAGCAGATTAGTCAGAGGTCTAGCAATCTCACCAAATCCCTTGACAAACCTGCGGAAATAGCTTGCTAGCCCCAGAAATTGGCGCACTGAATGGATGTTGCCTGGAACTGGGAAGTTCCTGACAGCAGTCGTTTTTCTTTCGCCGGGCTTAATGCCTTCTGCTGAAACTTCATAACCTAAATATTCAATAGTTTTATCAAAGAAACTACATTTAGAAAGCTTTAAGGTCAGTCCAGCATCGCGAAGTAACTCTAAGACTTCTTCGAGTTTTTTGAAACCTTCTTCAATAGTAACTGAAGGAATAAGGAGATCATCCATATAGGCATATACAGAACTAAACCGTCTCGAACCTAACAACCTATTTATCATTTTCTGAAATACCGCTGGTGCGTTCGCCAGTCCGAACGGCATACGTTTAAACTCATAATGGCCGTCTGGAGTGACGAACGCCGTGAAATGACGGCTATTCTTCTCCATTGGAATCTGGTAGTATCCAGACGCCAGATCCAGCGTAATGAAATACTGGTTGCCACTCAAATTAGAGAGCTGATCATCAATTAGGGGCAACGGGTATTTGTCCTTAACGGTTTTATTGTTAAGGGCCCTATAATCAACGCACAATCTAGATTCCCCACTTTTCTTTTTTACAATCAATATAGGACTAGCATAACTGGACTCAGATTCCTGTATAATGTCATTGTTTACTAAATCATCAATAATCTCTCTAACCTTTTGTCGTTCGTGATGGGAAAGTCTATAAGGCCTATACACTACAGGTGTTTTGTCATGTAGTTCTATATTCATAGTACTTTGGTTTGTGCAGCCTATCTCACTAAGATCTTGAGCAAAACACTTTCTATATTTTTGTAGTAACTGATAAAGTTTTTCGAAAGTGAGTTTATCAATGTTTTGTCCCATTTTGATATCGGATTTATTGAGTGGTGTCAATTCTCTGTTATTTGAATCTGTGGTTATGGATAAGGTTCTAGTTTCTTGAATAGGATTAGCCCTCGCTATGAAGGCGTCTGCTTCCAGTTTCAAAGGAGGTTTCGACAATGAAGTAACAAATAGAACAGATTTACTACTATCCATCCTATAACAGCCCTGATGCAAGTGATACTCTTGATTTGGATTCATTCTATTACTACCGTTTATATATAAATCACCCGAGTAAGACTCTTTGGCATAGACTTCTACCAAACCACCCGTAACTATGTTAACATCCCTTTCAACATATAAATTTAAAGTTTCATTTGATTTAGCAGCTACATTATTAGATGGGGTAAGGTAAAAAAGTAATTTCTCATTATTTTTCATAACAGTTACAGACGGCAGTTCGGTAAAATTCTGTCCAATCAACACTGATGCCGGTAAATATTCGTCATCGACTGCCAGAACAACAACTTTTGTCTCTACTTCATCTACTCGGATTTGGACGGTAGAATGAAACTTCGGCTTTGTTATGGAGTTACCAAATCCCTTTATTATAGGTAGATCGTTGTTGTTTTCTGCGAGATGTAGTTGTTTTGCTTTCGAATATTTGATCAAGGTACAATCACTACCAAAATCTACGTATGCATCTAAAACTGACCCATTTAACCAGATATTTTTAAAAAACTTTTCATTACTATTAGAATAAGTCATAGTATTAGGATGCAGTTGTTGACCTGAATAAATGTCAATCGGATTTTTAAGATCGGTCTTGGTAGAATTATCAGAGTTAATTTTTAATACCTTTTTATCAGCTGATTGTTTATCGTGGCTGTTATTTTCATAGGACAATAGAGGCTTCCTACTACAGTTATCTGAGTTATGACCTACCCTACCACATTTTACACATCTGATAATGGGCTTTGGACAGTTATCAAAGTGGTGTCCTTTTTCACGGCAGTTAAAACAAGACGGGTCAGGATTCCTAATGGGGTTACTACCTGAAGCCTTGTTTTGATTATTAGTTGAACGAAGGTCACGTTTTCTAAAGGAATTGGATGAATAGTTTGTCCTAGAAACGTCTTTCGATGTACTAGGCTGTTGTGAAACTAGATAGTTTAACAAATCCTCCGGTTTCTTACATTTAAGTGCCTGTGCCCCATTTCTAATAGAACTATCATCGATTCCATAAATTATACAATCTACCGCCTTTCGGCCATCAACTTCACATCTACTAAGTAACGCTAACTTATCATAAAAATAGTCTCTAAGAGTTTCATCACTACGGGATTTCCGATTAAGCATTTCTTCTAAAAGTTTTCCAAAGTTCTCCTCACTTGGAAACGCCTTCTTCATCTTAGACTGCCATTTTTTCCATGAGTAGTTGAGCGTTGGTAAAGATTCGTACCATTTTTTTGCTAATCCGCAAAGCTTTTGAAGAGCATAGTGAATGGTTTGTTTTTCGTTCCAATCGTAGATGATTGCGCATTCATTGACCTTTCGTAGCCAACGCTCAATATCTTGGGATCGATTATCGGGATCAAAGTCAGGAATAACATTAGTAATTGGAGCATTCTTACTTGAAACTTTCTGCACCGCTTCTATAATCTTCAGAAGGTCACCTGTAGTTAGTCCTTCCGAGGTACGCTTCGTTTTCGCAGGTACCTCTTCAGCATCGCTCGATGAAGATCGTCGGCGGCGTCTCCTGGGACGCTCGGGGGTGAAACTTTCTCCATGGTCCAGGGTCAAGCTTCCTTCACGATCAGGAGTGAAACTTTCTTCGCGTTGACCTAAACATGTTTTTCAAGCACAACATATTCTTTTGTCATGATATATTCCATTACATATGGAGTATTTATTCTTCTATAGCTAACCCAAGATATCATTAAATGACACTTTGTAATGAACTACCTACATAGTTCATTACAGTACTACCTCTATATTACCATAATCCACACCAGCATACGTGGCTTTATAATGACACACCTAAATGGCTAATTAGCACACCTACATGGCAAAATAAGAGCACATCTACACTGCTAAAAAAAAATAGCTCACCTACATGGCTATATTATAGCAAACCTACATGGCTATATAGCAGCACACCTACATGGCAAAATAATAGCTCACCCACACGGCTATATATTAGCAAAGCTATATGGCTATGTAGCAGCACACCTACATGGCTTAATAATAGCTTACCTACACGGCTATATGATAACAAACCTACATGGCTGTATAATAGCACTAGTATGTAGCTGAATATCAGACCTACATGGTTACAGGATAACACACCTATATGGCTAAATAGTTGCACACCTGCATGGCTAAATAGTAGCACACCTACATGGCTAAATAGTAGCACACCTACATGGCTAAATAGTTGCACACCTACATGGCTAAATAGTTGCACACCTACATGGCCAAATAGTTGCACACCTACATGGCTAAATCAGCTTCTAATAGAGCAATCATTCTTATAGTTTTTTAAGTCTATTTTTAGTTTTTAATCTTAAAAACACATGTTAAAAATTCACATCACATCTGTCTAAATTATAAACTATAAGAATGTTTTAATTCAAACAATAACTTTATGGAAATAGTACTTACGGTTTTGCTTTTGCCGAGACATCGAGGCTCGTGGTTCTAGCTCACTTCTGATATATAATAAAAACACCACTTTTATAGAACGATGGATTTATTTATTACACTATCTATAGGTTAGGTACACGATCACAATCAATACTGTTAGCACAACCGCACTACTCCACTGCCCAGCAACGACTGACTCGAACCAAGACTAAGAACTATTTTGTAATCACATGACATTTCCCCTACTCCGTCACAGATATGGCGATGTTACGTCACATTCATCGTTTCAGTGTTGCCAGGCGGAAAATACAATTATCTCTTATTTAAATATTTTCTATTCTGATAGTGTTACCACAGTTAATAATTAAATCTATTTATTACACTTGAATATTTTAATGACGAACATACGTGATAATTAATTATTTTTATAACAAACCAAAGCAATCACAACAATACCCTCGCTGTTTAACGAAATTCACATAAACCCGACAACACCTTTCTACAGTCACATTAATCTATTTAAGTAATAACCTTAAAATACGCTGGTAACTATGAATTCACAACAGAACTGCTAGTGTTTAAATTTAGTAAGACGCGATTAAAATGTAGTGATTATATTCTCTTCGAACGCGATAAGCTAATATGCATGTATTTGTATTATAACTCGTAACTTATGACGGTGTTTCGAAAAAAGAAAACGCAAATTATAATCATCGTATGAAGTATTCCAATTACGAAATGAATATACCGAGTTGATAGGTAATTGAAATACACACTAATATCAAATTAAAATATTATCTTTGTAAAAGATGCCAAGTTGAGGGTATTTTAAAATTGCACAACATTATTCACTAAAGAAATTACATAAACACTAATATATATATATATGTGAGCATGTATGCACTTACCACTTCTGAAGTATAAAATTAACAACACCAGATATGCTTACAACACGTTTATTCCTCCAATCTCCAACTTATGGCTATTACTAGGTTACCTCGTATAATAGTATAGTGACAGGTACAAAGTACAATGTTATACTTGATTATCTTGTAGGTACGTAGTGACTTGTCTTCAAGATGCCTCCCACCAGAATGTTGGAATCGAATCTCCAAGTATCTCCAAGTAACCGCCGCCCCACCCGTCGCTTAGTGTGGCCAGCTTAAAAATCATCAATTACCTTACAATAAATTATAGTCAATAATATTAGGTACTTTTATGTTTTTCAATCCCCTAAAAATAAACCTAACAGTATGGCCGCGACCACTGCACCGCACCCTAGTAAAGCGCGGCGTTGCTGGGGACGAGATGAAGAAATAGCATGACATGAGAGCGAGCGAGATACTACCGAGAGCATTGGCAATAGATTTACCAAATCCAACGGTAGATTAGTCGATACTCACCCCGTCTTGCCACGCACATACCCAAGGGCAGTACAGCGGTGGCGGTCGATCTACATATAACTAAAATAATCTAATTTTAGGTCGGATCAATAGCCGGAAACTTGATGATCAAGCATAAGCATACATTTTTTCCTTCAGATATTTTCTTGTTGCTGGAAACAGTTGGCGCTCAAGTAACGATACGTATGTATAATCTGACTAATTTGTTTGGTTTGTGTGCAACGTGAACAGCTCTTAACTAAAGTACCAGTGATTGATAATAAGACTACAACCTAAAATCTAAATTAGGTTATAAAGCAACTAATTCAACATAAATGTTCATTGATTTGTGTAATTTTTTTTATAGAAAATAAGTCGAGTTCGCAGCGCACTTTAACAATGCAACAGTTTCTCGATCAGAATATGAAAGGTTACGTCATATTGAATATTATGTTACCACCAATCACCAAAGACTCCAAATTAGTTACTTTTAAGGTAAGTGCTTATTCACTTTATCCATCAACAAGAGCAAGAAGACCTTCGAAGAAGGAGATTACCTGCGTTTACACGTAGAGGATTAGAACGAAGGATTTACCACGCGCCAGTCCAAAACTGTCAGTTCAGAACGAACGTGTAATGTTAGCGACTAGCGACGCGCCGGGAACGACAGATCGATATGACGGTTGGCGCGCGCGCATTGCAGCACAGTTTACGCGCTCAAGTAGGTATAAAATATATTTTCGCGAAATGTCGGCTTGGGGCGCGGAGGCTATTGTATAGTTCATAAATTTGTCTTTTGTTGTTCTCAGTTCATTATATGTATTTACGAAAAGAAGAAGTACCTATGTATACTTATCCGCATTCTAGATTACATAACATTAGCTAGTTAAGCTATATATACCATGGGTCTAGATAGGTTTTTTAGAATGTTGTAGCATATTTATTTATTTATATCTTGGTGAATGCGTTGCCCTTGCTCCTTAGATTATTTACCCAAGTTATTTTTGAATTTATACAAATGTATGTAGCAAAAATAATAATTTTAAGTATTGAAAATCCTCAGAGTCTTGAGGAAGAGCCTTTCCAAACTGCTTTATGAGTCCTAATTTCATATGCAGTGTAAACAATCAAAATTTAAAAATCAGAAATTGGCTCTACAAAAACCTGCCAAATCACCATTATATATATTATTATTTATTTTTCATTATGAAAAGTACATAAGCATACTTTTTTATTATTAATGGACTTTCTGTATACTTGTCCATATATACAGGGTGTATTTTTGAAACGGGGCAGTAAGGGCAAGTACCTTAACCGTTGCAGTTACAGCAAAACGTTCTTAGAAGACCTTCCCTAACTTTTTGACATATTTTGAACTGCATTCACAGATTTTGTAAAAAACTTACAGTTGGCAAAAAAAAAATGCAAACAGTCCAAAAATTTTTTTTTATACCAATCGATTCTATTTCATGTGGGGATCAAAAAACCATTTTAGCTTTCAGTACTAGGAAAGACAGAAATCGCCAAAAACGTTTCCCATACATTTCGGCAACAGAAACAAATTTCTACGATGGTCTAACTTTTTGTTATGGCCAGGAAGTGGGTAGAATTGACTGTAAAGTAAATAAAAAGAATTTTTACCCTCAAATTTCGAATTTGATTCGAAAATCTGTGTGTTATTCTTAGTTTCAGCTGAGAAACTTCGTATGAGTTATTAATTAAGGATTTTCGCTAAAATGTCTTCTAATCGTGAAAAAATTGACTTATTAGAAGCGTATTTTGTCAATAATCGAAATGCGGGAGCTGCATTAGTGTGGTACCGCAATAAGTATCCGTTGCGGCATGTGCCAACAAGAAAGGTTATTACAAATCTTTTGAAAAACCTGAAATTGCAGGGTTCTTTCAAAAGAAAGCGGCAGCCTCGTGTGGACATGGACACGGAGATTGCGGTTCTAACTTATGTCGAAGCATATCCAGAGGTATCGTCCAGGCAAGTCGCCCTTGAAGTAGGTGTATCCCACTCCCTTGTGATAAAGATATGGAAGAAATACGGCTACAAGTGCTATCGATATGGGCGCATAGTTCAAGTGTTACATCCGGGTGATGATGTTCGAAGGCTTACTTTTTGCAGATGGCTAAGAGGAAAAATAAGCAGAGATCATGAATTTTTAAATTACATACTGTGGTCAGACGAAACGAATTTTTCCAATAACGGTATGTAGGTACAACAGACTATAGATGGCGCTAGTAGCCGTATAAACATCAGCTCCGTACTTTTATATTATTTAAAATAGTAATTACCAATATTAGTGTCCGTGAGTGTTATCGACTAGTAGTTTAGTGCCTAATAATCATTAACAATTGTTAGCAGAAGAAAGGAAACAGTGATATGGAAAAACAAGCGTAAAGAACAGAATTCCAAAGTGATTAATTTAGAATCGATCATGAGCTGTTAATTCGATACTAATATCCAAAATAATTACTCAGCATCATTCACACACGTTTCTATATGATATAAACGGTGATAAATCGTAAAAAAGTAAAAAATCTTAAAATTATGCGAAGTGAAGTGTAAACAGCTGTTATATGTGGGTACAATAAACTGAATCACTGTGACTATGTACTAATAATACCTTAATCAACATAAACATTCCATTCAGTTAATAAAAAACGTTTACCACAACTACGAACAGGTATTTCGCCAAATAACGTAATGTGTTCGTAGTCGAATGCGAAGAGTAACGGATCCATGATTGCTTTATACAGGGTTCAAATCCTTGTGACACAAAACACTTTTTGATGCTTTTTTTGAATTGTTATGCGTAACAGACGATCGCCTCAAATATATTTTTTATGAATACTTGGAAAAATTGTGGAATTTGTTTTGTACTGATATTGTTGTATGCATTAATTTACCGGCGATCTGCACATACAACACGTTAGATTGATACTAATAATATGGAGTCGTACAATAATATTACTTTGAGAAAACAAAGAAGACAATCCTTACATTCTTCTGCTGAATCTATAGATAGTTTGGCCTCCCCTTCGGACCAGATTGCCAGAAGTATGATGGATTTGTCTACGCATGTGAAAAATGACGAAATAATAAAGTTGACAAATACAATAGACGATCTTAGAGAGCAAATTAAGAGTGCGCATAATGAGATAGAAATTCTTAGTTTGAATAACATGTCATTGCAACAGAAATTATCGGAGGAACAACAGAAACATGAGCAATTTAGAAAAATGTATATAACGAGTCTAAGTACACCCAGTAAGAATAAAATAGGTCGAACTAAGATCCCTATAAGACATGTTACACATCTCTCTGCACGTAAATTAGATTTAAGTATGGAGGTACAGACACCGAAAACTTCAAGCACAAATGAACTCAACAACAATACAAATAATGAAATCCTACAAAATATATTAATTGGTGAAAGAAACAAAATTGAGATTACGGAAACCACCGGTGCAAATGAATGTACTCTCAAGCCAACTAAGACGATGCAAAATACACGACAGGAAATGGAAGCAGGAAAAATTGTCCTATTATCAGACAACCAAGGAAAAGGAGTAGTGCAAGGTTTACTCAAAAATAAAAAACATCTAATCATCAATGACTACACCATAACAAGCATAAGAAAACCAGAAGCACCAACAGAAGAAGTTCTCACAAGCTGTCATACCCTAAGAAATTTGACCAAAAAAGACAGCGTAATTATTATGGCAGGTAGTAATGATAAGAATCCAGTTAAGTGTATGGCAGAAATGGCTGGTGCAATAAGGTTGCTAAAAAATTGTAATGTTTTTATTGTAAATGTTCAGTACAATGCATATTTAAATGAGTATAAACTAAATGAAAAAATTAAGCTACTCGCACAAAACTATGACAATTGCAAATTTATTGAAATTAATAATTACAGTGACATCATTAATAAGATAATTCATAATATTAATCTGAGACAATATAAATATAGGTATCTTTCGTTTAGTAAGCAATTGACTAAGTTTTATAATTGTGAGGCTTTTACTATAAGACCTGCTACACATAAAAAGCCTCCACCAATTAAGGGAACCATTCCTTTCTACTTTCCCAGAGTTGATAAAGGAACTGCTCAAGCAAATACGACAAAAGTAAATGTTAGTAACTTTTTTCGTGACTAATAAAAAAGTTAATAAGGAGAGCAGTTTTTCGTTATTGCATCAAAATATTGCAGGTGCTATTAATAAAATCTCCGACATAGAAATAGCCTTAAAAGAAATGTCTGAATCAAAAAATGTGAATTTCGATGTGATATGCTTAACAGAACATTTTGTAATAGAGGGTGAGGAGCACTACCTAAAATTAAATGATTTCAATTTGTGTGCCATCTATTCACGACGAAATCAACGGCGGGGTGGTACATGTATATTGTGTAGGAATAATATCCAATGTGATGAGTTGAAAGAACTTAAAGACTTATGCATAAAAAGCCATTATGAGATTTGCGGGGTTGAAATTAAAAGTATGAACCTCATAATATTATGCATATATAGAACCCCTAATTCCAATATTGACATATTTTTTCAACATTTTATTAAAACCCTAACAAAAATGCAAAACAAAATGAGGAGAATTATAATAAGTGGAGATTTTAACATTAACTTTCTAGACAACGATAAAGACTGCACTAAATTTAAAGAACTTATTTCCAATTACGGTATACGCCATCATATTCAGGAGGCCACTAGAATAAATAGATGTATAGACAACATAATGAGTAATATTCCGAATGTAATAGGGAAAATTTTTAAGCTAAACTTATCGGATCATAACACAGCTCAGGTTGTAACATTTAAATATAACACGGAAAATGTAACAGGTTACTATCTCTCGACAATATATGATATGAATAGAAATAATATCAAGAGGTTTGTTGAGTGTATAGGTAGCTTAAGTTTCTCTGAAATCTATGATATTTCAAATACTAATAGGGCTTTCAACACTTTCCATGACACACTATCCCTATTCTATAGTCTGTGTTTCCCACGTGTTACAATAAAAAAATATTACAAAACGAATAAGCCCAAGTGGATAACTAGAGGCATTATAGCTAGTAGTAAAACTAAAAGAACATTAAGATATAAATACTACATGAATAGAACAAATGAAAATAAAACAAAATTTAAAACATACTCAAATCAACTTAAAAAATGTATACAGAATTATAATTCCTTATGTAACCTAAGGCATATTGCTCACTCAAATAATAAAGGTAGGGCCACTTGGGACATAGTAAAGGGCAATGTAGGTAACGAACCAGCAAGGGGATATATTGATCAATTGATTGACAATAGTGCTAAAATTGCATCAGGACAAGACATTGCAGAAATATTTAATAACTATTTTATTGACATTGTTAAAAATAATTTTATTTCACCTGACATTCAAAATTGTAATTTTAATATTAAAACTGTCGACAATACCATATTCCTGGAACCTACTAATCCAAATGAAATATTTAGTATAATTAAAGCTTTAAGTAATTCTAAGTCATCGGGATACGATAATATCAATTCTATCCTCCTGAAGCAAATCGCACAACATATAGCAACTCCCTTGGCCTATATTATTAATTTGTCCTTGGAGAATGGATGTTTTCCGGATAGACTCAGATTATCTATTATAAAACCTCTGCATAAAAAGGGCTCTAAAATGGATAAAAACAATTACCGACCGATTTCATTGACTCCAACTTTATCCAAAGTCTTTGAAAAAGTTATGTACAGGAGAATGGAGAGTTTTCTGGACAGGTTTGAGGTTTTTGCTGGAGAACAGTTTGGGTTTAGAAAAAATAAGTCGTGCTCAATGGCAGCATATAATTTAGTTAAATCAATAGTGTGTAACATTAATGCTAAAATACCAACTACAGCGTTGTTCCTAGACTTGAGCAAGGCATTTGATTTTGTTCATCACCCTACCTTAATGGTCAAACTTGAAAGATGTGGTATCAGAGGTCCAGCCATTGAATGGATCAAATCTTTCCTGACAGATAGAATGCAAATCACGAGGGTTGTACAATTCGACAAAGAAACAAATAGTGTTGTTACTTTTGATTCTGAGCCTAAATGTAATCACTTTGGTGTCCCACAGGGAAGTATACTAGGACCAATATTATTCCTTCTATACATAAATGACCTTCCCCAGGTTGTTGAATATGATTGTGTGCTGTTTGCTGATGACACAACAATAGTAATGGACTGTGAAAAAAAAGAATCGTATGAAACAGATATAAATAACACTTTGGACGACATAGCCACCTGGTTGAATCAAAATTCACTAAAAATAAACATTGACAAAACTAAAATTATTAATTTTAAAACTCACCAGAGTAAGCCTTTAGACCTCAACATAATATATAAGGATGAACAGGTTGAACAAGTACATAGCACTAAGTTTCTTGGCATATTAATAGATGAGCATCTAACTTGGAAAGATCACATTGATACCTTAAGCATGAAAATACATAGATTTGTGTTTGCTTTGAGAAAAGTTAAAGAAATAATATCCAAATCTACAGCCATAATGGTATATCATGCCTATGTCTGTTCCATTATCAGGTACGGCATTGTTGTCTGGGGTAACTCTTCAGAAATTTCACGGGTCTTTATAGCGCAAAAAAGGTGCATTAGAGCTATCTTTGGTATGGCTTGGACTGACTCTTGTTTACCTGTATTCAAAGCCAATAAACTATTAACTGTACCATGTATTTATATTTATGAAAGTGCCATATTTGTGAAAAATAATCTGTCACTGTTCAATAAAAAGGACAACTTAAATAAAAGGAAGGTTACACACATGCCACTTGAGATGCCGGTACCTAGGTTAGAAATTTTTAGACGTAGTTGTGTTTACATGGCTCCACTAATT
Organism: Eilema caniola; assembly: GCA_949126895.1. Classification (NCBI taxonomy): domain Eukaryota; kingdom Metazoa; phylum Arthropoda; class Insecta; order Lepidoptera; family Erebidae; genus Eilema; species Eilema caniola. The sequence continues at coordinate 1,576,929 of OX421475.1, forward strand.
TACAACTCATTGCCAGCGTCGATTCTAGACCTGCCTTATAAAAAATTTTGTGTTGCATTACATAAATGGTTGGTGGACGAAACCTTTTATACTGTGGAAGACTTTTTAAAGAAATATGCACGTCGTTCGTACCACTGCAGAAATGCGCTGTAGCCGCCGCTGTGCTCTTATTGTGACTGCTATATTATTAGATTTTAAGTAGTTATTGATGTATAATTATCTGTGTTTGCATACCAACATTATGGCGAAATGTGCTTGGACTAGATATAGTTACTATATTTTATGTTACCATCTCTCATTGTACCACATTACACGCAAACGAATAAATGAATTTGAATTTGAATTTTATAGGCTCTCTCTCCAGAAAAAATCACCACTATTGGTCCAAAGAAAATCCACTAAGAGTTACGGCAAGTCATAATCAGGTTCGCTTCTCATTCAACTGTTGGTGTGGTATTATGTCCAATCGAGTCATAATGGTGGAATTTTATGAAGGGAAACTGAATTCTGCCATGTATAATGAAGTCAATTTACACCATCTTGAAAACGAGATGGACGAATGGCCCCTGTCGGAATTGCGAAAAGTTCATTTTCAACAAGATGGTGCTCCGCCACATAACAGTCACCTTTCACGTTCCAATTTGAGCCGCCTATTCGGTACACAGTGGATAGGTACACATGGTCCAACACAGTGGCCACCTCGTAGCCCCGATCTAACACCACTTGATTTTTTTTTATGGGGCTTCGTGAAAAACGAGGTGTATAAGACGACGTACGCCAGTGTTCAAGAGCTCAAGGATGCATTAATGACCATTTTACGTAATATTCATCACAGAACATTATTAGCCGCCATTCGTTCAGTTCAAAAAAGGATAGACTTATGTATTCGTGAAAATGGAAATCATTTTGAGCAATTTATTTCATAAACCAATTTCTTAAATGTTTAAATGATTTTTTTTATTTAAAAAAGTTCAAAATTTTCCCTGACCTATGAGTTTCGAGTTGATTTATCATATTTCCGTACGAAATGTATGGGAAAGGTCTTTGGCGATTTCTGTCTTTTCTAGTACTGAAAGCTAAAATGGTCCCATAGAGTTTTTTTATCCCCACATGAAATAGAATCGATTGGCATAAAACAATTTTTTTGAACTTTTTGCATTTTTTTTGCTAACTGTAAGTTTTTTACAAAATCTGTGAATGCAGTTCAAAATGTCCCAAAAAGTTAGGGAAGGTCTTTTAAGAACGTTTTGCTGTAACTGCAACGGTTAAGGTACTTGCCCTTACTGCCCCGTTTCAAAAATACACCCTGTATAATCAGAAAATATTCACCAAACAACAGGCTCAACAAATGTTTTTCTTTTGTTGACCTTATAATTTATAAATTTAATATGATTTTAGGTTATGCCTCGATCGCTAAATGCACATGCTTTGGTAAATGCTGGGTTCTTCTATAAACTTCGCAGCTCTAAAAATATTGTAATGAAAGTAAGAATAGTTTTTGGGAACCTTTCACCTTCTTTCATTAGAGCTAGCGCTACAGAAAAATATTTAATTGGCAAGAAACTTTTTACTGATGATACTCTTCAAGCAGCCTTGAAGATTATGGAACAGGAACTTGTGGTCGTGGATAATCCCCCTGAACCTTCGGTACATTATCGAAAAATAACTGCGTTGGGGCTCTTTTACAAAGTATGTAAGAAAGAGCAAAGGAATTTAATGCTCCTAAGCTAGTAATCAAACTTCTTTTCGCACTAAACGCTATAAAATTATTTTCTAGGGTCTGCTCAAGATTTGTCCAGAAAAATCCGTAAATCCTTTTTATCGTTCTGGATCAATGAATTTGGATGACATCCGGCCCTTATCTCAGGCATCCAAGTCTTTGATACGAAACCTTCAAACTGGCCAATAAATCAGCCTATCCCGAAAGTGGAGGCTTTGGTAATAGTTAATTAAACATCTGCTTCTTTATATTGCAAAGTTCTTAATTGTAAAAGATTATCCAATAAATTATCGGGACATTTTGTCTTTTTAGATACAATGTGCAGGGGAGGCATTCTACTCTGAAGATCTTCCATCATTCAATAATGAAGTATTTTGTGCTTTTGCTCTAAGCACTATCGCTGTTGGAGATATTGTAAAAATTGATCGCAGTGAGGCTTTGGTATGGCATTTGCATAAATGTTTATTTTTTTCTGCTAATAATATTATAATAATCAAATCACTATTGACAGGCTTATCCAGGGGTCATAGATGTTTACACGGCCAAAGATATACCCGGAAAAAATTCATTTATACCTGAAGCTTTGTTTACTACAGGAGATGAAGAAATATTATGTAGTGGTCATGTTGGCTTTTTTAATCAACCGATAGCAATAGTAGTAGCTGAAAACCGCTACATTGCTGACAAAGCTGCTAACTTAGTACGAGCCACTTACAAAAATATCAAAGACCCTGTACTCGATGTTAGGCAAACAGAAGGTAATACAGAAAGAACGAAACTAAATTATAAAATAGATGCTTCAGAGAAGGGTAATGAGACTACTAAGACTATTGTTGGAAGTAATTCAATATATGGACAGTACCATTTTGTTATGGAGACTTTAACCACTGTAATAAAACCATCTGATGAAGGGTTAGACGTATATTGTGCATCACAGTGGTTAGATGGCGCGCAGCGAATGATTTCTAGTGCTTTAAATATTGACAATAACAGGTATGTGGGATTTTTTTACGTGCGGGAAATCCAAACGGATAAAGAAAGCCGGGGGGAGGTTATGTCGGATTCGAACCGACTAAACCGCACGCCGTCTGTGGGTCGTTGTGCTAGGCCGAAGGTGAGGTACATATCCCTCGCACACCGGCTGACCCAGGGCCACCCCTCTCGGTCTGGCCCTCCTCGGGAGGGGGATCACGCAATCCCCGACTCGCCCCCGGTGTGAGGAGGTGCGCCACCGCCGTGGCCTGCTTCTGCTAGGGTGATGGGCGGCTCCACCCGTCACCCTCAGGCCCGCGCTCATGGGGGGCGGAGGCAGCGATGTCCGCGAGTCTGTCTCGCTCATCGCGCCTCTGCTGTTTCCTTCTGCTCCTCCTTAAAGTGAATTAAACTGTTTACCTCAATGGTGCCGAATTTATCATAAATTTTTTTAATTGGTTTAAAACACAGACACAGACATCTTCTTGTTTTACCTATTTTTTTTATTTTTTTCCTCGCTGAAGTGATATTTAAAGTTACGTGTTGCACTCAAGTGCAAAGACTTTTCACCTCGTGCTATTTTGATTCCCTCCCTAATGCTCAGGATTCTCATTTTTGAATCACTAGCTAACCTTGTAATTTTATTTTAGAATTCTTCGCTGCTCGGTCATCAATTGAGCATACGGTTAAAAAGTAACTTTGCACTCTTGTATAACAAATGACTATTACAGCTATGTCAATACTCATATTAACTATTTCAGGATTGATGTTCATAATCGTCGTTGTGGAGGCGCATATGGTTACAAAATCACAAGGAGCATTCAGGGGGCGATCGCATGTGCCTTGGCCGTCATTAAGCTTAATAGACCTTGTCGGTTCATTCAGTCTTTGCCTGTCAATATGAGAGCCGTTGGCAAGAGACTCCCTTGTGCTATGAATTTTGAAGTAATTTTTTTTTACTTTAGCGGTCTATGACTAGGGTAGCACTGAAATAGTTTTGGTTCTATTAGGACATTACGTAATAAAATAGATTTCCGCTGTTGATTTTTCATTATTTAAATTTTTAATATTATTAATAATCTTTTTGTAATATTGTCATGATTTGCTTTTAAGGCCGGAGTAAATAACCAAGGTGTAATCCAACAAATTAGTTACAGTATTTATGAAAATCATGGATTCAAGGTGAACGAAAATTTAACAGCTTTTGGAATAGCAAATTACACAAATGGCTATAAGAGCGAGAGATGGAATTATAAGAGCTATGACTGTGTCACTGATGCTGCAAAAAATACATGGACTAGATCGCCTGGTTAGATTCATTCCTCTATTATAATTTCAGACTTATACAAGTTTATTTAAATTTACTCAACTTGTTATAAATATTTTTCACAACAGGTTCACTAGAACACATAGCAATGATAGAATTAATCATGGAACAGATAGCATATGAACTTTCACTGGATCCTTTGGACGTTAAAGTAGCTAATTTAGATACCGAACATTATGGAGAACTCAAAAATATGGTCAACGATGTTATAAAAAGTTCTGAATACGATAAAAGAAGAGCATTTGTTAACAAATACAACATTGATAATAGGTGAAAGAAGGTTTTAGGAGGATTGAATATGTCTGTTAATTTATCTGTTTACCAAGCTGATGGTACTGTAGCCTTGAGTCATGGCGGTATTGAAATTGGGCAGGGCATTAATACTAGAGCTGTTCAAGTAGCTGCGTATTTACTGAAGATTCCTGTAGATAAAATCATTGTGAAAGAGAATAACACAGCTATAGCTGCCAATGTAAGCGTAACTGGTGGCAGCCTTGCATCATTATATGCTTGTGTGGCCGTTAAAAGAGCTTGTCAAGATTTATTAAATAAATTGCAACCAATTAGAAATCAGATGGATAATCCAACATGGGAGGAATTGATAAAGAAAGCTTATTCAGCCAACATAGACCTACAGAGTCATGGGTATACTAGAAATGACGAACCGTTTAATTATCCTGTTTTTGGAGTGACACTTGCTGAAGTTGAATTAGATGTAATTACTGGTCAGTTTCAAACGATAAGGGTTGATATATGTCAGGATGCTGGACAAAGCATTAATCCAGAAATAGATATTGGACAGGTAGAGGGAGCTTTTTTGATGGGTATGGGTTATTGGACATGTGAAAATCTGGTATCAGCAGCGACAGGAGAAATACTTACAGACCGTACCTGGAATTATCATGTCCCTCTGGCCAGAGATATTCCTCAAGATTGGAAAATATATCTTAAAAAGAATTCATACAGTGAAGATGTTGTTTTTGGTTCTAAATGTAAGAACAGTATCACATTTTCAAGCACAAAACAAAATGTATATTTTCATCGCGTTTTAAAGGCTTATTTTGTATTTGTAGCTATTGGCGAACCACCAATATGTATGGCAGTAGTAATGGCTTTAGCTTTAAGAGAAGCCATAGTAGCAGCTAGGCTTAACACTGGTATTCCTGCTACACAATGGTATCAAGAAGGTATTTCTTTCGATGTGTTATTTTTTCTTTATATTGATTTGTTATAATACAAAAATACAATACAATCTCTTCACATTTAGAAAAACGGAGAGACAATAGGTTTCTTCAATGTGTGACACCTCTTTTATTCAGCATCATCTAGCGAACTTAGTTTAGATTGCATAAAAATCGAAGTTAATATCCAAATAACAGTTGATGAATTATGATGTCTCGCAGGATAGTCTGTTAGGTTTTTCCATTTGTTCATTACATCAATGATATAATTAAAAATATCAAAATTAGTACCTACTCTTTGCAGACGACAACTCAGTCAGTAGTGGTTTACAAAAAATAACAACTGTCTAAGTTAAAAGTATTTTGTATTTGCAGATGGACCATACACGGTAGAAAGGAACTGTCTACTGACATCGACGAAAATCGCAGACTTCAAGTTTAAATAATACCTTACACAACCCAACGCTCCCTACAGGAGACTGTACCTGGGGATCGTGCGAAGTATGGCCCTATACGGGGCCCCCGTATGGGCGGAAACCCTGACGGCCACCAATGTGGCTAGATTGCTGAGCCCGCAGAGGGCGATGGCCATCAGGGTGATAAGGGGATACCGCACGATCTCAGGTGAAACGGCATGTCTCCTAGCCGGGACCCCTCCATGGGACCTGGAAGCGAGAGCCCTTGCGTCTCTATTTAAATGGCGCAAGGAGGCGCTGGAGCGGGGCCAGCGGTCCCAGCTCCACCAGGAAACCATGGAGACATGGAAGGTGCGACTTGAGCAACCAAAGGGGGGATTCGCCACAATCGCGGCCGTCAGACCGGTCATGGAAGAGTGGCTGGAGAGGAGACATGGTGCTCTCTCCTACCGGTTGTCACAGATACTTACCGGGCATGGTAGCTTCGGTAGATATCTGTGGCGAAGACACCGGGAAACCACGGCCGAGTGTCAGCACTGCGAGGACCGCAGCGACGACATATTTAACAGGAAAACTTATGGATAATAAATATAATTCAAATTATTTTAATTTATTGTATTTACGGGATTAATGCATTAAAGTTGTTACAACGTTAAAAAGTAGTAAACTATATTTGTATAGTACTTGAAAATATCAAAAGCCTTTCCTGTATTCGTTCCCATTTCCATTTTTAACCACCTAAGTTCTCTGTGGAATTTTTTTTGTCAAGATTCAAAGTAAATTTCTTTAAATATTTTTTTTTTTTAAATTTGGACTTCGATCTGAAGGTTGTATAAGTTCATGTCACCGATAGAAAATAATATGGCACTAAAAACAGCAGTTTAATGAAAGTTTTACTAAGCTGCTCATCTTATTCCTCAGCGAAGTCTACTTGTTGTAAGGTGTGATGAATAAACTAATCCGAGGAGCGCTGAATACGGTATTATGCGAAAAATTCATTAGGATTAAGTGTATCAGCTGCCTGCTGCCTGCCTTTGTCGACGACTGTTCTTCGTTAGAATGGCAAAATGGCCGAGTTTGATGCATTGAACTTTATCTTGAGAGGCTAAAGAGTGCGGGTATTGTTCAGAGTGTCTTCAGTGTTGCACGCTCCTCTGCCATTTCTTTTCGTTAGATTTAAGTATTCATTTTTATCTTTCAGTAAATAAATCCTAATAAGATTATATCCAGCTTTATCACATTACTATCCTTAAACATCCAGGTCGATGGTAAGCCGATTAACTGACTCTTTTTGTTTTGTTTACATTTGCTCAATACAAACATTCCTGTTTTCTCGGTAAGCAATGATTGGAGAGAATTTTTGTATTGTTTGATATTTACCCATCTAATAATAGTCAGGCTTGTTTATTTATTTTTCATAACCTACCTTTTTTTCTCGTGTGCAATATGAAAGAAAGAAAGAAATATTTATTATTAAGCACAGCTGAACAACAATTTGGCAACAGCAACAGAATAATCAAATCACACAACTCACGCACAACTGTGCTGAATAAATGTGTAAATGTCCCCACGGATACTAAACTGCATACTGTCTTTGAGTCTTCGATTGCTAGAGGTGAGATTCTTCTTCTTCGTCATCTTCATCCTAGCGTTAATTCCAGCCATATCCGAAGTTTTCAACTTGGAGTCTGGGGTCCGCTTTTTTACCAGTCTAACTGCGGATTTGGCTGAACTTCAATATTTTCCGTAAAGCGACTGCCACCTGACCTCCACAACCCATAGGCGATATCGAAGCATTGCGGTAAGACCAGTTGTTGGATTTTTGAGGGCTCCAACTACCCATAACGACTGCCATGTTCATATGGCAACCGGGACCGGCGTCTTGACGTGCTCTGTGAGGCACGACCAGACCAATGCAAATACCCATATTCATGCCTACAAATATTTGCACTAAGCGGGCATCGAACCAGCGCCTCCTGCGGCCGCGTTCACTACCGCTACGCCACGGAGGCTGTCCAGCTGTGAGATGAAATTGCCGGAACCATATCTCTCGCACCCCGACCGATCCAGAGCCATCTCTTTTGAGCTGGCTCCCTTCGGGTGAGGAGACCACGGTGTCCCCATCTAGACCCCAGGCATGGCCATACGTGCCTCACGTATTGTTCGGAAGCGACTAGACGGGTGAACAACCCTTCCGCGTATACCATTTCATTATAGATGTTCCTATGACAACCCGGACCAACGGCTTAATGTGGTCTCCGAGGCGCGGTAACACCCAGACCTATGCAAATAAACATATTCATGCATACAAATCCTTGATCTAAGCGGGAATCGAACCCCCTGCGTAGAATTCGAATGCACTACCGTTTCCACAGAAACTGTTTGTACTTAAGGACTACAGTTCATCGTGATTTTGAACTTGGAAATTCAGTAGGACAGTAAACGACAGATGGTTTTCATTGTTAAAAAATAACATCTCTCGCTACATAATCCTCGTAGGTATATATACGCACACAGCCTTAGGATACCCTAAAGCATTTAGGAATGATGTTACACTATTTTTAGTCCCTCATTACATCTCAGTGTAATGATCGTTTGTTCCATAATTGCGTGCTCCTAGTCTTCTGGGATACTTACTTAACTATTTCATTATCAATTATACGGGAAGAGGTTATAAAGATCCCTCTAGAGAGGTCTAAACAACTTGGTACGGTCGAGAGTGCCGCTAAATTACTCCTAGTGACCCTCTGGGGTACATGCAAGGGGCGTTCACGATTGTATATTTTCTTAGTTTGGTCTAATGAAGATAGACATTTTTGTAAGTAGTCATAATATTATTATCTTGTCTACTTATATGCTTTGAAATCACCGTCCGACATTACTAGTTCTCTCGTTAGTTACGTCGGCAAGGATTCGAACCTGAGACGTCTAGACCATACGGTCACTTTGTTAACCACTAAGTTACTGACGTTACGCAATCTAACAAAACATGAATAAAACGTATAAATCTTCAATAAATTATTGATCTTGCGCTCGCTCGCATTATCCATTGTCCTTGAAATTTTAATCTTGTTCCCGCTTCCCATAGGAATCTTCAAAAAAGAAGAAAAAAAGAAGAAAAGATAAAAGATTAATTCTATTCCCGGAATAAAAATGTGTAAATAGTCTGTGTTATTCAAGACTTTAATCTAGCCTTGCACCAAATTTCATCCAGATCCGCTCTACCATTAGAGCGTGATTAAATACAAAAATCTTTACAAACTTTCACATTCATAATATACGTAGGAAAATGATTGGTGTACTATTAGCACGTTCACACAAGTAAAACATTACGAGCCAGACAAATGTATTATGCTGGAGGTACTTTAACCACAATATTCGAGTCTAAACAACTGAGGCCACTTTGCCTTCACTTTTAGTATCAAGAACATTAGTAACAAACCGCACATACTGCTAGTAATTTAGTAAGTATACTAGTGTTCCGAATTTGAAAGCAACGATACTCTTATTAATTAAAATGTATTGTTGCGCAGTGCGAAATGTACAAAACGGGCTCCATTTGTGATACATAAATGTCAACCTATATTTGTAATTTTGTACAAAAAATATCTTAGATATTGTCAGTGCCAAAATGAATTTAGGAACTTTTACACCTTAGTACTAATAAAGAGGTTGGCACAGGCCCTGCTCTCGTAGATGGGAGTCAGAGAGCAGTCTTTCCCGACGCCGGGTCAACAATTTAATAACTTGCATACAGCACTGCTCTAGGCAATAAAGTGTAAGCTTTTAATGCTTGAGAAAAGGGAAATAAAGAAGCTAGACAGATTACTTGAAATGCTAATTGTAAAATAATTTTAAAATCATGTTATTGCGAAGCTTGTGCATTTTCGTTGAAAGAATCAGCGGTAATTACAAGCAAAGAAAATAAGTTCTACGTCATGTAGCTAAACAATGTAGTTTTAATTTTTTTCAGAAGGTATGAATATAATTAATTATATATAGTGGACTTGCATAAAAATATTTTGATGCAAGTTAACTTTACATTTACACCATTATTTTTTTTGAATTAAATTAAAAACATTTAATTCAAATTGTATGGGCGGAGTAGTCTAAAATCAATGTTTAAAAATGATTGAAGAAATAATGACAAAAAGTGTCAGAAGCCCAGGTTTGAACCCGGTACTATCTGAAACTATAAGGGCTTACAGTCGAAGCGCTTATCGCTAAGCTACGAAGCTGGCAAAATAAACACTCTGTAGCTAGGAATGTTGTATGACGTCATGTCGTCCTACAAAGTCGTCGGTTACGGGTCAAAGGTCACGTGATCCTGACGCGAGTTTAACACATGATCCTGACGCGAGTAGGTCACGTGATCCTGACGCGAGTTTAACACGTGATCCTGACGCGAGTTTAACACTTTTTACTCAACCAACGCCGCTAAAAAAGTTTTCACTTCAAACAATACGTTGATTTTGCATTTTTGGTTGCATTCAAGGCTTTCTCAGACACGTAGCACGTTACAATCGTAATACTCAGCTTGATGGCCTCATCAGATGCATTTTTACCCCCCTTTAAAGGACCCCAGGAATGTAGAAAGAAGAAAACGCGTGAGCTGGTAAGGATTTCCAGGTCATAATGGTGCGGCAAAGAAAAAAGTCACCGAACCGCTTCCTTCTTGGTGGAATATTCTTAGGGTAGTTTCTTAGGTTGGGTAACTTCTGGACCCCACAACCTAAGGACTTTTGTTGAAGTTCGTTATTCCTGGTCTTTATTGAAGAGTTCCGTGGTGTTCTCTATGAAACTCTTCATCAAGTCTTTACGAAAATTAAATGGGACCATTTCGGAATCATCATATTTCGAACAAAGAAAGAGTTTTACTAACCCACATATAAATACACGTACTAACATAAAAAATTAAACATCCGAATTGAGAACCTCCTCCTTGTTTAGAAGCCAGTTAAAAAGACTTAGGGTATGATGAGTAAAACCTTCTAAATTCTTTAGATATGGGTGTTTCAATTCCAGTTATTTCCCATTAACCAATTTTACCAGCAGTACTCTATTTGGCATACTTAACATATTAACATCGCTATGATAGACACATTCCTAACCGCCAAAGGTATAAGACCCGCAAATATGTAAAACTCCTCCGTATAGGAAGTTAGTGTCGACGTACACGGTGCGATTTGTTTAATTTTATTTAATTTTGGCAGCTGATACGAATTCTTATACATAATATTGTTACCTACTCAACATTATTCTCGAAAACCAAAGACGCACACACTTTACAGTTTTCCTTTTGTAAGTTACAGTCTCCATTTATTGTAGCTTAACATATTTTGAATTACCGATGACTATAGCTCAAAACCTCTTCATAAAATGATCAACAAAAATGTAAAAATAATAAACTTGCCTTTTGAACGTACATTAGTTTCCTAGGGTCGGCAGCTCAAATATGACTTCCTTGGTGTTGCACACGTCCCTAGGTCACGGTAACCACATCCCTTCACGGGGTTTTGTCTGCCACCAAAGTAGTTAAAAAAAATATTAAAAACTCATAAGTTTGGACTTGGCTTGTGCATGCCCCAAAATGATACTTCGATTGATCTCAATTTTTTTTCACAATATATCTACAACCCTTTACAGAGATGTGTCTTAGCCTGTGTTCTTTTTACTCGGACCGCTAGTAGTATGTAAGTATATACTTACAAAAAAATCTATATAACATTATTTTATACAATTCTCAAAGCTCAAGCGTCATGTACGACAGCACTAAAATTCTCCGTAAAGCGGAACTGAGCACACCGCGCCGGTAATGTACGCACCGCGTCTGAATAATCAAGTGGTTATTGGAGGCTCGATCTCGTGCCATCACGCTTTTTACTTACGTGTGGTGAGCAGACACCGTACAAAGGGAGCATAAATATTTTATATTGAGGTTTAGGCAGGCACTTAACTGTCTCTAAATATTCTCAGATATTCTATACAGTGCTACCTTGAGCAGTAAGACAATAAAAGTAAGTATAGTTTACTCAGCACAGCCTCTGTGTCGTGTTGGTGGGTCTACACAGGAGGGGTTCGATCCCTGCTCGATGCAAATATTTGTATGCATGAAGATGAGTATTTGCATTGGTCTGGTCGTGCCTCAGAGAGCAAGTTAAGCGCGTCCTGGTTGCCATACGAACATCTATGGCAGTCGTTACGGGTAGTTGGAGCCCTCAAAAATTCAACAACTGGTCTAACTGCAATACTTCGATATCTCCTTTGGGTTGTGCAAGTCAGATGGCAGTTGCTACACGGACCCCAGACTTTCAAGTTGAAAGCTGCGACTGAAATTAACAGCAGGAGAAGAAAATAGTTTACTAACTTTTGCTATTCTATTCTTTCAGGTCAGCTTTTCAGTCTAACTTCGATATATTTCGTGAAGCGACTGCTATCTGACCTCCACAACCAATTGGCGATATCGAAGTTCTGTAATTAGACTAGTCGGACTTTCGAGAGCTTCAGTTGCCTATAACGACCGATATAGAAGTAAATATTCAGACCAATTCAAAAAATCAGCATGAACCAAACTATGAACATGCGAAGATTGAAGAAGAGTTGTTTGATGGAAAATGGTTCTCTTACTGCGGTAAGACTACAGTCAGAGAACCCCTAGCACAGTACCCACTACAGTACCCCCAGCTCGAATTACTATAGTAATCGTATGGTAAACGTATTAAGAGAACGAAGCATTGCGATTGGCTGTCTGCCCACTGTAAATATGTATGTAAAGCCGACCACCGATAGCCGACACCATGTGCTGTTTTCACATATATCCGATAAAATCGGCCAGATACGGCCATTTGATCGAAAGCACCGACTAGTTAGGGATGTTAGAGATGAAAAAAAAAACAAAGAAAACAATTTTAGACCTTATTGACATGGCATGGTATCACGTTTTTTTCTTATATTCGTGATCAGCGTCATCTATTAAAGTGAAAAAATGCATAACAATGAAAATGTCATTAAGGTCGAAAATTGCTTGCAGTCTCGTTGTGATCTGAACCGAAATCGATATCGGGCCGGACAATGTGAAAGACAGATACATATGTCATACATTTGACTTCCTCCGATATCGGATGTCGGAGCGGAACTCCTGCTTTAGCTCTCGTGGTAATTTTTTTTTTAGAAACCCATCGGTAATATGAGCCGTAGTTGGGTCACCATAAACCTGAGTCTGTTTATTTTAAACTCTAATATTTATCATAATGCCCGATTTATCACTTCTTGATCCATAAAATATACACCACTTAAAGACTCTGGTGTTACCTATCTACTCCAAAGTGAGAAATGCGTGAGTACACCCAAAGTTTTATACGTCACGTATCTGACGGTACTTTAGAGCCTACTTGTGGATAAAAGTAAAACTTTGCACTTGCACGCAACTGTCGTAGTTATATTGACGTAATAAAAGCTTTTTTACTCTAAAAGCCACTTACACTTGACTGACAAACTGAATCCTACTTTACGTAACCGATATAAAGTTAGAATTTATATGATAGAGTAAGGTGTGTAAGATTAAGTGCGTTATAATGGTGTTACCGTGGATTGGTCTTAATTCAGTCGGTTTATTTGCTAAGAGATTTGATGACCGCACTTTTATTTCTTTTTTTGTTGCCATTTCTTCATTACGAAGTGAAATAAACTCATATGGCCGGTAGGTTAGATAAAGTCATTGGCGTTTGTCACTATTTTGTTTATTAATTGCGTGTTGATTGATTTGAGTGTTAAGAAAAAAATTAGTAGTAAATCAATTCCATAGTTACAAGGTGTGTGTGGTTATATACGTGTTGTATTATTTGGGAGGGGAAAGGGGCTTGAATAAAATAGACACGGTATTATTTAAACTAGTAGTCCCGTGTAGGGTGCTCACGAAGTCTACTGCTATGCGAGCACCCTTTGCCACATGTCTTTATTTGGTATCAAAAAAGAAAAAGAAAATACGATACGTATCTTCTTCTAGTTTTAGGAAAAGGTCGTTGTGACATACGGACGCACAGACAGGCAGACAAACATGACGAATCCATCCAATCCGTTCCGTTTTTTGCTATTTGGCTACGGAGCCCTAAAAATGATATTGAGATTTCTATTTTTTTTCTAAAATGAATAGTTTGCGCGATGGACACTTCCAAAGTGGTAAAATGTCTGTCCTCCCCCTGTAACTTCTAAAATAAGATAATGGTAAAACTAAAAAAATATAGGATGTACTCGACAAAATCGATAGTATCCCACCTTGACATGTGTGGGTATTTCTAAGTAACCATCGGGATAGAACTCACTACCTTCGAGTTGCCATAACGCTTCACATACCACTCAACCATGGTAGTCCATATTGTTCAAGTGAAATTTACCATCTCATTCGCTGGCAGGCAAATCACTCACTAACACATTCAATCGTTTTCAAATATATAATGTGTGAGTGTTGAAAAATGCACACATAAACGTTAAATACTATACGCCTGCAGCAAGTCTGTAGTAATGACACACACGTGCTTATTTTTTAATAGTGCAGCCGGGTACCTGAATTGTTTTGTTGAGTGTTCATTACCCTGCAAAATTCTACCAAAAATTAAAAATATCGCGTGACTTAATTAACTAAAATTCAGTTCATAAGTTGACATCGATACAGTTTGGCGCTAGCAGCTGACTTTTGAAAGTCATGACCAGTGGGTGCTTCGTAGTTAAGTTTCATGTACCTACGCGCACGCATCAGGACTCGAGAGTTAACATAATATATTTTTTTATGTTTTTCGGGCGTACATGGAATAGTACAAGTGTTTTCATTGAAGAATGAAAACACTTGTACTATTCCACATTATTTATTTTACTCTAATTGACATCTGATACCCAAAAAACATGTATCAACCTTTAATAATGCCGTAAGGCGAAACCGGTCAGGAATTTTATAAATAATGTGGCATAGTACAAGTGTTTTCATTGAAGATGTGTAGCAAGTACCACCGAGTGCCATCAATCAACAGTATAAGCAGTTTTTCGGGCGTAGTTACTGATACTGATCAACCCCTCAAAGTCCCGGGACTTAATTTTGTTACACCTTATATATGTCATAGCCAATTAGCTTAATCAGCCATTCAATTAACTGCCTAGGCGGGTAACTAAATCTAACCAAGTCTGATTGCGCAGCTATCTCAACAAACTTCTCACAAATTATCTGTGAAAACACCTCTATTTACCTCATCGGGGATTTACAGTCTTGATATATCTGTATGTACGTAATTTTCTATCTTAATTTGGAGCGGTGCCCCCATCTGTCGAATGGCCTAAGCATTAGCCAGCTAATTTATTAAATGTTGTAATGAACGTTACGGCTGAACATCATTCAGACCGTTACCTGAATGGCGTCGTTTAGTTACCAGCCTAGGCAGTTAATTGAACGGCTGATTAAGCTCGTTGGCGGCGACATATATACATATATACAGCATGATATCTAATATATAAAATTCTCGTGTCACAGTTTTCGTTGCCATACTCCTCCGAAACGGCTGACCGATTTTGATGACATTTTGTGGGCATAGGTCTGAGAAACGGCCAACATCTATTTTTTATACCCCGATTCGCGATAACCGACATCCACGCGGGCGGAGCCGCGGGCGACAGCCAGTAATAGTACATATACAGCTTGGGTCGACCAAGGCTCACTGTGAAGTATAGTTTATTCAAATGAATATACAAATCTAATGCATTTGGTGTCAGTGAGTGAAGTACTCTGAAGCATTTCAAAGTGCTGAGACATTTTCTTGAAATATATACATTTATTCAGCTTAAATTTCGTAACTTAATCGGATTGTAAAGTGCTTGACTTGGCTTTTAGAGGATTGGAATTCATATCTGAATGTCCTACTAGAGAATCAGATACTCTTCAACGACTCATACATTTATCCAGTTTATTTAAATGTCTCCAAGAAATGCCTGGGAACTTAATGTTTAAAAATACTGGAGTTATGTTAATAATATAATTTTTATATTTACACCTGTTTGTTTGCGATGTATGTAAAAAGTTAAGAACGGATTCTTATAAAAAAATGCTTAATCGGGTTTAAAGTCTTACGCATGTCTGTGAGTAGTATTGATGATAGACCAAAGGTCATTGAAGAACTATAATGATACGTAGAATGCAATTTAACAAAGACTAATTAGTTTACAAGGTGGAAGTAAGAACATATAAGGCACAAATGTAATTGGCCAAGCAAATATTGGCGCAACGAACTCGACTCTTTTGACCTACATTGAGAATTAGCGAAGGACCGGCGTTAACTCATAATGCTAAGATGAAAAAGATATGGGAAGAATTTTGGAGGCCTTTGCTCAGCAGTGGAGCTAAATGAGGTGGACAAGAATATGTTATGGAGTTCCTGTCAAACGACCACTTGGATCTTTTTTTTTGTGTTTAGTCCGTTAATTTCTTATAGTTTATCTTTTCCTCAGACTTCCCGTTTACCATTACGTGATGTTCGTGTAGCTCACAACTGGGTGGACATGAAGTATAAATTAAACAAATTGATTAAAACTAAAAACTAAAAAATTGTGGAAAAGATCAAAACAAGTTTCATAGCAGATAGCCATTTGACAATCATAAACAGCAATTAGCCTATTCAGGAGAAAAAAGAAAACTACAATTGCGAAAGTAACTCTTGTCTGTCGTCTGTCTTTCTGTATGTTACGCTTTCACGCCTAAACCACTGAACCGATCTTGATGGAATTTAGTACAGAGGTATATTTAGAGCTTGAGAACGGAAATAGGGTACCTTGGCTTGAGCTTGGGCTTGAGGGAATGGCTATCGGAGATATCCTGATGAAATTTGGTACAGAGGTAGATTAATGCTTGAAGAACGAACATAGGCTTCTTTTCAAATCGATTAAGATAGGAAAAAGTGAATCGCTCATGTGGGACTCGAACCCACGATCTTTCCCTTACAGGGGGAATTCTCTGACCACTGAGCCACCGACCGACATTCATACGAATTATCGGAAACAATGAATGATGTTGCAATCATTTTTAAACATTGTTTTCCGATGACTCCGCCCAAATAATTGTTATCAATAGGCTACATTTTATCGCGAAAAAGGGAGGTTGGGGGGGGGGGGGGGGATTAGGCATTGAAAGTCTGTCTTTGAAGATATCCTGATGAAATTTGATATAGAGATGGATTAATATCTTTTATCGCGATACCGGGGGTAGTGGGGGGGAGGATAGGGGTAGGGGATGTAAGTTTATCAATTTTGAAATGGAATAGAGCTTGGAAAGGGACATAGGCTACCTTTCATCGCTTAAAAATGAAAGAAGAAAGGGGAAAGGGAATAGGGCTAGAGTGCTTGCGAGTTCGACCTTTTTGACGATATCCCAATAAAATTTGGCACAGAGATAGATTAGAAGTTGGAAACGGACATAGTAACCTTTTAAAGTGAATTAAGGGGGAAAAGGAGGAGGAGTAACATGGATGAAAGTTTGTATGAAAGTTTTTTACATTTAAATATCCTTATGAAATTTGGTACAGAGATGGATAAGAGCTAGGGAACAGACATAGGTTACCTTATATCCTGAAAAAGGGGGTTGAAAGGGCGGGGGGGATAGCGCTAAGGGATTAAAGTTCGTAATTTTTTAATCGCGCAAAAAGGGGGGTGAATACGGTAGAAAATTTTTTTTTTTTGAAGATATCCTCATGAAATTATGTACAAAGGTGGATAAGAGTTTCGGTACAAACATTGTAGAGTAACGAGCCAAATATAGAGGCGAGTGAAGGGGCAAGTAGATATTTTTTATAGGAGGCGTGTAGAGGTCAAATAGAAAGTTGAGTAGAGTCGACTACAGGGGCGAGTAGATATGCGAGTAGAGACCGAATAAAGAGTGGACTAGATATTCGAGTAGAGAGGCGAGTAGATAGTCAAATGGGGAGAGTCAAGTAGAGAGGCGAAATGAGAATCGAGTGGATGGGCGAGTAGAGAGGCCAATGGAAAGGTGAGTATAGAGGAGAGTACAGAGTCGAGTATAGAGGGGAGCCGAGAAGCCAGTAGATAGTCGGGTATAGATTCAAATAAAGAGGCGAGTAGAAAGTAGAGTAGAGTGTCTAATATACAGGCGAGTGGAAGGTTGAGTACAGAGGCGAGTAAATAGTCGAGGACATAGTTGAATAGAGAGGCGAATTTAATGCTCAATAGCCTTGGCTCAACAATCAAAGCTAGTAGAAAAAAAACACGGGTTGCACTCTGGGAGTGCCGGCAAGTGAAAACATTTTCTTTTTTTCTTTATATACATAGAAAAAGGTAAAAAAGAACATACCATACCATACCTATAATATAGCGCTAATCATAGCACCTATCACTTATTTTCTGCTAATTTTCTGTCAGAAGAAATTAATAAATTATGAAAAGAAAAAATAATCAAAAAAAATAACTAATTACAGAAAGAAAAAATAATCATAAAAAGTAATAAATCATAATAAGAAAAAACAATCGCAAAAAAATCCCTGAAGGCCAGGTGGTTTGAACCCGATACTATCTGTAACTATAAGGACTTACAGTCGAAGTGCTTACCGTTTAAGCTACGACGCTATCTGTTGTAAATTGCAAAATAGATAGTCTGTACCAATCTTGTATGACGTTAGTCGTCGGTTACGGTTCAAAGGTCAACTAATCCTGACGCTTCCTTAACATTTTACACCCATCCAACGCCGCTACATAAAGAAGTTTTCACTTCAAAAATGCGCTAAAACATTACCCCCGATGTAGTCGGGTAAAAATTTCGATAGTATTTAATTCATCACATTTACCTAATCCTTCCCCAGGCCTTCCACTGCAAGATTTTTAATATTGCGAAACTAAATTTAAATAAAACCTACCTAATCTTATAAACTTATTATTTAACTTACTATGAACATTTTAGTTATCTGCGTTACATGACCTCAGGTATAACCCCAACCCTTTGGATCTGAATATTCATTTGCAGACTGAATAAATTCTGTATTATTATTGGACGGGGCACTCTTGAGCCGGACAGCCCCGGTCAGCGCTTGGACAAGCTCCGTCATTTGCATTGCTGTCATATATTTTGCATTCAATTAACCGTTCTGATGTTGTATCTCTTCAATATTTACACCTGTTTACAAGTTTGTTGAAAATTATTGATTTATTTTGTACTTTTAAGTCGCCACTTGTTACAAACAGGGAATTTATTTTGACGCATTGCAACTAGAAACGGTGTGTACAGTTAGATTTGACTTTTCCAAGTGTCTACTTAGAGGAGGTAGGACACGACGGTATTCCCGTCCAATTGAGCAGTCCGACTGGGGCAGTACCTTCAACCTGTAGAATACTGCGGCCATAATAGCCTCGTGTTGTGTTCCCGGCAGTGAGTAGGGTAGCCAGAGCCCACTGCAGAAGTTTTGTGCTGTCAGTGGGAAGATCAAAGGCTATTCCTGATTTGTCTTCTACACTGACAGCACAGAAACTATCATTGTTTACAGGGTCGGCAGCATGAGTGTGACTCCCCTGGTGATGTACACGTCCTAAGGCTACGGTAACCACTTCCCATCAGGTAGGCCTTGTGCTGGTCTGCCACCTCAGTTGTATTTAAAAAACAAATCTTCAATATAGGGTTCTTTAGGAAGGGCGTTAGAAAGTTCTGTTGGTAGCACGAGTGTGAAACCTCCGGTGTTACACATTTCCCATTAGGTGGACTTAGTGCTTGTCTGCCATTTAACTGGTTGATATAACTTTTGGTACAAGTTTCGATTGATTAAATACACTCGCAATTCATCGGAATCTTTGGTAATGTTACATTCATCGTCATAAAACTGCAATAATGATTATTAAACTACAATAAAAGTAATACTAATTGCTGAAACTTAAAACGTTATACATTGTAAAATGGGCAAACTTATTTCTTAAAGCAATCTCTTCCAGACAACCTTGAAATAGGTCTACTTGACTTAAAATATAATTATCCAATCTTTCAGGATACTGGACTTGAACTCTGTAAATATATTGCATATTTGCCCACGGCTCCGCCCGCGTGGATGTCGGTTATCGCTATAATATCAGTTATCGTCATAAATTGTAGCCTGTGCTATTCTTATGTATAAGCTATATTTTTGTAAAGTTTCATTAAAATCCATTCAGTAGTTTTTATGTGAAAAAGTAACAAACATTCATCGATTGACCTCCCTGACCTTACCCGTGACCTACCTTCTTATTAACGGCTTATAAGTTTTCAACATAATGATTCTACCCGATTTGTTAAGATTTATAATTATAAACCTCAGCGAAGCAATAATTATAAATATCATGAAACAATAATTTACGAACTTTCTAATGCAAAAATAATTTTTCAAATTGGATTTTTTATGAGACGTGTGCAACACAAGGGCAGTCACACTCGTACTGCCGACCCTGTAAATAGTTCTGTGCCGTCAGTGTAAAGGTTAAAGCAGGAATAGTCTTTGGTCTTCCCACTGACAGCAGAAATCCTCTAAAGTGAGCTCTGGCTACCCTACTCACCGCCGGGAACACAACACGAGGTTATTATGGCCGTGGTATTCTTAAGGGCGGAGGTACTTCCCCAGTCGGACTACTCAATTGGACGGGAGTACCGTCGTGTCCTACCTCCTATAAAATATTGGATACGAACTTGGATAAGAGGTTTCTGAGAATATACCCGTCCGAGCATACCGGTAATTAGCTCACCCCCTTTTATACGCACCGGCATCGAAATCATATTTGGTAAAATCCAGGTGTAAATACACCTCTGCCCTCCGGGGAATTTACAGGCGGAATATGAAGAAAATTTACAGTAATCATGAGCATACACATACATTATTCCAGTGACGTCACAAGCTAAACAAATTCGGCTCGACAAACAGGTTGAGTGCAATCAGTTAACGCATCATTAGCCTCGCAGTAATTAGCGATTCAAACCTGACTGTATTTTGAATTAGAACTAATGTCACTGTACTTGACGAGCATGTTTTTAACCAACTGCCAAGAAGGGTCATGTTGTATATATGTATTTATGTTTGTAATATTCTTTATTACCTCATATCTTCTGAACCAACCTATGGATTTCAATGATTCATTTATTTATTTATTATTTATGTACACTTAAATGGCATTTATACAAACAAGTGAAATATTATGCACAAAGGCGAGCTTAACTCAGATCGAGTTCTCTTCCAGCAAACCTGGGAGTGCACAGAGGAATCGCAATGCAATAAGAGGCAAAGTCTTGTGTACATTTGTCAATACTTAATAGTATGAGTAGGCATACAAAAGGTATACCCCTGACAGAAGGCATTACATATACATACATATATAACCATTATAGACTACATTCACATATATATCTCAAATGAAAGGCATTTATTGCCTAAGTGTGCGGCAAAATGTATGTGATAATAAAAAGTCACTTAAATTTATCGAGTAAGATATCAAAATGAAGGAAATTAGAAGAATATTATAAAATAAAATATATATTTCACACCTAAAAATACTTTTTTTTTTATTAAATTAAAAACCGAACTAATGCTCAAAAGATTGAAACAAGGTTCATAGCAGGGGCTACCCATTTGCAAATCTCAAACCAGATGAAAATTAATGGGTACCGCATGCTATAAAGCTTGTTTCGTCCTTTTCAGTATTAATCGGGTTTTTTATTTTTAATAATTTATTTTATTATCTAGATTTTTTCTAAGTTACCTAGGACATATGCATACTGACAAACTTTACATGATATAGCTACCGTAAGACCAGCATTCGTCGGTCTGTGCATGGAAAGGTAAGATATTTTGTGTTGGATCCGAGTCGCTAGAGAACCGCTATATTTTGTTAAAAAATTCTAATATTTCTTCCGAACTAGGACATTCCTGGAAGTAAGAAAATTGACACATATGATATTCTACGACGCCATGTCAGCACTTTTTGAGACTACTTTCCTATTGGGGCTCGGTAGAGACGGCAAGGCTAATCAGTTGGCATTCACGTAGCCTGGCAGTCATCAATGTGATTGGTACACATAAACAAGTTCTTCATAATTTAGGTGACGCAAATGACTGCATTTCGCAAATAAACTACGTCATTACATTGCACATTCCTTCCGGAAAATAATATCATCATCATACAAGCTAATAATGCCAGTTAGCCAGCATATGAATACTGACCCGTCTGGCATAACACAAGTGCATTCTACGTTATAATTTTGTTTAAAATGGTAAGGGACCTACGAGATTGCAGCACTGCGGTGTACTCTGTGAACTTTGTATCCCTTAGGACACATATCTTGGACCTATGTTGCGAGACAAATGAAGACCTGGCGTGCGGATTGTTTTGTGATAATCACTGCTTGGTGAATTGAGCTCAACCAACACCGTAGCACCCCCTTCTAACCTCAAAAAACATCCAACAAACGCGTACTGCGCGTATGGAGCACAATTCGAGCATATTTTAGGTTCAAGTTATATGTTCCAAGGTATACCTTGTGTTGCTGTTAACTGGACTGAGGTTTATTTAGCACCTTGTGCAGCTGCGACCTCTCGTGATAATTTTTTTCATTATTAAACGGATTTGATTTAAAATTGAGAAGCTTTAGCTTTAGAAGTTTTGGCTGAACAATTACTGTGATTGATTTAGACAGGTAAATATTTGTAGGCATGAATATAGTTATTTGTATTGGTCTGGTTGTGACTCGGAGAGCACGTTAAGCTGTCGGTCCCGGATGTCATACAAACATCTATGACAATCATTACGTGTAGTTGGAGCCCTCAAAAGTCCAACAACTGGTCTTACTGCAATGCTTCGATAACGCCTTTGAATTGTGGAGGTCAGGTGGCAGTCGCTTCACGGGAAATCCGCAGTTGGACTGGTAAAAGCGGACTCCAGATAGCTTCGGATACGACTGGGATTAACGCTCGGATAAAGTAGATTAAGATAGGAAAAATAGAATTGGTTCAGGTCGGATTCGGATCCGCGATCTTTCACTTACAGGACCTTAGCGGAGTAATAAAAAATCAATGTTTAATAATGATTGTAATATCATTCATTGGTTCCGATAGCTAGTACGTGTATCCGTAGATGGCTTCTACCGTCACTTCAAGACTTATATTTAGGAGAATTTGAATAGCTTCAGGCGAGGCGCGGTGGCTCTACTTTCCCTGTACGGAAGACATCGCGGGTTTAAATACCAGCTGAACCAATTTACTTTATCCTATCTTAATTGATTTAAATAGTTATCATCCTAAATTCTTTAAAATTAAATTCAGTTACTATGATACGCTTAATGGCCGATCCTAATAACGAATCGATCGAAAGTCTGGTTTGGGATTGGCATATTTGGATTGAGATCGCACATTAGGAGCGGCCGTAAGCTGTGGAATGATCTCCTTACTGTGGCTTTCCCAAGCGACTACAATATGAGGTTTTTCAAGAAGGACATTAGATGTGTCTTATAGGGTGGGCAGCACGAGTGTGTTACGCCCTTGACGTTGACGAAAAATAAATCGAGGACCGAACACCATGTAAGTAATTCAAAAACTTACTTTGCCTACAGGAAACGTCTCAGGTGGGCTACGTAGTCGATTCACATATTTATTCGCATGAAAGCTACCCTTTTAAAAATTGATTGATTTAGGTTGCGAATTATATGAATAGATGCACATCTATTATACTTCAACGAAAAGGGCAAAGAATAAAACCAAAGTTAGAAAAAACAGAATAATATATTTAAATCATCATCACAATTTCGCATAGAAAGTCAAACAGTACTTCAAGTGACAATTCCAATGGAATACTTACATTTCACTTCGGACAGAGTCAATAATAACATACCTACTTACGAAACATTGATGGATGCGAAAGGCGGAGGATCGGAAATAACACGTACATTTAGAGAGACCTATGTCCAGCAGCGAGCTGCAATAAGCTAATTGATTGATTGAAAGATAACATTGAGACATGCCGTAGTGTAATAAATAGCATAACATTACCATTTTACAACATGATATTCAAGTTAAAAAGGGAATCTAAGGCCTTTTTATGATTTAGGTTATCTCACGTTTTACAGAAGCATCTGCTACTTGATCCTTATCCCGAGAGGAAATCTGGCACCAGAGAGTCGTCTGAGAGTGGCGAGCGCTCTCGGTCGAGTCCACTGTCTTGTCACTCTCTCTCGGTGCAAGGCAATCAATAGACTTACAATTCATTACCAGCGTACGTAATTCCTTCTCCCCACAACCCTGGGTTCTTTATCTGATAAGTCCGCCAAATTTTAATAGTGACTCATATTAAGACCTATTAGCTCACTATCAGGCAAGGTGAAGTTATGTGACCGATAAAATAAAACGTGTGTTCTTATTGACTCTCCCACTATATGCGAAGAAAACAGAATACTAAACAAAAATGTTTTCATAGATTATTATCACTAATACTTATCGCAATATTTACAGTACCAACGGAAATAGTCTTTCCAATAATAATATACTGAACTTCATAAAGGAAATCATTCTTTTGAACATTGCCTACTTAGCAAGTACTAAAACATCTCAAGCCCGATATTGGATAATATAATATTTTTATTCGTAAATATTTTTAATCTATTTATTTTACAGATAGAATACAGACAAATTGTCTAATTACAATATATGTTAATGCTTTAAGTGTATCTAACAATACTGTAATAGAACGGTTATATTATGGATTCTTAGAAGGAACCCTGTGATATTTTTTTTATATATTTACAATTTTACAATAGATACATTAGACACACAGTTAATATTATTGTTTCGTTAATGTCAGTATTGCTTAAATAAATTTACATTGAGCCTAAAGACACGAGTTGAGCAAATAAAACATTATACTTAATTATTTGGAGTCTCCATAGCCAGTCGTCGAAATTTAACACGTTTCTTGACATTGACAATATCAGGCCCGAATCCCAGAATGATACTCAGTCCTGAATCTCAATTTATAACTAGTACTGAGGATAGATTATCATTGAAAATTTGTCAAATCTGTCAATAAAGTATATAGAACATACTGCTTCCGGGCTCTTTGGCCGTTCTGTGATGCAAGATTCAACAGCAGTCGCCGCCAGGACCTGCGCCACTGAAGATATCGACCGCAGGGATCGACGAAACGTCTGGAACGCAAGTATCATATGGACCATGGCCAAATAGCCCTGGAAGCAGTATATTCTACATGTAAAGCCGGCCGTGAAAGCCTAAAGACTTTTGAAATTGATGATAATTGAGGACTGAGTATCGTTCGTTATGGGTCTTTGTAATCTAACAATAAAATAACTGCTCTTTCATAGTCATTACAAAAATTTGACAAAATTTGAGCATGACACAAACATTATAATAAGTTAAAAGTTATTGATAACCAATATAGGACGCCTGATAAAATTCAATGGAATGTCCAAGCTTATTTAATAACAATTCCATTTTTCATGGAAATTTTTCATTTCAATAATATATTAATGAAAGATAATCACATTTTGCAATGGCACAATTTTTGAATGAGATTAAAGTAAATTATAGTCGTGAATTAAATATTTCTAAGTCGTAAATTGAATATTTCAACTATAATACTGTTTGATACTTTAAATTATGTAGGTATTTCAGCAAATAATAACAGCAGATTACGATGGCCCATTTTAATTTTTTTCTAATAATGAGATGGAGAGGCTGTTTCACATATTTATAGTATTAATAACTCAATAATCAATAAGCAACGAAAAATTGACACTACACTTTTAAATATTTTACATCAAGTGTCAATATATTGAGCAAGAAGCTCGAGCAACATTCAACTGGAAGATCTTTGATTGCGACATCTACTTCTATGTAATTATTTATCTACAAAATAACATTATTAATATTTACAACTACCAAATAATATTTGATATGATATATTTATATTGAGTATTCTTTACATTTTATCAAAAGTAGTGATTGAGTACTCGTTGCTATAATCTTTTGACAGGTATTTGAATTCTAGAAATCAGATGGGCATTTGATCTTACTCAGGCAAAATTTCGTGTAGACTGTTGCAATTGTATTGTTTTTGCTCAGCTACAGTTGTTTGTTTAG
This sequence comes from Eilema caniola, assembly GCA_949126895.1. Taxonomy (NCBI): domain Eukaryota; kingdom Metazoa; phylum Arthropoda; class Insecta; order Lepidoptera; family Erebidae; genus Eilema; species Eilema caniola. The sequence goes on from OX421475.1 coordinate 1,602,680, forward strand.
GACAATGGCAATTTATTACGATATGCCATAGAGTTCTTATGTACATATAACTTTGTTTAGCATCATTTGTTTAGTGTCATCTGCAAAGGCTTTAAAATTATTACAGATGTATTTTTTGAAATTTATCTATTTTTTGTGGAAAGCGAGTGATGAAAGTAGTGTAAAGTTTGATTTACGTAAGATTTATTATTGGCTTAATAATTACTTTTCTATTTTTATATTTTTATCATTTCACCCCACACCCAGAACTATAGGTGACCCAATATTAGTAATAAACTACTTTTATAATATAGTATTAATAGAATGAGCCTTTATACTAAATTATTAATACTATTTTAATAAGTATAATAATATACCAGTAGAACCAATACCAACAGTAGATACTTTCCATGGTCTAAAACCCATTTGATTTCTACAATTCATGACTCAATCACTACTTTCGATACCATTACAATAAGTTATTTTGGCAAAGTTAATTACAAACTACCTTGTCAAATCTCGCAGTGCATTGTCTTCCATCGAAATATTTATTCATTCATTATCACCGTAAATTTACATAATAATTACAATTATTATTTAATAATTAACTACAACACTATGACTAGGAGTTAGAGGTGAGATAACACATGGACGGAAAAAGGTGTTACAGACGAAATAATAATAATAAGAAGAAACCCATTAACAATAAAAATAAAATACAATTACAACATTGTTATTGCACGAGATTATTACAAAAAGATGCTTTTTATCTGTAGATCGATGGCACTTTGTGAAATTAGCTAGATAAGTATATTGAATAAGACACTTGTACTTTTTCACAGTATTTTATTTTTAACCCTGACCGGTTTCGCCTTCATATTCTCAAAGGTTGAAACAAAAACCGTCACTGCAAACCTGGTTATAAAAATAAAATACTATGAAAAAATAAAGTGCCTTCAATACAAAAGGTGGCTGGGACAGACTGGATGCGGAAAGTGGAGGATCGAACCAAATGGCACGCATTTTGAGAGACCTATGTTCTGCAGTGGACTGCAGTGGGCTGATTGATTGATTGATTCAATGCATTAGAGAAGCATCTTCAATTATTATTAAGTAAGAAGAACAACGGGCAAACGTGGTGTAGGGAACCCAACGGCCAGGTGGAAGGACGACCTCATCAAGGTCGCCGGGGAGCGTTGGATACGGGCTGCTTTAGGTCGGTCGTTCTGGAAGTCTATAGGAGAAGCCTATATTCAACAGTGGACTATATGCGGCTGACATGATAATGAAGAAAAACAGTGATTTCATTATTCTGTATTTCAATTAGTTGCAGTCTGTTGGTTGTAAGTAGGACCCTATATTATGACATTGCTTTAAGTTATCAGTATTTAAGGCTTTATTTTAGTTCTTTCAAATACATACAACCTAGTTCTCACATTATGCGCAATAATATTCATGGAGTGTGATAACACAATTTAGTTTTCCTGTCCATTGTCTCGCTTGTCGGCAATAGGCTTGGACCCCTATTGCGGAGGACCAAAAATCATATTTGGCGAAATGTGGGTATTAATATAACTCTGGCTACCCTATCGGGGATTTATAGAAGTGAGTATACTGGGGAAATTATTGTAATTGTAACATTAAATAAACCTGAATATACCGTCAACCGTCCATGTCGTTAAGATACTTTTGACTAACAAATATCGTACTAAATAATTTAGAATATTTCAAGTCTCAAAGATTATGACTAGTATGTATGTAGAAACAGAATTTATTGCACAGTTGGCGCTTAGCAAACTAATATCATATAATCATATAATATCTGCGGAATGAGATCATTTATATTTTATATTCTTATTAACATTAATCTAGATAAAACTGTACATTAGAGTATTGCTGTACTTAATACATTAACAGACGGACTATTCAAAGAGCAAGAAAAAGGTAAGTACTTTAAAAAACTTAACTATTTCACTAAATAGTCTTTGCGCTATAGTTACCATTTATATTTATACAGTTAACACTTTTAATGTTGAATGTACATTTTATTATAATACAGTCAGAAGAAAAACGTTTAACGATAATATTAATAAAATAATCACAACCTTAAAATAACTAAAGCTTAGATAAATCGCTTCTAAATTCTTTGGCATATTATATTGATGACTAGAACGAATATTGTGGCTAGAAGCAAGCTATACATGATATTTTTTTTACAAAACGTTATAGTAATAAATTACAACTCTTAAATACATTTGATATGCTATTTGACTACTGCTAACACACGACATCCAATTTTATTGATTTATCACATTAACTTTTAATGTTTGAGGGTATATTTACAATTTGGTCGTCAAATAGATCTCTTGGAAGTTTCGAAATTAAAAACTATACATTATATTTCGTTGTAGATTTTTTTCATACATATTATTATTTTGTTAAACTTGGTTTTCAGTTTTGTAATATTTTTGCTCTTTATTAAGTGTGTCAAAGCTTAGTAATGTATATTGAAAGATTGGTTATTCTGGCATTATTTATATAATTAGTTCTCCTTTAAGTATGTCAACACAAACAATAATAATATGTATGGTAAAAAATATATTCGAAACAAAACTATATTGAGATCTACTGGGTAAAGACGACCAAATAATCCACGGGCTAGGTACCGCAATGGAGTATCTTTCTGAAGGCCTTTCGGAATTCAGGGTTGAAAATGGTATAAATAACAGGGTTAAGAAATGAATTAATATAGCCCAGCCATGTAGTTAAGATAAACACGGTTACACCTGGGTCGAAGGAGAGACCAATTTTGTCACAGATGGCTCCAAGGACAGAACAGGTGAAGAACGGAGCCCAGCAGAACAGGAAAACACCTGAAAAAGACGTATGTAATGTCAAAGGTAAGACATCATCACTCATCATCATGGAAACTTATTTTCCGGAATGTATCTGAGGTCAGGAACATAAGTCCATTTTTTATTATTCCACTTAAACGGCAGAAAAGCAATACGGGAGAAGTCACACTCGTGCTGCTGACGCTGTAAGCACAGAGAGCTTCAGTCCCGTCAGCTTAGAAGACAAAGCAGATTTTTTTAATATACATATATATATAGGACACGTCAATTTGACCTTACCTCACCTGATGGTAAGCTGAAGGCAAAGTCTCAGGAAAGAGGGCCACCATTATATACACGTGCCATATTAACAATGGTGGCAGTTTGACAGCACAAAATCTCTAGTGACCTCTGGCTACCCTATTCACCGCCGTGAACACAACACGGGGTCATTATGGCCGTGGTATTCTGTAGGGCGGTAGGCTCTGGGTTCGCCTTCTCGCTTTTCCTCCTCCGTTTGTTGATAGTGAATATATGATGAATGAAAACAGTGATGATGGCATCATCGTTGTTCTAATGTTATCACGCAGTAATATCTTTTTGTATTTTTAACTTTGAAAAAGGTTGGTAGTTATCATATTGGCCAAAATTGTCTAGTCAAACATTATCTTTGTTGACTATTCAGATAAAATTTACTTACTCAACAACAGTGTTGCTTAAAGATAACATTATGTATCTACACAAGCTTTTGCTGAGTTTTAGCATATTTTGTAGATAGATATATCCCCATTTTTAACTCCCCTTTATAATTCACTTCACTACTTAATTATGTAGCTTGTATAATTAGGACTCTTTCAGTGCATTACTTACCTAAAACTATCGCTAGTGTTTTAGTAGCCTTTCTTTCCTTCTTCGCGCTGGACTTTTCACGTTTCTTCTTACTAGCTTTATTGGCTTTGTATATTGTAAAACGAGCTGTAGCTGCACTTGCTTTTCTTTCTTTCTTTGAACTAGACCCGTCTCTGAGGTCAAAGTTACTAGCTGTCAGTTGGTCATCTTCTGACCTAATTTGCAAGGACACATTTCTGAAAAAAAAGTAAAATGTGATTAGGTAATTTTATTCATGCAGGTAAAAAGATTACACGCCACCCGTTTATGGAATATAAAGTACGGAAATATATTGTCGATTGTTTATAAGATGTCTTTGTAGTAAACCAGGTGATTGTGTATCTTTATACTAAATTTCATACGGATCCATACAGTCGACCTCGTTTGAATTGACAAATATTATGCTAACTTTGCCCTGAAAATGTCTACCTCGCTATGGTTTACCTACTTCACCCGTCATTTTTTTATGTTATTCCTTTTATAAAATTACCTGGGATCAACTTTAGATTTCCCATTTTTCTTGTATTTATCATCATCGCAGCCCATGTTCTTCAGCACCGTAGCATCTTTCACTCCTGGTGAACATGGAGGTGACACGTGTTCTCTGATGGTATCTTCAAGGTTCGAAGGCGCGTACCCTGAATCGTTGTTCCCGTTTGGGTCTGGGACGTGTTGCTTGATATTTCTTTGCACTGTACTGATGAATATAAAAATAAAAGTGAGTAAAACTGTTCACCATACACTTTAATAATGTAAACAAAGTTCAGACACAACATTCCCTCCAGTTCCAGATTATTAAAGCGGGGTGGGATAAAACATCTCTCGATGCCGTCTAGGCAGGGACCGCCATTCTAGGGATAGCATCTGAAATGGCGGTCATAATTTTTTGGTTTGCACCTCAGCATACCTTCAGATGGGGTGCAGTCAACTTCGCGATCTAAATATAAACAAAAATATGTAAGTTTGAAACTTGATTAGTAAAAAGATGGTTTTTCAATTGCATTGAATCGTTTACATAACTTTTTTCAGTTATTGACAGATTACAAAATAATGTTCAATATTGTTTACAAATTAATAGGCAATAAGATTCAAATCTCTGTAATAACAAAATGAAAAGACGTTTATTACAGACACGTATAAAAGACAACAATAGGTATAACAAGAACACAAAGGAAAAGAATGAATGGACTAAGTAACTACAATTGAAGCGAACGTAACTCCAAGCTCCACTTCGTTTGACGTTACAAACTTGTACCAGGTACGACCTACCTACCTATTATTAATTGAATCACAACTATTAATTATAATTCCTTAGCAGACAAGTACAGACACTATAATTCATGCATGAGTTTTAGATAAACACACGAAACCCTTTGAAACCGCTTCGCACTCCAATTAATATTTGTCTGTTCATGAGCTTAAAACATTTCATACTCATTTGGATAAGGCTATTATTGATTTCAATGGTGTAATTACACAACCGACTTTTAGACACGCTTCGATGGCGAAATATTACTTATAACTATACTTTGACTTTAAAGTAATTAATTTTAATTAACTAAAAGTAAATGAATGAATAACTCATTGAAATGAATTGGCCTCTGTTGATCGTTCCAATTCATTCAGAACAACATAGAGATTTAACTTTTTCTTCATTAAGACAGATAATATCGTTAATATCAAGGGTCTCAAAAATATCGTTTTATAAAGAAAATTAATTTTATCTCTTTGATTCGCAATCTACATCAAACTGAAACAACGAGGTAACTCTTTTGAATCGAAAATCTTTTTGAATCTGTTTGAAACTTGAGATAACTCCAAACAATAATAAATGGAGGCCTGAGTGATTAATAAATCATTGAATACATTGCTCAGGTATTGGGAAAATGTTTGCTAGAGTTATGACCAATCTTATAATGAAGATTTGTTATTTTTAGATACACCTCAGCCTTCAATAAACATGTTATTTTTATAAAGTAATTACTTTAACAGCAAATATAATAAAATATATAGATATAGATTGATGTTTGATAAAAATAATAAAAACTGATCATTTTCAACAATTCTCTATATTCTGCTATTTTCTATGATTCTGCGAACTCTCAATGATATATAATAATTATTACAAGGAGCTTCGAATTGAGAAATTCTATAAATTTATTATTTTCGAAACTTTCTATCATGAGTCCTCTGTATTCTGAAATGGTTATTAAAGTTACAATAATTTATCGACCAACAGCCAGTATTGTAATTTACTTATATTGTCATTTAAGTAAATTGATATTTATAAATATTTAAGGACTTTAAGGGGTAAAAAAAAAATCTTGGCTTTATGGTATTAGGTATCATTCACGACTATCAACAGAGTCTAATTAAGGCTTTTACAAAAATATTGAGAATGAAATAAAATGGTATAAAACTTGCAAAAGAACTTACTTGGCCTTTTCCTCGGCAACAGTGGCGAGCATAAACTCTGTGGATTTGTCGTTGAGAATGACGTGACACTCGTCAGCATCGGCCTCGAGATCCGCTGACCTCTTGTCAAAACTATATTTAACAGAAAATGGATTAAAATTTTGAAAATAATTTTAATTGTGTGATTGATTTATATGATTGGTAGATCGATTTTATGAATGATGATTTTGATTGCATTTCAAACTATGTTTGATAAATGTATTAGACTTCTAGTTAGGAAAATATAAACATACAGAAAATTTCAAAAGTATGGTTCTTATATATTTACGAAACTAAATTGAATTACTTTGAAGTTCTTCTAGTTGAAACTTTCAATTGAATTTAACTAATACCACTAACTAAATATCTATAAAGCGCTTAGCCAAATTTTTTATTGGTAATAATTATTACCATTACTTTTTGAATTATATTTTAAGCATTTTTCATGCAAAATATTCAAATCGATGTAAATATAATTTTCTTTATCGGTCGGGGTTTGAACCCGCGATCTTTGCCTTACAGGGGCACTGTTTTGACCACTAAGGTCTCAATAACGGATATATAAAGGAGACATTTGGTTAGGGCGAGGTCTGGTAGCTTAGTGGTTAAAGTAAGGCAATGATCGTCGGTTCAAACCCCATCCAGACTGATTTAATTTTCTATTTAAATCAAATTACGTTACAGTGCAAATAGTGCGACTAACCAGCTAACATTAAAATATGTTATAATGTTGACTTATTATTTTATTGTTTATATACATATTGATTATTTGAACTAATATTTAGATAACAATGGTTTTAAAACTACATTTTTTTATTTTTGAAGTGAAAACTTCTTTAGCGGCGTTGGATGGGTGTAAAATGTTAAGGAAGCGTCAGGATTAGTTGACCTTTGAACCGTAACCGACGACTGACGTCATACAAGATTAGGTAAAGACTATCTATTTTGCAATGTACCATAGATATCGTCGTAGCTTAAACGGTAAGCACTTCGACTGTAAGTCCTTATAGTTTGTGATAGTATCGGGTTCAAACCACCTGGCCTCCTGAAACTTTTTGTGATTATTTTTTCTTTTTGTAATTTATTACTTTTTATGATTATTTTTTCTTTCTGTAATTTATTACTTTTTGTGTTTATTTTTTCTTTTCATAATTTATTAATTACTTCTGACAGAAAATTAGCATAAAATAAGTGATAGGTTCTATGATTAGCGCTATATTATAGGTATGGTATGGTATGTTCTTTTTTATCTTTTTCTTTGTATATAACGAAGAAAGAAAAAAAGAAAATGTTTTCACTTCTGCCGGCACTCCCAGAGTGCAACCCGTCTTTTTTTATTTATTTATTTCATTTATTTGCAAATGTAGGTTCAGAGTTGGTACATGTTCGTTATAAATGTTTCACTACATTTGGCCTTGCGGCATGCAAATTAGAGGCATATAAACAATTATTAGAAATGCATACTGCAACTTCGTTACAATTAATTGAAATACATATCTACATAATATCAATAGTCATAAAATTAGACTTTAATCATTTTAATAATCAAATAAAATTAAATGGGTATGTCAAATTGTAATAAAATAAATCATAATTAAAATAAAATAGGTATGTCAGTGGTAGTGAATGACAATAGCACATGAAGTATATAAAATCAAATAAAAAAATTTCAATTGCATTAATTATTAATTAAATAATGATAATAATAAATATTGTCCGATTGTTTTATTTATTTCAGTGACATGTCACTTAGGTACTCTTCAACGGAATAATAACATTTCTCCAGCAAAAGATTCTTAAGGCTACGTTTAAATTCGTTCATGTTTGTGATTTTCAAAATATAAATTGGTAGCCGGTTGTAAAGCCTTGGTGCCATGCAGAACACACTACTGTTAAGATATGTGGTTGTATTAGCTGGAAAACATATCTTCATGTTATGTCTCTTACTATTAAGTTTTGTATAAAGCTGCATATTTTTCTTCACGAACAAATTCTAAATGAAAATTCTAAAAAAATGTTCTAAATGATTAAACAATACTAGAGTTATCTATTTATCTATCTATCTATCAAATACTAAAATGGAAAACTAAAAGTTAAAATGCGCCGTGGAATTCATCCGCATCGCATACCTCTTGTGGAAGTGTTCCCAGAAGACTGGCAGCATTGCCACGTTGTATGGCAATGCTTAATCTCTGACCTAAAAAGAGGCCAGCCTTCTGGTCACGAGAAGCGTCGACCATACGCTTCGCAATCTCACTGAAGAGATTGCGGGCGCTCGGACCCCAAGTCCCAAACGTTTTGACTACAAACGGCACAAATTCATAATCTCCAATGAGATTGGAGTATTTGCGCCGCTTATGAGCCTCTGCAGAAGTTGCAGCAGCACCAGCACAGCCAGCCGTGCCAGGTAAATGGATAGGGGCAATGGTGTCGACGCAAGTTGCTTCCCACACCAGAGTCCTACCCATTTTCCAAGGCATTAATGACATACCATCCGGTCTCTTATAATTAAATTCTAACACTGTGTGATTGTTTCACAATATATAGGTACTATTTGGACACAGTATTTCTAACAAAACTAATCTTAAAAGACGGCTTAAGCTAATGTAAATATTGTCATTAAACTGTCAATGTGTGCATATTATGGGTTTTATAAATACATACACGCACCGGCAGAATTAGCGGAACACAAAAAAGGAGGGTATAAAATAGTTATTTTTATTTTGAAACAAATAATAACTAGACATGAAACAACAGTTAAATTAACATGATTTGAAATTTATTTGCAACACCATACTTAAGGTTTAGTAAAAAATGAACTTAACTAAACAAAATGCATTTTTCTTAGATTTCGTAGTGACAGAGAAACAGTTGAAAGTTTTAGATTTTATGACGGATTAAAATTAATTAAATGAATGTTTTATACAAATGTTTCCCCCTCGTGCCCTGATTAAGGTTTCCATCCGTCTGGGCATGCTGCGAATGATGCTAGTAAAATGCATTTTGTTTAGTTAAGTTTATTTTTATTAAACTTTAAGTATGGTGTTGCAAATTAATGTCAAAACATGTTGATTTAACTGTTGTTTCATGTTTAATTATTATTTGTTTAAAAATAAAGCTAACTATTTTATACTCTCCTTTTTTATGTGTTCCGTTCTGCCGGTGTGTACATGTCAAAGTTATACATCCAGGGTTATTAAATAATGTGCTCAAAATTGTCCCCCTTTCTGATGACTTATTGTTTTGATTTATGATACACGGCTTTAGTTCGGACAATAATACAATTTAAATCAATAAAACAGTTTGATTTGATTCAGACTTTCAGACTTTGTAGTCAAGATTATTTTAACGCTGATTGTACTAAAGTAGTAGCTAATTTGTAGAGCCCATTACTGTGTCTGTCTATAGAGTTTATATATAAGGTGCGATCTTTATTTAATCACATTTCCCACGAATATTACGCCCCTGTAAGAGCGTTTTCACATTCATCCGATATCCGATATCGGTGTCGGACGCCTATAGCTGACCTCCAATAGCCGACACCTTGTGCTGTTTTCACATTTATCCGATAAAATCAGCCCGATACGGCCATTTCCTCGAAAGCACAGACTAGTTAGTGATGCTAGGGATAAAAAAAAGAAATGAAAATTGACACGACGTAGTATCGAGTTTTTTTTCCTTATATTCGTGATTAGCGTCATCTATTATTAACGCGGAAAGACACGTAACTAAGAAAATGGAATTAAAGCTCGAAAATTGCTTGCAGTCGCTGTTTTAGTCTTTTCGTGATCCGATATCTGGCCAATACTGTGGTGTTGTCTCCGATAACCGATATCGGGCCGGACACGTGAAAGACAGATACATATGTCATATATTTGACCACCTCGAATATCGGATAATGTGAAAACGCTCGAACACCGGTTAGAACGCAGCCTTAGAAATACATTTCACACAAGCTATCCGAGTCGAGTTATGACCAGAAAAAACTAAGGCTAATCTAGCATAGCATGATTTTTTCGCCTGCTTGAGGAAAACTGGCTTGATTAATTACACTTGTTCAGTAAGCTTTTCTCTTAGAATGGTTTTATTCTGTTCGCAATAACATTTTTCGTAATGAGTAATGACACGAAGTCAGATGGAAGTAATAACGTTAGTATCATTAACTCGACATAGCTAGGTAGCTTATTCTACTATTTAATGTTAATTATTTTATTGGCCTGGAGAAGATAAGTAATTACATAATATTAGTACAGGTCTTTTAGTTCTAAGGAATGATGACGCGTATCATTATTCGCTGAGCCCTTTCCCAACGGTAGCTTAGTGGTTAAGGGGTCGGCCTTACGATCGAGAGGTCCCGGGTTCGAATCCTGGCCATTACACTATTGACGTGTACCCACTCCTAGCACAGGCGATTTAGCTTAGTTGGAGGGGTTAGAGGGAATATTAGTAATTTCGATAATTTCGGTTGCTAAAATGCTTTATTAAAAAATATATATTTTCCATGAAACGACTACTAGGTATATGACCTCCACAACCAATTGGCGATATCGAAGTTCTGTAGTTAGATTAATAAGACATTTTTTTTTGTTCATATCACATTCAGAACCTAAGGCCTGCTCTATGAGGCATGGTAATACCCAGACCAATGCAAATAGAGTATTCATGCACACAAATATTTGCCCTGAGCGTGAATCGAGCTAGTGCCCCTGCCATTCAATGGAGTTCACTAGTACCACGCCTCAGAAGTTTATCATTGTAAAGCTAAAGACGCTGTAGACTATTTATTTCACAATGCAACAATATATTTTACTCAATAATGAAGTAAAAGCCATTCAAGTCCATAAATACATTGTAACATCTATTCTACCGGAGTGACTCAAGTAATTGAATTTAATGCTAGATCGTTTATCCCTAGTAGTCACACATTGAGCTCAGTATTAAGGACACATTAGCAGTCCAATGTTGTAACACTATCTGGACAAAACTGGATGGTATTATGTGTTTTCTAAAAGTTCGTGAGAATCCCAGTGAGGATATTTCGCTTCGAAACTTTGTATCTTTTTCTACAATATATGGCCACCAAGTCCAATATGCAAATGTACTTTTTGCATGTAACATTTATCTTAGGTTTAAGCTGGAATACTTTTTACATTATAATATAACTTTTCGCTGTATTTTTGTTTGCTACAATGCGTGGTCCCCGGCAGAGTAGAATTTGGGCCACCCCTTCTCTTCCCATGTGGTTTCGTACAAAGCGACTAAGGGATAGGGCTGATTAACTTCAACATCAGACAGATAATTATGTACAGCCCAGACTCAGCCTCAGATGCATGGCTCGAGTCAACAATAGTGCCCGGAATACGGCAATAGGTTCACCCGCTATTACGTAGGACCGAATACAGATTGGTGAAATGTAGGTGTTAATTCACCTCTGCCTAACCCTCCGGGGAAAAAGGCGTATTTATATGTATGTACAATAAAGTCATCAACAAAGAGAAATATTATAATTGCAGATTCAATTACTATTGACTATTGGAGCGTTTTCACACTCATCCGATATCCGGATTTGTGTTGGGTATCGGAGCCAACAGCACTGTGTTGCCGCGATATCGGATCTCAATAAGACTAAAGCAGCGACTGCAATTTTCGACCTTAATGATATTTTCTTAGTTTCGTGTCTTTTCGCGTTAATTGATGACGCTGATCACGAATATAAGAGAAAAACTCGAAAGCATATCATGTCAATAAGGTCGAAAATTGCTTGCACTATTATTTCTTTTGTTTTCATCCCTAGCATCCTAACTAGTCTACGCTTTCGAGCAAATACGTGTATCGGGCCAATTTTATCAGATAAATATGAAAACAGCACAAGGTGTCGGCTATCGGATGTCGGCTATCGGCGTCCGACACCGATATCGGATATCGGATGAGTGTGAAAACGCTCTTAAGTGTTCCATGATGTACAATGATGTTAACGGGAATCAATCCGATCATGGTATAGGTACATACGTACCTTTGATTTGTCTGACGTTTCAACCAGATCACACCTGCCGTGGTCACTGGCCATGATCGCATTAATACTCGTTGATATTATTTTCTGTCTAATTGATTTCGATTGTCGTAAATTTACGTCAATATTCGCAAGCTCCAACATTATACTACAGTAAATCTATTGCTAATACAAGTAAGTTTACTCAGATAGAGGAGCTAACTTCAATAGTAATAACTTCAATCACTAGTATTACTAAAAAACTACTTACTATGCATTCTTCTACCACCTAATCTATTCTTCTATTTACTCTAAATCTATTATTATCTTAGAAGGGGAGAAAGAAAACTCGAAATAAAACCGTGTACTAACCCGTGTGACCAGCATGGAAACATTAAGCCAAAGCCTTTTATCATTAGGAGAGGCCTATGTCCAACAATGGATGGCGAAAAGCCTATTGATTGAAATTGATTTTGAGGTTTTATAACTAACCTGTCTTCATGGTCGTCTTCATTACTACCAGACCCAGTATTAGTAGGTCTATCATCATGGAGGGCAGTCTCCGCCAGTCTTCTGGTTTGAGCCACATTTTCTATCACCACAGCCGTTGTAGCACCAGTCGTTGGGTCTCCAGATATTGGAGGTTTCTTTGCTGCTCTTTGCTTTTTCGCACGTTTTCTTAATGCCTGAGGATAATATCATATTTAAGTCAGCCTAAAAATAATAGATAAAAAAAAATTAGAAGCAAGACTTTTATTTTTTTTTATTTACCTGAAAACATACGAAATATGGTAAAACAGCAGTGAGAATTTCTACATTTGCAAAAACAAAATGTTAAACAAATCAGTGACATTATTTTGAGTGACAGTTTCAAACGTAGTCGTAACGTGAACAGACGGTGGTAGTAAGGGGTCAGAACAGCTTACAACATGGGGACTCGGCTTTTGTCACGGCCAGTATAATTTGATACCAGAATCAGCTAGTATAAAGACGTGTATATAGTTGCCTATAACATGATCGCATTCACGAGAAATCTCTTTATTCACAAAGTTCACTTCCCATCAGGTGGGCCACCTACCATCTTAGTTGCATAAAAGTAACAGGTGAAACTTGTTAGAAAAGAATTTGGTTTATAAACTGTACTACTGTTTATTAATTGTTGCACACGTTCACGGCAACTACCCCCCATCGGGTGGGCCATGTGTCTATCTGTAACCTTAATGGTATAAAAAATAAGCCTTGGTGAAAACTTCTCATTAGGTAGGGTTAATTAAGTTAAGTTATAAATGCATTTCTTTTTTCTCTTCCTCTGTGTGAAATAAGTGATTTTTTGGTTTTGTTAACAGAGGTGAGATGTATATCTATGATGTATATCTATATTACAAACAGGAGATCTGAAAAGCTCACATTTATGTGCTCAAGGGATTGCAGTGGTCCATGGACTCCTGCAGGCCACTGTACATAAGCAAATATATGAAACGACTATTCTAAGAATCAGACCGGCAATATTGATATGGTTTGTACTGCACAGAGCACTTTATTGTACTGCGTCCAAAATTGTATCATCTTGTTGTGTATTCAATTTGTTATCGTACGTATACACCAATGTTATTCTTAAGAGATTGCGAATATTTGGCAAAATGTATATCAACATACATTTATGTAAAGCTACTTTGGCTGAAAAGTAGCCGAAACATCGGGCCAAATGTAAATAATAACAAATAAATCGTAACAGAATCTGTTAAAAGTGGTTTTATTTCAATGAGTAATATTCGAGTTAACTTCCGATAGTATTAGGGTAAGAGTGAAAGTTTGAAGATAAGGAATCCCTTCGCCGAAATTTTTTTATGTGAAGACTGTGCTGCGTCGTAAATACCTACCTATATTGAAATAAAACTACACAAATGAACAGTAGTAACCGTGGCCTATACGTCATAGACTTTACGTACAAAATATTTCCACAGACTTTGTATCGTCTCTCTCCACTATGTTATTACCGTCGTACAATAGTAGTTTTCCACACCGTAACTTCTTGTATCTCGATCAGTCAAACAGGTTATAATCTTGATTATAGGTAGGTATGATATTTTCTACAGTTTACGCGAATATCACTCATTGAAAAATCCACTTTTTAACGAATTCTATTGCGATTTATTTCGTTTACGTTTCGGTTATTTTTCAATAACCATGTTCGTGGTTTGACTAAGGATGGCCCTAAAGTAAATCTAAAAGTAAATAATAACAAATACATCATGATAGGATTAGTTAAAAAGTGGGTTTTTCATTTAGTGATATTCGCGTAAACTGTAGAAAATATCATGCCTACCTATAATCAAGATTATACCCTGTTTAACTCATGGGGATACAAGTAGTTACGGTGTGGAAAACTACTATTGTACGACGGTAATTACATAGTGGAGAGAGACGATACAAAGTCTGTGTCAATATTTTATACATAAAGTATATAACGTTTAGGCCACGGTTATCACTTTCCATCAGGTGGTACAAGTGCTTGTTTTTTTTTATACCATTGAGGTAGCAAACAAGCACATGGTCCACCTGATGTAAAGTGGTTACCGAGGCCTATAGATGTGTGCAACACCAGGGGAGTCACACTCGTGCTGCCGATCCTGTAAACACAGAGATTCTGTGCCGTCAATGTAGAAGACAAAGCAGGAAAAGCCTTTATTCTCACTGATAGCATAACACAACACGTGGTTGTTATGGCCGCAGTATTCTGTAGGGCGGAGGTTCTTCCCCAATCGGACAGCTCAATTGGACCGGAATATCGTCGAGTCTTACTTCCTACCTACCACCTACGTGGCATAAAAAAGAATATGCGGAAGTTAGATATTGAAAAAATAAACCAGATTAATAGATAATATAGACTACAGAATTTCATGTTCTGTTCAAATTTCAGTTGAGTCAATTGGGCACTGTTAGGATTTGGACGCGTTCCCAGATTTTATTTTGTACTACAAATACTATGCCCTCATAACGATGTTTCAACAACAAAAGTGTATTAAATTCAACATTGCTGTACACAATATATATAAAATTTAATTTAATTACTGAAAGACGCATCTCGTACGGTTACAAGTGATGATGTACAGTGGACTGCAGAAGTCTGTATACATTTTGAAACTATACTTGTATGAAATAACGCCTCACGGTGTCTAGTAAGTAATACACTGGGAACCACCAATGTATGAACTGTAAATAAATGCATTTCCTTCTTTTCTTCTCTTCTTCTTCTCTATGTAATGGGGGCTTTTTATTTTTTAATAACAGAGGTTACGACATCTGTTTCATACTGTTAAATAAAATAACTGTACTGTATATGAACGTGATCGAGTTCTGCAGCCCACTCACTGTACTTGAAATTAAACACATTTGCCTAGAAGTACCTTATTTACTTGAGATTTGATGAAATATGAACTCAGGAATTTCAATCTTTCAATGTTTTTCTAGTGAAAATTTCTTTAGGACCATGAGGCAGTTTTCATAGACAAAAATTGGATGGGACTTCGCGTCCCGGATACCCGACCGTCGTGAAAATTCTTAAATTACTAAGTTTTTCTTTAATTACAGAATTTAAAAAAAGCACTCGGTAACTTAAGACCTATTTGACTATAATAATTGTAACACCTTTTTGAAATGAAAACTTTTAAGCGCATTGAGCACTTTTTTCTGAAGTAAATACTTTTTATTCAGACTGTTTTCACTACACTGTCGGCAGTACCGGAGTACCAGATTTTGTATTCATGTTTCTATCATATTTGTATTACTTCTCTCTCGTACCAATTAGTACTCTAGATTAACCATACTTCATTAGTCGGTATACCGCTTGAGCCGCCCAAACAATTAACATTCCCACTTGTTCCCGTTGCCACGAGATTGGAACTGGTATCCTAATCCAGTTATTGGCAATCTGAATGGACATTGCAGCCTATTGATACTAACGTCCTTAGCTGGGGTTTGCCATAGATACCTATGTAGGAACTTACAGGGGATTAAAACAGTCTAATACTATTAGTACAGAATTCCGAATATGATGTTATAAATAAATGTAGGTATTCTTACCGAAACATTCAAACAATACACTTTGAAGAAGAATGTTAAGGAATAATCCCATTGTCTTTACCAGTACAGCGATATTATTGACTTGCAAATCATTGAGTTGAAGATCTTCAGGACCCTAGACAATTTATACTTATTAACAAACGAGGTTCAGACAGCAGTGTTCCGAAAACGTCAAATCAAGATAAAAATGGAAAACGTATAAAAATACCGATGTAACCAGGATTAACACTAATTAAGAAAACATCTTCAAATTAATGGGATGTTTATGCTCCTGCTGCACCCAAGATTACATTGCTAACATTTTTCATCAAGACAAATTACCAACTAAGAAACTAACGGAACGGCCACCCACAACTTCGTACGCCTGAGCTCATTTTAGACCTTTAGGGGTGGAGTTTCGTAAAATCCGTTGCAAGCGGATATTTACACTTTAAAAGGAACCTATCTGCCGAATTTCAAGTTTGTAGGTGTTATAGTTTCTGACATTTCGTGATTAATCAGTGAGTGGTATTGGTATTTCGCTTTTATATGTATTTATTATGGCAGTAGATAATTAAATGAATCCAACACTAACCTTAAAAATATTATAATACAGGAACATCATCATGATGCAGGGTATGTAGAAGGAGCCGAGCGAAGAGTAGATGACGTAGTTTTGATTGTTGAAGAGGCACTCGTCAAAGTTTCGATCGGAAGTGTCGTTCAGCCCCAAGACGATTGGTGCGCCGATGGCTGCAGAGATCAGCCACACCAGCACGATTGTGAACCAGACCCGCCGGTTGTTCTTGTGTTTCGCATACTTTATAGGTTGTGTTACTGCTATATACCTGGAGGAAGAGGTATATATTTAATGACTAAATGAAGTTTTTTGCGAAGTATTGTTTTTTGATAGGTACCCATTCAAGAACTGTTATTTTAAGGGTTCCGCATCAAGAGGAAAAAACCCTTATCTCTCGCCTGTCTACAGGTCTATCTGTCAAAATTTTTTTCTTTAGAATGCCTGGCGGTATGAATTTGAAATTTATATCAAGCACTACGACCAACTTCTAAGTAAACACTGTCAAAAGATATTGCGGTTTATGTAGAATAAATTCGTCCCTTTAGTAACAATATAAATCAAATGGACCCAGTCTGCCTCACACTCAACAGTTTTTTGATTCACTGTTACTGTGACTGAAACAGATTGGGTACATAAAGTTTCCTAATTCTTCATTTAATAGTGCGTACAATTTCATGATTCTTAATAATACACTCGAGAGCAATGAATCCGGGTCACTCAAAGAATCCAAAAAATCTCGGAAAGTAAGAATGCTAGGTTAAAGATAAAGATAAAGATAAAGATAAAGATAATTTTATTTGCGGAAACATGTGTAGGTACAGGTGGCATTTTATGATATAATACGTTACAAGTGTCAACATGTTCTGTCAATGTAGACGTACAAATTTTATTAAACTCATAAGCTATTGTAGCAGATCGAGATACAGGTACATTGTTCCCTTCGTATATAAGTAGTTTACATTGTTAACAAAACACAGTTACAAATTAGTACAAATTATCTGTTATCAGTCAAAGTAAATAGTTTCAATATATAGGGAAGTTACCACTAGTCAGAAGTAATTGAATGTCAAATGGTAAGTATAATGGTTGTCATAATTGTTTTTTTATTATTATTATTATTATTAAATCGATGTCCAAGTCTAAAGTATATTAATGTCTAAACTATTATAAAAATCTGAATATTAAGTTAATGTCAAGTATGTATTTAAATTTATGTCAAGTCTTAAGTTATTCAATTTATATTCTGATCACTGATAAAATCTTTTATTGTATAGTAGCACTTCTGAATCAGTAGCGTTTTTATATTCTGCTTAAACATATCTATATTCATGTCCTTGTAAATGTTTGGAATTTTATTATATAGCTTTGGTGCCATGCACAGTATACTATTCCCCATAAGTGCTGTCTTTGCTCCACGCATGCACAATTTATGCTCATCACGACGACTCCGCGTGGAGTTGTCGGACAGTCGGGGAAATAAATGTGGGTTGCACTTAACAAATAGCACTGTTTCATAAATGTAAAGCGACGGTAACGTCAGAATGGCATGCCCAGTAAAATACCTTCAATAAATTGTATTTAATAGACAATTTAATACTCCTTAAATGAAAGTTAAAAAAATATGAGTCACCATACATTTTATTTACACAAAATTACATAAAGAAAAAAAACTGCTGATCTCTCCTTAAAACAAAAATAGGAAACATGAAATTTTTGAACTTTATGACGATTTTCTTGAATTTCAATACTTCGTATTACCTCCTCGTGCTTCCATTACTGCGTTTACGCGGTTTGGCATGCTGTACACCAAGTTCCTTATACGATTTTGGGGAATATTCTCCCATTCCTCTGTGAGAGCAATTTTGAGCTCAGGAAGCGTGATTGGGGGAGGGTTTCGTTGTTTTACGCATCTCCCTAGCTCGTCCCAAGCATGCTCGATCGGGTTGATATCCGGGCTGCGCGCTGGCCACTCCATACAAGTAATGTTCATCTCTTGAAGGTAGTCATTCACAATCCTACCTGTATGAGGTCGGGCATTGTCATGCATAAATATAGCATCCTCACCCAAATTGACCATAAATGGACCAACGTGTTCGTTGAGGATTTCTTCCACATATCTTACGCTAGTTAAAGAGCCGTTTTCTATGATCACCAGCTCTGTGCGACTTTCAGAGGAAATTCCGGCCCACACAAGTACAGACCCACCACCGTAGGCTACTTTTTCTTCGATGCATGCTTGCTTGAATCTTTCCCCTGGTCTTCTATACACTCTGTGTCTTCCATCGTGCTTGTAGAGCATAAATTTTGATTCGTCGGAGAACATAACTTTCGACCAATCTTCAATACTCCAATTTACGTGGTTCTGGGCATATCTTAGTCTTGAAATACGATGGCCACGCTCCAGTTTAGGGCCGTTTGCAGGTCTAAGGGGTTTTAAGTTAGATTCAGCAAGCCGACGTCTTACTGTCCATGCACTTGGGTTACTTCCTCCGAGGCGTCGAAACTGATTTGTGAGTTCAGTTCCTGTGAGAAAGCGATTTCGAAGCATGGTGTTCACCAAGTATCGGTCTTCTCGTGCTGTGGTACACCTAGTTCTGCCCGTTCCTGGTCTGCGTAGGTTAGAACCAGTTTCTTCGTAACGTCGGAGAACTCTTTGTACTGTTGACAGCGACACACCGACAGTCCTGGCTGTATCGCGCTGACTCCGGCCGGTTTCCACCAATGTAAGTATTCTGGTGCATTCTTCAAGTGTAAGCGACATGATTTCAGCTTGAATAATGAATATTGAGCACTATCAACCTGGTTTATGTACCAACATAAATGACAGATTACAAACAAAAGCAAAAACAAATCCTGTAATTTCGTAGTTCCATCTTCGACAGTGTTCCCTTTTCAAATTTGATTTTTTTATGATATAACTTTACAATAACTAAGAAGTTTTAATACTTTCAATTAAGGAGTATTAAATTGTCTATTAAATACAATTTATTGCATTAACCTAGCATTCTTACTTTCCGAGATTTTTTGGATTCTTTGAGTGACCCGGATTCATTGCTCTCGAGTGTAGTTTCTCAGATAAAATAGTTTCTCAGCTAATAGTTTATCAGATAAAATCAGATGTTTCATTTTTTGGAGAATATTGTGTAATTACTAATGACTTACCTATCAACGGAGATGGCGACAAGGTTGAAAATACTGGAGGTGGATGACGTGACGTCCATCGCAATATACACGTCACACACGAAGGCAGGGAGACCCCAGGACCCGTTTACCTGGAACAAACAAAAAAATTATGTTATTGTACAATTACATAGTACTGTTGGAAGCTTTCGCGAATATCAGTCAAATGTCACCCCGCGACCATGATTGTTGAAAAGTAGTCAAAACGTCGGGTATAATGTAAATACTTTCAAATAAATCGTGATTTGTATTCTTCGAATGGATTCTTCCGTTAAAAGTGTTGTTATTTTTTCAATGTAATTTTTGCACTGTAGAGTGTGGGGCAAACAAGGTATTGGTGCAGAATACACTGTTTTTTGTACCTGTTCGGGTACAACTAATTTAAGCAAGTCATATACCTATTTATTGACGATGTAACTTGTTACTACAGCCTTTAAAAAAGATTAAATAACATATATACACTCGGTTTTGGTTATTCCAGGGGCGGCAATTTTTATGTTAGGTTGGCCTATGCCTTAAGAATTTAGGTCACAGCTCCTTATATTTCTGTTAAAATAACTACCTAATCAAGTTAAATGATAAAACTTGCGCCCGGTTTCAAATTAGTAGCCTTTAAGCGTTTCTCTACCATGCCGATTAAAGACGACCTAAATAAAGTTCGTCTAGTGTATATGTCACAGTGAATATCCGATATTGGTGAATGTTAAGATACACCGACGTATGTCGACAATCACCAAAATCGAGGGCGTAAGTCCGAAATTTTTCTTCATTTATACTTGAATCGGACATGCACCGATTAATGTTAACATACATAGAGGAGATACTGTGAATAAGATTAGGCGATTTACAGCTTGTGTAAATATTAAGGAACGCCGATGTTTTGTCTTTAAACTACCGATTTATGTTCCAAGTAATCACTTTCCAACTCAATATAATCCTTTTTTTACCAGTAACGTATAAAAATACCGAATTTCAAAATCCCGAATGTATGAAAACCGAAGTTCAAAAACCCGAATATTAAATTTTGAAACGTTACCATTGGTAGGCGTTCAGGTAAAATTTTATAGGTACTTTATACATAGGAGGTAGTTCTTTTTCATATAGCTCCCATATCTTCATGTATTATCCCAAATAACTTAACTGGTGATAGCGGAGGTCGTTGTCATACCCTTCTAAACTCTATGTATCCATGTCAAGGCACACAATGTCCACCCGGCGCAATCCGACTTGGATAGATTAGATTAGAAGGCTAAGGCGGGATCGGAGCGAGTAGAGCGGAGCTCTTGCATTCGCCTTCGTGGTTATCGTTTATATTTCGAACTTCGGAATTTTGTACTTTTGGTATTTGAACATTCGGTATTATGAGCATCGGGATTCTAATGAATGTAACCTTTTCTTCATATAAAATTAGTTATTTATAGTAATCGAATTCTTATTCCTTTTATTCTTCCTAAATCATTGTGCGTTGTCACACGAAAACCTAATCTATCCTTGTCGGGGCGCGCGGTGTCCACGAACTCGCTTCGTTCGCTACAGCGCATCATAATCTCGCTTATTATGAACATTGACCAAGGCGTCGTGGTGTATGTTAACAGTCACCGGTGAATGACCGAAATCTTCACGACAAGGATAAATAACGGACATTCGCCAAAAATCTTGGTGGATGTTAACAGTCATCTTAGCATACACTGCATTTTGGATATTCACAGTAGCATAAACATTTCATGATTTCAAGCTGGATACTTAAGCGTCATGATGTATGATGCCTCTAAGCTAAACACGTAATAGAGTGTCAGAGGCTCTGAATACTTGACAATAGAAGTATCCACGTCGCGCACATAAATAACATAGACGTGACGTTGACTACAGTTTGTTTTTCCATTCCCATTGTATGGATCTAGATGAAAATGGACATCCCTCGAAATGGCTAAAATGATCAACAGTTCAGAGGATAGTATTTGTAAATTGTCGCTATGAATCTTTCAAATTGGCAGCTATTTTTTGATGCTAAAGGCACATGTTGTGTTTTCATATTAGGCCATTGAAATGTTACATTTTTTTGGGCTTAGCGTGCATTGGCCATGGATACAATTTTCTGTTTCAGATATCAAGGGGGGGGGTCAATTTAAAGTTAAATGCATTCCTTGTGCAACGGCCACCATTAAAAAAAGGGGTTCAAATGGGTTTTATAGTAAATCTGACAATTTTTTTGTGAGATCTATGCAAATCAAAAAATGGTTAACATTTTATGTTGCAAATAAGATTATTTACAACTTTTATCAAGAAACCCCGGACCATCTTCATAAGTTATAACCATATATTTTACAAGTTAAGGTTTTATGTATTTTCCTTCATTTAATTCACCATGTTCGTTAGAGAGATTTCATCCTCATGATTGATCCTACTGGCTGACGATGGTATAAAATAAGGGTGTTATTTTTAAGATTTCAGCAGAAGTGAAAATGTTTTTCGGAGATATTTGAATGCAGTTTTGTTTTTTCATAAAATAAGGTAATTTCCTTGGAGATGAATTCGCTATCTTCCAGTATTTAGAATACTTTCCCTACGGTACGTTTCAAAAGTTCCAACATTTATAATTTTTTTTTTTGGGTTCTACGACTGAAGTTACTTGATAAAAGCTGTAGATAAGCTTGCTTGCAACCAAAAATGTTAACTATTTCTTTGTGGGACTTATAGTTCGTGAGATAGACCAGACAAACAATTTTTCCAAGAAGACGGCCGTTGCACAAGCCTTGCAACCCCACAAACTAGTATTTAACTTTAAAGTGACCCACCTTTAAAATCGTAACAAGAAAATTGCCAAGTGCAACTTCAATGTAACTTTTCAATGATAATAAATATTTGTAAGAAGTATAAAACTATCAATTTAGACGAGGTTCTGGGACAGATTTATTACATGGGGCTTTAAATTAGCATTAGTGATAACGATATATATATTATAACCTGCATACCAGCTTGGCCCCTTCGACTCATTGTAAAGACGGGCGTTGAGGCTCGTCGACAATCCCATACTCACAGGCGATGTGGAACCTCTCAGCCTCAGAAGGGACTTTGCCTCGCTGTGTGTGTTCTACCGCCTATACAATGGTTTGTGCTCAGATGAATTGTTTGACATGATGCCCACCGCTGCATTTTATCATCGCACCACTCGCCATGGGCAGGGAATTCATCCTCACACACTGCGACCGGAAATGGTGCGCACCGTGCGTTTTGAAAGGAACTTCATCCCACGCACGCTCAGGTTGTGGAATGAACTTCCTGCCGTGGTTTTCCCAAGCGACTACAATATGGGGTTCTTCAAGAAGGGTATTAGAAGGTATCTACAGGGTCGGTAGCACGATTGTGATGCCCCTGGTGTTGCAAATGTCCATAGGCCACGGTAACCACTTCCCATCAGGTGGGCCGTGTGCTTGTCTGCCACCTAAGTGGCATAAAAAAAATATAGAAAACTCGGAAAACAATAATTTACTTGATACATTTTTCATTGCTGCCTAATGAGTGCGTTTATTGGTTAGAGAAGGTTAGATCTCGTTTCAGGTGCTTGTATTGGTTTACACTACCTAACACTAAATTACCTAAAATATGCCAAATGTTCTCCACATCCCTTTGCACAGAAGTTATCGATAGTCAGGGTTCATCGTTTCATCGTTTAGTAGGAGCTTATAATCACAACAGGTATCAGAAAATTTCAATGATGGTTTAAATTGACGACGAGTCTCGCAATTAACGACATACTCACATGTGTGTGTGATTGAGTTTGTAATGGTCGATAGATTCTCGTTTGACCACTATGTCACTTGTTAGTAAGTGACTACGTGGTCGACAGTGGAGCACGCTTGCCAAGAAATAACCTCTTCATTCTAGGAAGACAGCCAAGTTATAGTTATTCAGAATTGCAGACTCGGACAGGGCATTCCACACCGTGTGTAAATATATAGTATGGCACCTAGCTTACTTCCAACCTGTAGTTCTCTTGTTGAAGCGCAAGAAGTACTTACCAATTATGTAGTAATTTAGCGAGTGGCTATGAATATAGTCATATATCCTCTAGTTTTTGCTCCTATTATAGTCACAGGGTGTTTCATCTTACACACACATGTATGCAATCGTTATTTTGCTTCATAAATTATCCTGGATCCGACAATGTACCCCGCCCAATTCGACTTCAGTTTCATTCCGGTTTTGCTGTCGCCAGCGCTACCGGTATGGTGTTGTGAGTAATATAATTGATGATATTTTATAGATAGATACAGAGCTCCTTAATGTGTGTTATGGTATATTTAGATGTTATTATGTTATGCTGGCCTGGTAGCAATAGAAAAACTTAGAATGTGCCAGCCCCAACCCTCCCCCTGGTTGTCATAAGAGTCGACTATGGAAGTCTGTCTGGTGCATGATAAACAGCACTGTAAGGCACCAAATAGGCGGTGGGCACATTGTCTACAATTACATTCCCAAGGAGGGTTAATGTCAGGCAGGCGGCCGGTTGTAAAGCTGTAGACAAAACTGACTTGCAACATGGCAGTATAGAATGATAGAGAGTGAAGCTGACCGCACATAATTGGGATCAGGGCAGGTAGATGATACTACGTATAGATGCCATACGAACACATATATGTTCGTATGGCACCTATATTCTAGCATTATGCTAGACGATACTTCGAAAGTCCGACTAGTCTAACTACAGAACTTCGATATCGCAAATATTTTTTTTAATATAATTATATACAACTGAGGTTGCGGACAAGGACACGGCCCACCTGATGGTAAGTTACTCGTGCTGCCGGACCTGTAAAAGCAGAGAGTTTCAGTGCCGTCAGTATAGAAGATAAAACAGGAACAACCTTTGGTCTTCCCACTGAAAGCACAAATCCTCTCCAGTGAGGTCTGGCTACCTTACTCATCGCCGGGAACACAACACGAGCTTATTATGGCCGCGGTATTCTGTAGGGCGGAGGCACTTCCCCAGTCGGACTGCTCAATTGGACTGAAATACCATCATATCCTACCTCCTACAATTGGTTGTGGAGGGCAAATTGTACTTGGCTTATGGAAAATAGCGAAATTCAGTCGCTTCACAGTTAGACTGGAAAGCTGAACCAAATTGGGTTAGTGAAAACTCAAAATTCAATAAGGCATTTCAACCTCTTCTGGGAATTATTAAGTTCAGAATAAACCAAACATTTATTGGCGTGTGTACAAACGTGGGTTTGCGGTTCGATGCTTGTCCGTGAATATTCATGATACTGCCGATGCGTTGCATAATCTGTGTGCGGGTAACAGCGCGGGAAAACTGGGAAACTTACCGCTGCGTTCGACATTATTGAAATGTTTTAGTTAAAGTTTGCATGTGTTGTTCAATTTTGGATTATAATTTGGAACTTTGAGTTTTGTAGGATGAAAGGCCTCTGTTTAAAAGTAGCTTACCTATTTACGTCAGAATACTGAGTAGAAGGAGGGAAGATGTAAATTCCTCCAATATTTTATACATCACAGATAATATAATATAATTCTTATACAGACGCACAATCAGGAATAAAAAAAGGTTACACTCGTAACTTCGAAAAGCAGGCAAGCAGCTTTTTAGTTCTAGAGTTATAACTAGATGGCGACATTGTTTTGGCAAACTTTTCTAATTTTTAGTATTTAAATTAACGTATCAATAATAAAACATACGCTAAACACATTATTGAGTATGACTGAATAAAACAATAAATATTTTAATCTATATTGATTCTGCAGTAATTGTAATAGTTACAGACATAATGGACCATGCCGCTAGATGGCACAAAAATAAATAAATAGCACTATGGTCACGAAATCTTTATTTATTACATTACCAACGAGGTTTACATGTAGAATATAACTGCTTCCGGGCTGTTTGGCCGTGGTCTATGTGAAACTTGCGTTCCAGACGTTTCGTCGATCACTGCGGTTGACATCTTCAGTGGCGCAGGGCCGGGCGACGACGAGGAGGTATACATGCTTATATTATCATGCGTTTAAGTTCTGAAATAATTTAGATAGATAGATAATACTTTATTATACACCATTTGAGTTACAGTAAAGACAAGTTGGTAGCATGTATTAATTGAATGTACAATGGGCGGCCTTATTGCTTTAAGTGATTTCTTCCAGGTAACCTTATAAGTGATTCTAAGTCAGCAAATAAGCATTTTAATTTTTTTATTTTCTTTAAATGAGTCTACTAATGCCATTTATTCTTTTTTAAGTATTTTGTTACTATCTGTACCCCGTGCCATTTTACTAATCTAATACAAACTATCTGGGCTGGACTAATCTAATAAAACACTGGATATTGCTATTTCCTCGAAGAAATACATTCTATGCTTATTCATAAATTATAACTAATTATAAATTCAACAAACACACATTTAACGCTTTCATTAAAAGTCCTAATTGAATTCAACCCAATTAGATCCTTTTGAGGTATTAAGTAGGTAGGTGGTACTTATCCAGTTGATCCTTACCTACATGTACCGGCAAAAATATAGTTCCACCTAACATATTATAACATAAAATGCCTATAAAATACAGTAACAAGTTCATAACCATAACAAAAAATGTAATGAAAAGTCACCCGGCAAGTTAGTGAGTTTATCTTCTCGTCCGTAAGGGCAATAATAGCAGGTGGAAGTTTGGAAGGAGAGACATTAAATAGTTGCTGTCCCTTTATAATGTGTCGCGGCAGACGAGTAGCAGATGTGCGCTTATTAAAAATTTACACTATACGATTTTTCAACCTTAGCTGTACTCTGTTGGGCAACCATCATTTTGTGTGTGACATTACTGTGAAATATGTTCAACATGTTTTGCAACGCATGACTACGAGCACCTGTCAGTATCCAGCTTTACAATTTTTATGACACTTTTCAATTGATTAAGATCCACTGTTTTGTTCCAATTAAATTTATATTTAGGTCCCGTGCCCACATCCTATGGGAACCTATTACTTTAGTCCACACACTCTTGTATCAAATGTCAGCCAGCCCCTCTAGACAAGTAGTAATTCGTTGGCCGGCGTGTGCATGAATTGATTTTTTTTACGTAGGACACGTCAATTTGACTTCACCTCGCCTGAAGGCAAAGTCTCAGGAAAGGGCGTCACCACTACAAAATTACAATAATACCATGTTAACAATGGTGGCACTCAGCTTGACGGCCTCATCAGATGCTTTTTTCACGCCCCGCTTAAAGGACCCGGGACTGTATGAAGGAGAAAACACGCGAGCTGGCAAGGAGTTCCAATTCTTAATGGTACGACAAAGAAAGGAGTCAATAAAGTCAATAAAAAAAATCCTTTATGAACCGCTTGGTTCTTGAAGGAATATTCAGCACCGTATATGGGACCAATTGGAAGAGCTCATCAAAACATTCACCATGGTAGAGACGATAAAATACTGCCAAGGATGCAATATCTCTATGCATCTGCAAAGGTTCAAGGGTACTTGTGGCCTCGGGATTCCCAATAATGCGGACCGCACGTCGCTGGAACCTGTCGAGATCTAATAAGTACTTTGCGGAGCTATCCCAGAGATGCGAGCAGTATTCCAAGCAGGACCGAAATTGTGTCTTGTATAGAAGAAACTGCTGCTCCAGCGTGAAAAATCGTCTCACTCTGTTCAAGACTGTGTCTGTGTTTGTTATTCAGTTTACAGCGAACATCCCTGCCGAGAATAGTGAGGTTGTCCTGCAGTGGCAGTGGCGTGCTCTAAAGAGTGGGAAGGGGAAGGATTTGACGTTTATGACATGCATTAACGAGTGTCATATTATGTCAAATCACATCCATTCGTCAATCAGGTTCTGATTCTAGACCGTGATTGAATAACAAACATTCAAACATGCAAACATATTTATAAACTTTCACATTTATAGTTTTGGTAGGATTAGTACGATAGGATGGCGTGCCCCTTTTCATCTTCGTTTTCCTCTTAGCAATTTCTCAGTTGCATCGGAAGATTGTGCTTTGAAGCACGAGTTTCGCTTATAGTTTTCGATTTGTATAATAGTTTTCCACGGGGTGACTCTCTAGAAGCGCTGGTGGCCAGGTTCGCTCACTGTTCTGTAAACGATCAGTGGGTAAAAATATCTAGGCGAAGGTAACTTTTGGAATGGATGACCGTTTAGTGGTGTTACATCTGAGCGTTTCTGTGGTTCGGAAGGTACGTTAAAAGTCCCGTTAGGTCAAGACGGACCCTATATCGGTGACCTGAACAATTCTGTCACATGTTGGCCGCTAACCACACGAAAAGAAGAAGAGGGCAACTATCCATCCACCCATGTTGCCTGCCTCAAAGAAAGCCTGTGTTTATAGGATTTCCATTGCTTCGTAGGTGCACTAATATACAAGTAAGGAAGGCTTGGGTCTCAAAGATATTGGAAGCCTGATACCCTGCGACCCGATATGCTTTAAAATAATTTGCGCAATTCAAGTTCTGCATTCTCAACCGTTAAATCGTAATCGTGTCGTGCCTTATAAAACCAGTTCCCATCCACCTTGGAGAGGACAAACTAATAAAACGAAGACAAGACGCCACCCTTACAACGGACGCACGTAATGTCCGCCGGATGGTCAACGGCCGGAAGTTCAGATGTTACGTCACGACTTGCACAAAAAGTAGCTATTTTGATTTAATAAAGTTGTTTAGAAGTATGTATTGGCTCTTATGATGGCTGCCCTTTTTGAATGTAACAATTTGGCTTTATTACTGATTAACTTTTATAGAAAAATCAAGTTACCTATTTATAGAAAATTATATGAAACTGTATTAGATGATACCTACGTTCTTATAAGGTAAGGATATTTTTAGGGATCTACTATGAGAGAAGCCCTGCTTATTGATGGGCGAAGCTATGACGCAGGCTTTTCTCTTGATGTTGGGAGTTCAGACAGCAGTCCCTTCCACAAGCGGAAAATACGCTAAATCACGAGAAGGAGTAGATTAGCGGACTCCGGGTTTCAAAGTACAAGCTTTGGATGTAAGTGAGACTAATACGTGATGATGACGAAAATAACCTAAGATCTTTGAGAAAATAATATTAGTTTTTTATACCACTTAGATGGAAGTCCAGAACATATTCCGCCTAATGGAAAGTAGTTACCGTTGCCTATGGACGTGCGCCACACCAGGGGAGTAACACTCGTGCTGCCGACCCTGTAAACACAGAGTTTCTGTGCCGTCAGTGTAGAAGACAAAACAGGAATAGCTTTTGGTCTGCCCATTGACAGAACAAAAACTCTCCTGTGAGCTCTGGCTACTCTACTCACCGCTGGAAACATAACGCGAGGTTCTTAAAGGGTTGGCAGCGCGAGTATTTTACACGTCCATAGGCCACGGTAACTACTTTCCATCAGGTGGGCCGTGTGCTTGTCTGTCACATGAGTGGTATGAAAAAGTGGTAATAATAAAGTCAAAGCTTAAAATAGTAAGCACTAACGCACTATCTTATCGGATAGTAAATGCTGCATGCTATTTTCAGCCTCATTGCCGTCTTTACTGGTGCGGTCACGTCTTGAGGAAACCGCCAGGCTACGTGGGTAACAAATGCTTAGCAATAGCGCCCCGCCGGGATCAGATAGAAGAGGTAGGTCCAATAAGACCTGGCTTAACACCGCGGCGGATGACATGTGTGCAAATGGTTTCACTACGATGAACGCCCATGATTGTGCAATGTGCAGGCGAAAGAGCCGGAAGGTGGATCTTGCTTTCAGTTCTAGATCATTCTAACTGCGTCGTAGCTGATCTTCGATATTTTTCTATAAAATGACTACCATCTGACCTTCATTGGCGATCGGTACAGCTGTTAAGACTTGATAAAGATTATATTTACATACAGTAGAGCTAAGAAATGCACTGTTGTATGACAATATTGATTAAACATTCATAATCAATATCGAGTTTACTTTAGATTGGTATGGCATGGTATCACGGCATGGGCTGGTGTTGAGCAACTCACGTTATGGCACGGTTTTTACTTTAGTTTAGTAATTTTAACTTTTTTATAAAACTATTTTATTTTTAATTGATTGAAGCATGATTTTACGCTGTAAATTTGATAGGTTTTATATACAGTAAGCTGGAGGCGGACCCTAAGTTTCGCAGTCACCTAATCCTCTGATATAATGAGGAGCCTTTTCTGAATGGAATGAGATTACCTTAATTAACATTTAAAAAGTTCTCAATCATTATTCCGGCGGTCTGAGCTGACCTTAGGTTACACCATTACATTCTTAAACTCGAATAACTTTGATGTTAACTTTGGAATATAACGAACTAAAAGTTAGGAGGGAACTCATAATCGTCTCCTACCTATTCAGGGTATTTAAGGGTGGGATACAGATTGCGGACGTATTAGGGCAAATCTATCCCGGATAAGTACGTGTGGTGCTGGCGGTGCCGCCGGCGGTGACGGGAGCTATGCGTACACTCAACAACATTGCGAAGGAGGTAGAATGATTCTGTTACTCGCTGAATGGATTCACAATGATAGCGTTAAATATAATTTGTTACTATAATAAGTAGAGAGATTAACACTATCGTATTGGGAACCATCTTAAATATATTAGGTCCTAACGTTTGAAATTAGCGTTTTGTCGTACTGATCAATTTGATCTGAAATATCTCCTTGGTTAAGAATTCCAAATTCAAATTAATAAATTCATTTAGCTGTTTTTTTTTCTTTGGAATACAGTCATTCATTTGTTATTTTCCTCATTATTTTTTCTTTGGCGTCGCTTATTACCGCGCAATGGAAAACATGAAATATCGGTATATTTACGAGTACGAGTTCTACCGTAGCACCAGTGCTGCAGAAACAGCTCGAAGAATTAATGATGTGTAAGGCACTGGTGTCGCTAAAGAGAGCACGGTACGTTTTTGGTTTCAACGTTTTCGTTCTGGAAATTTCGACCTTAAGAACCAACCCTGTGGACGGCCGGAGATCAAAGTGAAAAACGAAGAATTAAAGGCTATTGTGGAATCCATCACAAAGCGCCTTCAGAGATAGCAGCAGACTTCCAGGTAAGTGACAAAACTGTATTAATCAACTTGAAGCAAATCGGGAAAGTAAAAAAACTAGAACGATGGGTACCTCATGAATTGAGTGAATCGAACTTGCAAACACGGGTCGCCTGCTGTGTTATTTCGCTTAACCGACACAATAATGAAGGGATTTTAAATCGAATCATTACTTGTGTTGAAAAGTGGATATTGTACGATAATTAAACGAAAAAGCGCTCATCGCAATGGCTGAACCCTGGAGACCCAGCCAAATCATGCCCTAAACGAAAATTGCCTCAGAAAAAGTTACTTGTAAGTGTTTGATGGACTAGCGCCGGTGTCGTTCACTACAGCTTTCTTAAATCTGGCCAAACGATTACGGCAGATAACTATTGTCAGCAACTGCAAACCATGAAGGAAGAACTAGCTGTTAAACAACCGACATTGGTCAATCGCTCGCGAAAGGATTTTGAATAATTCTTCCCCAAAGGGGATAAAATAGGGGATGAAAGTTTGAGATGAAACTTTGTCAATTTTAAACTAATCGGGCTGAGACTTTAATAAAGCTACTATGTTTACTCAACACTGCTGCTTTACGACAACGCAAGACCACACACTGCACAACAAACAACCACTAAGTTAGCCGAGCTACAACTGAAATGTCTGCTACATCCACCGTACTCTCCGGACCTTGCTCCAACAGGTTACCATTTCTTCCGGAATTTGGACAACTTCTTACACGGAAAAAAAATCCACTCCGATTCAGCAGTCCAAACTGCCTTCAAAGAGTTTATTGATTCTCGCCCCCATGGTTTTTATAGTAAAGGGATCAATGAATTACCCATAAGATGGCAAAAAAGTGCGAAGGTAACAAAGGTGCATACTTTTATTAATTAAATATATTTTTACAAAAAAAAACGACTTTTTATTCCTCCCGTACAAAACGACAATTTCATACGTAAGGACCTAATATTATAACTCAAAGGTGACTGACTGACATAGTGATCTATCAACGCACAGCCCAAACCACTGGACGGATCGGGCTGAAGTTAGGTCATGCAGGTAGATGTTATGACGTAGGCATCCGCTAAGAAAGGATTTTGAATAATTCTTCCTCAAAGGGGATAAAATAAGGGATGAAAGTTTGAAATGAAACTTTGTCAATTTTAAACTTAAATCGGGCTGAAACTTTGCATGCATAAATCTACTATGTTTACTCAACACTAAACGATAACTAACATCAACGCGGGCGGAGCCGCGGGCAACAGCTAGTCTGCAAATATAGAAGTTTTTTTCAAAAAAAAAATGTTAACCTACTTAGTTTCCACTTAGCCAAGAATCTATAATATTGAAGTATTTTCCTCAAATCTCGGCCGCACATTCCAGCTATCAACCCTCCAATACGTTATCACCATTACAGTGCATTACTGTGTTTACCGCCATTAATTTGAAAAAGCGATTAAAATTATCTAAACGGTTCATCGCTTACACTGGCGTGATCAGAACATTTGGTACGCTTTGTATTTCTACGGTTATCTGATAAACTGATAAGTTTAACCATACTTTAACTGTAAGTTAAACAGCTGTTGGGACTTGATGCAGATTATATTTAGATACATGTTATTTTTTAATGAAATTTTTAAGCATTTTGCATGCAAATTGATTATAATTGGATAAGTTTGAATTAGTCTAGAACAATATTGGTAGATACTCCACTGTCGCCTCAAAGACAGATATAGAAGGAAAAATTTGAATTGGTTCGGGCGAGGTCTGATAGCTTAGTGGTCAAAGCAATGACCCTGTAAGGCAAAGATCGCAGGTTCAAACCCCGCCTAGACCAATTAAAACTTTTCCTATTTTAATCAATTACACACATATTATCTTCAATGAAAACCACGTGTACTAATGTGGAAATAAGTACAGGTGTTGTCATTGAAAATGTGTAGCAAGTTCCACCAAGTGCCATCAATGAACAATATAAGATACATATTATTTTGTTACATGTTAGATCTTGTATTCTCGGCGATAAGTGATTAGTCAGAGCTCACTGGAGAGATTTTGTGCTGTCAGTGGGAAGACCAAATGCTATTCCTGCTTTGTCTTCTACACTGACGACACAGAAACTCTCTTTATTTATAGGGTCGGCAGCACGAGTGTGAATCCACTGGTGTTGTAAACGTCGATAGGCCACGGTAACCATTTTCCATCAAGTGGATCGTGTGCTTGTCTGCCACATGCACTATGGAACAACAATATGAATTTCAACATCATGGTGTTAATCCTGGTCACAATCGAATCTTTCACTCCGAAGCCGTGGGTCAACGTTTTCCAGTATAACTACGTCGGGTCAGCCGGGGTGCGAGGGATATGTCAATAGACAACTTCACCTTCGGCCTAGCACATCGACCCACAGACGGCGTGCGGTTTAGTCGGTTCGAGTCCAACATAACCTCCCCTTTCGGCTCCGAAGGGGGCGGTACCCGTGGGAATTTCCCGCACGTAAAAAAAAGGTATAACTTCGTCGCGGTTGAAATTTGATATTTTCCATATTCTATTGGCGATCCACACTGCTGTTCGAATTTCATAAAGATTACATTTTGGCCCAGGAGAGCTAAGAAATGAACTGTTTTAAAGTATTTATAATATTAAAGTATGAAGTACAATATACATATTATACCAAAACTATACCTGCAACTAAAAGTACACTATTACTTACATACACTATGACAAAAAAGATTGATGTTAAAATTTTTGTAAAACTCTTTATTTTTAATTAATAATTGACTGATATAAAAGATCACAAGTGTTTGAGGTTAATTAAAGTTTGACAGCTAACTCTTGCTAACACTAATTGAGTAGGCGCTTTTTAATTATACATTTGCGCCATTATATTGAATAACTTTTAATATTTTGCATTTTACACCGATGCGTAACGGGGTCAATCCAAAAAACAAACAGAATTGGGTATTTGACTGACGTTTATTGAATTGGTTACTTTTTACTAAACGTCAAAACGGTAAGTTACAAGGAAAATTGTATGAATAATTTATTTGTGACGTCACAATATGTAATAGTCATAATATATCATTTACTATTAAAGGTTTGGTGGATGATTAAAAATAAATAAGAATGATTAAACAAAAACTGACGTAACTGTTTTCATTCTTTTACTATTCTTAATTTAATAAGATGAGCTAAATAATTTATATCAACGACAGAAAAATAACTGTACTAATAACTATATTTAGCCTATAAAAATATACATCGAAATGCATAACTATATCTCTTTTCTTCACCATTAATACTAGTCGATACTTATTATATATTTCCGTGAGACTGCAGCCTCTCGTAGGATTAAGTCTACATCCCATTTCCGGGAATTCACGAAGGGTTTGTTATTAATAGGTTCAATTATATCTGAAGCGATCAATCTAAGTGCTGTATGACTGTCCTTATTCCGAGAGCCCTGTTTGATTTAGAGCAAATGTTTGTATTGCGTATTGGCAAGTTAAGGCAATTATAAGACTAATATTTCGTGAATGATATTTAGTATATCCGTTGTTGGAAGGGTTTATCAGCAGGGTTTAAACAATATTGATGTCATTATTCCTCTTTTTTTATTTTAAACGACTTAAAAATTACATTTTTAAATACATATTAAAAAAAAAAATTACAATATAAAAATTTTAAAATATTAATTATAATCTTTACAAAATCATTATTATTTTTAAAAGAGTAGGAAAAGAAGCCCCTTCATCTACGTCGAATTGCGTCTGTTAACAGTGGGTTCATGAGGTGGGTTGTGTAATGGCGAGGATTCGAACACCGAACTTTTCAGTCGTCTCCTTGACCATTAAGTTACCGACCCACCGATCACTTGTATAGAGTTGAATTATATATAATAAGTAAGATGTAAACGCGCAATCTGGTTATCCTTTGTGGTATGAAGACTCGGTAAGTTGTTGGAGTCTATGCATTATTCGTGGTAGCCTGGAAGGCGATAGATGTTCGTGGTGTGGGCACACCAAAAAGAACATAGGGTATTATATTTCAGAAACAAAAAAAACCGCGTTAAATTTTTCCCAAACTGGCGAAACGGTGGGCAACATTAGCCAGAAAAGAAATAAAACTGTTCACTAAACTATCATTCCTTCAAAATTAAATGATACAAGCAGAATGATAGTACGTCGTCAATTTGATAACTCTATTAGACGACGTATGATAGTGAGCACAATCTTTCAAACTTACTGTAGTTTACAAGATCGGTGCTCACTATAACGTCGTCCATATAAACAAAGCAAGAATTTCGTCACATTTAGGGATGTCAACTTATTTTTATGTCAATAATAATATCGATATTTATATATGGATGGATATCAGACATCGATAACATCTAAAAAAAATATAGATATTTGAAAGAAAGGAATAAGATAGAAACAAAAATATATATATAACAGAATCGTAGATGAAAAAATTATGAAGAACGCCATCCTTAAATTTAAAAATAGAAAACATAGACAAATACCTACATTAGTAATTACAGCATTAAAAATATTGTGTTTTATACTTACATAACAGTTTTCAATTTATATTGGTTGTGTATTTATATTTACAAAAGAAAAGGTATGTAAACATATTTGTACGCATTCAATATCTATCACAATCTAGAATTCACATCATAAGCTAGTTAATAAGTACTTTATGACGTCATCGTGAAATACAGTATCGATAGTACAAAATCACTAATTTTATTGATATGATATGATATGTAATGTCGTTACAACCCTAGCCACAACAGACTACCATCTATTTCTGATAACAAGACCCTCTCGTGTCTGATAATAACATAAAAAATGTTCTCAGGCAGCTACTCACGCTGCGTTTACGTTCTATAAATGTTTCTAGGAGGAAAATGTGTTAGTGAAAGGAAGTACGGATATTATACTTTATCAATGGATCTTGGGCATCAGAGCTGATAAATGTATCAGAAGAACTAACTTCATTAGTTGTGGAATTGAACAACATTCAGAAAAACAAAAATTATGATATTGATTCTGATTACTATGGCCCAATTTAGGGTAAACTAGTACTAAATCACATTTATACAACTTTTTTATGTTTGAATCATCTATCATATCATATCGTTAAGCATCTAATGGCACATTTTGCTGAAATTAAAAAATTAAGACCAAGGTTACTTTGTCTCTTTGGTTTATATCAAGAAGGAAAGTGTGCAAGCGCACACTAGAGCGCACACTAGAGAGTCGGACGGTAGTCACTCCCATAAAAATCGTATAAGTTAAACCAAAAGGAAAGTAAGCTTATCCCAAGTTCCGAGACTAGGGTCACGGATATAGCTCGCGAAAGAGGCGGCGGGGCGGGAGCGGGAGAAAACTCTCCCACCCGAGGTCCGCAGTCGGCGGCTTGGTCGCCGCCGACGTGTCTTCGCCGAAGACCATCGGCCTCCATGACCGGGGTCCTGAGGACGGTGAGTGGGCTGCTCACCGTCCTTACAGAAGCAGGCCCATGACGGCAGCGTGACGTGACAGATCACGCACGCCCCCCCCCCCCCAAGAAGCGGGGTGACACCCGAACCCCCCCCCCCCATAGACGCGGGACAACACCCGAACCTCCCAGGTGAGGCCGCAGCCGTAGGTCTGTTGGTAGTCCTGGGACATCCTTCCGAGGGCTTACCCGGGGCTGCCAACCGCAGGCTATTAGGCGGTACGTGAGGGTTTTTTAGTCGGTAGGAGTCCGGCATAGCATCCATGAAGGATTTTCCCTCACGTTAAAAAAAAAAAAAAAAAAGGGTCACGGATATAACCGGAAACAATGCAAGACGAAGATGATGATGATAATTTTAAAAATAATGTTTACTATAGCTTGGCATGAGTCCAAACATATCACGAAGTCAAGCGCACATATTCATTACATAAGCAAAATAATAATAGGGCCGTAGTTATATGAAGTCTTGTATTTTTTATCAATGTTTTGTATTAATGATAGTTAATCATTTATACTGATTGAGTTCGGTTGTGTTAATCATACAATCAGAGTGTTAACGTGTGAAAATATTGAACTTGAATAATGTTAGCGGACTTAGAATATAACTACGATGAAACGACGGCATCTATGGATAAATTCAATCAAAAGGATATCGACGACTTGCGGCTTTGGGCTCAGAAAATGGACAAATCTAAAAATATTCCAGAAGACTTAACAGACAAACAAATAGTGTTATTCTACAATGCGTGTTATGGTGATATGCAGAATACAAAACTGTGTATTGAAAATTATTATAAATGCAGAAAAGATTCTCCAGATTTATTCAATAATCGAGTGTTTGATGCAAGTTTAAAAACGACCTCAGAAGTTTTTGAATATTCTGTGCTTCCAACTAAATCATGTGAAGGATATGATATAATATATAATCGCCTTTGCAATGATAGTGTATGGAAGTTTGACCTAGTAAGCGAATTCAAGTTGCTCCTTATGACAGTAGATCTCTGCTTAACAAGACGAGGTCCTCAACCAGGCCTAATTTTTCTCTTCGATGCGCAGTTCAAACTAGGACATCTTTTAAAAATGAATCCACTAATTATTAGACGGTTAATACAGTACCTTCAAGATGCTTTACCAGTGCGTATGCAAGCTATACACGTAATGAATGCAGGTCCAGTCCTAGATAAAATAATGACACTGGTGAAACCGTTCATGTATAAGAAGTTTTTTGAGAAGATCACATTTCACAGTAAGAGTGAAGACTTAGAAAAGTTTTATGATATTATTCCGAGATCTTCTTTACCACCGATTTACGGAGGTACTCTGCCTGATACTCAATCACTTCACAACAAGTGTTTAGAACAACTCCAGTCTTTAGAGTCGTACTTCAAATGTGAGGAGGAACAAAGGCTTGCGGCACTATAGAAGGAAAAGTGGGTCAGAAATACTGTCGATATTTTTTTTGTTTTAGTAATTCTTATTATTAACTGTTTTAATTGTCACTGTTATTTATTTTAATGCAAAATAACTAGTGTAAAAAAATTAAAAGCCCCGTGTAATGTTGTAAAGATCGTGGCTTTAATTCCCGGTCGGTCCAAAATATTTGCCTGGGAGAAAAAGTTTACAGCTAGTGTGTAAGTGTATGGTCAAGTCTATGTAGGCATTTAAAAGTTTCAGTAAAATAACAAAAATAGTAATTCACATAAATATTACGTGGACCGTGAAAATAATATTTCTATTTTGAGCAGTCAAGTAAAATATATAGAATAAAAAAATTGTTTAGCATCAATCCCATATTCATTAACTATCCAAATTCATCGCGTTGCATCCTCGAATAAAATAAAAACAGTGACATTCACGTACTCAATTGAGTGTAGTTTATTATGTAAACGGTAAATAAACCAGAGCCTTTCTTTTTTATTGCCTTTAAAAGTGAGTTACAGCTATAATCTAATGTGACAAATAGCGTTGCACTTTATTTGCATTGAGGGTGTAGCTGTCCCGTATTGTACCGCACCGTATCGTGAGATACACTAATGTGTAGTTTCGAAGTTTTATGCCTTGTATACCTTCTCAACTACGACGTTGCATCTGCAGAATGTTGAATTCTCAAAATGTTAAATTAAAAAGACATAGAATCCAAAAATGTTAAATTTGTAAATAGCTGAATTTCCTATTGGGACCCTGTGGTCGTTTGTACTTGGAACACTTGACCCTCAAAATGTTCATTGACGTTACGCAACACGCGAGATGAGAGCTTCATATTATAATAGTCAAAAAGTGACTATTTTACTATTATTAATGAAATAGCACACATGATTATCAGTAAATGAACATAAAATATGGCCTTTTTAGACCTACTGAACGCGCAACATATTGCGCGGTTTGTTGTTTTTTCGACAATTGATCAAGTGTGGACAGTCAATAGAGTTTCCCATTGCTGTGCGTCTTTGTTTAAACTAAAACGTACACCAAAGCAGCAATTAAACCATAACAACTAATTTACCTATATTTACGCAGCAAATGCTTATTAACTTTGACATTTTTCTTGGCAATTTACTGTGTGCACAACAAATGCTGCTTTGATGTGTGGCTCCTTAACAACATTGTGGGACAATGGTGCGCAATGTGGTGCGCGTCAATGTTGCTAATACAAGGCCTTACTAACTTTAAAAACAAAAAGAAGATTGCCCTCGCACTCTCAAATGATAGGTTATCAAGGTTTTGCAACCACAGGATTGTTAAAACACTATTCGTATTACGTTTACACATATATTATCTGACAATATCAGGACAGTCCCTTTGTGCTTCACTCAAAGGATGAGTCAACTGATCTCTGATCTTCACTTAGCCCAAACCATACATCTCTGCGTTATATTTATGGAACAAAAGGTCCTAAGTAAACTAACGGGATCCATTGATATATACGTACTGCTAGTATGTTTCTTGTTTTTGATGTTTTGGGACGGGTTTTAGGCATGGTTATGCTGATGAGGATTTGGAATCTGCTCGGAAGTATACATACAAACATTATTATATAAAGTAACAACCAAAATAAAGTAGGTAACAAAAGTTTATTTATTTATTTTATTCTTTATGGTACACATGGCTGATATTTATATAATATAGCGATGCATAACGTACAAAAGCGAGCTTAACTCAGAGTTGAGTTTTCTTCCAGCAAACCCGGGAGTGCACAGAGGAATTGCTATAAGATAAGAGGCAAAGTCTAGTGTACAATGTGGAGATTTGATTGTAAGAGGGTATACTAGATATATACCCATGGCAGTAGGCAAACATACCTACATATATACACACATGACATACATACATAAATACAAACCATTACATATATTGGTATATATACATGAATAAATACACATTATGTCTGCAATTGTTGAGAGACAAAGTAATCACTTATTCGTTTTTTTTTAATCTCTAAAGAATCGCGTATGGTATGAGGAAGAGAATTCGACAGCCGTACTGCAGAAACTGTGAAAGAATTGTCGTAGTAAGTAGAACTATGAGAAGGAGTTCGAAGTAAAAGAGAAGACGAAGTGCAACAAGGTTTACAGTCGACGACAAAAGTTAATGATCATTAAAGATTCACAAATATTTTTTAAATTGGAATATAAATAAAATAAAATAAAAATCGTGTAAATCCTGTTTCAAAAAATGAGTAGTTTTATTTTTCAAAGAGTTAGGGTTCTATCTTTACGCCATTTCTATATTCTATGCTTACCAATTGTATTGTGATGCACAATGTTCCAACGTTACGACTGCGTTTGAAACTCAATGTCACTCTGAATAATGTCCCTGCTTTGAAATGATCCTAAAATAGCAAATAATGGTAGGTATATGCATGTCGTGGATTTATCTCCCAAATTACGAAACATAACAACTTTACTTATTGTGCGCACTTATTTACTCTTATCTTTATTTGTATATCTAGCCGTTTAATTACTGTCGGTACATTATTCAGCATTTCTTTATCATTATTATCTATCTCATTCATTACCCTCTGTTGATATAATCTTTTCTCTTTCACACTTCTCGTATTATTATATCTATTTCTTATCACCCGGTTTACGGTATGTAAATCTGGTGATAACAGAAAGGTGAATAGAATAAAATGAGCATTCATGGTTTTTAGACTGTTATGGTCATTTTCAGTACTATAAATATGTCCAGCGTAGGGTTGGTGTAAAAGTTAAGCTAATTGATTGATTGATAACATTATCTACTATTAGAGTGCATGCCTAAGCTGTGGAATGATCTCTCTGCTATGGTTTTTTAAAGCGACTAGAGACAAGAGACGAGAGGCGAGAGATAAGAGACGAGAGATGAGAGACGGGAGACGGGAGACGGGAGACGGGAGACGGGAGACGGGAGACGGGAGACGGGAGACGGGAGACGGGAGACGGGAGACGGGAGACGGGAGACGGGAGACGGGAGACGGGAGACGGGAGACGGGAGACGGGAGACGGGAGACGGGAGACGGGAGACGGGAGACGGGAGACGGGAGACGGGAGACGGGAGACGGGAGACGGGAGACGGGAGACGGGAGACGGGAGACGGGAGACGGGAGACGGGAGACGGGAGACGGGAGACGGGAGACGGGAGACGGGAGACGGGAGACGGGAGACGGGAGACGGGAGACGGGAGACTGGAGACGGGAGACGGGAGACGGGAGACGGGAGACGGGAGACGGGAGACGGGAGACGGGAGACGGGAGACGGGAGACGGGAGACGGGAGACGGGAGGACGGTAGACGAGAAACAATAACACTACATTGGTTCTTCAAGAAGGATATTAACGGATGGGTCAGCAGCATGAGTACGACGTCCCTCGTGTTGCACATATGTTATGTCTATAGGCCACGGTAACGACTTCCCATCACGTGGACCTAAGAAACATGTATACCAGGATTACAGTATATGGAACCATGTAGTATGTGTCTACATCTACCCCATTGACCCAAGAAAAACCTACTAAACATCTAGTATAAAGTACGTTAAAATTTCGCTTCTTCACAAAAAATTTCCTTTATCGCTCCCACTTGCAAACGTTGAGTTTAACTTTGAATACGAAACACGATTTTCATCCATCTTTAAAAAATCACGAGGAAAGTCAGTAACTTTGAAATCCCGACCACAGCTATATCACTTAAGGTTTTTTCATATTCAACTGCCGCTATTCCCAAAGCGAAAGCGACAAATTTATTCCGAAGTTAGTTCAAACGAAAAGACACTTTGATACTGCGACATAAAGTTCAACAGAAGTGGATTGAAAAGTTTGTTGGAGTGCTTCCAGTGTGACAGCCAATCGTAGTGAAGTAGAAATGCTCTATCCCAAGCTTCTATTACAAGAAGGCTATCCTTTTTAATACAACCACCGCTTTTTACCCTTTGAATTTGAAATAATACAGTCACGTGTTCCGCACGTGATCGGAATTCTGCGGCCAGGGCTGCCTCTCAGCGGATATTATACTAGTTGGTAATTGCGGATATTTTATTAGCTATTCAGGTGTAGAAAACGATAATTCGAAGTAGACATTCGAATATGTAGTTCGGAAGATTTTACTTTGTGAGCAAAATTACTCAAGAATTTGTAACTATTATGGAGGCGGGTGAGCCATTTAGACCCCCAAGGTCAAGATAATCTCACCTGCACGCCGATATTTCTGCTAATTGACGGACGAGACACCGCGAGCTGATGCTAGTTACTAAATAAGACAAAAATGTAAATCAAAATGTTTTACTAACCCTACTACGGATACCAATGACAACGAATAGCTGTGACATTTTATGAAATAAACTTTATGGTGTAATATGATCGAAGTGGGCCTATGTGTAAATCTCTCCCTCGGACAAGGAACGAATTTTTAGTGCCTTTTTGATACCGGATATTATTCTCGTTTCGTTTCCTTTGGGTGCAGGCAAGTAATGTGCTCATTACTGACGTTGGATCGGTAAGAGTTTGCGTTGCCAAGATTTTGGCGTTTTAGGAGGAGATCTAAAAAATATAGTCGCACTCAGAAGTTGTTTCACACAATCCCCATTTTTAATTTTTTTGTTTATTATATATTTTGTGCAATGTTTGGAGCCAACATAACAGCTAGTGATGTACGTATATAAGAGCTTAGGAAACATGCCAACAACCGAGCGTACATTATACAATTTTATGTCAAAAATATTTTAAACATTTTTGATATACCGTCTGAGTGAAGAAAACCTCCAACCAAT
This sequence comes from Eilema caniola, assembly GCA_949126895.1. Classification (NCBI taxonomy): domain Eukaryota; kingdom Metazoa; phylum Arthropoda; class Insecta; order Lepidoptera; family Erebidae; genus Eilema; species Eilema caniola. The sequence goes on from OX421475.1 coordinate 1,645,435, forward strand.
TGCTGAATTAACTTTTATGAATATTTTTAAAGAAACGAAGGTATGTTCGAAGTAAAAGTTTCTTATGTTTAAGAATAAAATTACAATTAAAGAGGCCTAAGATCAATTTGATTATAGATGTGAACAACAACAAAACTTGATCAAGTTCTTTCTATCGTCTAAAGAGGCTTTTATTTATCTGAAACAAATTTTGCTAACTCGATTTAATTCGGGGTGGCGAGCCTAAAAATAGAAATATTCCGCTCTTTTCCTGTTGCTAACGAAATAGGGAAAGTATTCAATGGAAGTTGCTCTATTTACAGAAGACATAAAAAGTTTACTGCTTTTAAAGTTGATGAAGTGTAATCGTAAGGCATCGGATGTGATTGAGAAATTGCCTGAGGAATGCGATGAATGGGAAATTAATACCCTTTTTACCCGACTGCGCCAGAAGGAGGATAATGTTTTTCAAGAGTATGTATGTATGTATAATTGTTTGGCACGCTCTGCAGCCTAAACGGCTCGGTGGATTTTAGCTTGAGAGGTGTCGTTAGATTTGTTTTTACTGTGAGAGTGACACTAGGCATATTAAAAAAAAATGGGGGTTTTGGTTAAAAACATCGCTCAAATTTATCGAGTGGGTTATCAAAACTTAGAAAATTAAAAGACGATTACTAAAATATACACTACATAACTAAACGATATAAAATAAAATAAATTATTAAAAATATAAAACCCGACTGAAGCTGAAAAGATCGAAACAAGCTTATAGCAGGCAGTACCCATTTGCAAATCTCAATCCCGATGAAAATGAACGGGTACCGCCTGCTATAAAGCTTGTTTCGAACTTTTCAACATCAGTTGGGTTTTTTATTTTTATAAATTTGTTTTTCTCACCATCTTCCTTCTAGCGATTCGTCATTGTATTCAAAGATTACACTTTGGAGCAAAACGTTCACTTATTATTTTTTACTTGGTTTCATCACTTTTCTGAGAGTTACTGCCGTTGAACTTCACAACTCCGGCAGGCAAGCCTGTGCCAAATATTAATTTTCAAATAATGCATGGGAATTTGCCTGATTTATTGACATTTATGGTTACTACTCCGATCCCTAAGTAGTAGCGTCATGATATTAAGCCTAAAACTTTCCTCGAAAAATAGGTTATTCAATACAAAATTAGTTCCCGAGGTTAGCCCGTTCAAGCAACCAAACAAAGTCTTTACCTCTATAATAGTAGTATAGATATATAATCTATTCATAAACCTATATACCAAACATAACCATACATACAATCACAGAAAATATAATATAATTCTTATACAGATGCACAATCAGGAACAAAAAATGGTTACACTCGTAACTTCAGTAAGCAGGCAGGCAGTTTTTTAGTTCAGGAATTATAACTAGATGGCGACATTGTTTTGGTAAACCTTTTATAATTTTTAGTGTTAAAATTAACTTATCAAAAAAACATACCTAAAACACATTATTGAGCGTGACTCAATAAATCAATCAATAATAATATTCTAATCTATATTGATTCTGGCAAATTCTGCGGTAATTGTAAGAGTGACACACATAATGCCCTAAATGATGCCTAGATGGCACAAAAATAATTAAATAGCACGATTGTCACGAAATCTTTATTTATTACATTACCAGCGAGTTTTTAATGCTTACATGCTTACATTATTATGTGTATAGGTTCTGAAATAATATACATGAATCTAAGTCAGCAAATAAGCGTTTTAACTTTTTTATTTCGTTAAATGAGTCTACTAGTGCCATCTATTCATTTTTGGATATTACTAAAAATTCACATTTTATTAAAGCAATAATATCAACACCGTTGAGCCCTAGCTTGTGAAATCATTAACTTAAGCTACAGACGCAATCAACCAAAAATGTAATCGTCTGCCGAGCTCCCAATCATTGATCCTTGTTGATTGATAACATTACATCGTTTCGGATTGTAGGGTTGCTTCACACTTCAACGTACCGTGACTGAGTTGTCGAATTTTTATTTTAAGTTTGTTGAGATGCTAAATCTGAACAAACTTAAAATACAAATTCGGAATTCGAAGAAAAATTTTCATTGACATATTAATTTGATTTATCTTAGCCGTTAAAGAAGTGACCATTGTCTAACTCCCTCAACTTCAAAAGGAATACAAGCACCAAATTCTTTACATTAGTTGGTGCGGTTAGTTGCACAAGAGCTTAGCTTATAACACCTATATTGGAGAACCTTATAAAAGACTGTATCTTAAATGGCAAATCAAAATTTACGGCTTCAAAATGTAATTATTAACATTTGAAATACTCGTACCTACCAGGTCCGCGCTAACGATCTCAGGTACACTGCCAAGGGATCCAATGACCCCAAATCACAAAATATTAAACAGGAATTTCATTTCAGCCTTGAGACGAGCTGCATCGTCTAACCCGGCGCATGCTGCTGCAAATTTATTCATCTCCACTTTAGTAAGCTAGATGATAAACGAGCAGCAAGCTCGGCGCGAGGCAGTTTCTCACCTGGGTAGCTGGAACTTTTTGTTAATTTATTTCATTTATCTTTTTTTATTACAATGATATTTAAATTAAATCTTTTACATTGTGATTCAATTACTTTCAGAGAAAAATATAAGGAGTCACCGCCACCGGTGGGGGTGATTAGAATCACGGTTTCGCTGCCACATTGTACATTGTCTCTCCGCCACATTGCTCATTCGTGTCACGCTGCTGCCCCGGCCTGCTACTACTAGGGTGACAGGCAGCTCCTCCGGTCACGGGCAGTCATTGAGCCACCTAAGTCACCGCCTCCCAAAGATCTTTAAATCGAAATAAAAATTAATACAGCAATTAATATACCTGTTGATATTAATTGCAGTAACTTTGAAAGGTCCATATTCGTTGCCGCCAAAAATCTTGAATATAAATTCATTACACGAAATATTATTCCACCCAGACTTCATCACAATGCGGGCTCTGCCGAAACCAGGCCAGTTAGCTTACCAAGACGTGCTATTAAGGCTTCGTGTTCCGGGCCAAAAGGAGACATGGAGCTATATAGGCACCCGGAACATGAACGGTAGACTTGCACGATTTTCTATAGCGTTTAGCTAGTCAAACTCTGCAGTTTCAGAGTGGGTCGATTTTGACTCGGCGCAGTTTGAATCATCCTTTATTCGCCCCACGTCCGTAGCGCAAGGGCCTCGGATATTACGTATCCGAGCAGCGCGCGGTCATTCGTACCCGGCGTGTTATTGCTCGGGTTATTGAGTTATCTTGCTTACACATTGTTAGTAATTTGGCAAGATTTATTTTCTTTGGAAAGGATAATGAAGAACACGGTTGATAAGTAGTAAATACATTATAAATTATTGGTGAATGGCGTTGTAGATACATAAATATATATAGAAGGGGTATACACAGTAAAAGAAACAGGTGCAATAGTTCAGTACGTTTAATGCTACTTAAGTTTATGGCAGAAATTATTATCTAAACCAATAAATAAAATAATTCATGTTGTAATTCCTTTAAAAATTAAACAATAAAACGATCGTTGCAGACATAATCGTCATCAAGAACTTAGTATTTTGTTACACTACTTAGGCGGTAGACAAGCATACGGCCCACCTGATGGAAAGTGGTTACCATGGCCTATGGGCGTGTGCAACACCAGGGGAGTCACACTCGTGCTGCCGACCCTATAAACACAGAGAGTTTCTATGCCGACAGTATAGAAGACAAAGCGGGAATGGCCTTTGGTCTTCCCACTGACAGCACAAAAACTCTCCAGTGAGCTCTGGCTACACACCGATGAGAACACAACATGAAGTTATTACGGCCGCAGTAATGTGTAGTTGGACGGGAATACGGTCGTGTCCTACCACTCCTAAATTATAAAATATATAAAAAAAAATTAGTATACCTTAACTTATTCGACTATCACTGAATACAGTCCGTAAACTTTTAATGGTTTTCGATATTAAATTCCGGAATTCTGAAGTAAATGGGTAATTTTTCTTTTCTTTTCTTAGCCTTATTTTTTCTTCCATTTTGCCAGCACTTGCTCCGCATTTGAAAATTTAAAACTAAAGTTATGAAGGTATTTTTTTCTCAACACTTTCCTCTATAGTAATATCTACCTTTTCTTGGACAACTTCAAAGCCATTACAGCATTTTACACGCAAGATATCATGACCAAAAAAAAAACAAAAATAATCATGAACATCTTCAGAAATATATCTCAAATTTGAAGAAGCTTTTGGTTGTGCTTTTTCACAACTATGCTTAATCTTTTTTGACAATTTCTTTAAAAAAAAACATCTGATCTTCATATAGAAAACATTTATTCACATCATTTTGAAAATGTTCATTACATCGTTATTGTATTGCACTGAGTTTCATTTGTACTTATTTCTTTTTTTGAGAAATGTTACCTATATTATGTTTGTAGATTATTTTCTTATGAACCCGTTTTTCTAGTAAAAGTTAATAGTAGGAGAAAATCTGCGGCTTCCTGAATGCCACTAAGGGAAAGGTAAATATGAAACGAAATCGGTCTGATGTATAGAACAATTTTACTTTGAAGTGATAAATTACAATTATGCTTTCTGTGCCAAAACTTCAGTTAGAACGCTAAGCCAAACTAATGAAATTCCAAAAGTAAAATTTTACTCACGGTCATTAATCATATTAGAGAATGAAAACTCACAGCCATTACCATGGATATACTTATTAGAAAAGTAGACAGAGCGACTCCAGTATGGGATTCTTCAAGAAGAGCATCAGAAGATTCTTACGGACTGAATAAACCACGGTAACTACATAACATCAGATGGGCTGTGTACTTGTCTGCCAACTAAGTGGTTTTAAAAAAAAGACTAAAGTTTCAAATTCTATAGATGCCGAATTTACGGAAAAATCGTTTAGTATGGCAAATAATTAAAAGTTTGTGAACCGTATTCATATTAAATTTTAGTCAAAGTCAAACTTATTCTTCCTTTTAGTGCACTATAAGCTCAATAGTATTTTATTTCGCAATTGATCAGCTTGTTTACTATTTACATTGTTTTAATTTCTTAAATATTATCCAAAATTATCAGAAACTCAGATTAATTGCATCCTCCTGTCCCATAGTCAATTGATTGATCATAGACTTCTGTTCTGCTGACATGGTGCTCCTCAGACCAGCCACACAGGTTTTGCTTCTCCTCAAAGGTGGTCTACCTCGTATCCTTCCTTCATATTTGTGCCTCTTATGGTTTAGTGGACTTTCGGAATCTGAGAGCTCGTCACACTTACGTTTTGACGAGGACGATGAAGAGTTGAGGGATATGGATCTGTGGGGTGTGACAGATGCTGAAAGATAAATAGATTTTAATTAGTTTGCTATTTAAGTCGATTTAAATAGAAGTAGTAATCGGTCTAGGGGGGGTTTGGACCCGCGATCTTTGCCTTACGGGGGCAATGCTTTTCTAATTTTCTTATTCTTTTCTCTTTAAATCTGATTTTTTGAAAATAAAATTTAAATTGATTTGAATGTTTAGCATGACAAATGCTTAAAAAATTAATTCAATTAATTTACTATTTAATGAAATTAAACAGGAAATAGAAATTGATGGTAATCAAGCTAGTAAAATATGGAAGTGCTCGACTGGAAAAATCTTCTAAATTTAGTTTATCTCTATATAATATAAAAATATAATCCAGCTTAGCTGGAGGGGAGGGGGAAGAAGAATGTTAATGAATTTTTTACTTTTTTTTAAAGTCACCAAATAAGCACTATGGCGACTAGTCACTTAATTTTATTATCATCATCTCATCATAATATTATTATTTAACTATTTGTCTTCTGTGAGAATATAATTGAAAATATATTACAAAATAATCAAAATAAATTTTATAATTAGACTTTATACTGATAATAATAATAATAATTATAATCATTACACGTCATTTATTATATTACAGCAAGTTTGCCACTTTACTTTATATTCTTAATATCTACTTAATAACTTCTGCAATCTTTTGTCACACATAAAATAAAGATTGTAAAAATGTCAACAATGTGGTATGACAGGTTTCAGTGTACTTAATATAATTATTTTGTCACAAGTTCAATTATAAAGATGTCAAGTTCTAACAGGAATCAAATTTTTCAAAGTCAAAGCTAAATATATTACATAATTCCAATGATAATAACAATTAATTAACATCCAATTTTAAAGTTAAAAAGATAAACATTCATATTTATTTCACGGTTACAAGTTCGTCTAATAGTAGAATGCTTGCTCGCAAAGACATCGTTTTAGTCGAACTTTATACATGTTCGTATTACTACGTGTTAATACGTACACGCACCAAAATTATAAGCCAAGGAACTCAATAATACTGTGATAGACGACATTACAAAATGCAGTAACGGCAAACGAAGTAGGTAACAAAAACCTATTCATTGTCATTTATTTACATTATCCGGTCTCTGAAATTAATTTCTTTTGTAAAAGATACACATCATTAATATAAAAAACTTGTCAAATACATTATATATTTAAATGTTAAATTATGATGAAAAAAATGTTACGCAAAAGGGACGCCCACCCCAACTCCATATAACAAAGCATAAGTCTGGAAAGTAATAAATTCTAAAGCAAAAAAGATTTGCAAAAAGGCGGTAGAGCGTGGTGTCTCGGAAAATGATTGAAGCAGCCTCCTCATGAATAGAAAAATGCAATATTGTCAGACACTTGACACGGAACGAAATTACGGGCCTCTGCAAAATTTACAATTGAATCTTGCTAAGCAGTGTTGCACATTAGCGTCTTTTTTAAGAATGCAACAAAATACTTTTTAGCTTATACCTAAGTTTTAGGTAGATTTATTTGTATACTAGCTGTTGCCCGCGGCTCCGCCTGCGTGGATGTCACTCGCGTGAATCTCAAATAAAAGAAGCTCAAGTTACTCCTTATTACATCAGCTACCTGCCAATAAAAGTCCCGTCGAAATTGGTCCAGCCGTTTCAGAGATTAGCCGGAACAAACAGACAGACAGTCTAAAATTGTAAAAAATGTTATTTTGGTGTGTGCACCGTATTATATTCACATGCATGTACTAAAAAACGGTTATTTCAATATTACAAACAGACACTCCAATTTTATTTATATGTATAGATTTATGCAGTTATATACATATTTGGAGGCCAGCCTGTCACCGTGTACGTTTTCAAATTTCGCATTTCCATTGAAACTATTTTGATGGAAGAAACAGTAGATCAAAACATTAAATCGACAATTAAATACGGATCGATTACATAATAATTTATTTGATAGTGAATATTTTATAATGCTACCCAAAAATAAGGTAAAAATGTTGGTTCAATATTTTTTGTAGTTAAATTAATTACAACAAAATCTCTTTGAGGATTGGGTTACAAAATTGGCAGTCAGGGAAGCCTGAGTCTGATATTGGGAACAAATTATGTGTGATTTTATCCAATCTCACTGCAACATAAAGACACCAAACTGCACTCATTGTGCTTGTCCACGTTATTGGTTTCAGTGTTGTGTAAGTGTGCAAGTCCTATTATATTTCACCTGGAAATACTTCAAGCCACTCAGATACTTGAACTAAAAGTATTTGAACAATAACTAGCCAAGTTCGTGCTGGTTTGATCACAAAACTGTTATGAAAAACTTATGAAGTTCTGTATAAGTTTCGATTGTGAAGTTTCCAAGAACAGCGAAGGTTTGGCGCGACGAAGTATAATTTTATGGAACGTTAGCTTTTTCAACTAGCACAAAATGAAGAAATTCATTTGAGGGTTTTGATGCTATATATAAAAATGTAGAAATGGCATTGACACTTTGATATTCAATACTCTATGGGATTCCTCATTTTTTTTTTGTTTTCTAGCTGTTTAATAATTATGTACATTGGTAGCATTACCATATCTTATATAAATTTCAATTTAATTTAATTAATAAAGTTACTATATAATTACACAATACTAAAAAAAACTGCACTCACTGTGATTGTCCACGTTATTGGTTTCACTGTTGTGTAAGTGTGCAAGTCCTATTATAATAATGAATATCCTATTATATAATAATTTTTAATAGTTGTATCAAAGTAATAATAATACAAATACGTACATAACCTTTCGTTCATTTTTTTAAAATTAAATCGTGAGTATTCATATTATTATTTAATTATATCCGAAAGGTTACGAGAATATTGAAATAATAAATATAATCTATCAGCAAGTAAAAGTATGATAAAGGGTGTAAACAGTAAGATAAACAAAAAGCTACTTGTTCTTTTCTACATTGAAGATACAACAATGATATCATTCAAAAATATTAGAAGGATATAATATGATTATAAGTTTCGATTGTGAAGTTTCCAAGAACAGCGAAGGTTTGGCGCGACGAAGTATAATTTTATGGAACGTTAGCTTTTTCAACTAGCACAAAATGAAGAAATTCATTTGAGGGTTTTGATGCTATATATAAAAATGTAGAAATGGCATTGACACTTTGATATTCAATACTCTATGGGATTCCTCATTTTTTTTTTGTTTTCTAGCTGTTTAATAATTATGTACATTGGTAGCATTACCATATCTTATATAAATTTCAATTTAATTTAATTAATAAAGTTACTATATAATTACACAATACTAAAAAAAACTGCACTCACTGTGATTGTCCACGTTATTGGTTTCACTGTTGTGTAAGTGTGCAAGTCCTATTATAATAATGAATATCCTATTATATAATAATTTTTAATAGTTGTATCAAAGTAATAATAATACAAATACGTACATAACCTTTCGTTCATTTTTTTAAAATTAAATCGTGAGTATTCATATTATTATTTAATTATATCCGAAAGGTTACGAGAATATTGAAATAATAAATATAATCTATCAGCAAGTAAAAGTATGATAAAGGGTGTAAACAGTAAGATAAACAAAAAGCTACTTGTTCTTTTCTACATTGAAGATACAACAATGATATCATTCAAAAATATTAGAAGGATATAATATGATTATGCAACTATATTTTGCTATGTTACTCCAGCTATCTAGCTAGCAAGTTAGGGCTTGATGGTTTATACCGAAAACTATGGAGGAACAAAGGAATCAGTGACGTAGCAGCCTTTCAAATCTAGTTAGCTTAGCTGGCATCTTTAAACTAGCTGCCTCACATAGTTCAGTGAGTTGGGCTTAATTTAATTCTATATAATGTTGAGTAAACTGAAGTATGAAAACATGCTATAGCTTCATGCGCTAAGCTAAATGAAGTTACTTCACTTAGATTCTAATGTGGCTCTATGTTTAGCACTTAATTAATGTCAAGTCTTTTAACATGCAATGTAAAAGTGAAATTATGATAATGATTGCCGGGATTCTAAAATTCCAGGAGATATTGACCAGAACCAAATTCGGATGACTTTTTTAAAATTCCCAACCCTTCTTAGTAAACCGAAATGCAAAAAAAGTGAACAAAAAATCCTCTAAAAGAACCAAGCATTACGGGACAAAACATTATGGATTCAAAATTAGCTATATTACAGTCAAATATGTACGATGAAACCGCTTGGAATTTTTCGCTAGTTGATACAAGATTCGCATATTTATAGGTATGTATTGACTAAAATTCTAATTAATTTTGATATACGTACGATATCAATAAATTATTCAAATCAATTAATTCAACTGAGGTTATTAAATTTGGATTCCAATTGGCAGCTAATAGAGTTTCTCGCTGTCAATAGCTTAGTGGAATAGTTAAATCAACCAAAATCTGTGTACCTATTGCATTATCGGCAAATCCGACACGGCTTCTACCTTGTCATCTCAAATTAAGCATTTTGCTTGCAAATTCCCAATAATTTATATTGTATCCACTTAAGTTTGATGGTAAACTATTATTGAAGTTGAAATTATGGAGGCTCCTGAAAGATTTGCTATAGAAGATTTGTGGTCTGCCGTTTTATAGCCTTAATAATAATTATATTTTTCACGCCCCACTTAAAGAACCTGATTTTGTAGAAAGAGCTGTGACAAAGACTTTTAGTAAAAACTTTTCTAACGAAGACTGTTCTTTAAATATTTCTGCATTGAAGATGGCAATGTATGTAGCAGTGAGTGCCAATTAGAATACCCCTTCTTATTTAGGCATGTTCTTTGTAGCTGTGATAAAATAAAATGGCCGTTCGATTTTCCCAAAACAGAATATACCATCGTTACGGACCCTTACATAAACATTAGGTCTCATATTTTTCACATTGCCGGAGTAGGCAAAATACACTACGCTCCTAAAGCACTCTTTTTTTGTTCAAAGCTGCGTAAACAATTTCCTACATTCAAAAATTTAAATTCATTTCTATTTCATCATCAACAAAGTTTAATTTTGCATAAACGGTTTTATTGAGAAGTTTTGATCGCAAAACATGATGAGGTTGTCAATATTTGGTCACAACGTTTACCTCTTGGGCGAGCGATTTTATGCGATAATTTTGAAGGGTAATTATAAGGAAAACTGTCGAAGTGATTCAAAATTGTTATTGGAAAATTGGTTGTGCGTTTGGAACTAATTTATTGGAAGGCGTGATTCACAGCTAATAGATTGAAGTATAATTTTTGCCCATTACCATATTTTATACCTTTTTCCGTTATTATACAGGTGTTAATAATTTTAGTGGTGAACTATCAACGATGAGAATCTATCGAGGATATTAAATATGTACTTAAATACAAATAACACTATTTCCATTATTTATTAAGTCCTAGAGGGATTTCTTGGATAAACTGTTTACTATGTACATCTGTAGTTTAAAATTGATAAAATTTAGCAAGCATTTTCTATTCCAAAAACTTCAAATGAATGATTTTGAACAATGGTCGTTATTTTGTTGGAATTTTATTAGCTTCAATATAAAAAAATCTAAAAAATCTGACTTGAAATAAAATACAACTTTCGTCATTTTTGTTCGACCCTTCATAAATAGCTGATCAATTTTGCCAATTGGACCGTTCGCATTATCCGTTTATAACAATGGTCTGAAAAAGGTCCGTATGGCTTATAATCTTCATCGATTGACTTGTCAACTGTGAAGTTCTTATGGCATTGAACAATAACAATAAATAACTACTGGTGAGCGTGAAAATTAATATACGGTAAGAAGAATTATTGCCCATAGAAATACTGCGGGCACAAAAATAAACAAGTTAAAGCCACACCATTAGCACGAAGGGGAACCAATAAAACCTACTTACCGAAATTAGCAGCGTTTTCACCCCAAAACACATTTCTCACGGCCCTCGCCACGCTCGACCAGATGTTCTCCTTATTCGATTCCTGATTCCTATCGATTACACTCGATTTTTCATCCAACCTCTCACATTCCTCCACAAGCCTCTTCACACTAACTTTCTTTTTCGTTATAATGAACTTGAACTGTATCTCTGTTTCTTCTTCGGTATTCATTAATACTGTAGACAGGCAGTTCTGTAAACCTCCGACTATATTTGTTGTCAGTGCTGTTATTGCGTTAGCTTCAGGTAAATCGATACACGTTTTGAATAATTCATTGTCTGAGTCGACTTTCACGTTTTCTGATTCGACCACTGGACTATCGTCTTTAAAATTTATAGCTCGAGCTGGAATACTAGAAGGTTCTCCTACAGGTGGGGTACCCTCTTGACTGTTTACATTTTTATCCCGCGTTGTAGGAGTTCTTGCCATGGTCATGCCACTCTCGAATCTATTAATTAAAGCTTGAAAGCGTGGATTAAAACACAATTTTGGCTTTTGCGGACCTGGTGTCAGCATTCGCCTTGGTTTTCTCAGCACTGAAACATCAACAAAACATTGCTTTGATATATAATAATAATTGAATATATTTTAAAGTTATATTTAACCCAATAGTAAACATTTTCACACTTCCACAGTCCCGAAAAAGCGGTCACAAGTTTGTACTTTGATTTATTTTACTGTATACATTAATTAAATTAAGATAACAAAATAAATTGATCTCGTATGTAAACAGATGCTCAAAGAATTTTAATAGTACCGTACGCTATTTTCATTTTGCAGGCTTCCGTAAATTGATTAATAAAACGCTAGGCGCAGACGATATTACATTAAATAAAAATTATTCTTATTACGTTATAATGGATATGACAAGGAGATTATACTATAAGCTACCATCTTTTGTGTCATCTTTTATTTACTCAAAATAGATTGTAATAATGTAGCTTATTGTTTAGGATGTATATGTAGAAATATAAGCCTTTATGAACTGCTTACAATTTTAAATGTATAAAATATTTGATACTCAAAAATGTGAGAGATATTCATATCAGTGAAGACATGTTCATTGTGTAGATAGAAATTTGCAGCTCTGAAAAACTTATAATTTAAAGTAAAATAAATTTAACTTTAAATTTATACCCGCGGATTTTTGTTATTCTGACTATATGGATATTGATGGCAACTGTAGAAAAATGTTGTTCATGATAAAGAAAAGACTACGCCTTCGGTTTCTTTTTACAATCATATAGTTACCAACCACGATACGAATCTTGTTATCTGAAATAAATAACCAATCATTCGAAAAGAAAACTACACTGTTTCTATTCTTGTTTTAAATAATAATAGTAGTAAAGGTCAGGTCAAAAGTACCCAGAACCGACGCGCTTGTATGAAAACGCTTATGAAAGTAGGAGAAGCGAAAAAGGTGTGTCAGGATCGTAGCAAGTGGAAAGAAGTGGTCTCTGTCTACCCCGATGGGAAAAAGGCGTGACCTTATGTATGTATGTAAATATTAATATATCTACGTAATATGAAAATAGAAAAGACATTCATTTTAGTAACGATTTTTAAAAATTTACAATTCAATTCCATGTTTTGTTTAAATATGAGACTTTGAATCGAAATGCATACATTTAGGTAATTGTGTATGTAATTATTGTACTTTCAATAACAATCTTAAAACCATCACCTTAAATTACTTGTGGTATTTGTCGTTCAAGATTTATTCAAAGGCTTGGCTCGGTAGAAACAACTATCTTTGTTTTGATAACATTATATTGATTGTCTTCAAAGTTTTATACAATGCCGAGTTTGATATAATCTCTCTAAGAGAAATATTATTTCTGAGGAAATATTGTTACTACACATGTTTTGCTTCTATTACCTTTTATAGAAATTGTTGAATATTATTTGACAATTTGTTTTCTTTTTATATGAACAGTGACAGCGGCAGCGTTTATTGAAATTGTAATGTATACTCATGTAATGTGTACATTTATGTTATTGTGAATAAATTTTTCTATGATGTCGACGTTGTTTATTTTGTATTTGTCTGTAACCTTTTTATTTTTAAAAGTCTTCTTGACTTTTCAATGGCTTGGAAGAAAAGAGAAAAATAATAAAAAGAAACATACTATTATATTGTTATACAATAACTAATAACAACCCTTACCTCTCTTCACTTTAGCCTGTTCAAAAATAGTATCCTCTGCAAATTTGACCTTCTTTTTGATAGAAACTTCATTGGAGTCCTGGAAAGTGACTTGTTTCTCTGAACTATCTTGACTCCCTATCCTGATCTTGCTGCCTGTTGATATGATGCTCTTCAATTTTGGTGGTACAGCATCGTGTTCGGTTTTAGGTGACTGAAATTATAATGACATAATTATTAAACGTAATTTTCATTCTATCAGAGACTTTGTGGAATCTTTAATTTTTTAAATTGTTATAATCCAGTACAGTTTATTTACCTCTTTATTCATACTTTGAGCAGGACTCTCAGTATTTTCAATTTCTGATAGCGGAGAGTCCGCTCCTTGGTCGGGGAACAATGGCCACCCAACAGCTGTAGCGTGAGTAGGGGTACTAGTAGTCACCGCTTGAACTAGTTTCATCAGGTGTGGTAAGTGAGAAGTGGGAGTAGTCATCTGTTTCTGCTGGTCTAAAACTGTAAAAACATACAGGTTTCATTGCAAAAAAAAGAGATTAAATGAAAATCTATCTGCCTAACCTAGGAAATAGGCAAGATTGTACATGATGTTAAAAAAATTAAGGGACGCTCTGTTGTTCTTTTTAGCAGCCAAAAAAACCAAAATTCACGGTATTATCACAGTATTACTACTACATACAGCGAGATGAATGTACTTATACAGAGCAACGGAGGGGAACTTGCGACTCATCGGGGGGCGCGGTCGCGCTGTCCGTCAAATCGCGGCTTTTGCGGGAAAGTTCGCTGAGGGCTACCGTAGCCGCGTATAGGTATCGCTTGCGTGACAATTATTAAGAAATTTCGTCATTTCATATGGTGCACTATTGTTCCGTGTACGGATATCTTTCGACATCAAGTGCCAATAAAGACATACGATTTTATAGATTTCCCCGTGACGCGAGGCATGTTTATTTCTATAATTTCAAAGTAACGTCTTGAATATATCGATAGAAGTTACGAAAAATGTAGCTAAATAAACATCAACATTGAAAGAGTTTTAAATTCTTTTATACAAATAATAGTTAGGTATTATGAATCAAAAATCAATAATTATTCAGTACTTACCTACAACTATTTTCTTTCGTCGACAATCGTCGCATTTCCGAATGTAAACGAATGATATTTTACATAAGTACCTATCCATTAATTATTTGATTTATCGTGAATAATAATATCGTGTTTAATAATTAATCTAAAAACGTCTAAAAATAAAGTGTCACTAAAGTATCTTGCAGTACAACACATGTAAATGTATTTCAAATAAATGATAGCATAATAATAACATTTTTTTCTTTTCTGACGACCGGCGGCATCGTCCGACATCAAAGGCGTTTCTACACTGTATGTAGTAGTAATACTGTGGTACTATCAATAAATTATTATTCATTCATTCAACTAATTTTGGTGTAAGGTATATAAGTTTGCACTAGAGATAAATTACCTAAATTATTATTTTCGGTTCTAGATGGCGTAGTTTTATCATTGGAAGTTCTGTCCAAATTTTCATCACCAATTGTTTCTTCATACTCTTCTACTACCTTTTGTCTCATCAATGTTAGTAACTTCTTTGTGTGGGGAGTAGCAGCTCTGTGTTTCTTTAATTTAGGAGTTTTTGGTACCATTTTTGGATAAGGCGTTGCATTTTTCGGTTTCAGTTCTTCTTCACTCTCACTGGATTCATAATCAACCAAATGTTGCTTTCGTACTACAGGAGTTATAACTGCAGTTTTACTATTTTTATTAACTGAAATTATTCCTTCAATATTATCAATATCAGTGTTATTAACTTTTTCGTATAAAGCTTCAAATTTTTCGTTTACTTCTTTCAACTGAGGTGTACTTATCTCGACTTCTTTAGTCATTAACTCAGAAATGCTTGTACATTGATCTATGTTATTAAAATCTTCCATTGTATTGAAGATGTTATGACACTTTTTACAGTGTAAGGGTGTATGATGGTTTACTAGATGCTCGATGAAATCCAAGTTGAGTTGTTCAGGTTTACAAAAGAATTGCAGGCCTCGACAGATAGGGCATTCGTAGGTAAGACCGTGGATAGACTTCTCGTGCCTACGACGACAGTCAGCACAGCAGTATACCAATCCACAAACTATACAGCGAACCTGAAAAGGATGAGCCAACAAATGTCGAGTAATATTCACCAAATATGAAAAAACGTATTTGAGTTTCCAATAACTTGGTTGCAGTTAGTGGTCAGTTTCTGAATTGAGAATTTGGAGTTAAGTACTTGCCAATGGCTACTTATGCACAGTGCGTAACACTATAATCTTTTGAGACTGAATAAATATTTATTTTTAGTTGGGTCTTCGATTACAGTGTATTTTCTTTTAACTATTATAGTAGTTAAAAGAAAATACGATGTAATGAAAGACCCAACTAAAAAGTACCATTAGTATACTAGTTGCCTATTTAGTACAATTAATTGAATTAATTACACACATAAATATCTCTTGGTTTTAATTACGTACTGTGCAAATATCCACCAAAATTGTATTTAAAGACTTTTATTTGCACAAACTGAGCAACGCTAATTTGTATTTGCGTAAGATTTGTGAAATGGCTAACGAGTTATATGAGTTTTAAGGTTATGTTTACTTATACATAGGTCATTATGAATTACCAAGCGCTAAATCTAAAATCTGTAATGGCGTCATGGTAACACATGATTTCACTTCTATTACAAGGAAAATGTAAAAGAATTTTGGTATTCCGTATGTTCTATCAAAATAAAATCTATCTACGTTTCCGTGTACTTTTAAAATTTTCAGAATATAATAATTTCGTTTTAATCGTTTTCAATTCGGTTTACAAATTAAAGTTTAAAATGATTTAGGATAAGGTAGGACACGACGGTAGTCCCGTCCAACTCAGCAGTCCGACTGGGGAAGTACCTCCAATATACAGAATACCGTGGCCATAATAAACTCGTGTGGTGTTACCGGCGGTGAGTAGGGTAGCCAGAGCTCACTGGAGAGTTTTTGTATTGTGAGTCGGAAGACCAAATTCTATTCCCGCTTTGTCTTCTATACTGACGACACAGAAACTCTCTGTGTTTACAGGGTCGGCAGCACGAGTGGACTCCCCTGGTATTGCATAACCACATTCCATCAGGTGGGCCGTGAGTTTTCCTGCCACCACAATAGTTTAAATTTTTTATATCAATTATAGTGTAATAGTTACAATCATCGAAAGTTTTGTTATAATTTTATACAATTAACAATTTTATCATGCGATTCGTAGTAGTGCCAACGAGATAGACCGAAGAAGGCATTGTTTTTAAATGTATTGAATACCATTATTGTTAACCTTTGGTCAGAATTAAATGATTTTATGTTAATTTTGATTTGAGTAAAGCCTATAGCAAAAAGCTTTACAAGGATGGTTATGGAAGTCATAAAATCGCCCAGTAGAAAATCAGGCAATACAAGCAACCCCTTGTTAAAAGTTAAATCTTATTTTTTGAAATTTCATTAACCATTCTCAATTCCAGAGCGCCGTTAGAATGAATATATCACGTTTATTAAATTATGTTAAGTGGGCGCTCTACTTAACCTAACTTAATAAGCGCACGGATTCGAAATATATGTACAGTCAGCAACAAAATTTACTTACCAAACCTAATATAAAAATCAATGTTTGTTTCTTCATTTGTTATTCATGCGTGGCTGGTATCGTGCTCCGAATGCGATGAAATTCTATCAAAATATATACTATTGCCCTTGAAAATGTCTTTGTAAAATATAGAACTCGTTGCTATAGCCCATGAGGTCGCCATCGATTGAATTCAAGCAACCACCGCATTTACAATTTATTCGAGCCGATTGATGACTTTACAAAAGGAAATATGTTTTTTGTCAGCAAAGTTTATGTTTTGTAATCAAATGTTGATATTAAAAATGGTGTATCTGTCACCAAATATATCGATTATTAATGTTCTCAGAATGGTAGATGTGGTTGCTCTTATATCTTTAAACCATTTCTTTAAGCCTAGTGGTATCGGTAATGGACTGCTGAGTCGAGATCTCGGGTTCGATCCCAGGTTTTCCATGGCACACACCAATAACTTTTCGATGTTTTTCGAAGTTATGTGTGTATTTATCGCAGGTTTATAAGTGCCCAGTTAATGGCAATAGGTTCGCCACCTATTAAATTGGGACCTAAACATAAACCGGCGAAATGTGGGTGCTAGCACCTCTGCCTACCCCTTCGGGGACAAAGGCGTGAGCTTATGTTATGTCTTAAATACGTCTTTCTCTTTAAATACGGCATCAATTTATTTACATGTATCTCGCAATGTATATTTTCAGCAGTTTTTTGCTGACTGTATAAGAATGTTTAATAATACTTCAAGAAAGATATCGATGTGACATATAAATTTACTTTTCCTTTACGAAACGCTACACCTTTTCATCTCTACAGTTGGTCAACTATGTATTTTGCCCAATCGAATAGCAGCGTTGTTGGTGGATTTAGCAATAAGCGAGCTAGCAATGTCGACATACTAAGCCCAATGAACAGTCTAGAATGCAGGTTTCACATAGACCACGGCCAGACAGCCCGGAAGCAGTATATTCTACATGCAACGCCGGCCGTGAAAGCCTGAAGACTTATAGTAAAATTCCTATTCCTTCTTCTTCCTATTCCTTCTCGGATTACTACCTTATTGAACCTTCATCATACCCCTATATCCTATCCATATATTCTATCGACATTCAAGAGCTCACTCTACTCGTTCGCAGAGAAATAGCCCTTTAGGAAATACACAGTACCCAAAGCGATAGTTTAACACCTATTATGGGCGTTTAACTACGAATTAGAAGCCATACTAAAAACTCAGTTGGCGGGGCTTGGTTACATGCATTCGTGACTTTTAGGTCTATCTTGCAACATTCGCAAATGCATTCATATAATTGGTTTCATGGTGCATATCCCGAAATCTGATCCGAAGAAGGTATGTGGTTACGGGCTATAATGCACCTCTGATTACTTCTTCGGCGATTTATAGGCGTGAATTTATCTATGTAAAATTAAAGTACTAAATCCTAGTGCTATTCAGAAATAATAATTGCATTCACAAGGTCTTAAAAGCTATTGTCAGTTCTATAGCTCAATCAGGTCACGCCAATTAGCAAGCACATCTATGCAGCCTCCAATTACTGATAAGTGATAAGGAAATTGTTGCGGTAGTTCCTGCAAATTAGACGGGGTAGTAGTTAGATAAGGGGCGAATGGATGTGGGGCGAAATGGGCGATTTGGTACAGTGGGACCATTAACAGTTATAAAAGAAAGTAAAGTGCACTTAAGTGTATGTTTTGGGGCACTAATGATTTTGAAGGTATCCTACTACATCTAAGAGCGATTATACACTCATCCGATATCCGATATCCGACATCTGATATCGGAGGAAGTCAAATATATGAGATATGTATCTCTCTTTCATATTCTTCGGCCCGATATCGGTTATCGGAGCCAACACCACTGTTTTGGCACGATATCGGAACACAAAGAGACTAAAACAGCGACTGCAAGCAATGTTCGACCTTAAGGACATTTTCTGAGTTACATGTCTTTTCGCTTCAATTGATGACGCTGATCGCGAATATAAGAAAGAAAACTCGATACCATGTCGTGTCAATAAGGTCGAAAGTTGCTTGCACTTTTTCTTTCCTAATATCCCTAACTAGTCTTTGCGTGAGTTTCATATGGAACACGGTCAAACAGCCCGGAAGCAGTATATTCTATACCTTCGGATGTGTGTTAAGTACTCAATCATGCTCAAAAATTTTAAAGGATCTGGCTGAAATCTGGTACAGATAGATTCATAACATTAACCTCTGCACATCCGATTGTTTTAGCCCGATATCGGGTAACAAAGAGGCTTAAACAGCGACTGCAAGGAAATTTCGACTTTAATGACATTTGCTTAGTTACATATCGTTTCGCCTTAATTGATGACGCTGATATCGGATCTCGGATATCCGATAACGGTGTCGGACGCCAATGAAAAGAAAAAGAAAAAGTGCAAGAAATTTTCGACCTTATTGACATGACATGGTATCGAGATTTTTAATAATGAAGGCGAAAAGACACTTTACTAAGAAAATGTCATTAAAGTCGGAAATTCGTTCGAAATAACGAATGTCGAATATTGGATGTCGGATATCGGATATCGGACAATGTGAAAACGCTCTAAAGGTGAAGAGTTTGTTTGTTTCTTTGTTTGGCTGAACACGATAATATTAGGAAGTGCTGGTGCGAATTGCAAAATTATTTTTGTGTATCGATGAAGGTTTAAGGCTATATATCATCACGCTACTACGAAAGAAAGCGGAGCAATTATTATAAATGTAAACATATAGTACGGTATTGATTACGGTATCGAACTCCATACGGTATCATAAAATTTTTAAATAAGAGGTTTCATAATAAGTGACGAGCGAAGCTAGGGCGGTTTGGCAAGCTAACTTATAAAGAGAAAGAAAATATTGATGTAGAAAATTCAGTGCACTAACCTAAGTACATTTTTTATTATGTATCTGGGTTGAGAAAGTTATAAAATTGTGAACAAACTGTGACAGATTGTTAGTCTATTATTAAATTTTATGATCATATTTTAGTACCTGCAGCAAAAATGTCGGCCGCTTAACGTAACTTTAACTTGCTATAAAATGTGTTTTTCAGTTTTCTTATTAAAATGTTACATTAACACTTTGCCTCAATAGGGATGATATAATCTACCAATCATCATCATCCTCCTGTCAAATCAAATCAAAATCAAATCAATCGTTTATTTGCTTCGAATATGGTTACAGAGATATCTTAGAACTAGTAGGTACAGCATATTCTGCTCCATGGAGCGTGCAAATATTAATAAATAATAATAAATAAATGTTCCACAACATTTCACACAACGCTATCTAGATCCACGGTAAGCATAGCCTAACTAGCTTGTGTTATGGAATCTAGAATGCGGATAAACATACTTGATACCTTCTTTTTTTGTAAATACATACATATTATACATAGAAACAGCCAGACCAATGCAAATACCCATATTCATGCGTACAAATATTTGCACTGAGCGGGGATCGAACCCGCGCCTCCTGCGTAGCGGCCGCGTTCACTACCGCCACGCCAATGTCAATTTTATTCATTCCATGCAAGTCAATGTTATGATCGTTAACAATAATGTCTATAAAATATATTTGTAATGTCATAAATCTAATAGGTATTTAATTTATTATTTTCAGTATTTTGTCATCTAGATATTCTCTTACGCTGTAATACATTTTGCTCATTAAGAATTCGAATTTTTTTTTTGAATTTTCTTAAGGGTGGAATGGTGAAAAGGGTGGATTTTCTTAGGGAATTTTCTTTTGGTTTCTCACCTATAGTGACTGTAGCAGGTGATTATATATTAAAATTGCCATACAATGTGCATTGCTCTTAAATAATTGTAATCTTAGAACCTTATAGATTGTAATCTTGTAGAGGGGAGTTTAAATTAGAGTTTATGTCTGGATGTAGAAGGCTTTCACCTCCGATTCTGAGGACCGCTTTTCAAGTTTAAATGCGACGCGGCTTAACTTTGATATTTTCCGTGAAGCGATCGCCATCTCACTTCAACAACTTACTATTAACAATCAGTATTGTAGTTAGTTTAGTTATTTTTAAAGTGTAATAGCTTTTGCCCGCGTTTCCAACCGCGCGAATGTCGGTTAACACGATCAAACATAGCCTATGTTCTCAAGGTCTAATCTACCCCTATACCAAATTTCGTCAAAATCAGTTCAGTGGTTTAGGCGTGAATGATGAATAAACAAACAGACACACACAAACTTTCTCATTTATAATATTAGTATGGATTAGTATCCGAAATTACTAGTATCCCTGGAACCCCTTCAGCTAAAACCAGGTAGTAAATGTTAGTAATGGGTTCGCGTCGGTAGTGTAATAGCCAGAATTCGCATTCGGGACCTTTCGATCGTAAGGCTAAATTTAATTCTCACTCACTCGCTATTATTATATAATATTTATGTCGCCGCCAACTAGCTTAATCAGCCGTCCAATTAACTGCCTATTAGGAAGTTAACTAAACGGCACCATTCAATTAACTGCCTGGATGATATTAAGCCGTCTCCTTTATTACATCATTTAATAACCTGGCTGGCTAATTCTTAGGCCAATCGTAAGATGGGACACTACCTCGAAATAAGATGGAAAATCATATACATACATACATGTACTTACACCTGTAAATCCCCTAGGGGGTAGACAGAGGTGTATTTACAGAATATTAGTGACAGGTCTATTGTGATAGGTTCGCAATCCGACTTGGTCAGGTACGTGGTTATTTTTTTTATAACCATACAGAAAAATGTCATGTTTCTAACTATTTAATTTAATGCCTAGGCAAGTATTTATACGTCATCGATCCAAGCTATTTGCCTAGCCGTTTAATTAAATGGCTGAACATCATTAATTCCATTAATTGAATGGCGAAGTTTAGTTAACTGCCTAGGCAGTTAATTGAATGGCTTATTAAGCTAGTTGGCGGCGACATATATATAGTAGATAAGCACACGGCCCTCCTGATGGGAACTGGTTACCGTGGCCTATGGACGTATGCAACACCAGGGGCATTACAATCGTGCTGCCGAACCTTCGAATGCCCTTCTTGAAGAACACCATAATGAAGTGTTTCTCACAAAAGCGATCTAACAGTACCAAAATATATTTTATTTTAGTTGCTAAACAGAAACTCAGGTTACAAAATAACAAAGGCAAACTTTCGCTTTCCACAATGGAACAATATTTCTATAATAATAGTATTATTTCAATAAAAATGTCCGCTTGAATGACCTAACTGGCAAATGTACGAACCAACTCGAACATATTCGAATTCTCTTAGAAAGTCAAACAGCCTAGGTCGAGTTTCTGAAGGCTATACGCGGGACAAGCTTAGCAAAAAGGGAAAGCGTGTACCTGCGAACCGCATTACCGAATGGCTTGTTACAGTTGAGGACACTATTGTTTGGTCACTAGTGTTTTCGCAGAAAAAAATTGTACGAAAATATTACTTGTGATAGTTTCTTAGTACATATTTTGAGGTGTTGCCCTGTAGGTATCGTTGGAGTGTTTTCACACTCATCTGATTTCCGATATCCGACATCCGATATCGGAGGAAGTCAAATGTATGAGATATATATCTCTCTTTCACATTGTCCGGCCCGATATCGGTTATCGGAACCAACATCACTATTTTGGTCCGATTTTGGAACACGAAGAGACTAAAACAGCGACTGCAAGCAATTTTCGACCTAAAGGACATTTTCTGAGTTACATGTCTTTTCGCTTTAATTGGTGACGCTGATCACGAATATATGAAAAAAAAACTCGATACCATGTCATGTCAATAAGGTCGAAAAATGCTTTTTTTTCACTTTTTCTTTATTTACTCCTAGCATCCTTAACTAGTCTGTGCTTTCGAGCAAATTGCAGTATCGGGCCGATTTTAATCGGATAAATGTGAAACGGAATCGGCTATCGGCGTCCGAAACCAGACACCGATATCGGATGAGTGTAAAAACGCTATGAGGCTACTACGAAATAGGGTTGTTATCCATTCGAAAGTAAACATATAGCCCATGAAAAAGTGCCCGCTTCACAGTTATATCCTCGCCCCCTATTGCTTGGGACTAAAAATCATAGTTGGCCAAATGTGGGTGTTAATAGACCTACCTGAGTGTTAATATTTCTTAGCATAAATAGCTCTAAGACAACAAACTGTTCAATTAACTGCCTAAATGGCGCCATTCAATGAACCGCCTGAATAATATTCAGCCGTAATGTTTATTACAACATTAAATAACCTGTGGCTTGCTATTGCTTAGGCCATACATAAGATGGATCACCAGCCCGAAATAAGACCGGAAATTAGTTACATAGATACATATACCTGCACGTGTAAATCCCCAAGGCTATAGGCAGAAGTGTATTTAAAGAAAATTTTTGATAGGCTTTAGCCTTCGAGGTTATTTTTTTTTAGAACCATGCAGGAATAAGTCATTTTATTAGCGTTTGAATAAATGGCTAGACAAGAAATTTAACATCATCGATCCAAGCTTAATCAAATGGTTGAACGCCATTTAAGCCTCTAATTGAATGGCAGAATTGAAAGAGCCTAGGCGGTTAATTGAATTGCTGATTAAGTAAGTTGGCTGCAACATATCGATAACATCAATAAACAATAACAAAATCAAGCAAAATTTCTTATAAAACATAACACTATAGTGACTTCTCTTGTCTGTGACATTATTCTGAGTGACATCGAGTTTCAAAGACAATCGTAACGTGAGAAGATGGTAGATTTCAATTGGTTAATATATGAGATAAAACTGAAGGTAAACTAGACTAACTTAAATGTATCGGATTTTACGAACGCATATAGTTGCAGAACAGTTTGTTACTCAGAATAAGGAGCTTGGGGACACACAAATCGTGGCATGCAGTGAACATACACAAGCTCATAAGCCTTAAATGTGTCATCTTGTCATCTGATGTTAGGCTTCGTATCAAATTCATAATAATATTGGACATGTTCGTATGTAATACGTCTTATTGCTATGTTATTGTGATCATCAGTTAATGTATTTCTGTCTGACACCGCTACACGGTTTTTCTTGAGATACTGATCCCGTGGGAATATTAAGAATAACAGTGACTTATATTACTCAATGATAATAAAGTATGTTATTGGTGTTTTTTTAAATAACAAATCTTACCTCTTTATAATATTAGAATTAGATACTATAAATAATTGCCAGTTGGTTTTCGTGCGACATACAGTTTACGATTGTTTGTCAGTCTGACAGCAATGGGTTTGCGTAGTAACTATAACATATATGACTAGCTAGCTGTAAGTATAAGTTGGGTAACTTAAAACCCATTTTTAGTTTTTAAAACACTACAACTTCATATACAATATATAATATAAAAATAATAATAAGTAAAAAGTAACAACATATAATACTAAGTAAGTACTTCAGCTTGTAATAAGAGCCGCAAAATACAAGCTAACCATCCTTAAATATTTTTTGGAAAGTACAAAAATAAACACGCTTTAGGAACCTCTTCAAGGTTAAAAAAATAGCCTGTAATAATAAATTAGTAAGAGTTGTTACAGTAACTTTTATAAAATAGGACAAGCTACACCTAAACCAATTAAATACGAAACCTACATTTCTTTATATCTCCATTTATCTTTATTCCCAACTATTATAAATCTTTCTACAACCCGTTTGAAACATTTTCCATTCCCAAACGAAACTCAGAGCAAAATTTAAATATATACATCCTTCGGAGGCAATTAAGACTAAGCCTTTTATGCGTTAAGCTTTATTCTGTTAATTGCCGAATCTGCATCAGAGCACGATGGCGTCACATGATGTCACGAGCTACATTTTTACAAGCTTTTATTTAACTTGCAATGTATGTTTGTTCGGGTGGAATCTTACAACTCAATTTTAAGGCACTTGCCCTCAACCGATTGAGCTGAAATTTGGTATGCACGTTCAGTTCGGATGATAATGCAAGAAAAAAAAAAAAAAAGATTGTTTTTAAAAAGGTTTTTCGAATATATCTTATATTTTTTATTACTGAAGAATACGTTGAAAGCGCAGAATAGATATATTACTATAAATAATAGAAACTGAAGGAGGAGGAAGGAGGAGAAGAAAAAGGGGACACCTTTTTGAACCTGTCTTCTTACAATCCGGGGACTTCATCAACACGCAATTTTTTGTTCTACTAAAGTAACATTGAACATTGAAGTCCCTGGCATTTGTGTTATGCAATATTATCTACATAAATGTTAGAGACTGAGCTTAATTAACACTAAATCTAATTACTTAAACGGATTTCCATTAATGAAATCCAGTATAAACTTTAGTCCTCTGCCTCACTTGGACGCCAAAGCGACGTTGCCGGCTACGTATTGAAACGTATGGCCAGTTTGTATTGAAATGTATGGTGGCCAATCGGCCGCCAAGTGAGTTAAGTACCATATATTTCAATTCTAATTGCTTGGATACGTCGCCCGCGACGACTAGTGAGGCAAAGGACTAAAACAATAATCATTACATAATACATTAGAAATATACTATTGCAAAATATTTGTACTAAAGTAAAAATATCACTTACCTCAACTGCAGACTTCATTTTCAATCCATTTTATCACTACCACTAGTTAAACTTTTAATACAATAAACATAAATACTCGCTACATAAAATATACACAAAAATGTTCGATTACGATATTTTCGACATAAAATAATAGCACTTGGATTATATTCCTTCTATATTATTTTCAAGTACCCTCATTTGGTCATATTA
Organism: Eilema caniola; assembly: GCA_949126895.1. NCBI lineage: Eukaryota > Metazoa > Arthropoda > Insecta > Lepidoptera > Erebidae > Eilema > Eilema caniola. Next base: position 1,671,367 of record OX421475.1, read on the forward strand.
TTATGTTGAACGTATCATTATTATTGGTTGTTCGTATACACACTAGAATTATTTTATGTATTGTTTGACATAAGTAATTGCATTTTATGTTGTTGTTTAAAAAAATAGTTTGTGATATGAAATTTCCCTTATTATATATAAGGGATTTTTTATACCACTTAGGTGACAGTCAAGCACACGGCCCACCTGATGGAAAGTAGTTACCGCGGCCTATGGACGTGTGCAATAAGGAGTCATACTCGTGCTGCCGACACTGTAAAAATAGAGAATAATGAAGAAAAATAATGATCCACAAACCATCCATTACCTAAATGTATATTCAGCCAAGGTATTTTTTTAATATCTTCGAAGTACAGACGCAATTATTTTTCAATTTTATAATAGGACAGAAATATACCTAATAATTTGTCTAGAATTTATAATGATATTATAGTACCACTTGATGGCAAAAAAGCACACGGTACACTTGATGTGAGTTGGTTACCGTGGCCGTCGTATGTCACACTCATCTTGACAACTCCGTAATAACACACTAATGTTTTTTTATCTTTATTTACGGAGCTTAGCCACAATATGCCTATGTCGCTCCATTATAGCCATTTTATGTAAAGTACAAGTAATTTATTAGTAGTAATTTACTTATAAAGATATTAGATATTCATGATATAACAAGTACAGGACTTGAGCAGTATCCGACAGAGGTCTCGCAAGGACGCTATTGCACCCTCCGATATCTATTACATTAGTTTGTAGCAGGTTACTATTGTCGAAAGCAGCAGCAAGCACAGCAGGGAGTGTCGGAGTTAACATTTAAAGTGTACAACGTTATATAACGTGTTGACAGCCTCTGTGGTGGTATTGAATCCGACTACTACGCAGGGAGCGTAGGTTCAGTGCAAGTATATGAATGTACCAATGAATCGAATAACATAGGATTTTTTTCTGCTTCTTCTGTTTCTGAACCGATTAAATTTTTCCTATTTTAAGGCGCCAACGATTCCGGTGACTTCTAGGCCGTCATGGCGAACGAGCACACACCGACAGGCGATCGTACGGCAGGAAACTGTCGACTCACAACTGCTAGTGTGTGGGCGCAAAACTGATGACAGGGAATTGCCGGCAGGCCAAAATCGCTTTATCGGCTTAGGACTGCAAGCCGCCGGGCAGATAAAAAAAAGACGGGTTGCACTCTGGGAGTGCCGGCAGAAGTGAAAACATTTTCTTTTTTTCTTTCTTCGTTATATACATAGAAAAAGATAAAAAAGAACATACCATACCATACCTATAATATAGCGCTAATCATAGAACCTATCACTTATTTTCTGCTAATTTTCTGTCAGAAGAAATTAATAAATTATTAAAAGAAAAAATAATCACAAAAAAAATACAAAAAGAAAAAAATATCATAAAAAGTAATAAATTACAAAAAGAAAAAATAATCACCAAAAGTAATAAATTATAATAAGAAAAAACAATCACAAAAAATCCCTGAAGGCGAGGTGGTTTGAACCCGATACTGTCTGAAACTATAAGGACTTACAGTCGACGTGTTTATCGTTTAAGCTACGACGATATCTATTGTAACTTGCAAAATACATAGTCTGTACCTAAACTTGTATGACGTCAGTCGTCGGTTACGGTTCAAAGGTCAACTAATCCTGACGCTTCCTTAACATTTTACACCCATCCAACGCCGTTAAAGAAGTTTTTAGTGAGTGGGTGCCTTTAATCGATTTGAATAGTGCAATTTTGTGCTACGTATTTTTTATAACTCAAACTTTTACATAAACTATTAATTCTATTTAACATAAGAAATGCACGAGATAGTTAAATGCTGTTTCTTCTGTTTACTATTTTAAATATTTTGTCTCAGTATTCAAGGAAACGTAGTTGCTAATCTTTTCTCATTAACATCGGTAAATCGGTTTGTGGAGGTCAGGTGACAGTTGCATCACGAAAAATAGCAAAGCTTAGCCGTATCACAGTTAGACTCGAAAGCAAACCCCAGGTGTTAAACATATGTTTAAACAAATAAATATTACGATTTGATTTGATTTGATTGATTTGAATTAGTAAAAGGCTGAGAGAATGATGAACGTTACACAAGGTGTTCTATATTCGTCATTACACACAAACATATGAGCCCCATGTCGGCGTATAGAGCTCTAATCACTGTTACGGTGAAATTACACCGCTTTTCATCTTATCATAATTTCAGTCATAATTTGCGTAAGTATGAGGTTGTCATCTTGTTTATGGTGTGGGGAAGTTAAAAAAGTTAATAAATTAGAATTATGTTGTAATGAATAAATGTAATTAATATAAGTCGACGTAATAATGATATTACTGTGTATTTTTTTGGAGTAACTATCTTAAAATAAATAATAATGCTAAAAGCGTTTTCACATTCATCCGAAATCCGATATCCGATATGGTGTCGGACACCTATAGCCGACATCCGATAGCCGACACCTTGTGCTGTGGAAAAAAGTGCAAGCAATTTTCGACCTGATTGACATGACATCATATCGATTTTTTTTTCAAATATTCGTGATCAGAGGCATCAATTAACGCGAAAAGACACGTTTTAATACGTCATAAATCGTAAACCGTACACTATTATTAAAACATCGATCATAGTAACAACGAACTACAAGAACTTTTATATTATGTTACTTGCTGCTACGGAACCCTTCATGGGCGAGTCCGACTCGCACTTGACCGCTTTTTTATCCCATTTCTTTTCTTACACATATTTTTTTCGACATTTATCAAGTAATCAAGTAACAAAGTTCTGAGAGTAATATTTGTTGCACCTTATATTTTAATAAATAAAAACTTTTTGACGTAACAGTTTTTATTTCATATTTCTTTGTGGCTATAATCCTCTAACATGCATAAAAAAATGTACTACTCAACTTCGCACTAGATTACATTAGACTAGTTAAGATTAGATTTTGTTTCTTAAGTCGTTCCAATAAAAAAGAATTATGAAAATCAGACTAGTTACTCTGTAAAAAGGTATGCGTGGTCATACCTTACAATCAGTTAGTGAACATCATCCCCTGTTTTCCTACCCTTTGGGTTGGATTTATATTTTCAAATTTATATGGAACCAACTACGGGGTATACTCTTTCCAAAAAAAAATATATTATCAAAATCGGACTACTCTGTAAACAGTTAGGCGTGGTCATACATAAAAAAATATACGCGTCGACTTGAAAACCTCCTCCGTTTTTTCGGCGGTTGAAAAAAAGAGACAGGCTTACTAGCTGTTAATATGCTTTGTGTGATGTACGTATAATTTAGATTTCGTTGTTGACAACTACGTGAGCGACTGTCATAGAAAGGACAATCCTAATTTGTTTTAGTTATGAGGAATAGTTCAAATGGTCCTTTGTCACTCAGCTTAAAAAAATACATTAAAGTCGATTAAGATAGGAAAAAGTGAAGTCGCCCTAAAGACGGTAGTATAGGTGAATTTGGATAGCTTCAGGCGTAGCTCGGTGGCTCAGTGGTCAGAGCATTCGCCCTGTAAGGGAAAGATCGCGGAATCGAGTCCCGCCTGAGCGATTCACTTTATCCTATCTTAATCGATTTGAAAAGTTAGCATAGTAACTGCTTCAAAATTTCATTCAAATACGTTCAAGTATCATGACCATGATCTTCTTCAGACCACAAGTATTTCCCTTGTCAGTCTTCAATTTTAACAGTGATTTTGTTAAGCAGAATATACCTTGTCGCACAATATTTATCTATAATATAGAATAAATTATACATTCAGCTCATAACATGCATTTTTCAACAAGTGCCCGACCGCGCTGAAATGGTTGTTGTTGTTTTGTTAACGCAATTTCCTGCGGGCCTTTGTGGCAGTGCGACGGAAGTGTGGTTTCTGTTCTGCTGTTATAACATGTGTTAGTAGGTAAATGTGCTAATATTGTTTTATAAATAATATATAAATACTAATAGAGGCGCGGGTTTGTACCCCGCTCTGTGCAAATATTTGCATGCATGAATATAGGTATTTGCATTGGTCCGGTTGTGCCTCGGAGAGCAAGTTAAGCCGTCGGTCCCGGCTGCAATAAGTACATCTATGGCAGTCGTTACGGGTATTTGAAGCCTTAAAAAGTCCAACTACTGGTCTAGCTGCAATGCTTCGATCAGCTTCGGCAGTCGCTTCCCAGAAAATATCGAAGTTTAGCCAAATCCGCAGTTAGACTGGTAAAAAGTGGACCCCAGACTCCAAGCTGATAGCTTCGGATCCGACTGAGATTAAAGCAAAGATGAAGAAGATTTGTTTTACAAATACTTACGCCTTTTTACCCCAAGAGTGTTCATTCAACTTATATACTATTTTTACATAACTTTTTTTAGACGCCCTTTAGCCAGATGGACTGATTAACCGAGAATGCTGGTTGGGAGTTGGGTCAGACGGAATGCGGAAGGCGGAAGGCGGAAGATAGGGAGCAATGGCGTGCTTTGGAAGAGGCCTGTGCCCATCAGGTGACTACAATAGGCCAATTGATTGCCTGATTGATTGAAGATTCCTTCAAGCTATTCACTAAGATCTACGGGGCCGAAGTTTACTTGCGATGCACGCTAGTATACTTGATTTTTTGATGGACGAGGTTCTATCGTAGGTTTCACTTGGTGTTATAAATATCTGCTCAGCCCCTCTAGATAAGTAGCAATTCGTTGATCGGCGTTTGATGGAATAGATTGACGAATGTATGGGATTTGACGTTTTGGATATGCGTGAACGACTGTCATATACGTCAAAACCCATACATTCGTAGGGTAGGTATCTGCTCGGAAAATGTTTTTATATTGTGTTATGTGTTTCCTGGGGATATATTTTGGAAGTCAAACTTAATCAACTTCTAATTAGAAACTTAATTGAATTCATGTACGCGATGATATCCGAATGATAATATAATTAACATATTCCATTAGCTTTTGAACAAGCAAGCTACCATAAATTGGCCGCATACTGTATCACCTGACAGGCAACTGGCCAAATTGTTAAAAAAAATTAAAAATAAAGAGTTTATGAAATCAAAGTTCTAAATCATATTTTTGACTGTAAGTTTAATTATCAGAATTAAGACGTAGGTATGCAAGAAACCCCCACACCGGGGTTGAGTCGGGGACAGCGTGGTCCCCAGCTCCCGAGGAGGGCCAGAGCGAGAGGGATGGCCCTGGGTCAGCCGGGGTGCGAGGGATATGTCGCATGACAACCTCACCTTCGGCCTCACCCAGAGACGGCGTGCGGTTTAGTCGGTTCGAGTCCGACATAACCTACCCCTCCGGCTCCGGAGGGGTGGGTATCCGTAGGGATTTCCCGCATGTAAAAATAAAAGATATGTAAGAAACCCGTATACGCGTATAAACGCGTATAAGTCACCTTGGCCAATGTCACTAAATGGATAAGAAAAACCTGCACAGCTAATTCATTGACCATGTTTGTTTCTTTGTCTGCAGAATTTGTACTCCGGAATTGTTGTTGCTTACCTGTAACAAAAAAAAAGTGGTTAGACATTTTTTATATATTATATAGGACACATCAATTTGACTTCACCTCGCCTGATGGTCAGGCAAAGGCAAAGTCACAGTAAAGCGGGTCACCATTATATACTCGTACCATGTTAACAATAGCGGTACTCAGCTTGACGGCCTCATCAGATGCTAATTCACGCCCCGCTTAAAGGACTCGGGACTGTACGATGGCCGGACGACCTTTGTGAGATATGTTTATATTTATGTAGGTACAGTAGTGACATTAGTGACTGTTGTGCATTAGGTACCAAGTTCAATAACCGAGTAGGGTAACGTGCCATTAGGTTTTGTTAAAATTTCTTAATGCTAACTTTTTAACTCTTGCGTACCCTAATATACCATAATCTTAACGGGAATTAACGCGATCATGGTATAGGTGAGGCAAATCTACATAGTAGTATTGTGGGTTTCTTGTAGGAAGAGAAATAAAACAGGTTCTCAGACGATGAAAAATACTTATAGGTTTATTCCTTACCCACACACACGCACAGAAAGTGTACAAAAGAAGGGGAATATATTCACGGACAGAGAACACCAGTAGAACAGTCTAGTTGGTATCGCCAGAAATCAGTCTATAATTGCAAGCAAACTGTTTACCAAAAAAGGCGTATGAATCGATACAGTACAAGTTACGCGCGGCGGCGGTAGCGAGTACTACTCGCGAACGTGGGTGAATGCAGACTGTCCGTTGACAAATATATCTATACACTATCAAAAATTGATCTAATAATTATTGCAAGCCACCGATTAACGGTATCAGCCTGGTAATACTCTATACATCTTATCATCACGCTTCAAAATTCCCGGAAGGGGTAAGCAGACATAAATTTAAAACTTATACACAATTTTATTAAAAACTTATACACATAAATTTATTGAAAACTTATACACATAATTAAAAACATTACATCACAAGTACCGCTACAGTATGTACAGCAGTAGACCGTGACCGAGTTTGTCATGCACTTTTCGTTGCCCATTGGGAAGCCGACACAAATCGTGTTATAGGGACCCATTGCCATTGATATAAAGTCGAAAAAAGAGATACGGCCGTAGTTTTACTATAAAGTTCTATGTAATGGTACAAGCGGTCCTTTGCCGACTGTACGTTTACTTTTTTTTTCTTACGTTCGGAAAATTTCTACCGATACCCCCCCCCCCCTCCTCCGGAGCCGCTATGTCGGACTCGAACCGACTAAACCGCACGCCGTCTGTGGGTCGATGTGCTAGGCCGAAGGTGAGGTTGTCTCGCGACATATCCCTCGCACCCCGGCTGACCCAGGGCCATTCCGCTCGGTCTGGCCCTCCTCGATCGCGTAAATTCTCGTTACCAATCAATCAATCCACTGTTGTACATATGCCTCTTCCAATGCTTGCCATTTCGTCCGATCCTCCGCCTTCCATATCCAGTCCGGACGTACTGAAATTCTAGTAAACATTAATATAAATCATCTTAATATTCCTACACGGTGTCTGTAAAAATCCATTTGACAATAAACGACTCGACACTTAATAAATCAATCTCACTAATCTGCTAAAATAAAACCATATCGCTTGCTAACACTAAGATAGACACTATGTTTACAAGCTCGCTAACCACCTGTGGTCCACCTGTTGGTCTGTTTAAAATTTCAGTCGAAGGAACTGAAAGTATTAGCGTGAGCTTGCTTGTATCCGAATATTTACGAAACGGATTTAGATGCAACCGGTAGAAAAACTGATATATTTTCAAATAACTTTTTTTATAATTGAATGCTATTTTAAAGCAATTAGCATGCTAAGTTTTCAAATCGATTAAGATAGGTAAAAGTGAATCAAATTTTTGAGCTGTCGGTGTAGAAGACAAGAAAGAAATAGCCTTTGAACTTCCCACAGACAGCACAAAAACCCTCCAGTGACCTCAGACTAGCCTACTCACCGCCGGGACCGACCTCCTTCGCCCATGAGCGCGGGCCTGAGGGTGACGGGTGGAGCCGCTCGTCACCCTAGCAGAAGCAGGCCACGGAGGCGGCGCGCATCGTAAAAAACCCGGGCCGATTCGGAGACCGCGGGGTCCCCCCTCCCGAGGAGGGCCAGACCGAGAGGAATGGCCTGAGTCAGCCGGGGTGCGAGGGATATGTCGCGAGACAACCTCACCTTCGGCCTAGTACATCGACCCACAGACGGCGTGCGATTTAGTCGGTTCGAGTCCGACATAACCTCCCCCTTCGGCTCCGAAGGGAGGGGGGGGGGTATCCATGGGGGAAAAAAACACCGCCGGGAACACAACACGAGGTTATTATGGCCGCGGTATTCTGTAAGATGGAAGAGCTTCCCCAGTCAGACTGCTCAATTGGACGAAAATACCGTAGTTATAGTTATATACGATAGTACGAAACCTCCATCGGAAACCCCCCATCGGAGCCGGCAGGGGAGGATATGCCGGACTCGAACCGACAAAAACACACACCGTCTTGGGTCATCAATCGCCGAGGGTGGGTTTGCCCCTGGCATATTACTCACGCCCCAACTGATCCAGGGCCATCGAAGGCCCCCGTCGGGTGTGGGACTACTGTGCCCCATCGTGCCCCGGGTAGGGGAAGGTGCGCGCTTTACTCCTCGGCCTACTTCTGCTAGAGTGACAGATGGATCCACCTGTCATCCTCAGGCCCGCGCTCACGGAAGACGAAGGTCATTGAGCAACCTCCAATGCCCGGGTTGCATCTGCGCAACTATGCCAACCATTAACTAGCTTATGCTCGCGGCTCTGCCCCCGTGTGTGTCGGATAATATTGTTTATATACAAATTTTTGATTATGTTTAAATATTGAAATGTCTCTTGACTCAATCAAGCATAAACCGTTGAACAGATTAAGATTATAATCTGCACACAAATAAATCATTTTCTAGATTAACACCTATGTTACCTACTTGTGATCCTCGGAAAAATTATGAAGAACGGGAAATACACGACGCGAGCGCAACCGTGTGTGTCATCTAGTTATTACAGAAAGTTCATCTAAGTCCTCTGACATTATAAAATTATATTATATTTTTCTCAGAACAGTGTGTTCTCATGTGTAAACTGCCTTACCTGCTTTGATTATTCATTCATTCCAAATTCATTCAGTTAACGTCAACTTAGACATTCAGTCGATCATTCACCTGTTACTGTGTGTGTTCACCTCTTATTCACCTATTACTAACTATAATAATACAACATCGCTACGCTTACAGCAAGCAGTAATAAATGCACAGGGTCGAAATTTTTCAAATAAAAAAATATTTAATCAATTAGCCTAGCCTATCACTTCCATTTCGCATCCAGTCTATCACAACCATTTTTTTCAGGTCATCACTCCATCTGGCTGGGGGGCTCACCTTCCGTTTGCCTTCTCGCGGTCTCCAGACTAGGTCTCGTCTGCTTCAACGTCCATCGATCCAAAACTTCGATACGAATAAACAGCACCATTGAAAAGCCGCAATGAAATAAAACAGTAGACAATATTATTCAAGTCTATATCACGGTACGCTATATCTGCTGCTGCGATCTGACGTCGCCTACAAAATCGTACCTTCATACATTTACTTGGGTTTTGTTGTCATCGCACTCTTAATAATTTCCAACAAACAATTTAAACGAGTACACCTTCTTCAGCAACTTAATTATATTACACTTTATCTAACGTTATTTATCTCTGTATATGAGAATCATCCCATTTAGTTTCGACCACTGCCCGTGAGCCCGATCTAATCTAACTTCGGTACAATTACAACCCTGCTAACAAATCTAACCTACCTACCAGTCTATATACGTAGCCTATAAATGTTACGTCTGTAGCCAGATCTGTACCTTTGCAATTAGGAAGCTCTACAGTCCAAGAGTTGGTGGAAAATTTGAGTTACGATGTATTAGTAAAATGGGACTTTTGTTTTTAGTAACGTTTCCAATGACTTCATACACTTGGAATTTAGTTATGATGTAAATTAACGTTTTAAGTCTAGGCTATATCGATCTAGTTAATTAAGTTAAGTTAGATCTCGTCATTTAAGTTTAAAATCGCCATTTTTCACTTTATTTCCAAGCTAAACACTTATAGTATTAAAATTATACTAATTCAGGCTTTCTATTACTGTGTATCACATTCAAATAGATACATCTATTTTTACGTGATTGTGTAAGAAACACCATACAACTTCAAACATCCAAAAACACACCATACATTCACATTTATAATATAAGTAGAATAAATTCAATAAATAGTAAGTTAAAAGATTGAAATTAACTTATACGATTTAAATCAAACATAACCAATTAATCTCCTAACGCCGGTTTGCTGGTAGAAATTTCTTTTTAGAAATAAGCAGTACCAATGTGCCAATTTTTTAACATCCAATATACGTTCTATATGTATAATGTGTGCATGAATCTTAAATAAATAAAAAAAAATCTTTTTTCGTATAATAACTGCTACCGTTCTTTTCAACTTCCAATAAAATACTGTTTTCATTATCTCAAGTAGTCTAAATCACTGTCCTTCCATCCACCAGCTCTTACACTATAACTGTGATAGTGTTTCTTGTGTAGCAGGCAAGGACCGGGGACAAAGTGGTACAATTAGTAACGTGTCGCTATTTAAATCCACGCGGACATTCACCCGCATAGGTCACATTAATCAGATTAGAAAACCGATATTTTTATGCTTTGAAAATATCGGACGAAGCTGTGAAAGAGCTATTCATTAGATATACAAGCCTCGATATCACCGAAGCTGGATTCCTCAACTGCTATCTTTAATTGCTACTTTTTGTCATCTTATTTGCAGGGTGAACTGAAATTCATCTAGTGTGTTATAAAAGTGGTTATAAAAGTAAAGTCCTGTGACCCTAAATCAGCCAGGGCATGAGGGATATGCCAGAGGCAATCTCACCCTCGGCAATTGTTGATCCGAGAAGACGTATGGCGTAAGTCAGTTCGAGTCCGGTAACTACCCCCGCCGGCACCAACGGTGGGGATCCCCGCTGTAAAAAAATAATAAACTGAAATTTTTCTGCAACGAGAAATATTAGGTGACGCCTTTGGGTGAACGGGTCCTGCACCAGTCTTGGATTTCCTACGATAAATGTAGGTAATTATTTTCAGCCCGCCAATTGACTACATCCTAAGAAGCCAAGGTGAAATACAGATGATATAAACCACCATTTTAGATGCTGAGAATTCCAAAATAATGGTCCCTGCCTTGACGACCTTGATAGGATGCTTTTTACGCCCCGGTCAAATAACCCGAGATTCTATGAAGAGAGAAACACTGTGAAACATATGTGCAGGCAGATCATTCCACTTCTTTACCATGATAATGTAATAAAGTCTGAAAACGCTTGATTCGAGACAGTATTGTTTCTGCCGTATGTGGGTGGCACCGCAGAACGTTTCTCGTGGTGTGTGATTCATAAATCAAACCTAAGTTTTAATGTTATTTGTTTCATTCTCTAAAAAGTTATTCGGTACGAAAATAACTTAATGCTTTTTGTTATTTCTATATGCCCACTCATCACACTTTATTGCTTTGTATGTTTTAATATAGCACAATAAACAATAACAATTATAATCACAAAGTTTGTTTCGTATCTGTGCGCTGACAGTCCAACGGTTAATGAAAAACAAGGATGTTATATGAGATTTTGTAAACTTTAGACTTGTTTCGGCTAATGACGATTGTAAATTGTGAGAAGAATATATTGGAGTTTGTAGCAACGAACCATTTGGAACGAAAGCGGTAACAAGTAATCAGACTTATTTGTAAAATTTCAGAGTTGATCTGATTATTTAATTTTTATGGTATATAAGCTCGCGTATGACCACTATCTCACCTGTTGGTAAGTGACGATGTAGCCGACGACGACTGTCTAGACATGCAGAAGACCTTCGACTGTGTTACTCGCGCGGTTATCTGGTGGGCACTCCCAGAGTCTTACATTGACACCATCCAAGACATGTACCACGATTCCAGTTCCGTGGTTCGGTCCGCTGTTGGCAACACGAAAACCTTCCCCATTACACCAAGGATCCGTATTGAGTCTTTACCTTTTTAGCTTGGTATTGGACGTTTTGTCGGACAGCATCAGAAACTCACATGAGCAGCCTCCATTGTTATTCATGTATGCTGATAACATTGCGTTGATGGACGCGAACACGAGCAGATTGGTGCGACGTGTGAAAGTGTGGAAGGAGGCGCGTGAGAACAACGGTCTGAAACTAAACGTGGCGAAGGCAGAATACTTGGCGTTAAAGTTCAAAGAAGTGGTTGGAAATGAATGGCGCCACATGTGATCCTAAAATGCCAGTCAGGTTGAAGGGGCAGGTCTATAAGACGATCGTTAGGCCTGTCCTTTTACGGTTGTAAGGCGTGGCCGCCATTGGAGCAATACGAGCAAGAGCTGCGTGTCGCAGAGATGAAAATGCTGCGGTGGATGTGCGGAGGCACGCGTAAAGATCGCATGCAGCCTTCGTGTCCGTGACATCGCAGATAAAATGCAAAAGAGTCACCTTCGCTGGTGTGGCCACGTTCTGCGACAACAGCCAGGTTACGTGAGTAATAAATGCCTGGCAATAGTGCCCCCGCCGGTTCCCGGTATAAGGGGTAGGCCCTAGAAGTCCTGGCTTAGCGTCGTGGAGGGGACATGCGTGCAAATGATCTCACTTTCATGGACGCCGAAGATCGTGCGATATGGAGGAGGAAGAGCCGCAACGCAGACCCTGAGCTCTGCTTATATCTTGGCGTCGGATGCAATCCGGATAACTAAGTATGGAAATCTACATATTATAGGCAATCTGCAAATTGGCACTTTATTGTAATTATATTTAACAGGATATCACTACATAGTATAAAACAAAGTCGCTTTCTCTGTCCCTATATACCTTTGTATGCTTAAATCTTTAAAACTACGCAACGGATTTTGATGCGGATTTTTTAATAGATAGAGTGATTCAAGTGGAAGGTTTTTATGTGTAATACATGTTTAATATAGTAGAGGGTGTAGCGGGAACGGGATCTGACGCCACGCGGGCGGAAAAATATTGGCGGTACGAAGTTCGCCGGGTCAACTTAAATAAATTAATAATGGAAGTTCCCTATTTGTCGTATATTTTTTCTGTATGTATGCCATATTCTCCAAAATTCTCTGAAATTAAACGGAGAGCTAACTAAGCTTTTCTCGCTTACTTCCTGCTTTAAATATCTATAGTACGTTCACGTAAAAAAAATCTTTGTAAACGACTTCAAAAGACTACATGTAATATAAAATTCTCACTGCAATATTAGTAATGCAATATTAGTAATAAATAGAAAATACATGCAGGAGAGGATGAAGAGATGAATGAACCTCAATTTATATAGTTCACTAGCTGTTGCCCGTGACTCCACCCGCGTGCATATCGCTTATCCCATAGTATTGTAAATCTTAGCGCTGAGTCGAGGGATTCATCAGTCACGGTTAAAGGATTGATTGAACGCTTAAGCGCAATCTTGTCTCTATACTCGCCTCGCTTACCCTTGCCCTTCTCCCACTACCTCCTGTCCACTACCTCCTTTACCCTTCCCCCAACCACCGTTTATTCCTTACCTCACTCGTGCCCCAGAACTTTCTCACACACTTTCATTTTTTATTCGTGTCTGTCTTCTTTCTCTGAACTCTTCACTTTCATTTTCTGTGAGTGTGGTATGTGGTACATGGAATATATTGAAAATGTGCGGGTCCATGAAGAAATACCTCACGGATTCGAAGACGGCGGGCGTACATCGCTGAGCTGGCCGGTGTAACCTGGTTGAAACGTCAGGCAATTAAAGGTAGTGAAGTACCTATACCATGATCGCTTTAATTCAATGCGAGATTGGTTTGTTGACATTAATGATCACTGCTCCACTCCCTTTAGGAGTAGCGTGATATTATATTATAGCCTATGTGTTAATCGGATATAAAAACTATATTATTGTAAAGTTTCATTAAAATCCATTCAGTAGTTTATACGTGAAAGAGTAACTAACATTCATACATCCGTCCACCCATACTTACAAACTTTCGCGTTTATATATTTTTTTTATGCCACTTAGGTGGCAGACAAGAACACGGCCCACCTGATGGGAAGTGGTTTCCGTGGCCTATGGACGTTTGCAACACCAGGGTCGTCACAATCGTGCTACCGACCCTGTAGATACCTTCTAATACCCTTCTAGAATAATATTAGTAGGATAAATAGTCACGACTATCAGCTAGTCTTATTATATTTTTAATCCCGTTTTATGATTAGAACTGAGGACAGATTGCCATTGACAATTTGTAAATCTGACGATTCTTGTTAATTAAGGCCTAAGTATCTATTTTAGTTTGTTTTTGTGTGGTATAGTGGTAACTGGAATCTTGCCTCTATTTCCTTACACGTTGACTCATCGTTATTCAGTACTAAGCACCTCAGCCACGATACGTAAGCACGTATCAATATTCTATTGTAGTTCCGCCTCGTTTACACGAGTTATGATCACTGGCTCGTCCCGAATGAGCCACATTCGGCACAATTTGTGTAATGGTACGTACGAGCGTGTGTTAGTGTGGAATATCAAGTAGACTACTGCGGTAGTTTTGGGGATATTGGCATTTATTGGTAAATAAATTGTTTTGCATTGAACACTTTTGGATTTTTTTATCTCTGGCAATTAAAATGAAATGCCCACGGCGACATTCTAGTATCGCACCGCTCACCACTGGCAGGTAATTATTCCTCACGCGTTGCGACAGAAACTGTACGAACAGTCAGGTATGAAAGGAACTTCATCCTACGCACGCTTTTAAATCGTGGAATAGGTTTGTTGTGAGTTGTGGAATTGTGGAATAGGTTCCTTGTAAGAGGAGGCACATTGTAGTGTACAATATTGTCATTAGAATTTTCTACAGGGTCGGCTCCAAAAGGGGAGTCTATACAAAGAACTCGTCCTTAAATCTACTAGTGAGGTTGACTGAGTCCCGGGATTCATGATAGAGCCTCATACTCCCTCTTATTTATTATATTTACAATCTATTTCTTATAAATAACCAAGGCCCTATCTTACAACTGCCTGCTCGTCATATTCTTGGACCAAATCAGATTACCTATTCCTAATTACACCTTGTTACGCGCCATCATTGAATTACAAGTACCCGCGACACGCTGACACGTGTCGTGATTAGTGTGACGTGACGTAGGCCATAACAAGTGACGTCACATCGACGTTCAGCCCGTTGTGACATGTGAAACAAAAAAGGTTTTGATTGAACTGTGGGTAAAATTATGGAGATGGCTTCACAGCGGTTCGTGTTAATAGCTTAATTATTACGATCCCATATCAGAATTTGCGGTAGGTACAAAAATATTATGTATTATTTTTAGAAGGCAAGGTTGGAAGGTACAGCCGCCTGTTACCCCTTTACCCAAGCCACCGCGTGCCGTGGTAGCATGACGAATGACAACCCAGTGCCTCGCACTTCCCAGAGGAAGGCACTGCCGTTTTCGGTAAATTGGGGTCGAAACGGGCAGAGCCTCCATAGGGCCAGGCGGGCATGTTCTCCAAGCGCAAAGGTAGGCGGGTGCAGCCGCCTATTACCCCTTTACCCAAGCCGCCGTGTACCGTGGTGGCATGACGAATGAAAACCCCATGCTTCGCACATCCCAGAGGAAGGCACACATTGGAGCCGAGACGGAAAAGGTCCTCCAGAGGGCCAGGCTCAGGAGGGCAGTTCTCCAAACGCAAAGGTTGGCAAGTGCAGCAGGCTGTTACCACTTTACTAAGTCGCCGGATGTAAGAAAAATGCCTTATTAAGTAACTTAAAAACTTGATCCGAGATGGTGTGCGATTTTAGTAGATTTGGGAACCAATGGCCGATGAGAGTGCTACCCGTGGAGATACCCGCCCGAAGAAAGGCTGGTTCGATTGTTGAGATATAATATTTTTCAACACACTTGTTCTTAAACTGGCTCTAATTTCACCGCAATTAGGCCTATAATTGATTGAGATGAGATGAGATGAACGACGGGAATGCCGAGCCACCTATTATCCCCAACTGTGGTACTTTCATGTCTGAAATTAAAATCACACAACGGGTGGTCCGGCGGGAACTCAAGTCCCTGGATGTTCGGAAGTCGAGTGGGCCGGATGGTATACCGGCGATGGTGCTCAGGCACTGTGCCCCCGAATTGTGCCCAGTACTTACACGGCTTTTCGCGCTCTCTTACTCCGCAAGGCAAGTCCCAGCCTCGTGGAAGACTGCATTTGTGCATCCTGTGCCTAAGAAAGGCGACAGGACACACCCGTCCAATTACAGGCCTATTCCTATAACCTCCCTTCTCTCGAAGGTAATGGAGCGTGTGATTAATGCACAGCTCCTGGGATACCTTGAGGGAAACGACCTACTGAGCGACCGACAGTATGGCTTTCGCCACCGTCGCTCCACTGGTGACCTTCTTGTGTATCTCACACACCGATGGGCGCAAGCTATCGAGAGTCGGGGCGAGGCATTAGCGGTCAGCCTCGATATAGCAAAGGCCTTTGACCGGGTCTGGCACAGAGGTCTTCTTTCGAAGTTGCCACGCTACGGACTTCCCGAGGGACTTTGCGAATGGATTGCCAGCTTTTTGTCCAACAGAAGTATCCAAGCCGTCGTTGATGGCAGCTGCTCGGACCGCATGGACATAAACGCTGGTGTCCCACAAGGCTCCGTGTTGTCCCCGACGCTGTTTCTGCTGCATATCAATGACATGCTATCTGATGGATCTATTCATTGTTATGCGGACGACAGTACCGGGGATACGTGTTACACGGGTCGTGCAAATATCCCTCAATTCGAGGTGGAGAAGAGACGCGAACAACTTGTGTCTGAAATCGAGACTACTCTCTCGGGAGTATCCGATTGGGGTCGACTTAACCTAGTCCAATGATATTAATTTTATAAACCCCATTTATTGTAGCGCCGCAATTCCTGGGCACACCACTTTCCATCTCTTCGAGTATTGGGATCCTAGGTGTCGACATCTCAAGCGACGTTCAGTTCCGCAACCATTTGGAGGACAAGGTCAAGCTGGCCTCAAAGAAACTTGGAGTGCTCAACAGGGCGAAGCAGTACTTCACTGCGGGGCAACGACTTCTGCTTTATAAGGCACAAATTCGGCCCCACATGGAGTACTGCTGTCACCTTTTTGCCGGAGCGCCTGCATACCAGCTTGGCCCCTTCGACTCATTGCAAAGACGGGCGTTGAGGCTCGTCGACAATCCCATACTCACAGGTGATGTGGAACCTCTCAGCCTCAGAAGGGACTTTGCCTCGCTGTGTGTGTTCTACCGCCTATACAATGGTTTGTGCTCAGATGAATTGTTTGACATGATGCCCACCGCTGCATTCTATCATCGCACCACTCGCCATAGACAGGGAATTCATCCTCACACACTGCGACCGGAAATGGTGCGCACCGTGCGTTTTGAAAGGAACTTCATCCCACGCACGCTCAGGTTGTGGAATGAACTTCCTGCCGTGGTTTTCCCAAGCGACTACAATATGGGGTTCTTCAAGAAGGGTATTAGAAGGTATCTACAGGGTCGGTAGCACGATTGTGATGCCCCTGGTGTTGCAAACGTCCATAGGCCACGGTAACCACTTCCCATCAGGTGGGCCGTGTGCTTGTCTACCACCTAAGTGGCATAAAAAAAAAAAAAAAACCTATAATCAAACTGTGGATATTTGATTGTTAATTCACAAGTGAGTTACAGATTCTTTTTATTGGTTCAGTTGCTTTTTTCTTAAAAAAAAGTTTCGATACAATAGTAGTTTATGATACTGTTGCATAATAAGGGTTCTTATAACACGAGTGTGTATTAAAAAAACGAGCCGTAGGCGAGTTTTTTTATATTATCACACGAGTGTTATAAGACCAAGTTATGTACAGTGTCATACACTACTTTATCTACTCTCATACTATAATACATAAACTAATTTATTTTACAAACCAAACCAAACTTTGTTTAATTTAAATGTATAGAACAAAAAAAAAAAATATTCGCGCCAACGCACAAACTTCGATTGCGCATGCGTGTTTCTTTTTTTTTTCTTCCGAAATGGCGGATTCTTTTTTTAAAGTAGAGGTTCAGTCCAGATTGAGGTTGTATAGGTGTATCGTTATGATTAAAAAGTTATTTTATGATATAGGTGTCCATACAAGACCTGTATCGTAATAAAACTTTTTTTTTGGCCTGTGCGTAATGTTTGTCATAAGAGTTCTAATTTCAATTTTATAATCTTTGTATTATAGTATCAGAGTAGATAAAAATATAATGTATACCGCGACCATGGCTGGTGAAAAGTAGCCGAAACGTCGATCTAAAAATAAATAATAACAAATAAATCGTGATGGAATTCGTAAAGAAGTGGTTTTATTTCAATGAGTGATATTTACGATAATTTTAGAAAATATCACAAAAATATTGTTATAATTTTGAAATAATAGTTTTTTATTAATTGAAAATGCCTACAAATACCAGTTATGAAGAACTTAATTTATGTTGTACAACGTCCGATGTAACGTAATGAGATTGATGTGAAGTCCTTAACGTTGTGGAATGTTTACAATCTGAACCCTGCAAGGGTAAATGTCTATTTTAGTATTATATTATTCACAAGTGTAATGAAAAACGTCGTATGATACACGTGTGTTTTGTTGATTTCCATCTTCGGCTCTCTTTGACCCTCACCAAACAGCTCGGGTCTCAATGGCGCCTCAGCGGTAATCACTAACTTTACACACTTGTACCATAATGCACTATTAGATGTGTTTCCCGTTCCATAACTACATATTAAATATTATACACCTACAATACAGCTCACCTCATCTTATTTACTTATCACTCAAGCAAATATCATCCGCCATTCTAACAGATGGTTTAGTAAACCGCATGTTGACACGAGACACGGGAATCCAATTAATGCTATTTAGTACTGATTTGTAATTGTTGTAATGTTGGTTTTAGAGGGAATCAGGGGATCGTTATGTTGGCGGGTAAGATCACATAAACGATTACTTTCGTTTGTGAATGTAATAGTTGATTGTAGTGTAATGTGAACGGAGTGTAATGTTCGTCGAACACTGATCCTCTCATCCTCTAAATTGACGATGGGTGTACAAATGAACTTGTTGTATTTCTCATGTAGAAATCGATGCCATGAGTACAGTTAGCATCTGATCGATCTTGACGAAGAAAGTGCTCAAAATTATCTTAATGTCTTAGTTGCCCTTCCTTTTGAATGATTGTTCTTATATTTAGTACACACCTTTAGTTTGGACAATAATACAATTTTATCTACTCTGATACTATAATACAAAGGTTATAAAATTTAAATCAAAACTCTTTTGACAAACATTACGCAC
This sequence comes from Eilema caniola, assembly GCA_949126895.1. Classification (NCBI taxonomy): domain Eukaryota; kingdom Metazoa; phylum Arthropoda; class Insecta; order Lepidoptera; family Erebidae; genus Eilema; species Eilema caniola. The sequence goes on from OX421475.1 coordinate 1,690,350, forward strand.
AGGCTAAAAGAAAAGTTTTATTACGATACAGGTCTTTTATGGACACCTATACAACCTCCATCTGGACTGAACCTCTACTTTAAAAAAAGAATCTGCCGATAGGGACGAAAAAAAAGAAAAATGCATGCGCAATCGATGTTTGCTCCTTGGCGCCAACATTTTACATTTAAATTAAACAAAGTTTGGTTTTGTTTGTAAAATAAATTAGTTTATGTATTATAGTATGAGAGTAGATAAAGTAGTGTATGACACTGTACATAACTTGGCATTATAACACTCGTGTGATACTATAGAAAAACTCACCTACGACTCGTTTTTTTTAAACCCTTATTATGCAACAGTATCATAAACTACTATAAAATAAATCAATGAAGCAGTTTGATCTGCTTTTAATATGAGAGTTTCAATAGCATTTAGAGACTTTGTTATCAAGATCACTATGACACTGGCTGTACAACATAGTGGTTGAGTTGCTATCGAACCGAATATAATCCATAAAATTTCAGCTCAATCGAAAACCGGGAAGTGGATCAAATTTAACTTGCAAGATTTAATTATAGACAACGAAACAGGTGACACCAAATAAAATCTTGTAAAAAGGCGTGAGGTTCTTACAACAATCATCATTGCGGTATTAATAATTAATTAAATGTCAAATCTACATTCATATATTCACGCCTATATATCCCCGAACTGTAGGCAGAGGTGTATTAAGACCCACATTTCAGCAACTATGATTTTCGATCCCACGTAATAGGGGGAGTCTATTGCGGACACTCCTTCATGAGAGTAATTCAATGTCATCCAAATAAGTAATGACATTATTAGATGTTGTAGGTAGGTAAGTTACATTCACCCAGTTGTAAAATTAAATTAGTGTCCAAGAATAGCACCTGCCAAAAATTTTGATAGGTGCTGTTCATGGACATAGCTAGGTGGTCTAAATGGACTACTCCACATTTGTTAGTCCCAGGTAAAGTAAATACAAGCCTGTCTTAAATATACGTTATTACACACTCCCTACATAATTAGAACTACTCATTTTTCACCCTGAAGGTCCTAAGATATACGAAAATAGCTAAGCCGCTGTGACCTCACGACATATTAATACTCCCATAAAATTTGAAACTGTACACTCCCTTTCTTACTGGGTCTCCGTAATTTCCATAACAAAGCACTCGCCAACCCGACCAAAAGGGAAGGTCGCTAATTGCGCCATATTTCATTCACACGGCTGACATCACAATTTTGCAGGGTTAATTGGAATATACGGTGAGCTCTTTATTTCACAGTCTTAGTGTTGAAGGACTGTTTATTCAGTAATTAATGTCCGCTGAGCTTTATTTTTATTTTACTTTTTTTAATGAGAAAGTAAGCTAGGTACTACGTCATAGGGCTTCGAGAGCTTTCGTATCTATGTAATTTCGAGAGATAAATTAGATGGTTCAGGTTTTATTCCTTTTTCGTACCTTAATAAATGTCACGTTTATTATTGTTTCTAAACAGTCGCAAAGGGTTTGTATTAACACGATTCTTATCGGCTTTTGTATGTATTGTGAATCATGACATGATTCACAATACATACATAAGCCGATTTGTGATAAGCGTTGAAAATGTAATAATATTATGAAAGTGCCAAAAATATATGCAGGTCGGTTAGTAAATAATAATTCCTAACGTAGAATATACTGCTTCCGGGCTGTTTGGCCGTGGTCCATGTGAAACTTGCGTTCCAGATGTCAATCGCAGTGATCGACGAAACGTTCTACATACAACGCCGGCCGTGAAAACCTGAAGACTTATAATAATTCCTAACGTTTACTTGAATTGTTTTAGTTAGTTTTCTGACAAAGCGATAGCTTAAAATATTTTTTATACCACTTAGGTGGCGGACAAGCACACGGCCCACCTGATGGAAAGTGGTTACCGTGGCCTATGGATGTGTGCAACACCTGGGGCGCCACACTCGCGCTACCGACCCTGTTAGAACAGAGAGTTTCTGTGCCGTCAGTGTAGAAGATAAAGCAGGACAAGCCTTAGGTCTTCTTGCTGACAGTACAAAAATTCTTCAGTGAGCTCTTGCTACATTTGATTTGACGGCGTTGTACGTTCAGGACAAACGAGTGCAACTTTTGTAAAACATAACACATACATTAGTTATTAAAACGGCGGTTTTCTTTAAGATCAATGTAGCGCAACTTCTGAACGTTGTAATATTATTTATAATGTGGCGTTAAGATTAGTACTGACATTTTTGTATAGAAACTATCGTGAGCCATTTTTCATTCGATAAATTTATTACGGCTATACTCACGTCACTAGTCAGGATGCGCCCGACTTGTTTCGGACCCGACCGGAGTCCTTAATTATGAGCAGAGCATCCAGGCACTGACATCTGTACGACAGCTACCTCTGGTGCCATTTTTGTTCCGTATAGTCAGTCTTACGATATGAATAGAAGCCTATCTCAAATCTATAGTCGACCCAATAGCGTACGGGAGTTTCCAGTAGTACCATTGTCAAGTTCCAGTTAACTACTTGAAGAAAAATATGTCAGTAGTTTCAAAATGAAGTTAGACAATGGCACCACGGGGATCTCCCCTGCTTGAGAGCCGATAGCCGGTGTTAGTATATACTTTACCAAACTTTGGATCAGATTGCAACAATCGTGGTCCACTTAGGAGTTACCTCCGAGTATTGCAAGTTTCGCCAAATATTCGCACTCGGTCTTAACCCATATATGCGCGGAACTTTTTTTGGCACCGATTTTTATGATTTTCACACATGGCGTTCATTATTGACCCAAAACAACAGCTGTAGTGTTGATTTTTAATATTTAGTTCTGAAAGAAGGTTTTTTTCAGTGGGTCGAAATCTACCCCTTGCTCATATATGATCATAAAGTACTATGGAGAGAGTGAATAATTGAAATTAAACATCATTTATTGCAAATCAGTCTTTATTATTAACTTAATAGGTTTTGCCAGGCCCATATGTAATAAGGGACTCTGATATCATAGTTTAATTAACAGATAATAACATAATAATCATCATGCTTACAAAAAGAATTCAGGAAAACATTTCTCATGTAGATTTAGACCACACTTGCTGCACATTTTAATAGTTTTATTTTTACACACAAGGCACATCTTCTCCTGATCAGTGCAGATTGAATAATGTGCTGAGTTGTATGCTTTCTCACAGAAAGAGGTACATGCGTCTTCACTTGACCATGGACCATGGGTCCTGGACGATTTGGAGGTACCATATTTCTGAAGCAGCGTCCTAGCAATAGATCGACGGAAGTTCAGTGTATCAACATTTGCCCCGTATGATCTTGCGAGTAATGTAGCGTTATTGACTGCGATGTTAATTAACCACATCAAAATGGGGATGTACCACTTTTTCCCTTTGATAGCAATTCGATAAATTCCGAAATTGGCATTCAGTATGTCTATACCCCCCATAAATTGATTGTACTGATGAAAAAGATTTGGTTGGTCAATGGATCAATTTTCTGTTTAGTAGCCACTGAATATTGGCGAGCTTTTTGAATGGGGTTTACTGTTACACTGCTTTCCACGACGCATTGGTTGTATAGGCAACTCATCATCGGCTCGAGCAGTTGTTTCAGCTGAGGAAAAATCTTTGTCAGGCCGACTCCGTAACTGGGTTCGTCATCTGGGTTCAGATGTTGTAGGAGCATGTGCCCTAATTGAGGAAGAAGTACTAGGACTGACCTATTGATGGTTGTATTGTCAACATTGCCATCACGTAGAACCATGACCATTTCCGCCGAAGTAAGTAATTGGTTTCGATTCAGCTTGTTTATATCAGAACAGTCTTCTTCTCCGGAGTCACCATCTGAGTCTATGCCGTTGCCAGGGGGATCAATGTAAACATCGATGCCCTGGACATCTTCATCAGTATCTAAGTTCTCCAGGACTTCAATTATTTCATTTACATTGAGCACTTGCCGAGACCTGAAAAATAAAATTTCAAAAACTTCAAGCATGGTATAAGGGCAAGGGGTCGTTTGCGACTCACGAAAATATTTCAATCGATTTCGATAAGAAAATGAAATATTATCTCTAATCTGTAATTAATATGCTCGTATACACACATTCAACTTACTATAAAACAATTTTGACTATAAAAAACAATAAACACTCGAAATACTTACATTTCTGTGTGCACAACTGGAATTTTTTTCGAACAGTTTTCTTGTCTATACTTGCTTTATGAATTAGGAGTGGAAGTTGCGCCAAAGTAATAATTGTGCTGTTTCGTATGTTAACTTAGTTCTTTATACTCGCAATATATGGCGCTAAAACACATAATAGAACAAGTGCTCACGAGCTAGTCGTATTTTAAGTGAGTTAGTACCAGAGGCACGAAAACGACCCAAAATGCATATATGGGTTAATGAGTTTTGTTCGTATGCTTGGGTCCTTATGCTGGCTGTATAAGTTGGGCCAACGTTGGTCAATATGTGTCGCAGTATATACGAATAATTACACACATTCAGTTGATAATATTGGAGCATGTTGGACAATTTTTGTGTTCTTGCGCTTTGAACCAGTGAATATATTGATAGCTGGTTTACACGTAAATTATCAATGATTCAATTGGCTCACTGCAGTCCACTGCTGGACATAGACCTCTCCCAATGTGCGCCATTTCATTCGATCCTCCTTTGATTATATTTTAAGTTAATTCATTTATTATTTGGGAAATGTTATACAACTATAATAACCAATATCGATTAGTGATCAACGGGATTAAACATTTAAATTTATATTTATCATACTTTAAGCTAGAATCATCAAAATGTCAAATGTCAAATGTCAAATAATATAATATAAAATACATAATACAATATACAATTTAGTCAATAAATTAATAATTAATCAAATAACTCGCTCCTGACCGTTCCCGGCGCAAAAGTACCCATCACACTCGCCGCGTTGCCACACTAGATTGCGATGGCCAGCCTTTGCATTAGGAACGCTCTGGAGTGAGAGTCACCAGTTGTCTCTATGAGCTTCTTTCCGACTTCTTTTATGAAGATTTTGGCCTCCCTACTCCAACACCCCAAGGTCTCCATCGCTATCGGCACAAATTGGTACAATGGCTTTAACTCGGCATCATGAGTGCACCATACCATACGGTACGAATAAGCATAGAACTAGAAAGGAGATAGGACACGACGGTATTTCCGTCTAATTGAGCAGTCCGAATGTAGAAGTACCTCCGCCCTACAGAATACCGCGGCCATAACAACCTCGTGTTGTGTTCCCGGCGGTGAGTAAGGAAGCCAGAGCTCAAGTTTTTGCACTGTCAGTGAAAAGACAAAAGGCTATTCCTGCTTTGTTTTCTACACTGACGGAACTGAAACTCTGAGGTTACAGGGTCGGCAGCACGAGTGTCACTTTACCTGGTATTGTACACATCCATAGGCCACGGTAACCACTTTCCATCAGGTGGGCCGTAGGTTTTTTGCCACGTCAGTAGTATAAAAAAAACTTACTAGCCGTTACTCATGACCCCGCCTGCGCAGACTTCTTATCCCGCTAACGCGATGATTACAAAAGCCTATAAGACTCACAAATAAGGTGGCTTTGTAATGGTAAAAGAATTTTCAAAATCGATTAATTTCCACAACGGTACTAACTCAAAAACTTTATCTCTATCTGTATATTCATCACTCTTAACACAGCTTATGACCGCCATTTAACTGTCCACTTATTCTATAAAGGACATCAATTTAAACTATATCAAATTTTAATTAACCTCTCCATGTCGACAAAGAGTTAATGACGTCACATTTGTCATCTCTAACTGTCGTCGTGAGCACGCTGTTCAAATAACTAACTACCTACCTGTTGGATGGCAATTCATTTAAATGTAACATGGATTTCATTAAATGTAATATGATTTTGTAACTGTTGAAAGTAAATCTGTCTTTCAGTTTATAGCGCTTTTCGCCTAAACCACTAAACCGTAATACATAGAATTTAGTACAGAGATAGATTAGACCTTGGGAAAGGACACATTATTTGTTTAGTGACGATAATCGACATCCTCAGGGTTGGAGCTTCGGGCAACAGCTAGTCTCTCATCTTCATCTTAGCGTTTATCCACTTTTCTTTTACGTGCGGGAAATCCCCACGGATACCCACCTCTCCGGAGCCGGAGGGGGAGGCTATATCGGACTCGAACCGATTAAACCGCATGCCGTCTCTAGGTCGTAGTGCTAGGCCGAAGGTGAGGTTGTCATGCGACATATCCCTCGCACTGCGGCTGACCCAGGGCCATCCTTCTCGGTCTGGCCCTCCTCGGGTTTACCAATGTAACTGCGGATTTGGCTAGTCTCTCTCTCTCTTCGTCTTAGCGTTAATCCCAGTCACATTCAACGCTTTCATCTCGGCATCTGAGATCTGCTTCACCAGTCTAACTTGTGGATTTGACTTAACTTCAATATTTTTGGCTAGTCTATCGATCTATAATACGTATGCTTTTTGTATTCGAACATGTAAAGGCCGTAACCCCGCTTAACAAATTCTAACTAGCTTAGTAAGTGTTCTAGACTGGGATAAAGAGTTAATCCAATAGATCCGAATTTAGGATAAGGCGCTCTATGTAAAATCCAATTATTCTCACCTTTTATTAACTGCGAATAAAGGCCTTATACGATGCTACCGAATTTGGTCCTTTATTGAAAAGGTATCTGTGGATGAAGGCGACTATTTGTTATACCATTTTTTTTATGTAGATAACAATATTGTATCATCATCGTATTTACTCACTTTACTTCGAAGCCTAGAATCTGTTTACTCCTTGCTTTCAAGAGACATTCCAACCCTGAGATGAAAACCTGCATCAGGCACGTTTGTCAACCAGCGGGTAAGGTTGGCTGAACCCTGGAGTCCTTGGAAGACCCCATATATACTTTTTTAGGAATTCTCGGGAAAATTAGCATGAGTGCTATTTAAAACCATAAATCTCTTGGGCATATAGACCTGCAACCAGCTTACGAAAACTTTTTGTATTATTCTGTCCTGCGAACCCGTGAGTGGCCGCTGGTATTGAAAACAAAATAACACACCAACATCAATCAATCAATTAGCCCACTGCAGTCCACTGCTGGACATAGGCCTCTCCTAATATGTATTTTTTATTTTATTCAAGCATTATATTACTAACTTTTTCCCGCGGCCCCGCCCGCGTGGAAATTGACTATCGCGACCAAACATAGCCTATGTCCTTTCTTAAGGTCTAATCTACTTCTATACTAAATTTCATCAAAATCGGTTCAGTGGTTTAGGCGTGAAAGATGGACAAACAAACACACACATACACTTTCCCATTAATAATATTTATTAGTATTGATAAAAACAAAACCTCCGAAACCGATACATGTATACCCAACACAAGCCATTGTCAATACTACTATACGTGATGAGTAATGTAACTTTGGGCGTGTCGCGCGTTTCAGTCGCACGCTCAGTCGCAACAGTTATGCCTACCTTTACTTGACATAATTAATTCGATTACTCCGAAGCATTATGTGTGTGACAGGGGCCCGCGTGATAAGGGTCAACTTTTCATGAACTTCGCCTTTGTTTATATACGTAATTGTCGATATATCTAAAAATATTTTTTGTACGACGATTTGGGGTAATTAATCTGAATACTTACGCTTTGGAGTATTTTTGGAATTTCTATTCTTGTATTTACGATATATTCGTACACACTAAATGATTATGTATTATTTAATAATAACACGAACTTATTCTTCTTCATTCGAGCTTCAATCATGAGATGCATGAGTCCCTATTAACATCTTTGGAGCCCAAGAAAACCCCTCTTGCCGGTTCACCTTACCAAACGACAGAAGAGACTTTGAGACGCAGGCTTTCCCTTTTAGGGTTAGGGGTCAGTTGGCAGATAAATAAAATAGTTATAGATGCGTAAGTCGAAAAGTGGGCTCCTGGCAGAAGTTTAGCTCACAGATGCAATCGGAATCAACGTCTTTCTAAGCTTGCCACCGTGAAACACAGCTGAGAATTATCCTCGATGTGGTTTTCCCAAGCATCTACAATTATTTTTTATATCTCATAGGCGACAGAAAAGCACACGGTCCACATATCTTAGTCTATGGACGTGTGCAACACCAGGGGAGTCACACTCGTAAGAGCACAGATAGATCTGTACCGTCAGTTTAGAAGACAAAGCCGGAGGTGCCTTGGGTCTTCCCACGGACAGCACAAAAATTCCTTATGGAGGACATTAAAATGTTTTTAGCAGCATGAACGTGATCACTTCCCATTTTAGGTGGGCCATGTGCTTGTCTGTCTAGGTGACAGTGATATAAAAATTAAATAAAGGAGACGCAAACCATTACATACATTCCTGGGCCAAGAATGTAACAAGATAAAAATGGCATCAATTAATAAATATAGATTTACCAGTCCCTTTTTGAAAATTGCGTAGGTTTTGACAATCTGAGATCACAGTTATTAGCGGTTTAGTAAATGTGGGGTTATATTCCAAAAAGATCTGAGGTTTTCAAGCACTAATTGGTATTGTATTTAGTCAGGAATGTTTTAAAAGCCATATTATGAATGAGTACTCATGGCCTTATGAGATAACAGGAAAGATTTTATCGAATGGTCAGCCAGAATAAAAAAAGACATTATAGTGATACACAGTTTATTCAACTTCTATTACTAAAATATCGTCTCATAATTGTGCAGGTGGAACAATATCCACTGTATCTTAAACTCTCTTCTTCATTTAGCTCCGCTCCAAAATTGAGAATTTAGCTGATTTTTGTATTTTGAAATAAAAAAAATATGTCAATTTTTTTAAACCACATCTCAAATTATTACATTTAGGCCCAAATTTTCCATCTCCATTATATTTAACTAATATTTAACCACAATAAATTATATCAAAACTGTATTCTCCGTCTTAAAATTAATTAAAGTCAAACAATTTATGTAATATATCTCCTTTATACTGCCAAGATGTTTCAATTCTTCTGTTTACCTCTTAAAGTATTTGCTACAATTTATCACGTATTTAAATAAAATTAATGTGTACCAAACCCGCGTCGCCGTCTGTCATCTATAAAATTAAAGCTCGTATTAGTTTAAAGATGTTTTTCAATTGAAATGCGTAGGCCTACAGCTGGGAACATCTTTGTGTTGAAATAAAGTTTTTTAACGGATTATATCACGATATATTTAGTACTAGCTTTTACTCGCGGCTCCACTTGTGTGGATGTCGGTTATCGCAACTAAACAGAGCCTTTGTCCTTTCTCAAAGTCCAACCTACCGTTATACCATATTTCATAAACATCGGTTCAGGAGTGAAAGACGAGCAAACAGATAGATACACTTTACGATTTTTTTTTGTTCTAGTATACATTAGGATACAGGTTTACTAAAGATGGTAGTTGTCACATAGTTAGAAGTGTAAGGTATTGTGTATTGTTATAAAAAAAGTTTGTATAAAGTTTAATCTATATAGAAGCGATACGGCACGGTTGAGGAGTGGTAATCGTACCGTCTCCAATAATTATCTACATTGACTTTCATGTAGATACCTACCTTTTTTTCTCCATCCCCACGGATATACCCCCCCCCCCCATCCGGAGCCGGAGGAGGAGGTTATGTCGGATTCGAACCGACTAATCCGCACGCCGTCTGTGGGTCGTAGTGCTAGGCCAAATGCCAGGTTGTCAGGCGACATATCCCTCGCACCCCGGCTGACCCAGGTCCATCCCTCTCGGTCTGGCCCTCCTCGGGAGAGGATACCACGAGGCCTCCGACTCGCCCCTGGTATAGGGAGGCGCGCATCGGCCTGCTTTTGCTAGGGTGACGGGCGGGCACCCGTCGCCCTCAGGCCCGCGTACCTATACTACAAGATTTACTTACGAAACAAAAAAAATTGTATCGCGAAGACTACTAATCGAAGAGCAATAAGGCACCACTTTTAGTGGTAATTCATATAGTTCGTTCCCAAGGCGTGTTGGCTTATCCAGGCGCGGAACGGCCAGTCATTAGAACAGGCCAAGCTTAAGAAAATAACGTAGATGATGATTATATCATTAATACTACTAATAAAACGCACAGTACGTCGAATCTACCCGTAAGGTACTCGTAATTTGATCTGAGTCATAAATTAAGAAATTTCCATTCTAATTGTTCCCTCTTTAAATATTTAACGAATTTTACTTTTTAGTATATTTAATTTTATTTCTCATTCATTAGCAGAATGTCTCGGTACTGCACATAAAATTTCACCCTCGTATTTTAGGTAAATGTCACATAATTTTGCTCTTTACAAATTCTCGGTAGGCGCACAGTTTGCAGCAGATTTTTGTAGTTCAGTGCCTACTTTAATTTTTCTTACCTTTTTTAAGATCTTGTAGGGAAAGTAGGTACATTACCGTTTACGTAATTACATATTTATTTATTCAATGATTAATTATAAACCTTTTTATTAATTAAACTAAAACTAACGTAAAAAGCTTACTTATTCCGATTTAAAGTCGCTCCGATGAATGTACACAACGATGTAAGGATACCCCAAGTATTACATTTACAGAGCTTACAGATAGTTTTAAGGCAAATGTGTCGTCGTAAGGAGGTCTCAAGTTCCATTCGTGTGTTATTTCTACTCAGAGATTCTTAGTAGCAACACGTAATCCTGCTGAAGCACCCGATTAACGGTATGAGGTTCACTTCCCATTGTGTGCGATCGAAAAATAAAATTGACAAAATCTTAGTCTAAATATAATATGATACCTACGAGAATCTATGAAATCTCTTTTTACGGTTTCTATAGCGATTTATTTGTTATTATTTAACTGCGAACATAGCAGCTGTAAAGTAGCCAAAACGTCGGTCTAAAATTAAATAATAACAAATAAATCGCAATAGAATCCTTAAAAAGTGGTTTTATTTCAATAAGTCTAAATATCTATCAAGCAACCCTTTGGGAATAAAAAAAGACGGGTTGCGGCGAAAGTGAAAACTTTTTCTTTCTGTCTCTATATACAAAGAAAAAGATAAAAAGAATACACCATACCATACCTATAATATAGCGCCAATCATAGAACCTATCACTATTTTTTTGTCAGAAGAAATTAATGAATATTGCAGAAAAAATAATCACAGAAAGTAATAAATTACAAAAAGAAAAAAATATCACAAAACGTGCCAGATGCTCAGGTTCGAACTCGGTAGTATCTGAAACCATAATGACTTATAGTCGAAGCGTTTACCGCAAAGCTACGAAGCTTCTTAACGCATCTAACAAAATAAACAATCTGTAGCTGCTGTAATGTTGTATGACGTCAGTCGTCGGTTACAGTTCAAAGGTCAAGTTAACACTTGAAGTTTTCACTTCAAAAATGCTTTAAATGAATTTATACATTAATAAATATTTATAGACGTTGATTTTAAATTGTTTCTTCAAAATAAGTCATAAATTATTTGCTGTCCTAGACGTGTGTGGACAACTGGACACTTTCTGTTTCTTCTCTTATCATTCACATATTATGTTCGTGTGTAGTCCATGAATATTTCCCTAAATTCGGGACACAAATTGTTTGCTTCAAGAGAATATGTCTCAAGATACCTTCAACACAAAATGACTGTCTTTCATTGCTTATTTATTTAAATTAGCTATAATTAGAGGAGCCGATTCGGCTTCGCAAGTTATTTATTGGGTGCACGCGATAATTTCAGTAGAACGACATTTTTATGCAGAATTGCTAATTCTATTCTGCAAGACTCTCTTGTAATAGGCAGATTGCAGAAAGCACAGCAAAGCCCACACTTTACTTTTAAAATTATGCTCAGTTAAGTAAGTGTATAACTAAGTCGCAGGCAAGCACACGGCCCACCTGCTGAGAAGTGGTTATCGTAGCCTATTTACATGTGCAACACCAGAGATGTTACACTCGCGCTTCCGACCCTGTTGAAACATTCAAATACTTCTTAAAGAACCCCATATTTTAGTCGCTTGGAGTTTTCAAGTTAATAATAACTATCACATAACAAACTCGATCCACCAACAATTACCTGCTTTTGTTACCCCTGTATTAAAGAAGGGAAATAAATCGGAAGTCGTAAACTATCGCCCCATATCTAAAATGTGCCTATTCTCTGAAATACTCGAAAAAGTGGTATATACTGATGTTTATGCGGCAGTTAAGAGTAGTTTTGGTGATGAACAACACGGATTTCTTAGAAATCGCTCCACCACATCTAACTTAGTTCTCTCGCATGACTTCGTGTCAGATGCTATGGAGCACGGCGCGCAGGTGAATGTAATATACACCGACTATAGTAAGTGATTTGACAGAATAGATCACAGGCTGTTATTACAAAAATTACTGGCAGCGGGAATACATGGTGACTTGTATCGGTGGTTTACCTCATATATAGAAAATCGGATACAGGCGGTGGTGCTGCAGGGTTACACGTCTGCCTGGACTTCCATCCCCTCAGGCGTCCCACAGGGGTCTATTCTGGGACCTCTTTTGTTTATACTTTTTATCGCTGACATCAATAGTTGCTTCAAACATTCAAACATCCTGCTTTACGCGGATGATATGAAAATTCACAAAAAAGTGGAGAACGCATCTGATACATACGAATTACAGGCAGACCTTAACAGATTTGACACATATTGCATCCACAACAGGCTCCAGCTGAATGTATCAAAGTGCTATCACATCATATTCTCTCGTAAAAAGTCCACAATTGGTTCGGGATACACACTTGGTAACCAACTTATCAACAGGGTCGATAGTGTTCGAGATCTAGGAATCATACAAGACAGTAAGCTAAGTTACGACCGGCACATAGATCACATAGTTAGTAAAGCGTCAAAAGCTCTGGGTTTTATAATGCGAACAGCAGCTGATTTCCGTACCATCAAACCGGTGAAAGTGATGTATTGTTCTTTTGTTCGCAGTAACTTGGAACATGGCTCCCAAGTCTGGAACCCTCAATACGAAGACTCCAAGTCACGTATTGAGGGTATTCAGAGAAAGTTTCTTCGTTAATTGGACTATAAGACACAGCAATATTCACGTGATTACAGTCATCGTTGCAGACGATACCACTTCCTCCCACTTGAACGTAGGCGCTATATAAGTGACATATGTTTTCTAACAAACATTGCAAATGGTACAATTGACTCAACCGAGCTACTATCAAAAATAGGATTACGTACAAACCAACTTGGGCTTAGGCGGCGACCGTTGCTCAATGTACCATTTGCGACCACCAATTACAGGCGCAACTCCTTTGCGCTGCGGAGTGCACGCAGCTTCAATGAACTTCCCGATTCATTGCAATACGATCTTTTCAGCACTGAGGCCGGCAGAGTGAGGCAGCTTTTAGCAAAACCTTTCTTTGTTGATGATGCGGGTGGCGCCACTCAAACAGTTGGATGAGTGTAATGTTTATCAATCTCTTACCTTAAGATTTGCATACAAGACAAACTACGATTCTAAGCTCCTATAGCGTAAACACCTTGGAAGTAGTGCACATTACCATCTATCGTATTCGTTGTTATCGTATATTGTTATTTAGCTATGGAGGCTTGTTGTTAGCAATATTGATACACATTGTTGTTAGTATAATTTTTTTATTAGTCTGTAAGCCTACTTCAAAAGTAAATAAATAAATAAAATAAAATTAGCATAAATGAGGCGACCACATAAATTAATGACGTCATACTTGCAGTCACAAAGTATCAAAAACGCAAATCTCTAACACTGAGTAATGTTTTTAATTGAAAATTATACAAACAATAGGGTGTCAAGTGCAGATATTTAAGAAAACGAAAGATAAAAGATAAGGGATCTTTCAGAAGCTGAAAAGGAATTCCAACAAAGGAATGAATGAGGAACGCCCTGGATGGCAGGGCTGCCGGCTGGACACGTACGGAATTTGTGGCGGTGAGATTTGGAATTTATAACTTTAGTACTTATGTTTAAAGATAGCAGTCTGGTCTGATGCATTATTATGATTCGGTAACAATAACAGTAATGTTGGTAAGAACGCTATCCTTGTCAGTAACGTTCTTAATAACTTACTTAAATTAAAATAACAAAATTTAAATAAATTAGTGTATCAATGAGGTGAAACTCTCTGTTCTAATAGGATCTGTGACGCCCTTGGTTATGCACATGTCTATAGGCCACGGTAACCACTTTCCATCAGGTGGGCCGAGTGCTGTCTGCCACCTACGTGGTATAAAACAAAAAGATTCCATAATCTTCCACTGAACTGACTGAAAGAAGAGCATACACAGCTTGATCAGTCAGCCCTGTGAATCACCCTATGATCACAGCAAATCTGACAGCAAAATTTTCGCTTGGGTCCGAAAAAATCTTTGTTTGTTCCGTCACTTAAAGCCTATCTTACGTTAATTCAAGTGAGCAATTTTATTGTTGTTATCAGTATTAATTCGACCCAGAACTTTATCCAACATTGCAGCACAATATCTACTACTGCAACATCGACGCAGCAAGTCAAATACCTAACATAGAATGTGTATCAACTGCCAGCCCTGTGGGCCGTGCAATCAAACCACGCATCCGTTCGGAAGAAACCATTTAAGATATATTACGTGATTCCCACACAATAGACTAGTTTTAACTTTGATCTAAGTGCACACCACTTCGGACCTACGATTTGTCCTTGAACATTCTATTGAGAGTGTGGTATTACTTCTGTGAAAGTATTTTCAAAAGTCTTTCTATTGTAAGTTCGTGATTCCTTTTAATATATTTTGCACAGCTTGCGATTATTTCGATTTCATTTTTATTATGCTCTGCGAGGGATTTTAAGGGAGTGAGGGCGTTGCAGGATTTCCGTTCAAATTTGGAACGCTACCGGTGCGCGTCGCTTAGAAAATAAAACTGATGAAATACGTTGTTTTTGTTTCGAAATGATTCGTTGATATTCGAAATTCAAATTACGATTTGAAATCCTTCTAGAATATTAGGCAGGAACGAATTTTGAGTTTCGAATTTGGAACAGGACTGTGACAGGATGTAAATAATTTTGGAAATAAATAAATAAATGAAGGATTGTAATTATTAAAAATGAAACTTTTGTTCGTTGATCATTTTAAATTCAAATTATAACATTGACCTAGTAAGTAGCATACATACATACGTACATCAGTTTGTATTTCAATGTCCTATTCCTTAATTTTTATGAAAGCCACTGCTGTTTAATACACATACAGTAAGTTCCGATGTAAATAAAAGGTTCGCTTGCGTCCGCAAAAAAAATTGTCTGTTCCCTCCCTGAAAGCCTATCGTGATTACGTTAATTCTAGTTATTTTTTTATCAGTATTAATCCAACCCAGATAAACGTATTTTATATTAAGACGCATTGCATACCTCATTTTTTCACAATACTTCTTCGTTTCTGAATTCTGAAAAGCAAGATTCGGTAGCTTAGTGGTTAAGGAGTCGGCCTCACAATCGAGAGGTCTCGGGTTCGAATCCTGGTCATTACACTACCAACGTGAACCCACTCCTAGCACAAGCAATTTAGCTTAGTTGGAGGGGTTAGAGGGAATATTAGTAATTTCGATAATATCGGTTGCTAATATTCTTTAAAAAAAAAAAAAAAAAATCTTATTTCGTCGTCCAGAAATTTTACAATTTAAAACTGAACATAGAATCTAACAGAGGCACTATCATCTACACATTCTAAACAAGCATGTCCTATTTATTATACACTTTAGTATCTACTAGACAAACATGTCCCAAGTCCCAATACTGGTCTTACCCACACCCTTCCATACCCAACTCATTATCAAAATGAAGGTTTACCTGTCAATGAATGGATTCCATTGTATCGTTTCAAACAATAGAATTACATTCTATTATTTGGTACTGAATTAACAAGTTACCGATACAAGTAGCTATGGAAACCGCAAGTTTTGATTGGAAACGTGTATAGGATTCAGAGTCATGGTAAACAATTGGATTATTATGTAACTGATTCGGTAGGTACAACACTCTCTTGATTAGACTAAATAATAAAAGTATGTTAAAAATCCCTCTAATGTTGCTATTTAAGCTTTGAGTTTACAAGTAATGTATGTAATGAGACGATACGACATCTGACCACAGTCCATAGAAATAAAAGAGTATCAGTCCCGCAATCTGCTCATTTATCTATAACTACACGTTTACATATTTTCACATACATCACTTGTTAAACTTCGATACGGGTAAACGGCAATATTGAGAAGCCGCAATGAATTAAAACAATAAACAATATTATCAAATTCAAATGTATTGCGCTATATCTGCTGCATACGTTCCTGAGGACTGGTCATCCTCAGCTGACCCTGAGCAATCTCCAGATTTGTGATTCTTTTTCACGCCTCGCTTCAAGGACCCGGGACTGTAGAAAGAAGGAAACACATGAGCTGGCAAGGAGTTCGAGGTCTTAACGACGCGACCAAGAAAAGAGTCGCCGAACCGCTTGGTTCTTGAAGGAACATACAACAAAAGGGTGATTTTCCTCAACCCTTAGTTCCAAAGGCTCTCTGATTACCCTTTCCTATTCCAGGATAACTCGATATAATATCCGTTAAAATGAGATAAGTATACAAAATTTTATCGTAGAAATTAAATGTGTCTAAACCTTCATAAAGTATATTAGGATAGCAGCAAAATTTTATAAATATTCAGTGAACAATAAATAAATTTATCAACACACTAGCTGATGTCCGCGGGTCCACCCGAGTGAACATTTGGTCTCGTTCCCGATGCCCATAGGAAGTTATTCACGGAATAAAAATCGGGCTATATGTTATTTCAGAGTAAATCTACCCCTGTACCATTCAGCCAAATCCAGTCAGCAATTAGAGCGTGACTGAATAACAAATGTGCAAACATCTTGATAAACTTTCACATTTATAATATTATTAGAATATTCAGTGAACATATCAACACATTAGCTTGTCAGAAATATCAAGTTAATGATGGTACAAGGTACGTTGAACTTTGTTTAACTTTTAAAAGATCTGCTAACGTTGCGCTAATGAGTAAGCCTTTTGATAGACAATCCCATAAATATTGTAAAATTAGCTCGCATTACTTGTGGATAAAGTTTAGTACAAAATATTAAAAAAAAATTGTTTAACGTGGAATTGGAAAGTGGAAAAGCTACCACAAAAACGGTTAAAAAAAGATATTAATGCAAAGTATATTTGAATTACGACAATGTTTTTCAAAACATCAGTCGCCGGAACTTCAAGCTGGAGATTAATGGGGTTTTAAACATCATTAATTTCGACTCCCCCATAAACGTCAGACCGCCAGGTGAGGTATTAATAACGTGATATTTGCCTCTATAGTCGACACGACGTGGAATGTCGCGAATTGCAATTTAATGAGTACCTAGTATTCTCTTTGAGTCAGTAATTAATTGTATTGGGTTGGTTTCGTTCACTACACGTGTGTATTGATATGTATTATTACTGTGAGGGGTTTGTGTATTGGAGTTCTGTGGAGGTAGTAAGGAGAAAGTACCTGACTATTTAGAGCGGTGTGTGTGTGTGTGTGTTGTAACCTATGTAACATTTTCAATTTACATTATGATATTTTTGGGCAGTTATTTTGTAATAGCTTTTGCCCGCGGCCCCGCCTGCGTGGATGTCTGTTACAACGATCACACTTCGAAATGTCCCAAATAAAATTTCTAAATTCATCCGCTTGTAAGGGGTTGAGATTTCCAGAAAAAAGATGCACGATATTTTTGTTGTTTTTGTAGATCAATAGTCCGCATATCAATTTTATAGCTTTCTACCTTGAAAATTACGGAATGCTCCTTACAAACTTACAACTCCCATTTTAGGTCAGTGGAGGGTTAGAAAGAGAAGTAACCTATGTCACTCTTCATCCCTTCAACTATCTCCACTTAAAAAATCACGTAAATTTTTTCAAACGTTTTGCCGTGAAAGACGGGCATACAAACAGACACACACACTCCCATTTATATCATTAGTATGGATAGCTTTACTACTTAGTAACTTTCAAAGTAATCATGATCTGTATAAGATGTATGGGTTAGACGGTATAGTTAGACCCATAAAAGCAGTTTAAGTCAAATCCAAACCAAGATAAACAGTTTGTGAACCTAGGCCCCTTGACAGTAAGATAATAATGATGGACTACAACGAGCCTGGGTTCGAACCTCCAAAAATCTACAAAACACTATTAATTGATCGTTTGATCACTGATTGAAACGTTACCATAACCGGAAACTTATACCATAGTATCAACGAAACAGACTTAACACTTACGAATATTATTTTGTAAGTAAACATTTTGAAGTAAGATCTCTCCCTAAATTTCCATTTTGTTAACAGCTCCAAGCTTTAACAGTGATTGCGAAAAGAAAATTACTCTAAGCGGCTGTGCTGATGTACTTAAACTGGTCTGCATTGAGATAATGGTTTTGAAAGTGCTAGATTCCATGTCTCTTTACCCTTATTAGGCTTGACCAATTGTAACATACTACTAGGTACTACAACAGTCTACGCAGGAGGTGCGGGTTCGATCCCCGCTCAGTGCAAATCTTAATGGAATATGGGTTTTCGCATTGGTCTGGTCGTGCCTCGGAGAGCACGTTCAGCCGTCGGTCCCGGTTACGCACGGTTAGTTGGAGCCCTCAAAAATCCAATTGGGATTGGGAGGATTGCGGAGGTTGCGGATAAGCAACTGCTATCTGACCTCCACAATCTAAAGGCGATTTCGAACTATTGCAGCTAGACCAATTGTTGGATTTTTGAGGGCGCCAACTAAACGTGCGTAACTGGACTGGTAACAGCGGACTAAGTTTGCGGATGTGACTGGGACTAACGCTAGGATGAACAAGATTAGGTACTACTACTACCAGTGGGAATGCCGTTTGACTGGATAGGTGATTAGCTCTACTGCGTCGGCCATTACACCCATTGTCCCCAGGTATATAATAAAAAGAAAAAAAAACATCTCATGAGGCGGTCTAGCTACGTGTCTGTAATTATGAACCTTTTGCCTGAGACTTTGACTTCAGCTTATCATCAGGCGAGGTGAAGTCAAATTAACGTGTCCTATAAAAATAACAAATTTCATAGATGTTCGTATGTCAACCGGAACCGATGGCTTAACGTGCTCACCGAGGAACTTATAACAGCAGTCATAATCATATTTATAAATATTTGCACTGATCTGCATCGAACCTGCGTATCAATTGAATGAACTACTGCCACGCCATAACTGTAACATAAGTAACATAATTACACGAGTTCGTGTTAGCCTACTTAATCGTATTCTGTCCTCCTTGGTCTTAGCCGACACAGCGTCGATAGCTTAGTAATTAAGGAGACGTTCTGGCGATCAAAAGGTCCCGGATTCGAATCCTGGCCATTCCACTAACGACGTGAACCCACTACTACACAAGCAATTAAGCTCAGCTGGGGTTAAAGCGAATATCAGTAATTTCGATTCCTAATATTCTTAAAAAAAAAAATAAGTTTGTTGGTGTCCTACATAAGAGACGTCTTTCTTGCTCCAGTGACCTCAGGTCTACAAGACTTAAGCAGATTACATAATGGTATGGTAGCTAGGGAGCACATCTGTGATTTCAACATGTCGCACACGATATGAACAGGACACATGAAACAGCAGAAAAAATATGAAGGGCAACTCTTTTTTGAGAATAATTTATTCATAAATCATCATTTATGAGGTTTTATGTGTGGAGAAAGGGGTAACTCATCTTTACGCCTCAAAATCCTCAGTTACTAGCTAATACGCCTTAAATCGTAATCGAAATCGTATTGCTATTGACCGGCTTCATATACACACAGGTTTACAGTAAGCAGTCGGCCAATTGCAATGCCCCATTCTCTCAATACGATTACTATAGTCGTTCGTGCTAGGGGTACTGTTGTTTATCGGACGAGGCTATCTGGCGTAGGCTTTTCTCTCGGGGTTAGGGGTCAGAAGGCAGTTGCTCTCCTCAGGGCCGAAGCCGAACTCCCCTCTTCCCCTCTTAGCCGGCTGACTTGCTGATTGACGGCCTCTGGTACATGCTCAGGCTTTCCTCAGTGTTGAGAAGTCAGACCGCTGTCAGTCGCTTTCGGGGAAACCAAGATAAGACAAATAATAAGGAGCAGAGCCCAGGCTCCAAAACTTTGGATGTAAGCAGGAATCAACGCTGTGATGATTGCGACTTGATTGATAGCCTCTGTGGCGTAGCCTTAGTGAACGCGGCCGTTATGTAGGAGGCGCGGGTTCGATCCCCGCTCAGTGCAAGTATTCATATTAATGACTATTGAATGAAATTTTGAAGCAATTACTATGCCAACTTTTCAAATCGACCAAGATAGGAAAAAGTGATCGCTCAGGCGGGACTTGAACCCGCAATCTTTCCCTTACAGGGGGAATGCTTTGACCACTGAGCAACCGAGCTATGCCTGAAGCTACCCAAATCCAAATTATCCCTGTAAGGGAAAGATTGCTTTAGGCGTAGCTCGGTACCCGACTAACGATACGTAAGTTATGCTTGAGTAAAGCAACTCTCGTACTTACATCATCATATAAATCTGAATAGTATTACACTCCTTTTATTGAAGACGTGTAACAAGACGATCATTTTACGCTAGTCATAACATTCAAAGGCTTTTAATAGAAACTAGTTGACTGTATACTACTTGGAACGCTTCCAAGAAACTTCGAATATCATTTCCTCCATCGATTCTGAGCCAGCAAATACACGAAATAGGTTATAGGTGGTTATAAATATTTTAAAAGTACTTCTAAAACTTATTCCTTTATGAAAGTGGAGCTTGGTTGTGTAAGAACGGATACGTTTTAGATATACTTCAGAACTGTAAATCGTTTTCGAGAAAAGATTATAAAATTGTCGTTTTGAGGTTATGGCTCTCCTAATAGTATTCAAAGTTATAATAATAGGGGTTAAAGTATGAAATTGCCGTTTCATTGTAATAGGTACTTCGAATTGACATAGAACCTTCATGGTTTGAGATTTTTGAGTGAAACTTTTTCCACATGGTACCTATGTAGTTCTTCACTTAAAAATGTTACCACACATAACATTCCACACACAACATTCGATTATCGACTTTCAGTTGTTTTTTTTATTCAGCTTAGACAAGAAAGATGGATACTTCGAAAATTCGAGTGATTTTTGAATACGAGTTCCGACGCGGAACTAACGCGGCAGAAACAGCTCGCAATGTCAATGTTGCGTTTGGAGAGGGGACTGATAATGAACGCACCGTGCGATTTTGGTTTAAACGCTTTCGTGATGGAAACTTTGATTTGAAGAACGAACCACGAGGAAGGCCGTCCACACAGGTGAATAACAATGAATTGAAAGACATGGTGGAAGCCGATCCGAGCCAAACTACCCAAGAATTAGCTGCATGGTTTAACGTTACCTTACCAACAATATTGACTCATTTGTGTCAAATCAATAAAGTAAAAAAATGAGAAAAATGGGTACCTCATGATTTGACTGATCTGCAGAAAGAAATGCGTGTTGAAACTTGTGTTGCCTTGTTGAATCGATACAGAAATGAAGGTATATTGGATCGAATTGTGACATGTGATGAAAAGTGGATTCTTTACGATAACCGTAAGCGAAAAATGCAATGGCTGACCCCAGGTGAAACGCCACAACAGTGTCCTAAAGCAAAGCTTACCAATAAAAAGGTAATGGTAACTGTTTGGTGGTCTCAGCATGGTGTTATTCACTATAGCTTTCTACGATCTGGTCAAGCAATAACGGCAGATGTCTACTGTGCCGAACTCCGAACAATGATAGCAAAACTAGCAGTGAAACAGCCCCGACTCATGAATCGATCTTCACCATTATTGCTCCATGATAACGCGAGACCTCATATAGCACGAGAAACCGTTTTAACTCTACAGGAAATGCAATTAGAAACTATCCCTCACCCTCCGTATTCGCCAGACCTTGCTCCAACAGACTACATTTTTTTCGTGATTTGGACAATTTTCTATGTGATAAAAAGTTTTCTTCTCAGGAGGCAGTACAAAATGCTTTCACACAGTTTGTCGAATCTAGATCACCAGAGTTCTATCGCAAAGGCATAAATGACCTTCCTACTAGATGGCAGCAATGTATAGATAATAATAGTAATTATTTTGATTAAATAAATACGTTAAATTAAAAAAAAAAAACGAATTTCAATTTGTCAGTACAAATCGGCAATTTCAATATTAGGTCCTTACGTATGAAATTGGCGTTTTGTACGGGAGGAATAAAAAGTCGATTTTTTTTTGTAAAATATATTTATTTAATCAAAGTATGCACCGTTGTTATCTATGCACTTTTGCCATCTTATGGGTAGTTCATTGATCCCTTTACTATAAAAACCATGGGGGCGAGAATCAATAAACTCTTTGAAGGCGGTTTGGACTGCTGCATCGGCGTGGAATTTTTTTTCCTTGTAAGAAGTTGTCCAAATTCCGGAAGAAATGGTAATCTGTTGGAGCAAGGTCCGGGGAGTACGGTGGATGTCGCAGACATTCCAATTGTAGCTCAGCTAACTTAGTGGTTGTTTGTTGTGCAGTGTGTGGTCTTGCGTTGTAGTGAAGCAGCAGTGGCCTAGAGCGATTGACCAATCTTGGTTGTTTAAGTTCTTCCTTCATGGTTTGCAGTTGCTGACAATAGATATCTGCCGTAATCGTTTGGCCAGATTTAAAAAGCTGTAGTGAACGACACCGGCGCTAGTCCACCAAACACTTACAAGTAACTTTTTCTGAGTCAATTTTCGTTTAGGGCAGGATTTGGCTGGGTCTCCAGGGTTCAGCCATTGCGATGAGCACTTTCTATTATCGTACAATATCCACTTTTCATCACAAGTAATGATTCGATTTAAAATCCCTTCATTATTGTGTCGGTTGAGCAAAGTAACACACCAGGCGACCCGTGTTTGCAAGTTCGATTCACTCAATTCATGAGGTACCGATCGTTCGAGTTTTTTTACTTTCCCGATTTGCTTCAAGTTGATTAATACAGTTTTGTCACTTACCCCGAAGCCTGCTGCTATCTCTGAAGTCCTTTGTGATGGATCTGCTTCCACAATAGCTTTTAATTCTTCGTTTTTCGCTTTGATCTCCGGCCGTCCACGGGGTTGGTTCTTAAGGTCGAAATTTCCAGAACGAAAACGTTGAAACCAAAAACGTACGTGCTGTCTTTAGCGACACCAGCGCCGTACACATCATTAATTCTTCGAGCTGTTTCTGCAGCACCGGTGCCACGGTAGAACTCGTACTCGTAAATATACCGATATTTCATGTTTTCCATTGCGCGGTAATAAGCGACGCCAAAGAAAAAATAATGAGGAAAAGAAAAAAAAAACAGCTAAATGAATTTATTAATTTGAATTTGGAATTCTAAACCAAAGAGGAGATATTTCAGATCAAATTGATCAGTACGACAAAACGCTAATTTCATACGTAAGGACTTAATAGTTATTTAAAGGATTTTCCACGGTCTTTGGTTGTCATGGGACATCCTTCCAAGGGCTTACCCGGGACTACCAACCGCAGGCTATTAGGCGGCACGTGAGGATTTTTTAGTCGGTAGGAGTCCGGCATAGCATCCATGAAGGATTTTCCCTCACGTTAAAAAAAAAGGATTTTCCACGGGAAAAATACGGTTTACGTTTAACAGAGCGAAATATAACCTCATCTCAGCCGATAGTAAGCTGAAGGATATGTTTCAGGAGGAATAAGGCTCACCATTACATATACAAATAATACTCAATTCGACAACAATATGCTTTTTCACACCGTTCTTAAAAGTTTGTAGGAAAAAGGACGTACACACGTGTATTGTTAAAGAACCCTTAAGTATTGTGGTAGGGCAACAAAAAGATGTGCCGAACTGCTCGGTCCTGCATCGAATTGGTAAACAAGGCACACGGATTATATTTACGCCTGCTTTTTTCTAAAAAATAAATTAACAGCTACAATTTTCCCCGATTATAATTATTTTCTTCTCATCTTACTTTTATATTCACACCAGCTGACGCCCGCGGCTTCGCCCGCGTGAAATTCTGTTCCCGCACCCGCGACGTGTTAACCCTTTTTTAAATTTTCTCTGCGTAAGAAACATCCCCGTACTGCAAGTAGTACTCTTAAAAAAAGAATGAGTGAAATCAGTCCAGCCGTTCACGCGTGATGGCATGTTATATGAAATAGGGATTCATATTTAGGTATATATAAAGATAAAAGAAAGCAAGCCCATTGCCGCCAACCGGTCAATAAAGTCACTAAACATTCTAAATTGCCAATTTCAAAAGCAAAAATTGTCAGAATGTTTATTAATTGCAACAGCTAGGTAACAATAAAATATTAATCATCAACAGATCAAATACTCCTCCTTTTCCTGCCCACCCCGTCGAAATAACAAAAGTCAAATTATGAAAGGCTTTAGACTAAATTAGAACCAACAAAGCGTCGGGTATCGTTTACAAAGCGCCAATAGAAATGGCGGAGACAAAACACTTTTACTTGAAAAGGATTAATTTTAATCGTGGAGCTCGAAGCTTCAACCAATGTGGGATGGTTTCTGTATTTACCTTTGATGCGGTAAAAAGTTTGACTCTAATTAATTTATTTCAGGCTTTAATTAACAATGGCTTGTCTCTAGCCAAATCTTGTTTAAGATTAGTGGTTCTTCAAAACCTTACGTTTTGTAATTAACTTGAAGTGAGGTTTAGTAACTATCGGATTTGATATTTCACATTTAATAAGTTTCGCTCTGTTTATAATACCACTGAGAGACAAGCACGCTGCCCACCTGAAGGAAAGTAGTTACCGTGGGCTATAGGCGTTTTTTGTCATTCATTGCTACAGTTTTAAAAGTCTTGAATATAATTTTCTAAACTATTCTTACCGGTACTGTTGATTGAATGATTTGAAAATGAAGATTTCTATCTAATAAATATTATTTTCATTTGCACTATCTGCACTGTTGTATTTGTGAAATAGATTTAAGTGTGTTTGGGCGTTCTACCCCGCGGATCAACACAACAAACCCACAATGAAAACTGGAGTACGACTCACCGTTCCTTTGCAAGGGTCACCTCCTGACGGCTTCCCACAATATATATAGTGCACTGAAGGGTCCTGAATACAGTTCAATACACGTGGTGTTTAGAACATGCACTAAATTTTGTTTATTTTACACACGGTGCAAATGGCGATGCAAACTTCTGGGGCGCGCGCGGGTCACTCTGGTCTTTTTTAATTGAGCGCGTTCAAAGAAACTAGATGGCGCTAGGTGGAGATGGGTTCACCTGATGCTCGCGTGCAGTAGTGGGTGGCAGAGATAGGTACTGCATACCCAGTCGCAATGCAGGTATGCTATGCTTGAAACCACGGGTTCGATACCAAACAGTATTTATTGTATGAAATTTATTTTTGTCAATAATCAGAAAAAGCATAATATATATTTACAATTTAATATACCACTTAGGTGGAAGACAAGCACAACCACGGATGGAAAGTGGTTACCGTGGACGTGTGCAATACCAGTGGCGTAACATTAGTACTGAAGAACCCCATATTGTAGTCGCTTGGGAAAACCACAGCAGGAAGTTCATTCCACAGCTTGAACGTGCGTAAAATGAAGCTCATTACACTCGGACGTTGTAACTTTCAAACTTCCTTTAGTACATATAGGAAGTTATAACTTTACTTTGTTCCAAAACTTAAACGTAACAACATTTTCTATAACTTTCCTTGTTCTGCCTATTCTCGTTACAGCACCCTTAACATTCGCATATCCTCTATAAACAGTTACTGCATTTTACAATGAAAGATTTCGACCTTACCTGCAGTGAAAGCACTCTAAATACTAGACAGATAATTTCACTCAAAGGAAACCTTACAATATATCGATTTAAAATAGGAAAAGTCTAAATCGGTCTAGGCGGGGTTTGAACCCGCGATCTTTGTCTTACAGGGGCAATGCTTTGACCGCTAAGCTACGAAACCTCACCTAAACCAATGCAAATTTCTTCTCTTATATTTCTCTTTGAGGCGACAGTGGAGCGCTTCTACTGATAATGTTATGAACTATCGGAACCCATTAATGATTTTTCATTCATTTTAAAACATCGATTTTTGACTACTCCGCCCAAATAATATTAATGAAATTTTAAAGCATTTTGCAAGCTAAATAATAAAATCTATCAAAAATAGAAAAAGCTTTAATCAGTCTAGGCGAGGATTGAAATCGCGATTACAATATATTTATTAAAAAAAAACTGCTTTCAAAGATATTCGAAAGCTTGTCACACCCGGTAATCGAACCAAATAGAATCCCAAAAATAATATATTGTATCTTTCTAGCATCGATGGATAGGTTCAATCGTATGGATCAAACATCTCTAATAAACATAGCAAATTAAATGAAAGTGAATCCCTGAAATCTAAACTTCAAGTTAACAAATTGAAGCGCTAAATCCAAGTACCTACCATCAGATGTCATATTAACAATCAAATGCCCTATTTAAATCCATTCCGTATATCTTATATATCCCAAAGACGAATACACACACGTAATCAAATAGTCATATGTCAAAGTATCGATATCATTACATATACGTACACGCAATACATCAACGACTCAAAATCAATTGATACGGTGAAAATAACATTCCATTTATACGCCCGCCACACTTATTCCTGCTTCTTCCCACAGTGACGTCACGAACAATGCTCAATATTGTTCAACATTTGTATGTCAATTGTTCCGAATTTATCTGTCGTAAAAACGATATGACCGCTTTATAGAGTGGGTTTCAAAAGATCCGTTATCTCGCTCACTGTCACGAACGTAAAATTTTCATGTTTATGTGTAAATAATTGTATAGGATGTTTGTTTTTGGTGATTATTTTAATTTTATTCTGTGATATTTTCTTGTTGAGCGAATGACAACAATCTATACCTACTTATTATCATCATGTGCTGTGTTTATTTAGGGAATAAATATCGCGGGCTCGAGACTCGACTGGACAGATTCAATTTTTTTTCCTATGTAAATAAAATTATAGTTCGAACAAAGTAGCAGGACCGTCCTGGGGTTGACACGAAAATCTTATAACCTTTATTGCAGTAAAGCAAGGTAACAAACGCGTAATTAAACTCGTGGAATCCTCAAACAAGTTATTGACAATACTAAGAGATACAATATAGGTAGTTACTTACTCACATTCGGTATTAGTAATAATAGGTAATTAATTAGATATTATTCTCAATACTGAAAGGACAGCCTCCGTGGCGTAGCGGTAGTGAACGCGGCCGCTGCGCAGGAGGCGCGGGTTTGAATCCCGCTCAGTGCAAATATTTGTATGCATGAATATGGGTATTTGTATTAGTCTGGTCGTGCCTCGTAGAGCACGTTAAGCCGTCGTTCCTGGTTGTCATACAAGCATCTATGACAGTCGTTACGGGTAGTTGGAGTCCTCAAAATCCAACAACTGGTCTAACTGCAATGCTTCGAGACAGAATAGAAGTTTAGCCAAATCCGCAGTTAGACTGGTAAAAAGCGGGCCCCAGACTCCAAGTTGAAAAGCTTCGGATGCGACTGGGATTCTCAATATTGAAAGTGAATAACTACCCATTAGCACACTATAGGTATTGTACTTTGCAGGAAAATTGTAAGGTAAAGCAACTAAGGGATAGGGATCTGAATTAAACACTCAATTTATAGCCCTTGAAATAATAGTACACTCTCTATCAACAAGACCATCCCGAGGGTTCAAAAACACATAGTTAGCAAAACGCAAATGCTAATTTACTTCACGAAGCTACAGGGTGTCCCTCTTCTCCTTCAACAGGAACCACAATAAATAACACTTTAAACGATGTCAAAAGGAAAAAGTCGACTCATAAAAAAGTAAATATACTGTCGAAAATGAAGTAAAGTATAAAATGAACTGGTATATACCCGGCCTTGTACAAAGGACACGGCCCTGCTTTTATCTTCAGCCACATAAAACCACACACACTCAAGTCCACTACTTCTGAAGTTACTCTCTGCGGAGGAAAAACGTAAATGCCGCTGTATTTTTGATGTTAGAGTTTTTATTGTACATTCTTTAGACGATGTTATCATAGTTTTTCAGTACTTTAATTTGTAATAGTAAGCTCTTTTGAAGGTTTTCTTAATGTGCTTACAAATTCCTCCTACTAATACTATAAATGTGAAGTATTCTAGATATTTTGTAACTCAATCGCTAATCGGATCTAGCTGAATTATTGTTTTCTCTAGAATAGATTAATGGGTACAATGCTACACGTGGGCGGAGCCACGGGCAACAGCTCACATATTTCTTGATTATTCCCGTGAGAAGAATTATGTCTAATCATGAAAAGGTTAGATTTCTGTGCATAGCAAATTACTGACAATATTGGAAATAGGTTTGATATTATTTTAGTAGGATGGAATTTAATTAATAACAGCTACGCGTCTCTACAGTATCTTATATAGGTGTTTCAATTATATTATTATAAGTGTTTCAAAACCAGCGCGCAGTTCTGTTCATTGTCTGATTTGTACTAAAAAATATAATTATTAAATATTGTGATGAGTAGAATAGATGTATGAGTAGAATAGATATGGAATATAAAATATGATTCTACAAAATGTCATATTCTAGGTACTCATATAAAGGTTTTATAGATTCCTTCTATAATTCATTTTCCCTATATCACTGATGCAAAGCAGCTTAAATACATTCAAGTAATATAAGGAAAATATTTTACATTGGAGACGTAATTTTTTATACACACAAGAAAGGTTTCGACAGAGAATGTTCTTCAGAAATTTGTATTGAACCGACACTTGGCATAAATCATCCTGTAGATAAAACACTGCACTGTAATATATTACAATGTTCAGGTTATACGAATGGAGCCCAGAAGCGGCGTTTTGAGGTATATTGAGACATGGGAGGCAGTAGGTTTAAGTGCAATTTCATTTTTAATTGCCATGTCATGTATGTATTGTGAAGCCGAAAGTAAAATGGCTTGTTTAGTGGTGAGTTAGTTAAATTATTGTTGTTTATTATATTAACCGAAAAACAGATATTTTATCTGATAAAATTGACATAACATTAATTTTGGATTTGAACCCCAATAACTTCTTGAAACAGCCTCAATAATAAATAACATTCGCACATAACTATGTCTATTGCTAAGCGCAATTTGGAAACGGCTCGATCTTTTTGTATATTTTTTGTTTACTTGTAGACATAACTTTTGTAAAGAAACGTTTGAGTACAGGTTTTATTTCGATTGATTGACTTTATTTTGTGGATTCTATAATAATAGTTACTAAACACAAACCTTTTTCGGCATTATTTCACACTAGCTGTTGCCCGCGGCTCCGCCCGCGTGGATGTCGGTTATCGCTTAGTGTTGATCCGACGCTATTGAGCTTTAAATTTGTACTCAACTTTGTCCCCGACTATGTACTCACCTCTGTTCTCGACTATCTACTCGCCTCTATATTCGACTCTCTACTCGACTTTCTACTCGCCTCTATACTTGAATTTATACTCGACTCTCTACTGACTTCTCTGTTCCCCTCTCTAATCGACTTTGTACTCTTCTCTATACTCGCTTTTCCATTGGCCTCTCTACTTGCCCATCCATTCGATTCTCTTTTCGCCTCTCCTCACTCGCCTATCTACTCGCACCTCTACTCAACTTTCTATTCGATCTCTACTCGCCACTATATTCATTTTTCCACTCGCCTCCCTATTCGCCTCTACTATGCATTCTATTTGATTCTATACTCGCCTCTCCACTCTCTTCTATATTTGGTTTGCTACTCGACTATGTCCGTTCCGAAGCTCTAATTCACTTTTGTACCAAATTTCATGAGGACATCTTAAAAGAAATTCTTACTATTTATGCCATATTCACCCTTTTTGTGCCATTGAAAAATTAGAAACTTTAATCCCATAGCCCTATTCCCCTTCACCCCTCCCCCTTCTATCCCTTTTTTCGCGATAAAGTGTAGCCCATGTCCATTTCCAAGCTCTAATCCATCTCTATACCAATTTCACCAAGATATCTTCAAAATTGTCAAACTTACATACCCTAGCCCAATTCCACCCCTTCAACTCCCTTTTTCGCAATAAAAGGTAGCCTATGTCCATTTTTGAGCTCTAATCCATCTCTGTACCAAATTTCACCAGGATATCTTCAAAAATGACAAACTTTCATACTAACTATCGAGTCCTTGTCCACCCCCCCCCCCCCCTTTACCACGTTATTCGCGATAAAAGGTAGCATATGTCCGTTACCAAGCTCTAATTAATCCCTGTACCAAATTTCATCAGGGTATCTTCAAAACTGTCAAACTTTCATCCCTTATTATCCCCCCCCCCCCCTATGCCACCATTTTCGCGTCAATATGTAGCCTATGTTCGTTCCCAAGCTTCAATCTATCTCTGTACCAAATATATCATCAGGATGTCTTGAAAACAGGCAAACTTTCATACCTTATAACCACCCCCCCCTTAACCTCGTCTTTCGCGACAAAAGGCAGCCTATGTTCGTTCGCAAGCTTTAATCAATGTCTGTACCAAATTTCATCAGGATATCTTCAAAAAAGACAAACTTTCATCCCATAGCAATATTCCCTCCCCCTCCTTCTACCCCTTTTTGCGATAAAAGGTAGCCTATGTCCGTTCTCAAGCTCTAAACTATCTCTGTACCAATTTTCACCAGGAAATCTTAAAAAATAACAAACTTTCATCCCAAAGCCCTAGTCGCCCCCCTTCTACCCCCCTTTTCGCGATAAAAGGTAGCTTATGGCCGTTCTCAAGCTCTGAACTATCTCTGTACCAAATTTCATCAGGAAATCTTCAAAAATGACAAACTTTCATCCCAAGGCCCTAGTCCCCCCCTTCTATCCCCTTTTTACGATAAAAGGTAGTCTATGTCCGTTCCCAAGCTCTAAGCTATCTCTGTACCAAATTTC
Organism: Eilema caniola; assembly: GCA_949126895.1. Lineage (NCBI taxonomy): Eukaryota > Metazoa > Arthropoda > Insecta > Lepidoptera > Erebidae > Eilema > Eilema caniola. The sequence continues at coordinate 1,721,461 of OX421475.1, forward strand.
AGCAGGAAATCTTCTAAAACGATAAACTTTTATACCAAGGCCCTGATCCCCCCCTTCTTCCCCCCTTTTCGCGATAAAAGGTAGCTTATGTCCGTTTCCAAGCTCTAAACTATCTCTATACCAAATTTCATCAAGAAATCTTCAAAAATGGCAAACTTTCATACCAAGGCCTTAGTCCGCCCCCCTTCTACCCCCCTTTTCGCGATAAAAGGAAGCCTATGTCCGTTACCAAGCTCTAATCTACCTCTGTACCAAATTTCATTAAGATAGCTTCAGAAATGCCAAACTTTCATAAAAACTTTCATCCCCTATTTACCCCCCTTAAACCCCCTTTCTCGTGATAAAAGGTAGCCTATGTCCGTTCTCAAGCTTTAATATACCTCTGTACCAAATTTCATCAAGATCGGTTCAGTGGTTTAGGCGTGAAAGCGTAACATACAGACAGACAGACAGACAGACAGACAGACAGACAGACAGACAGACAGAGTTACTTTCGCATTTATAATATTAGTATGGAAGTATGGATGATAACGTGAGTGTGAGTCACAGCCGTCTTAAATAACGATTATTTTATTCTGTACATATTTATTTGTATGGCTTTCATCAAAACATGCTCCGACATCAAATTTCTCAAGACCTTTTTGTCCTTCTTTCCTTTCAACGACCAAAGCAGTTATATTTATTTCCGATTCATCATTTCTATCTATTCCCAGTTTTGTGTTATCTACCTTCGCCTAAATAATTATGGAGTTCATTGAAGAGTCTCAGATATCAAAAGACTTCAAAGGAAGCCGTATATCTTCTCATATTTCATTTACGCAGCATTCTTGGTAAATAATGGTATAATTTTTAGGAAATATCGAGAGTAAGGAAAACATTAATGACAGGTTCACTTTATTTCAGTCAAAAACTGGACTGGACTATCTCGTCTATACTATCCTAGTGTTCAAAAACTTAAACTTCATTATTTTCAAAACAAAAGAAAACAATACGTTTTCACTGGTCAACGAGAGCTACACAATTCCAATGGCGTTAGAATGGGCACACTGGAATGAAAAGTAGACTGTTGAATTATATAATTTATGTCCGGTTTACATTATTCGGGAGCAATGGCGCACATTGGGATTGGAAGAGGTCTATCCCAGCAGCGAACTGCAGTAGCCTAATTGATTGATCGATTGATAATATTCCAGCAGTACTGGAATCGGTCACTGGACTGTGGAATGCTCTGGAAAATATAAACCGGGTATAAATTGTTTCGTAGTCGAACTAGGAGCTCCCTTTCTATTATTTCTCCATTACGATGGCATGTGGCCACATTCATTTAAATAATTTCCTCATTAACTGCTACTACGTTGCGTGCTATAGATTGGATTCCTACACGTAATTATTATGTTTGCTATTTGCAGATAATAATTATTATAAAATTTGGTGTATTTCCAATTTGTAAATTCGTTTATTAAGTCGTTACAGTATGATTATTATCAGGGAAAGTCTGAAGAAATGTTCTTGGATATGATGAAATTTATTTGTATATACTATACTGGATTCGATTTCCAAGATCTTTAGGGTCCTAGCAAGGTCTGACGGAAGTTGCTTCCATAAAACCAAAATCATCACTCGACAGTTCGCGAATTTTCATCTGGTAATCACTTTCATTCATCACTACGGTAGCTTTTCCCTTATCGCCATAAAGCACTTACGCACTTACGAAGCCGGCGGGTATGCACCACTGTCCCAGTCAGCCTGTGACCACGGTCGGTGTAACCTGATCGAAACGTCAGGTAAATATCATATCAAAGGTATATATGTGCCTATACTATGATGGTGTTAAGTCCCGCTATCATTAAATCATAGAACTGATTGTGATTATGCATCACTCTGTAGAAGTTTAAACATTATTCAATTCACTTACATATTAACAGAAATATTTTTCTAGATTTTATATATATATCGGTATTTAAACTATCATGGTTGTTTATACTATAATTAAAGTTTTCGGGATATTTACCATGTAATGATTTATTGAGTTCATGTCGCTTGCAACAGTGCCGAAATATCGGAATCTCAATAAATCATTACATGATAAATATCCCGAAAACTTTAATAATATTTATATATATATTTATATACTTATTCTAGAGTTTCCATTTTCAGAGAATTCCAATCAAATTTGGCCAGTATATAGAATTTAAAATATACTATACTACTTAATCAACCTCTATTTGCAATATATTGCAAATAGAGGTTGATTAAGTAGTATAGTATATTCTAACTTAGATGAAGACACCTAACATAATACAGTATATTCTAACTTAGATAAAGATTTATCAAATGAATAGCTGACACCTTGAAATTCAATAAGATGTAAATAAACAAGCCCTATGATCCTGTGAACCCCTTTACGAATCTTTTATCTGTCTGTCACTACATTATCGCTTGACTGATAAAGTTTTCTGCCAAGCCGGTGAAGCAAAACGGGCGTAAAGATAAACCAGATAAATCCCGTTTCCATTCGTATCACGTAGAATCCATTGAAGTGAAATAATACCGGCTCTGTTTTATTGCCAAGACTTGATATTGATGTTCTATCTTTATTTAAACCTAGGAAAGGAATGAAAAGAAATAATGTATTTTAAAAACAGTTAATAAACAAAAAAGTTTTGGAAAGGACATCATTAATTGTATGTATTCATTTTTAAGCCGCCCGATTCGGTAAGATGCTTTAAACTACATAAAATTACCCGGTCAAGTCAGTAACCATTTATAATTAGGCTGTTAAAATAAGAAAATATCCAAAAAGAAATAGACGAAAATGCAATAATATTATCTTTTGGTCTATGTAAAATAATGAACCTTCTGTCTGATCCAGTAAAACAAACAAAATTAACAATAAAAGATCCTAGAAACAGATTACAGCGCCACTGCGTTCAATAGTAAATTTAAACCACTAATTTAAAACACATTAACACACTATCATCAAAATCTGCTAAGCTTTTCAAGAGTACTTATATGGCATATCTATACACACAAAGGGTTTGTCAATACACTTTCTGCCTCTAATTTCACCGCAAATAGGCACATAATGACACCTAAAATCAAACAGTGGCTTTTTGATTGTTATAATTCACAAGAGAGTTGTTGATTCTATTATTGCGAAAAAAAAATCACAACACGTTTTTTACTTTTAAAACTATTGTTATTTTTTCTAAGTAAAATGACTACAAGTACTAGTTATGATGGAATTTATTTATGTTGTATAACGTCCGATATATGATGTTATTAACATGAAGCCCTTAACGTTATGGAAAGTTTACTACCTGAAAACTGCAAAGGTAAATAAATATCTATTACTTTTATTCACAAGAGTGTTGAAAAACATAGTATGATACGCGTGTGTATTGATGATTACCGTCCTCGGCTCTCTTAAGACCCTCAGCTAACGGTTTAGGTCTCAATTGCGTGAAGCGGTAATCACCAAATTTACACACTTGTACACAAATTGACAGCCTCCGCGGCGTTGCGGTAGTGAACGCGGCCGCTACGCAGGGAGCGCGTGTTCGATTCCCGCTCAATGCAAATATGTGTCATGCATGAATATGGGTATTTGCATTGGTCTGGTCGTGCCTCGGAGAGCACATTAAGCCGTCGGTCCCGGTTGCCATACAAACATCTATGACAGTCGTTACGGGTAGTTGGAGCCCTCAATAGTCCAACAACTGGTCTAATTGCAATGCTTCGATATCGTCTTTGGATTGTGGAGGTCAGATGGCAGTCGCTTCAAGGAAATATCGAAGTTTAGCCAAATCCTAAGATTCATAACACACTAATTAATTATAACATAACTCCACTTCATCTTGCAGTCACCCAGTTGATATCCATTTAAACTCGTATAACAAACAAAAGTCAATTTACAACTCCTCGCCAGAACTGGCTTGCCTTCTTTCAGGATTTTTTTTTTCATTTTTATATTTGTCATATCAAAAAACTGATTAAACACTAATATTATGTGTTAATGTATTTAAGACTTTTCTATAATTTAACCACTTTGTACGAATAACCCTGTAACTATAAGTCTTCAGGCTTTCACGGCCGGCGTTGCATGTAGAATATACTGCTTCCGGGCTGGTTGGCCGTGGTCCATGTGAAACTTGCGTTCCAGACGTTTCGTCGATCACTGCGGTCGACATCTTCAGTGGCGCAGGGCCGGGCGACGACAACTTCGGAGACCTTGCCTCGCCGGCGGCTGACGTGCGAGTGGCGCGATGGCTTGAGTCACGGCTGTATTTATAGGCACGGTCGGAGCGGGTAATCGACTCACTTGAGTCTGATTGGCCAAGCGCTGTGGCGCGGACGTTCTCGATCCTGATTGGTTGTTTGCACTGTGATACCGAGTGGCTCTCAGTGCTGGGTACCAATCTTTTTGGAGCTGAAATCCCTCGTTTTTTCGGTTAAAGTTGTTGGGATGCTTGAATATTCAACGCAAGTTTCACATGGACCACGGCCAACCAGCCCGGAAGCAGTATATTCTACAAACCCTGTAACTGTGATGGTATGTAGCTCCTTTTTAGGTTACTCATTGCATGTTGTGTCTACCTTTTAGGAGCTGTTACATTTGTAGACACTGTGGGGAGGGCGATAAAAGGATGAAACACATACTGCGCGAGTGCCACGCTTTAGGAAAACATCGTATGGATCTTCTCGGGAAGGGCTATCCAAAACCAGAGGATTACAGGCATCTACAATTAAGAGGATTAGCCACCTTAATAGAGAGATCCAATAGAGTTGAAGTGTCCGCGTTAGCTCCAAAGCACGCACCCCAATAAAATAAGATAAGAACTGTTACATAATGAATTGTACTCAGATATTGCAACATGTAAGAACGTAAACAGTTGATGGTGGACCTAAATCTTCCCATTCTCCTCCATCAATATCAACATATGACAATCAAAATTATATTTACCGATCATAACGCCAGGCGTGAATTTACGACATAGGACGTAACAGACGTGAACACGCGCCATAGGACGTAACGAACGTAAACACACGCCATAACTGCCGTCGTGTTTATTGACGCCACTAAACGTCGATACTTCATATAATTTATCGACTTTTCGCCGCAATTCGTTTCGTACTTATTATTCGGTTACGATATTTAGTTATTGAGGTTCTTGGGATGGAATTCTCTAGAGTATTCTTGTTGCCCTAAGCATGTTCATTATGTACTCATTCCTACTAATATTACCTATATGGATGAATGTTTGTTACTCTTTCATTGCAAAACCACTACAGTACCACAGAAACTGTAACCAATGCCATTTAACATTAGACTTTACAACTACACTGTTAAAATCTAAAATTAAATGACAATCTTGTTCAATGAATGAAAAATGCTATAAGCTCTTTCTCTTTTCATTTAGGACTTTAATCCTGGGCCATAAAGTCTAAAATTCAATGACATTTTATGCAATGTCAGAGTTATGATAGTGGTTTTGTTATGTAATAAAATTAGAAGAATCGGGGCCTGGTAAAACAAACGAGTCTCCAACGCCGGCTGTCCTCTAGGAGAAGGGAGGTAATACAGCAGTCACTTCTGGAAAATCCAATTCAAAATGTTAAATTTAAAATTATCAAAATTATCAAAATTATCTTTAATGAAAACACTTGTACTATTCCACATTATATATTTATTAGACATCTGATACCCAAAAAACATGTATCAACCTTTGATAATGCCATGCCGTAAGGCGAAATCGGTCAGGAATTTAATAAATATGTAATGTGGAATAGTACAAGTGTTTTCATTGAAGATGTGTAGCAAGTTCCACCAAGTGCCATCAATCAACTGTAAATTGCCAGGGGGGTTATGATGTTGGTAGCACTATAATATTAATTTTATATTATTTTATTAGGGTTTAAGCCCAATACAGTAATCTTCTTTCAAATAAATAGAGTAATAAACACTCAGCCAGTCCTAGAAACTATTCCTCAAAACCATTTTAATATCGACAGTGAAAAGTTTTCTTGTGCTAGACTTTAGACTCGCTCTAAGGTTGCAAGGTTAATAACAGAAACATCACAGTATTTTAGCGTAAATAGTTTTACTTAAGTTATTGCACATTTTTAATCAAATAGGTTACGAATGAACGAAGGGAGCGGGAGTCTCTGTTTCGACAAGGTCTCCGATTTTGCTTTTGACCGTATCTATGTCAGTTACGGTCTAGAGGGCGCATTTCTAACCCAATTTTCACCAAACATAAGTATCGTTCTTTTAATTTTTATATTTACTTTTTCTTTTTTTTTTTCACGATTGCAGATTTGATTAATTGTACCAGAAAATGTGGCAAATGGTGCTCGCTAGGTCTACTGTACACAGACTAGTTTATTTCAAGATGGCTTACAGAACTACATATAACAATCCATAGACACTAATTATTATAAATAGGTAAGTGTATGTGACTTTGTCTGTTTGTCTGTCTTTCAAGCCTGAACCACAAAATCGATTTTGATGAAATTTGGTATGGGAATAGATTAGACTTTGAAAAAGGACATAGGCTATGTTTGGTCGCAATAACAGACATTCACGCGGGCGGAGCCGCGGTCAAAAGCTAGTTTAAATATAAAAGGACGATAACAATTTAGCAAAATTCATAATTATTTGACCTTTTTCTGTCCCACTGCTGGGCAAAAGACTTCCCAAAATCTTCCCACACAACTACCACAACACGCTACAGGAGTTACTATACAAGGGTAACCATCCCGTAATTAAGGGGAAACAAACCCTCAGCCGGACTCCACCATCTTTTATAGGTATACCCATAAATTATAGGAATTTTATGGATTCATATACCTACAAGTGCACCTACATGAAGAAAAGGTTTCTTTTATAGACGTTCTCCTTACATTGTGTAACATCACGCCATTTGTAAATGGTAAATTACATTTGGAATTTCAATCATAAAGCATGAGGTGCAAAGTTTATGGGATCTCTCTAGAATTACCTAAATTGAACGAATAAAAGGTTTTATGGATTGAACTTGTAAATAACTGTAATTAACTTTTAGTGTTCGACGGGTTTGACTACTACGCACTGGCGTGATTTGATGATGTGATTAGCGGTTATAGAATTAGCGGTGGTAGAAATTTGATGGCACAAATTTGTCACAAATTGCGGCCGGGTGGGTACTAACGTGCACGTAGTAGTAATCCAATCTCGGTTGAATTGCGTTCAGGGATCAGCAAGTGCATAGCCGGGCAGGGGTAATTGTGGTCGCAGCACTAGTGGGACAGGTGGATGTCACGCGGTGCTGCTACGACAATCCTCTTTTGATGAAGCCGTCAAGCTGAGTGCCACCATTGTTAACATGGTACGTGTATGTAATAATGGTGACCCTCTTTCTTAAGACTTTGCCTTCAGCTTACTCTCAGGCGAGGTGAAGTCAAATTGACGTGTCCTATATATAAAAAAAATATATTACCTTTTTTAGGGTTCAGTGCGCATAAATTAAACTTAAACGGAACCCTGTTGCTACTACTTCACTGTCTGTCTGTCTACATATTAAGACCCATGATAGCTAGACAGATTACAGAATATGATGTATTTCTATTGCCACTATTAAAAACAGACTGAAATGGTACATACGAAACAGTTCGTGTACGTGCCCGAGTCGCGCATTTTAATATCGGTTTTTCATTTTAATACCGTGTTGTTGCCAAAGGTGTTGTAGGGGTCGTGCCCCAAATCCCATCAAGGCCAATCTCAGCTGCAAGTCGTACACCTTTTGCGATTGACTGATGAGACTTTGGTGCAAGCTTCAACTGTCTACACCTTATCACAGGGTATACGTAGTTGTATATGTAGTTGTTAGGTTAGTAACATGGTTCCGTTTTTGACCTTTGGGTACGGTAGCCCAAAAAAGTGAATTAACGACAATAAGCATCGGTAGCTTAGTGGTTAAGTAGTCGGCCTTACGATCGAGTGGTCCCGGATTAGAGGGGATATTAGTAACTAGCCGATTCGCCCTGGCTTCGCCCATGGCATACTTTGAAACCTCACATGGTTGCTGCTCCGTCCGCTTAAGTATTAGCGTGATGATATATAGCCTAAAACTTTTGTCGATAAACAGACTATTCAACACAAAAAATGTACTTTTCAGTTTTAACCAATACTCCCTGAGATTAACGTGTTCAAACAAACAAACAAACTCTCCAGCTTTATAATATTAAGTATAGATTTCAGTTGCTATTTTTTTGTCTCTAAAAAAATCCAATACCTATTACGTGGGACCCATTTCTTTTTATGGCATAGGAGGCAAACGAGCAGACGCCTCGCCTGATGGTAAGCGATCAACGCCGCCCATAAACACCTGAAACACCAGAAGGGTTCTAGGTGCGTTGCCGGCCTATAAGGTGGGAGTACGCTCTCTTCTTGAAGGTTTGAAGGTCGTATCGGTCTGGAAATACCACAGGCGACAGTTCATTCTACAGTTTAGTTGTGCGAGGTAGGAAGTTTCTGGAGAAATATATTATATAGACTTTGAAATGAGTAATGAACAAAATTATACATATTTTCAAAACTACCCACATATAAAAAAAATAGTATTTAGAAATATAATTGTTTGAAACCATTGTATTTAGCAAACCTTTGATAATGCCGTGAGGTGAAACCGGTCAGGTTAAAAATAAAAACAAAATAAAGTGTGTTAAAGTATAAGTGATATCAGTATGTAGTACTAGTATCAATATGTGTAGTAGATTCCACCAAGTGCCATCAATCTCCAGTATAAACTTTAAAATCATACGAATAATTTCATCTATTACATAAAGAAAATAATGACAAGCTCACAGCTACGGCGAAATAAGTGGAGAATATCTAATTTCTTGAATTCAGAAACTCTTACATTCACATTAAATATATGAAATTTTAACCGTACCGTTTACCCGGTGTCGTAAAAGGAATCCATTTTCTCGGAATCATAGAAAGTGGTTCCTTTTTCAGTCAGTAAAAATCAATGCTCAGTACGGTATTTGAATTAGTGAATAAATAAATGGTGACACTGCAAATAGCTAGTGGAACTACTGTCAAAGACGGCTGAGTGTGTTACGGTAGGTAGGTATGATCGTTTTGTATTATGCGCGGTATATACAGAAGAAACGTAGCACGGACGTATGGCGGTGGTGGGCAATTTAAGTACCACAATATAAACCTTATGTAGTACATAATAACGTCAATGACGTGACGCGCGTCTCTCGATGCGATGGTGCGTCACTTTAGTGGCGGGACGTTTAGTGGAGGCGCGGGATCAATTCTCCTCTAAGATAAAAACGACGTAATTGTACACAACATGAGGACGATACCCAGGTCACTGGCCAAATCTGAACTGACGACTCATGTCATGGGGCCGTTAGTGTATAACAAGTTGCCACCTAATGTGACTTCAGCTCCTAGTATGAGTTCCTTCAAACTTCGACTGAAGCGATGGCTATGCGAGCAAGCATTCTACTCATTCGACGGACTAATAACAGTGAAATAATTATATATGTTGGTAAATTGTATCTGTAATGTTGGAAAATCTAAACGCTAAAAATGAACGTTAATTAGTTGTTATTATCATTGAAATTATGTAAGATATCTTGCTTTGACTGTGTAAAATTTGACTAATATAAGAACTTGACATTTTTGTAACCTGGCATGCTACATTGTGGACATTATTGCAATTTTTTTTCTTCTTTCTCTCTTTTGTAGAAGTATTAACTGTTAAGAATATAAAGTTAAGTGACAAACTTGCTGTAATATGATATATGACGTGTAATGATTATCCTTATGAATAAATGAGGTATGAGTTATGAGATTTATGATACTGAAATTGTCCGCCACCGCTAACGTCCCCACCTCGTCACCTCTATATAAACCGCGCCTTAGGCACGTGGGTCTAAAATGTATCTACCTAATGGGGACGCCAACGAAAATCTTATTGTAGATGGCAGCAGCATATGACCAAACGATAATAACCATCTGTTCTGTGATAATAAAAAACTCATAGCTGCCAGATTTGAAGAGACAAACAATGAAATCTACGTAGATGACGGCTAACATTGGCCATAACGAGGCCCTCTCTGTAGGGATAAAAGTGCAGTCGGCATCCCCATTGTTGGAATATGTGTATAAATATATACGTCTGCTTACACTTTAAAGGTTACACAAACTTTAATATATTTATATTAATATTGTAAAGCTTAAGAGTTTGTTTATTTATTTTCAAATAATGTGGGGAAATCTGTCGGATTTCTTGAAATTTATGTTTTCAGAACCGCTCACTTAGGTAGTAGCGTGATGATATATTGCCTTCTTTGTTGAACGGACTATTCAACAAAAGAATAACTTTTCATTCGAACCAGAGTAACTAAGATTATTACGTTCAAGCAACACACACTTGAGTTTTATAATATGTATTAGTAAAGATGCTTGCATGCTTGGTTTTTAGATGCCAGGTTCCACCATCTTACTGCAAGATTAACAATGCAGTTAAAGTAACGAATAAAATAGGTTGCATCATTTGACAACAGTTAAAAGGACATAAAACCTTGACACTTACTGTAACTGCCACGCTTGGATGGTTATTGTTAATTGTTAATGTTAAATTCTGTCAAACAATACACTTAAGTCAACTTCTTGTTCTTATTTTATTCAAATGGCACCTTGCATCAGCTATTTGGTTGCCGATGATTCTGCCAACCTCAAGGTAGAGATTAGGTTTAAGTCATCGATTGATATCCGAACTGACTGACATAAGGACTGACAGCAAATGAGAGTTTACTTCTAGTATTACCATATAAAAAAAATCATAAGGAATTTGAGGTAAATAATATCTTATTCGACTTGCAACTCTGATAAATTTAACCGAGCTACTAAATACACTAGTGCAACACATTTAGCAGAAACCGTTAAAGTCAGTGTTACTGTTAATGTTAAATTTGACGTAAACCTCTTACTTAAGTTGGTATGGTGCAACCAAGCCTAAGTAGAACTTCATATAAATACTTCGAAATATACGAGAACTTCTTTTTTGTTGTAACTCTCGTCCTTAGGAAATCTTAGCACAGCTTAGTGTCACCCGTCACTGTAATAAATAAAGTGGGCCACTCACTGTCGCGGCTTAGCGGTTGAGAATGTCACGCGGCCGTGACGTCACCGACGTGAGATGCTCCGCACGCAGGCGGAATAGCCTAGCGGGCAATGAATTTGTGCTTGCTACGTGCCACTCGCCTTTCAAAACTTTTGCAGCATTCTGTTTTGCAGTGAAGGCTCTTGATGCAAAAATTATGGTGTGAATTAAGTTTCCTTTATTTTAAAATAATGTAGTAACCGAAATTATTATTAATTTCGTTTACTCAAAGCTAAGGTAAATAGCTTGGTTTAGTAGTGGATTTACGTCAGTTCCTTAGTATTTTTTTAACAAATAGAGAAAGAGAAGTGTACAATTTGAAGCCCAAATGATGATGACACCACGTTGAGCTGAGTTTAGACAAAAAGTTATTACTTAGTGGTTAAGGAATCTTACGATTGAGACATCTCGGGTTCAAATCTATTTATGGCAATACTACATTAATCCCCTTGTAGCAGCAATAACTCAGCTTAACTACTAGTAACGGGAATACCAGTAATTTTTGTTGCCTACAAGTACTGTTTGACAAGGTAGAAACAATTAAACTATATTAATTTCAATAACCAATAATAGACAATTCTATAAAAACACTTATTTATATAATAACTTTAACTATTTCCAAACAGTATTACGCTCATAAATATTAAATAATAACATTATAAGGACTAGCTATACTTGTAACAGATGCGATTATATAAGAAAATCTTCTTTTCATGGAAACAAGAGCACGCTAGATTAGTTTTTGCCCTCAAAACCCATTCACCGTAAATTTCCTCGGAATCATTGAAGCCGTTCTCAAGTACGTGCTTGCAATATAAAATTAAGTAAGTAATAACAGTGATATTTACATTATAGTGATATTACCTAGTCATATAAAATAGTTGGAGAGTGATATTTCTCTTTAGCATGCCTAAAGACAATGAATTCTCAAATGGCAGTCCTCAGTTTTTGTAGTTTGTAGTTTATAGTTCAACAGACCCGGTATTAGAGGCCTCCTTTACACTTTGAGAAAATAACACCGAATAATATTACTATTACTATTCAATAAATGAAAAAATAGTTATTTATAGCGTGGATTTTGGCTGTCAAATGATTGTTGGTCATATTTTTGGTTCTACTAAATCGTTTGCTATTAAACACACATAACTGTATGTTTGGTACATTTCTACAAGGAAAAAATGTCACAGAAAATTATTAAAACTATATTCGTTTCCACAAGGCTGCTCCCGGTGACGTCAAACAGCACAGACATTTCCTTTCGCGTGAACAGCACTTTATGCGAGTGACAGATTTCACGCCGGCTAACTGATGCGACTTTTTTAATCGCTTTTATTTTTGTGCGCCGGGCTATGGCCGGCTTTGGTCATGCTTGAACAAGTACTTTTATATTTGTGTGCAATTTATATCTTTGCTTTTTGTGCTTGGTGAGAAATTTGAAGGATTCGTTATTGAATGAGAAATTTATTTATTTATTTGTTTGTACATGGAAAACTTACAGCTAACACAATAATATAAAAGGCAGTTTAAATATCTGGAAGCCAATTACAAGTTTTCACTTCTAGATTTGGTATAGTTACCTATTTGTAAGAAAAGGCTAGAAAGTAAAAAAGCAAAAGGGCAAAAAAAGGTATAAGAATATCTTGAGATGAGTGTTAATAATTTAGTATATTTAAATACAAAGTAGGTATAAAAATACTTTGTCTTCTGCACTGGCGGCACAGAAACTTCTCATCTTCTTACAGGGTCGGCAGCACGAGTGTGACTGCCCTGGTGTTGCATACGTCCTTAGACTACGGTATCAGATGGGCCGTGGGGCCACCTAGTGATAATATATATAAAACACATTTTACCACTTTGGAAGTGTCTCTCGTGCAAACTATTCAGTTTAGAAAAAAATGATATTAGAAACCTCAACAATATCGACGGTAAAAAGGAAAAATACTTTAAGCGCCATTTTTTGAATTTTACAGGAGAGCCAATCAAAGTTAATTTTTTTCGAAAAAAATCATAAAAAAATCTAATTCGAAGTTAGAAAAACCAGCGAAAAAACAGTTTCTTAATTTTTTAGGTACTTTCTTCCATTAAACTTACAAAAAATCTCTCAGCAATATTAGAGGAGTTATGTGTCGCTTCAGATTTTTTCATTAAATACTGCGCAAGGAAAAACGCATTAACCACAACACCAGTCTCTTGACAAATGCGAGGAAAAACACATTAAGTGACAAGCAATGGGTGATCTAGCTTGGAGGAAAACCAACTGAAGCGCCATGCAGCTTGAGACACAAGGATGTGGAAAAACAAGTTTTCCAACAAAACCACAAAATATTAAGTAAAGGAAAAACCCAATAACCACTAGTAAATTATCATTAAATTTTGAATTTTTAACTGTAATCCTTCCTACGCTACCGATAGATACCAAAATAAAACCAAGAATTTAAGGATAAAATAAATAAACTATGATCTTTATTGTTTTAAAAGCTTACTGATTTACAGTATTGCACAAATAATACCCATTCCAGGGACAAAATACAAAATTTATTTTTAGAAAATAGTTAAAAAGAGGAAAAATCATCTAAAATATTGTAGAGCAATTAGTAGTATATTTATACCCAGTTTTAACTCGCTGCGAAATGTTGAGCCAGACTGATGTGACTATGAACAAGCACTTCGCAGCGGGGAATACCTACCAGTCATCATCATCATCATCATCATTATCGATATTTAGATGTTATCCTGATTGCATCCGTCAACATCCCGGCCTCGGAGCTCAGGGTCCGCCTTCCGGCTGTTCCTCCTCCACTTCGCACGATCTTGGGCGTCCATGGTAGTGAGACCATTTGCACGCATGTCACCCTGCACGACGTCAAGCCAGGACTTTTTGGGCCTACCCCTTCTACCTGGACCCGGCGGGGGCGCCATTGTCAGGCATTTGCTAGCCACGTAGCCTGGCTGTTGCCGTAAGACGTGGCCACACCAGCGAAGGCGACCCTCTTGCATTTTATCTACTATGTCACGGACATGAAGGCTGCCGTGGATGCGAGAGCTTCTCACGCGATCTTTACGTGTGACTCCGCATACCCCCGCAGCATTTTAATCTCCGTGACACGCAGCACCTGCTCGTGTCGCTCTAACACGCCTCACGGCCGTGTAAAAGGACAGGCCTAATGATCGTCTCATAGGCCTGTCCCTTCAACCTGGTTGGCATTTGTAGATGGCATGTGACGCCAGTCATTTCCCGCCACTTGGCCCACGCGGTGGCAATACGTGCCTTGACGTCGTGGTCGATGTCAGCGGTCACGTGGAGTTCAGATCCCAGGTACTTAACCCGGTCCGTGCGCTCGACCAAGTCATCTATGCGGATGGGTGTGGGATCTATTGAGATTAATACCAAGTTTTCTGTCTTCGCCACATTTAACTTCAGACCGCCGTTCTCAAGCACCTCCTTCCACACTTTCACGCGTCGCTCCAATCTGTTCCTGTCTGTGTCCATCAAAGCAATGTCATCAGTCTCTGATGCTGTCCGACAAAACGTCTAACACCAAGCTGAACAGGTATGGAAGTACAGATCCTTAGTATACCCCGACGGTGATGGGGAAGGTTTTAGTGTCGCCAACAGCGGACCGAACCACAGAACCGGAATCGTGATACATGCCTCGGATGGTGTCAATGTAGGCCTCAGGGATTTCCTTGGACCGCAATGCCTACCAGATCACCGCACGAGGAACATAGTCGAAGGCCTTCTGCATGTCTAGGAATAGGAAGTGCAGGGGCGTGTTCTTCGCCCTATATTTCCCCGCGACAATCCTTAGGGCGAAAACCGGGTCCATGGTCCCGAGCCCGGGACGAAACCCATACTGACACTCCGAGTGTGCATTCTCCTGTCGGATACGGGTGTCGATTATCCGCTCATAGAGCTTCATGGTGTGGGACATTATCTTAATACCACGGTAGCTGCCACACTCCTGCACCGATCCCTTACCCGTGTAGACTGGCGTTATGATACTCAGCCGCCACTGATGCGGGATCTTACCGCTGGGGAAAACGCGGTTATAAAGATTAGTCAGGATGCCCACACCACGGGCACTCATTGCCTTCCAAGTTTCGATGGGGACATTGTCGGGTCCGACATTCCGGTCCTTCATGCGTCGAATGGCAGTCTGGACTTTTGCAGGCGTTATCCGTGGCATTAGTCCTTGATTTGGAGGGAGGTCTGATAACTGCACCTCTTTATGCTGCTTATTCAGCAGCTCATGGAAGTATGAGCGCCATCTCTCCTTCACCGCGACTTCCTCGTATAACAAATAGCCCCCATGGTCTTTAATGCAGCGGACGTTGGATATAGACTGCGCTGCTTTAGGCCTGGAATGCGCCAACTTATAGATGAGCTTTTTGCCCCTCAGACGATTCCAACTTGTGGTACAGCGGTTGCAAGTGGTCTCGTTTGGCCCTGGCTACGGTTCGCTTAGTGGCGCGTTTAGTATCTTTGTACGCGTCGCGGTCTTCGGGAGATTTAGACGCATGCCACTTTTTAAAGAGGACTTTCTTCGCCCTGATCTCCCTCTAGACTGTGTCGTTCCACCACCAAGTATCCTTGTTACACTTGCGTCTACCCTTAGACATGCCGAGCACGGCCGTTCCTGCCTCAAGAATAGCTGCCTGCAACTTGTCCCAGCAATCTTGTACTGATTCGGCTTCAGCATCGGCGCACTTGTCACCGATAACGGAGACGAAACTCTGGGACTTGGCTTCATCAAGCAGCCACCACCTGATTCTGCGTTGGCCCCGCTCAACACGCTTGCCTTTGAGTTTCACACAGAGGTCCATGCCAAGGAGACGATTTTGCGTAGTGAGACTCTCCCCGTGTATAGCCTTGCAGTTTGCTGCCTTGCTGATGCTGTGCCTCCTAGTGAGTAGGAAATCGATCTGGGTAGCATGCTCCCCGTGCTTGTAGGTGATAAGGTGTTCGGATTTCCTTTGGAAATACGTGTTCACGATTGAAAGGTCGGTAGCTGCACACGTTCTGAGAATGTGCTCACCCTCTGGGTTACGGCTACGGTAACCAAAATCACCGTGGACACGCTCAAACTCCTTACACCTATCACCCACATGACCGTTTAGGTCACCACCCAGAACAATTCCCTGCGACAGCGGAGTGCCACTAAGCACTTCCCCTGTGTATGTGCCGCAACGACAGTTCACCGGTGAATGAAGCGCCACGTCACGTGTCACTTCCTACATAGGTTACGCAACTTCCACAAAAGAGACAAAAATACATTGCATGTAGCGACATGAATGATTTTGAATAGTTAAGTTAAGTACACAATTTTGAAAACAATGTTTACTTTAAGCGACAATCGTCTTTATTTAGATAGTCGACGAAATTAAATGAACCGACGTTATGGGAATAAAAGACGATGTCGGTTAATTTAAAAGTTTCTGTAAAAAAAATGATGGTGTTACTTTAACCGTCACTATCGATTCTTTCTGCAATTGCAAAAAATACTGAAATCCATAATATATCATAATGATCGTGAAAGCAAAACACATTATCTCCATCTTACAGATACAATGAAAGCAAGGAAAAACGAATGTAGCGACTCGGCTCTAGTAATACAAGAGTGAGCCAAAACACCTATAGTGCTTTACACCGCATTTTCTATGACGGAGAAAAACGATTTAAGTGACTTAGGATATCCGAAACAGAAAAAGAAAAACACATCAAATAACAATCTTACTATGGAGTCGGTACTTTAAGCGGTAATTTGACCAAATTCACTACAATTTTGTGTCACTTCATTTAGCGTCTGGAAAAAATATGCCTAAAAGTGCCATTACTTGAAGCGACACCAAAGTGGTCAGATCGCTACTAAACCAAGACCAATCGACGCGGAAAAATTCGCTGATTCCAAATATGTATATAACTCATTTTCGACAAAAGTGTCGCTTAAAGTGTTTTTCCTTTTTACCGTCGATATCATTTTTGAAGACCTATCCATAGATACCAAAAGCGTATGGGTTTGATGAAAAAAAAAATGAATTTCAGTTCTAAGTATGGGGAACCCCCAAATTTTTTTTTCTATTTTTGTGTGCAAATCTTAATGCGGTTCACAGAATAAATCTACTTACCAAGTTTCAACAGTATAGTTCTTATAGTTTCGGATAAAAGTAGCTGTGACATACGGACGGACGGACAGACAGACAGACATGACGAAACTGTAAGGGTTCCGTTTTTTGCCATTTGGCTACGGAACCCCAAAAAGGACAATTATTCTAGTGTTATTTTAACAGCCGCGTAGTTCCCGGCAGAGTAGAATTTGGGCCACCCGTTCTCTTCCCATGTGGTGTCGTACAAGGCGACTAAGGGATAGGGCTGATTAACTTTGACATCAGACAGATATGTACAGCCCAGACTCAGCCTCAGATGCATGGCTCAAGTCCACAATAATGCCCGGAATACGGCATCAGGCTCACCCCATATTACTTGGGACCGAATACAGATTGGTGAAATGTGGGTGTTAATTTTCCTAATTACGTGAAGGTAGGACACGACGATATCTTCCGTCCTAACTGAGCAGTCCGACTGGGGAAGTACCTTTGCCGTACAGAATACCGCGGTTATAATAACCTTGTGTTGTGTTCCCGACGGTGAGTAGGGTAGCCAGAGCTCACTGGAGAGGTTCTGTGTTGTCAGTGGGAAGACCAAAGGCTTAAGATGCCACCGCTGACTAGTGGGGATGTGAAATGTTGGCGCGGCGGTCAGGGAGACCCGGTGAAACGGTTATCCGCTGGCCGCCCGCAGGCTGTACGGTTCCCGAACCTGGAGATCACATAATCTCCGCCCCAGGAGGCTGAACCAGCAGCCTGTGTAAAGTTCCCGGTGCTGTAATCGTGCCGGAGGAGGAAACCGGAGTGGACTCGGCTACAGTATCTGGGAGGGGACCGGGGGCCCTTCCGCCCGCCGCGCCAGCAAGTCACGAAACCCTGGCTCGTGTGCGGTGGTGGGGTGCCTTGCTTTGTCTTCTGCGCTGAGGGCACAGAGACTCTCTATACCTCCCCCCCCCCCTTCTTTATCATGGCAGTAAAAAGGAAAAGCAATAGAGTATATACAGCGGCACCTTCGTCCACATTGAAAGTGGACTTCAGTAACATCAGGGGCCTCCACTCCAATCTTAACGAGGTCCACCACCATCTTGAGACAGCAAAGCCGACCCTATTCTTTCTGACGGAGACCCAAATATCATGCCCGGCCGATGCAGCCTACCTTATGTACCCCGGGTACAGACTCGAGCATAACTTCCTGAGTAAAGCCGGGGTATGCATGTACGTCAGTGATGACGTTTGTTGTCGCCGTCTAAACGGCCTTGAAGACAGGGACCTGTCCACACTATGGGTACGTATGGATTACGGTGGCCACACCCGTATCTATGCGTGCGTCTACAGGTGTCATAGCGGTGACCTGGGCACGGCTCAACTGTTTGAGCACCTGCAGCGGTCGGCGGACAGAGTAATTGAGCAGTACCCTGCCGCGGACTTAGTATTCTTGGGTGACTTCAATGCTCACCACGTGGAGTGGCTGGGGTCTCACAGGACTGATTTTGCGGGAAGGGCTGCTCACAACTTTGCCCTGACCTATGGGTTCTCGCAACTGGTGCATTCCATCACCAGAAAACCAGATGTCGGGACCCGCAGAGAGTCTTTATTGGACCTTCTGCTGACTACGCGCCCGGATGAGTACTCCGTAACTGTGGAAGCACCTCTTGGTACTTCGGACCACAGCGTCATCCGGGCGCAAGTGACTCTCGCGCGGCCAGAACCATCGCGGCCACCTCAGTGGCGGCATGTCTGGCACTACAAGTCGGCAGACTGGGACGGACTGCGAGAATTCTTCTCGTCGTACCCGTGCAGGCGGCTTTGCTTCACTTCTAAGGATCCAAGCTCCTGTGCAACAGCAGTCGCTGAAACGATCCTATCGGGCATGGAATGCTATATTCCCAACCGTTGGATCGCAACAGGAGCGAGCAAACGACCGTGGTTTAATAGGCCTTGCAGAGAAGCTAGAGACAGCAAGCAATCTGCATATAAGGCTTGGACCACGGCACTTGCCAATAAGGATCCTAACATAGCTGAAGTGAAGCGGAAATTGAATGCCGCCTCGAGGTCCAGTAAAAAAGCCACTGCCAGGGCGAAGTTTGAGTTCATCGGTGGAATAGGCGAGCGGCTTACTCGTTACCCATCCGGTAGTCGAGCATTTTGGTCACTCGCCAAAGCTGCCGAGGGAAACTTCTGCCATTCCTGCCTTCCGCCGCTGCAAAAACCCGACGGTAGCCTAGCTCATGGCGCTAAGGAGAAAGCCGATCTATTAGGTAATCTCTTTGCGTCAAACTCGACGATGACCGACGGGAATGCCGAGCCACCTATTGTCCCCGACTGTGGTACTTTCATGTCTGAAATTAAAATCACGCAATGGGTGGTTCGGCGGGAACTCAAGTCCCTGGATGTTCGGAAGTCGTGTGGGCCTGATGGTATACCGGCGATGGTGCTCAGGCACTGTGCCCCCGAATTGTGCCCAGTACTTACACGGCTTTTCGCGCTCTCTTACTCCGCGAGACAAGTTCCAGCCTCGTGGAAGACTGCATTCGTGCATCCTGTGCCTAAGAAAGGCGACAGGACAGACCCGTCCGATTACAGGCCTATTGCTATAACCTCCCTTCTCTCGAAGGTAATGGAGCGTGTGATTAACGCACAGCTCCTGGGATACCTTGAGGGAAACGACCTACTGAGCGACCGACAGTATGGCTTTCGCCACCGTCGCTCCACTGGTGACCTTCTTGTGTATCTCACACACCGATGGGCGCAAGCTATCGAGAGTCGGGGCGAGGCACTAGCGGTCAGCCTCGATATAGCAAAGGCCTTTGACCGGGTCTGGCACAGAGGTCTTCTTTCGAAGTTGCCACGTTACGGACTCCCCGAGGGACTTTGTGAATGGATTGCCTGCTTTTTGTCCAACAGAAGTATCCAAGCCGTCGTCGATGGCAGCTGCTCGGACCGCATGGACATAAACGCTGGTGTCCCACAAGGCTCCGTATTGACCCCGACGCTGTTTCTGCTGCATATCAATGACATGCTGTCTGATGGATCTATTCATTGCTATGCGGACGACAGTACCGGGGATACGTGTTACACGGGTCGTGCAAATATCCCCCAATTCGAGGTGGAGAAGAGACGCGAACAACTTGTGTCTGAAATCGAAACTACTCTCTCGGGAGTATCCGATTGGGGTCGACTTAACCTAGTCCAATTTAACCCCACTAAGACACAAGTATGTGTATTCACCGCTAAGAACACCCCATTTATTGTAGCGCCGCAATTCCTGGACACACCACTTTCCATCTCTTCGAGTATTGGGATCCTAGGTGTCGACATCTCAAGCGACGTTCAGTTCCGCAACCATTTGGAGGACAAGGTCAAGCTGGCCTCAAAGAAACTTGGAGTGCTCAACAGGGCGAAGCAGTACTTCACTGCGGGGCAACGACTTCTGCTTTATAAGGCACAAATTCGGCCCCACATGGAGTACTGCTGTCACCTTTTTGCCGGAGCGCCTGCATACCAGCTTGGCCCCTTCGACTCATTGCAAAGACGGGCGTTGAGGCTCGTCGACAATCCCATACTCACAGGCGATGTGGAACCTCTCAGCCTCAGAAGAGACTTTGCCTCGCTGTGTGTGTTCTACCGCCTATACAATGGTTTGTGCTCAGATGAATTGTTTGACATGATGCCCACCGCTGCATTCTATCATCGCACCACTCGCCATAGGCAGGGAATTCATCCTCACACACTGCGACCGGAAATGGTACGCACCGTGCGTTTTGAAAGGAACTTCATCCCACGCACGCTCAGGTTGTGGAATGAACTTCCTGCCGTGGTTTTCCCAAGCGACTACAATATGGGGTTCTTCAAGAAGGGTATTAGAAGGTATCTACAGGGTCGGTAGCACGATTGTGACGCCCCTGGTGTTGCAAACGTCCATAGGCTACGGTAACCACTTCCCATTAGGTGGGCCGTGTGCTTGTCTGCCGCCTAAGTGACATAAAAAAAAAAAGAAACTTCTGCCTAACCCTCTGGGAACAAAGGCGTGATTATATGTATGTATGTATTTTAACAGCACTACAGAATAAATAATAATGGTACTACATCTCACAGCGCTGTCTAGACTCAAAGTAAATACAGCTTATCTGCTTTGTGTTATGGGTTCCAGAATTCGAATAGATATACTAAAATGCGTTTTTTTACCCAACTGCTAAAAAGGGTTATGTTTTTCGTGCGTATCTTGTATTTACGTACTGAATTACATACAAACGGTTACGTATTATAATAACTACAGTTATTATAACTATTTTCAAGACAACTACGGTCAAAAAAACTACTGTTTAAAACACCTAAAGATCGCTTCACATATTTTTGTAATAACTACTGGTCGAAACAAATAATGGACGATTCACCTACGGTTTATTCAACTACAATTAATTGTGCTAAGGTTCATTGAACTATGTATGAAATACCTAATAGTCGATTCGCCTACGGTTTATTGATACTACTACTTTGTCACAGAAATTTACGTTGTTGCAAAACCGACTTCATGTAGTATTGTCTGTGGGTGTGCGTTGTTTTATAGACAATTGTTTAAAATTTCGTTTCATAGAATAATCAATATACAGAATACTTACTTTAAAGAATTTTAAATCATTGAATTTTGTTTCATATAAAGTTAAACATTAGAATAATCATTTCATAGAATATCAAATCAAATATTCTTAATCATTATATTGTTTATTTAATAGAAAACTTTATAAACTAAACAATTGATGCGTCTACAAGGTCGACGGTCTACTTCTGGGTGGTTTATAAAAAAATAACCACGAAGGCCTAATGCGGGAGCTTTGCTACGCTCCGCTCCCGCATTAGCCTTCTAACCTAACCTATCCGAGTCGGGGTAATCTGAGTCGGGGTGTTAACTATAATGACGTTTTATTAATAATTTAATAACAAAATGATTATTTCTGTCACAAAGTAGTAGTATCAATAAACCGTAGGCGAATCGACCGTTAGGTATTTCAAACATAGTCAACATGTCCAATATCTTAAATGAACATTATATTAATCGTCCGTTAGTTCAAATAATTTTAGTTTATTCGAAATTATGTGTATGAACCAGTAGTCGAGTCGACCAATATGCGTTATGACCATATGTGAATCAACCGTAGTTATCTTGAACATAGTTGAAATAACTTTAGATATTATGATACGGAACCATACAAACAGTATGTAATTCAGTTTGTAATATTCTTTATTAGCTCATATCTTGTGAATAACCGTATGGATCAATGATTCATATCTCAAATTGAAGGTTTTTATTGCCCAAGTGTTTTTAGGTACAGTCAGCACGGTGCGCTTTTTCTTACATAACTTTTTAACTCCTAACATCGAAAGTTCGAAAATATGTTTCATACAATTTTATTTCATAATGATCACTCTTCATAATTTTTATTTCAATAAATATTAAAACGCCAAATGAATCGACTTCATAATTTTATTGTTCATACATTTATTTGTACTCATTTTTGCTTTCATATATTTCTTAATCAGAAGTGCTATTTATCCTATACATCAAAATTCATACTGTTAATAAACATACATCACTTTTATAATAAAATTTATATTCATATATATATCTTTCACCAATTTACAATATAGTTAACACCCCAATTCAGATTACCCCGACTCGGATAGGTTAGGTTAGAATTTTTTCATTAGGCCTTCGTGGTTATTTTTTTATAAACCACCCAGAAGTAGGAGCCCCGCGTAGCGGGGCTCCGTCGACCTTGTCGTCGGTTCACTCATTATTTAATCGTTCTGTCGGCGAAACGTTCGTAGGGGAAAGGTTCTGTCGTCGATTTAACCAAAAATGAATCGTTTTATCGGCGAATTGCCTGTATGTGAAATGTTCTGTAGATGAAAAACTCATAAGCGAAACATTCTGTCGGTGGATCATTCGGCAGGGAAACGTTTGTCGGAGATATGTTTCAGAATCTTTTATTGTATCACACGAGTGTTATAAGACCAAGTTATGTACAGTGTCATACACTACTTTATCTACTCTCATACTATACACAAATAATATGAACATTGTCTCTTATGAAGAAAACTATTCTGAATAAAAAAAATATTAATTAAACACCTTCTTAATGAAAACATTATGAAATAAAAAAATATGATGACGGGGTGTTATTATGAGTTCCGATTATAGGAATATTAATGTATGAACATAAAGTTTATGAAGAAAAAAATTATGAAGAGTGATTATTATGAACTCCAATTCGTAGTAAAATCGTAAATATGAATACAAATTTTATGAGAGCCGATATGGACCCCAGTCAGCATCATTAAAATGTTGCTAACAAAAGTAGTCAAAATAATCCAAATACCAAAATTCCAATTTTATATTGGTTATTAGAGTACTCAAATAGTTGTAAGTGACCAGAGTGGTCCAACTATCTTATCAATCGGTCTTCCAGAATTATGTAAGTTAGAAGAGTATTCATATTCATATACACAATCACGCCGGTGGATGGTATCCAGACAAGTATAATTTCAAAAAATCTTGACATTCATACTTTTCTCACTAATGCAAGTTGATAATTCATGGCTTATTCAACTGTCAACTTAAAAAAATATAAAAGACATTGTCAATTGACACATTTTGTATCTTTTTCTAACTCATATACCCATCCCTTATCATCCCGCCATTGTGTGAAAGGGATGGCTTCACAAGTAAGAAAAGGATACAAAATGTGATTAAATGACAATGTCTAGATTTTTTGAAATTATACTTGACTGGATACCATCGACCGGTGTGATTGTGTATAATGAATATGAACACACTACTAACTGACATAATACTGGAAGACCGATTGTTAAGATAGTTAGACCACTCTGGATACTTATAACTATTTGAGTACTCTAATGACCAATATTAAATTGGGATTTTGGTATTTGGATTATTTGAGTACTTTTGTTAGTAACATTTTAATGATGCTGACTGTACATAAAATATGAGCAAAAGCTATATGTTGTGAAAATCTGTCTGCTGAAGAACAATTTTATAGTCTGGAATATTGCATAGGTTACTTGTCATCCCAGGAATGGGTTCCTATTGGTTCCTGTGGGAAACTCATTCCTGAGCCTTTCTGAGGTATATTACAATAATAAATTGGTAGGAATCTATATTCAAATATAATACACAATTTCTAACTACGTTAACCACTGTTCATTGCTCTTCATACAAAAACAAACAAACAATTCCACAATACACTACCACATGTAGGTCAGAACGTGTAAATGTACGCATAAAAGATGATGACTGGTGGAATTGCCGATGGAAATTTCAATTTCTGGCCGCGATGACAATGTCCAACTTTCATCGC
The DNA here is from genome assembly GCA_949126895.1 of Eilema caniola. NCBI lineage: Eukaryota > Metazoa > Arthropoda > Insecta > Lepidoptera > Erebidae > Eilema > Eilema caniola. Next base: position 1,746,107 of record OX421475.1, read on the forward strand.
TCGAACTGCAATGTTGCATGATCCGATAAAATGCGAAATTCTTTATACCTATCTACTGGGTTTTTTTTTAAAAAAAAAGGTGATAAAGGGATAGGAGTGTTCTCCATCGTCCTATCTCTATCACCTCCGACAGTTAATATATAGCCCAATAGATTCGCCCCCATCACGTGAGACCGAAACTCATTGTTGCCGAAATATGGGTGTTAATATTTCTGTACCTACGTGATTTAAAGGTCTGAACATATGTTCATGTTATGTATATTAGGTGGCAGATACGCACACGATACACCTCTTTTTACTTGCCCAATATCCCCACAGATAAAGCCGAAGCCGTTGGGGAAGGTTATGTCTTACTCGAACCGACTAAAACGCACGCCGCCTGTGGGTCATAGTGATAAGTCGAAGGTGAGGTTGTTAGTGCATATCCCTCGCAAGCCCACGACTCACCTGATACGATCCGGTTACGTGTGCTACACCAAAGACGTCACACTCGCATTGATTCGTTCGCCTACTTAGTTGTATCATGATTGACTGGTTTAACCTGATAAAATTACTCATATTAGTGTAACCAAATATTCTTACCTGCAAGATACCTGAGAGCTAGTACACCTGATGGGCGACGGAAGAGGTTTTCGCTAGGCAAGACGGTAGTTAATCCAGTGGTAACCAAAATAAACCAATTCGCAGCTCCTGCTTGTCTCGTTCCAACAAGAGTCCAGTTTAAAAAAATGTAAATATAAACATAAAACGGATGAATTGCCAAGCGTAAAACATAAATCGAATAAATTCGTATATTTTATTGTAGCATTTGTCAAAATGTAACCCTCCTAATGCGGCACATGTATCTGAAATGTTCTCATAACACAGTAATTGTGCCCGAGACACACATAATCAGATATTGTGCGCCCTGCGATCGGCCGTACCCGGGTTAAATCGAGTTATGAAATACTTTCCGATTTGTCACGAGCCTCCGAGAATGATCCGGGAAGATAAATTAGATTTAAAGTTACCTGTACATTCACAGCCTTTTTTGACTTACCTGAAACAGAGAGCATAAATTAGAGATTTTATGAATAGAATATTTCTAACTGAAGAGGTCGGATACAACGGCTGGGTCTCGAGGTCGCCGTTCACAAATCCGAGACTCTGGGCGTGCACGGACCTCGGATGGGGCCACCTGCGGGATCCAGCCTACAAGAAGGGGGTGTCAGCATCGGCATCGAGCCCTCGATGAAGTATCTGGGGCTCGTACTCGATGGCCAGTGGAACTTCGAACATCACTTCCGAAGATTGGTCCCAAAACTGAGGGGGCCATCAGCCGCACTCGCGCGACTGATGCCCAACATCAGGGGACCCAACGCTCCCTACAGGAGACTGTACCTAGGGGATCGTGTGAAATCTGGCCCTATACGGGGCCCCCGTATGGGCGGAAACCCTGACGGCCACCAATGTAGCTAGATTGCTGAGCCCGCAGAGGGCGATGGCCGTCAGGGTGATAAGGGGTTACCGCACGATCTCAGGTGAAGCGGCATGTCTCCTAGCCGGGACCCCTCCATGAGACCTGGAAGCCCTTGCGTCGCTATTTAAATGGCGCAAGGAGGCGCTGGAGCGGGGCTAAAGGCCTGCGTCTCAAAAAAATCGAGGCCCAGTGGTCCCAGCTCTACCAGAAACCGTGGAGACATGGAAGGTGCGACTTGATCAACCAAAGGGGTAACATCCGAACCCTCCTAGGCAAGGCCGCAGCCGTAGGTCTGTTGGTAGTCCTGGGACATCCTTTCCGAGGGCTTACCCGGGGCTACCAACCGCAGACTATTAGGCGGTACGTAAGAGTTTGGAGTCCGGCATAGCATCCATGAAGGATTTTCCCACACGTTAAAAAAAAAACTGAGAAAAAAATAATTGTTTTTATTGACTTTTACAAAAGGCGGGAGTCGCCTCCTAACCTCCCATGCTAGAGAGGCAAGCCTCGTCCGTTGTTCAGCAGGAATATCGACTAGCAGGTTTTTTTATACCACTTAGGTGGCGGACAAGCACACGGCCCACCTGATGGAAAGTGATTGCCGTGGCCTATGAACGTGTGCAACCACCCCCTGGTATTGCACACGTCCATAGGCTACGGTAACCACTTTCCATCAGGTGGGCCGTGTGTTTGTCTGCCACCTAAAAGGAATAAAAAAAAAGAAAAAAAAACAGAAAAAACAGATAGACCGTGTACTTGTCTATCACCTAAGTGGTATAAAAAAAGGTGAGCCGTATGCTTGTCTGCTACCTATCTGATACGTGCCAGGAATTGAAGAGTACGACAACTTAGCATGTCATTCCGGACTGATCGACATTAAACGATGGAATATTGATACCAAACGATGAAGGATTGACACAGTACGGGAGAAATTATGCTCGCATATATGGCAAGAGGAACGATATGGATGACGAATGACATCTGTTGCTATACGAGTTTGACCCGTTCGGCCATCTTGAAAATTTATATAGGTCATGTTTGTATGTTTGTTTTTCAAAATGTTTTTAGTTTGGATTGACCGATTGATGGAGCTAATTGTTTATTATTAACAAAAATAATCTATGTGAAGGAAGATTACAAATAAGCCCACCTCATCTCATCTGAAGGGTGTCGTAAGTACTAACGAAAAAATTGGCAGACGATATCACTGCGAGAGAAGGGAAACTTTGAATAAAACCCTGGACCAACCTGTTTGGCCAGCGTGGAAACAGTAGGGCAAAGCCAATCCTGGGAGAGGTTATGTCCAGCAGGGGATTTGCTAATTGATTGATTAAACAAAAAAAATCTTAAAGGAGAACTTCCTGTTTTGAAGTCGGTTATTACATTTATTGGAAAGGTTGACCTAATCCAATTGATAATGTATTGTAAACAGGGGAAGTCAAAAACATTCAAAATCAGCGTCAGTGAATAAAAAAATTATAATAATACCTGCAGGAAGGTCGCCGGCTATCTAAGAATTTAAGCAGTTTATGGGCTGCACTCTTTGCTAACCCCCACAGACAGAGTTTTACCATGGCCTTACTCTCTCGCTGCCAACCTTCTAATGAAGAGCTCCATAATATTGTAGTCTACTATATAAAAAAGGGTGGGGTTTTCCTTCCTGACGCTATAACTCCAGAACGCACGAACCGATTTCCACGGTTTTGCATTCGTTGGAAAGGTCTTGGGCTCCGTGAGGTTTATAGCCAAGAAAATTAAGGAAAAATTTCAACAGAAAAGCGGGAAAGCGATAATTGACATCCACGCGGGCGGGGCCGCGGGCAACAGCTAGTTGCTTATAAAAACCACGACCGGGATCGTTGGATAAAATGCTTTTTATCCCTGACTGTTCATACTGTTTCCGGTAGCAACGTGCGAGCATGATGCAAATCATGACTCAATTTTAGTTTCAATTCTGCACAATGAAACAAATGAATGCAATAGAATTTACCCTCGCAGTATTAAATGCCGGTGCAACGCATTTATTTACTAAGACCCTATTAATTGATTTGTAGAAGCAATTTCAATGAATAGCGTTAAAAGTTTAATCCCTATGTTGTTTAACTGTAGAATGGTTGTTTGTGTATAGCAGAGGGTTTTTCATAGTGTACATATTTAAGTAGCATTGATATTATTAAGATATACAAAAGTTATACCGCGTTGAGAAGTAAAGAAAATTCAAGATAAGGGGTACGCGACATTATTTCCACGCTTTCAGTTGTTTTTTTTATTCAGCTTAGACAAGAAAGATGGATACTTCGAAAATTCGAGTGATTTTTGAATACGAGTTCCGACGCGGAACTAACGCGGCAGAAACAGCTCGCAATATCAATGTTGCGTTTGGAGAGGGGACTGCTAATGAACGCACCGTGCGATTTTGGTTTAAACGCTTACGTGATGGAAACTTTGATTTGAAGAACGAACCACGAGGAAGGTCGTCCACACAGGTGAATAACAATGAATTGAAAGACATGGTGGAAGCCGATCCAAGCCAAACTACCCAGGAATTAGCTGCATGGTACCAACAATATTGACTCATTTGCGTCAAATCAATAAAATAAAAAAACGTGAAAAATGGGTACCTCATGATTTGACTGATCTGCAGAAAGAAATGCGTGTTGAAACTTGTGTTGCCTTGTTGAATCGATACAGAAATGAAGGAATATTGGATCGAATTGTGACATATGATGAAAAGTGGATTCTTTACGATAACCGTAAGCGAAAAATGCAATGGCTGACCCCAGGTGAAACGCCACAACAGTGTCCTAAAGCAAAGCTTACCAATAAAAAGGTAATGGTAACTGTTTGGTGGTCTCAGCATGGTGTTATTCACTATAGCTTTCTACGATCTGGTCAAGCAATAACGGCAGATGTCTACTGTGCCGAACTCCGAACAATGATAGCAAAACTAGCAGTGAAACAGCCCCGACTCATGAATCGATCTTCACCATTATTGCTCCATGATAACGCGAGACCTCATACAGCACGAGAAACCGTTTTAACTCTACAGGAACTGCAATTAGAAACTATCCGTCACCCTCCGTATTCGCCAGACCTTGCTCCAATAGACTACCATTTTTTTCGTGATTTGGACAATTTTCTATGTGATAAAAAGTTTTCTTCTCAGGAGGCAGTACAAAATGCTTTCACACAGTTTGTCGAATCTAGATCACCAGAGTTCTATCGCAAAGGCATAAATGACCTTCCTACTAGATGGCAGCAATGTATAGATAATAATGGTAATTATTTTGATTAAATAAATACGTTAAATTAAAAAAAAAAACGAATTTCAATTTGTCAGTACAAATCGGCAATTTCATACTTTAACCCCTAATAATATATCACCCAATCGCCTTCTGCATTCAGCCTTTTCCAGCCAGCTTTTTGAGGTCGTCAGTTAATCCAGTTGAGAAGTATCAAGTATCTCACCTTCCATCTGCCAGCTCACTGTCCTTTAGTCCAACACAACATCTATAAATTAGTGGGGCAATTTCTTTTGTCCATGGTGGAATATTCATGTATGTTGTTTTATATTTTTCAGCCAATATTTATTATAGTTACCTATAAAATGTAATCTATGCATGTATTTAATCATTAGTTATTTGGCTATTACATAATTGTGATTTAATAATTTACTATACTTATCTCTATATATTTTTAGTATACAGGATATTAACGTTATGGCGTAAACTGTAAACTTATTAGTGACGATGGTTGACAATTTTCAATATATAAGTTAAACACTCTGATCTTGCGTGGCCATGCAATATGTGACCTGTTAGGACCCATTAGGCTTTGACTTAAACTTTGACCCCTCATCAAGCTTATATTGTTAATAATTTTAATAGCTAGATTAATAGTAGTAAAAGTTTATGTTTAAAAACCCCTAGTGAAGTAAAACATAACACAACATTTTAAAGCGCTTCGATGAATTAATACAATAACATGTCTCACACGCTATTGCAAACGAATAAGACGTCTAATGAAATACGACCACATAATAACGCTTTAAAAGTAACACCGATCTATTAAATCAAATTAATTGGTTTCTAGAAGCAATTAAACTGGACGTGAGCATTATAGGGTTGATCTCAATTTGTGTTTCTGTAAAAGGGTCATTCACGAATGGCTTGTGGAGGGTTAACTAAAGGTCGATGGAGTTATAGAGGTGAATAATGTTACTGGGTGATAATTGAATACTCTGAAATCGGCAATAATTTTCAGTGTGTATTAATCAGCTGCATCCTTTATGGGTTGTCGTGGACTGTATGACATTATCTGACAATTAGGATTTTCTCTTGAATAAAACCCAATTCCTTGCAGAATCTTGTAGCTTCATTCTTCCGATTACAATTTTCTTCTTATTTATATTTTTCTGGATCGTATTTAGGACTATTCCCAAATTGTTCCGAAAACTGTACTGGTTTGTGGGCGTAACATGCTCGCTTAGGTACCGCCTTTTTCATTATGCCGCATGGGCACTTAAGGAGCAACCTGAGTTCTCAATTTTTACTTACAACAAATCTTAATAAAAACGTATTTCCTAACCTATACTATATGTACACTAATTTATAAATGTATTTTCTTATGCTATATGTAGACTAATTTATACATTTTAGACCGTTCTTCAGGCTGCGTGGCTCGGTGTACTGTACATTGGTTGTAAATAGTGTAGTTATATGAAGAACGGTCAGACGGTGTATCATGCATCCTAGCCCCGTTTCTCTTCTCACTAAGACTATGCTCATAAGACTCAGAATGACCACACATAATCACTTCCCATCAGATGGGTGGTGTGCTTGTCTGCCACCTAAGTACCATTCTTTCACAAGGTGGAATATTTGCACTTAAATTTTAGATTAGGAAGTTAATACTTTACCAATAAGTACAGCATAATGCACAGATACTAAGTTTGTACTACTTCGTTCAGTCTAAAGAAATTAGAATATTAGATACTAGCATTACTTAAGCAAACTAAGTAGATAGCAGAAAATACCCGAAATTCTACCTAAACAAAATTCAATTTTCCAAATAACCTAAACTCGTATCTACTTTTCTGCCTACCCTGTTTATAAACGGCTTATTTACAAAATTAATTCCATCAGACTAACATTCTATAATCAACTAAATATTTTCTTTCGACTGAAAGTGATTTCGAATAAAAAGTAAACAACTTTACGTTTGAAATAAACGATAAAACGTTATACAAATTATAACAATATTAGTCCTATTACTATTAAGTGTATTCATAAAAAATAATAGGCACACACATTGCCGAGTCATAAAAGACAATATGGTTAATAGACTGTTTCGTATATCGCGGTGGTATTCACATAAACTCATAATAAAGTCACATTTTCATACATAAAGTCGGTTTTGCACTTTATTACTTATTTCGCAGTAAAATTTTAAGCGTGCAGGAAATATTAAGGGCAAACACGGAAGGTAATGAATGAGTTGAGGGGGTGAAAATGTGTAAATGTGTTAAATAATTTCAAGAGTATTTCTTTCATTATCTGTATGAAGATCGTCAAAGGCATCTGGATAATGTTTATAACCACATTGTAAAATACTAGTTTAACATGATTGATTTATTTATCATTTATCAAAGTCCAGTGCTGGATATATGGCCTCTCTCCATGTTGGGAAGGTTGGCCAGCGTGGGACCAGTAGGCCCTACTGGTCCCACGCTGGCCAGAAGGTTTGGTACGGGGTTTTATTTTGAGCTTTCCTTCTCTCGCAGTGATATCGTTTGCGTATTTATTCGTTAGTCGTCTCTTGCGATACCTTCGGATGAGATGAGGTGGTGACACTTTCTTGTATTTTTCTGCCTGCTACTGCTAGGGTAAAAGGCGGCTCCACCCGTCACCCCCCGGCCTGCGCTTATGGGTGACGGAGATCATTCATCAACCTCCGACGCTTGAGTTGCTTCAGTTGGCGGGCAGCAAATTAGTATCATGTTTAGGCTAGCGAACAATATTAGGCAACTATTACAAGTATTCGGCGTATTCGGCTACTCGGTCTTGGCATAATTTCGAATTCTCGAAACTGTTTAGTTGAATACTTAGAGGTGCAATGCACTCGCGGCTAGCTATTAATGAAATACTGGTGGAGAGGAGCTATTTACTCTACATTCTGAGACGTACCCTACCTAGGTCAGAAATAGAAACTTCAATGTCATGTATATCTTCAAACTAGATCTTCATATTATTTGATATCGGTTATAACAATCAAGGTTACCCGTTTCAATAATTTATCACCAAGTAGTAGTAGGAGATAGGAGATAGGACACAACGATATTTCCGTTCAATTGAGCAGTCCGTGAGTAGGGTAGCCAGAGGCGGTGAGTAGAGAGATACTCACCGCCGGTAATACAACACAAGGTTATTATGGCTGTGGTATTCTGTAGGGCGGCGGTACTTCCCCAGTCGGACTGCTTAATGGACGGAATTACCGTCGTGTCCTACCTCCTAGCCTGGCAACTAAAATATGATTTTAAAAAAAAAGTCATCTTAATATAGTGGGTAGTTATTGCACCTTACCCTATCAAAAAAATGCAAACAAGTGGAAACTCAACCACATAACGAATAATCAAACGTTTAACATTTTTAAACAAAACCGGATAAGTGCACCTTTTTCAAGCAAAACTGGTTTAGTCCACTTTTATTTCTTGAATAACTTCTAGAATATAAAAGTAAATAATAAAATTATTACTCATGCAACAATTAATCTAATTCACCTATTTATAATTATACAATGTTATGCTATTTATCATCCCCATAAAAACTGAAATTAGTTCTTAAAAAAATTTAAAAGTAATTTTACTTTTATTTATGTGGACTAAACCGGTTTTGTTAGCCAGGTCCTCAAGTCTGGTTTCGCTTTATCGCATTATACACATATGCATATAAAATTAATTCAAATAAAAAGAGTTGAATAGCATTAGTCGAGCGGTAAACTCTTCTTATTTTACTTGATGATAAAAGTTCAACAGTACATAACAAATGAAACGAGGTATGGAATAATAAACGTTTAATAAAAACTTTATGACAAAATAACCTCAAAAAACATTGTTGACATATATTAAACAGTGAAAATAAAACACAAAAAATGTACCAAATGTCATATTTTATATTTTTATACGAATAAACTGGGTTAAATTTACAGTACTAAACATAGCGAAAGCTTTAAAATATAATATAGATAGCTTTTTGAATTATATACATTTTAACCGACTACAATAAAGAAGGAGATTCTCATTTATGTTACCCGATTACCTAATATTATTTAATGTATTTGTCATAATTACAACTGACTTGGAAATTATTTATTTGTTTAGTGTAGAAATGTTGATACTTTCCCCACCGGTTATGAAGGATTCGAACCAGCTAACACAGAATGCCTTCGCGGGTCTTCAGATGTGTAAGGTACACGAGGACTGTTAGGGCTTAATAGGCCAGGGTGTAGGATAGCCCTCAAGGCATTTTCCTCACACTCTTGACTCAGGTCCACGAGAAAAGGAGCGCATTCTTTATGCATATTTCATTTTTAATTAAAAACTCAATTAAAAAGAACCCATTGCAAGTATAAAACTAGTTGCGTTCCAATCCATTTGTTCTTTTAGTGCAGTTCTAAGGCTCGATAGACAATTAATTTACGTTCTATAGCTCAACGGAAGGAGCAATGCCTTTGCTGAAGAAAAAAAGGCTTTCCCGATTCCGATGCTCAGGGCGCATGGCGAGGCAGTTTTTTAAATTTTATTTTACTTTTAAATATTTAAATTGGTACAAAATAAAATGTATCAAAGTATGTGTATCCACATTTTAAAGCGCATTACACAAGTTAGTTATGCTAGTCTTGCTTTGAGCTTCAGTGCTATGTTATCTCCCTTTGGTATTGTGTAGAATCTCCTTATTTATTTATTGTTTACGTACTTTAATTCATCAACCGTGCAAATGCCAGGTGCCTTCACGTTCCCCTTACACCTGGTTACTTACCAGGTTAAAATATTGATTTCATAAAACTAGAAGCCTGAAGGCACCTAGCACTTGCACGGTTGATTTATTTTTCAGTAATATGTAGGCCCATGACGGCAGCGTGACGTGAGAGATCACGCACGCCCCCCCCCCTCCCCAAGAAGCGGGGAGACACTCGAACCCCCTCCCCCTATAGACGCGGGATAACACCCGAACGAACTTCTGGCGAGGCCGCAGCCGTACGTCTGTTGGTAGTCCTGGGACATCCTTCCGAGGGCTTACCCGGGGCTACCAACCGCAGACTATTAGGCGGTATGTGAGGGTTTTTTAGTCGGTAGGAGTCCGGCATAGCATCAATGAAGGATTTTCCCTCACATTAAAAAAAAATGTACCTAATAACAAACTAATACAAACACCTATTGCAACACTACAATAACGGCCTTAGCAAAGTCAATAAACACAGATTTTAATAAAATTATTCTACTCTTTAAAGCAGTATAGGTACTATAGATATGTTATCATAGTGAAAATTTTATTTTAAAATAGGTATACTAAGACTTGTAAGAATGAGCAAAAAATTCCACCCCTTCTGTATTTACTTTCAATTTCGCGTCCGTTCTCGGCGACAGCGAAATTAGCACTTCTAATTCTTTTTACTGTGCTAAATATTAACTTAGAACAAATTGCGTGCAGCTGGATCACTTAATGAGTACGGCACCTAAGAATAACAGTGTTGAGTTTCTTTTGTAAGAGAAGTAGTGCAAGGCTTGTTATTGAATATATAAATAGTCTAGGACGCAACGCTATGACCGCGACCGCTGCACTGCACCCTAAGAAGGCGGGGGACGAGGTAAAGAAAGAGACAGAATAAGCATGAGCCGAGAGGAAGCAAAAAGCTAAGCAAATCTGACGGTCGATTGGTAGATACTCCCGTCCCGTCGCGCACATACAAGGCGAGGTACAGCAGTTAATAGGCAAGAACTAAGCATAGCATGTAATATCTGTAAAAGTAAAACTTGTTTTGTCAAATAACATGTCTAAAAAATAATCAATTTGTGAAATGATATTAATGCATAATGAAAGTTTTCCAAATCAATATGTTGCTTAATGAGTAGTTTATTAAACAATAGTTTATAGAATGATAAGTTTATCAACTATTATTTTTATATTATATATATTTTCACTTTGTCAAACGTTGTTTGTCAAATGGAGATTTGTCATTCGTTTTTTGTCAAGTGCCTGGAGTGCGATCGCTAGCACGCATGAGATGTATAAGGCATTCTATGGCCTTCTGTACATTTAAAGACACAAAGTCACAGATAGATTATGTATGTGTATCCCACATTTTGGAACAAAACAATTTGGAATTTTGTTTAATTGTTCGTATTGCCATGTTAGCTCTCGGTGGCGGAGAATTTGACCATCCCATCTCTTCCTGTGGCTATCATAAAAGGATGGGGCTGTTCTAGATCCGGTAGTAAACATAGAGCCTAAGATAAAGTGGCTAGACGGCAATAAGCTCCCTATTACGTGGGACCGAAGATCATAGTCCCTTCAAGCGTGAGCAAGATTTACAAGCGTGTGTGTATATATGTTCGTATTTCTATTTACTCAGAATTATAACAAAACAGGAAGAGTTCGAGTAACTTTTGACAATATCTCAACCCGTCATAAACCCAAAATAACTGCACCAAAACACCCCAAAAATCACAACAATTGTACAACTCAAACACGTTCAAGAATATATAACTTCATCCAATAAAAATACGCCTAATAAAACAACCTTTCCTAAAAATACAAGAACGTAAACTTATACTCCACACGCGTAATAAAAAACTAAATAAAAACCTTTATTGCTCATTAAAGTTTATATCGCAAATTAAGTCCAAGGAGGCTACGAGGGCGTTTGACGAGCTTAATGGCGGTGGAGGATTGAGAGATATTCACTTAAAATACGCGGAGGTAACATGTAAGGTTTACAAATCGATTCAAATAGGAAAAATATTGAATCGGGCTACGCGGGGTTTCAAACCGCGATCTTTGTCTTACAGGAGCAATGCTTTGACCACTAAACTACCAGACCTCGCACGATCCAATTTCTCCTTTATATCCGTATTTGAGGTGACGACGGTAGGGGTGCTCCTCAAAACCGAATATAAAAATGATGATAAAAATATCACAGCCAAAAGCTTAGTACAGTAAACCTAGTACCTTCTTTTTCTTCATCCTAGCGTTATTTGCAGTCTTATCCGAAACTTTACCCTCGGATTCTAGGGTTCGCTCTTTTTTAGTTCAACTGCAGATTTAGTTGGCTGATCTGTGATATTTCCCGTGAAGCGACAGCCATCTGTCCACTACTCACAATCCTCTATGGCGATATCGAAGTACTGCAGTTAGACCTGGGCCCTGATTCTTCTATTAATTTTTCATAGCAAAACCACTGCAGTGCCCCAGACACTGTGACAAATGCCATTTAACTTTAGACTTTGCAAGGATACTTTTAAAGTCTAAAATTAAATGACAATCTTGTAGAGTGAATGAATAATTTTATAAACTCTTTCTCTTTTCATTTTGGACCTTAAAAATTCATCTTCAATGAAAAACACTTGTACTATTTCACATTATTTATTAAATTCCTGACCGGTTTCGCCTTACGGCATTATCAAAGGTTGATACATGTTTTTTGGGTATCAGATGTCAATTAGAGTAATATATTGACTGTGTGGGTAGACAAAAATAGTGGGATACCACTTTAGAAATTTTCCCAAAATTTAGGGAGAATCACAATATGAGACCATTACCATAAATCAAGACATGTTTGAAAAATTATTATAATTAAATGTCAAATTATTACGAAAATGTTAGAAAAAACAAGTAACGACCAAAAATAAATTAAATGAAGTATAAGACCTTATCAATAATTAATTAATAAATTGACATTTAATTATACTACATTACCTTTTGGAATCTGCTGTTGGTTGTCAACAAGGGGACCCACTTGGACCGGTAATTTTCAGTTTAGCTATTCAACCTAATAATCGACAGTTAAATTCTAAATTCAATGTATGGTATCTAGACGACGGGACTCTAGGAGGAGATGTTGAGACAGTTTTACAAGATTTGGCCTTTATCAAAAACGAATTTAGTTTAATTGGTTTAGATCTAAATGATAGCAAATGCGAGATATTTTTAAATGATGTTTCGGACAAAAATTTTACTATTTCTAAATTTAATTCATTGGCTCCTAATATCAAAATTATAGAAAAAGAGTCTCTACGTCCCCTTGGGTCCCCAATCTTAGAAGAAGCCTACACCTCATTTATAGAGGAAAAAATTCAAAATTTTAATAGCATTTCGGACCGCCTACTCAAAATTAATATCCATTCGGCTTTCACTATTCTCCGGTATTGTCTTTTCGTGCCAAAATTCACCCATGCTCTCAGGTCTACACCATTTTGGAAAAATTTAACAATTTTGGAAAAAATGGACAAATCCATACAAATTACACTCACTTAAATTCTAAACGTATCCTAGAATGACCGTGCGTCACTACAAGCGTCTCTACCGATTCGCTTGGGTGGGCTCGGCATTCGCAAAATTTCAGATGTCAGCTTACCAGCGTTTCTGTCTTCGGTCCACAGTACGGAAGAATTAAATAGGAAAATCCTTGCACCTACACTAGTTAATTCTAAAATTGCTTGTCCAAACACTGCGTCTTTTTAGGTCAGAGATTAAGCATTGCCATACAACGTGGCAATGCTGCCAGTCTTCTGGGAACGCTACCACAAGAGGCATGCGATGCGGATGAATTCCACGACGCATTTTAACTTTTAGTTTTAGTTTTTATTTTATTTTATTTAGTATTGTGTATATATAGTAGGTAACTTTATTAATTTAATTTTTGCAAATACATCTGTAATAATATAAAAAAATCTCAGTATTATATTATAATAATACTTCAAACAGGTTGATACATGTTTTTTGGGTATCAGATGTCAATTAGAGTAATAAATTGACTGTGTGGGTAGTCAAAAATAGTGGGATACCACTTTATAAATTTTCCCAAAATTTAGGGAGAATCACATTTTGAGACCATTACCATAAATCAAGTCATGTTTGAAGTATTATTATAATTAAATGTCAATTTATTAATTAATCATTGATAAGGTTTTATACTTCATTTAATTTATTTTTAGTCGTTACTTGTTTTTTCTAACATTTTTGTAATAACTTGACATTTAATTATAATAATTTTTCAAACATGACTTGATTTATGGTAATGGTCTCATATTGTGATTCTCCCTAAATTTTGGGAAAATTTCTAAAGTGGTATCCCACTATTTTTGTCTACCCACACAGTTAATATATTACTCTAATTGACATCTGATACCCAAAAAACATGTATCAACCTTTGATAATGCCGTAAGGCGAAACCGGTCAGGAATTTAATAAATAATGTGTAATAGTACAAGTGTTTTTCATTCAAGATGTGTAGCAAGTTCCACCAAGTGCCATCAATCAACAGTATAAGCACTTAAAATTCAGGTGTAGGGTATTAAATTTAATGACATTTTATGGAATATCGGCGGTATGAGAGTGATGTTGCTAAGTCATTATAATTATCAGAATCGGGTAACCCGTAACGACTGGCATAGATGATAATGAGACAGTATACCTAGTACCTCTGCGTACTTTTCAATATTGTACTGGCATCAGAATTTGAATAATTAAACTTCAAGTTTGAACTTGGTTTTAAAACTGCAAAATTCTGTATACGCATTGTGAATTTTAAATTAATTAAAAGTTGTTTCTGAACATGTTTTTAAAACATTTGATGTATTTTGGAGCAACAAGGTGTGTAATATTATCGTTTCATTACGGAATGTTTTGACAAGTTTTCCTTGGAATATTTCATAAAAAAAATGTGCGTGGAACTTTGTTTTAACATGTTGTATTAATATGGTGAGAGTTATGCTATATTTTGATAATGAGAACTTTGTTTGACTTTCTTGTTCACAAAGACTCTGATTATGAAAACAATCTTTGAATGATGAAAATTTTTAATTGTTTTTATTGGGGAAAGGTGACTCAACAAAGCACAGTAAAGTCACCCAGCGGGTTATAGAGCGAGCTATGCATGGAGGTCATTGATGGATGGGATTTGTAACGAGATCATTCGACAAAGAATAAATAATAAGCAAGCTGAAGTGGCAGTGGGCTGACCTCGTCTGTCGAAGGACCGATGGCTGTTGGAACAAACGAGTCCAAGTGATGAGACCGAGAGAAGGTAAATAGAAGGCGGGACGCCCTCTAGCTGACGTCCTGAAAAAGGTAGTTGGGATAGATGGGGTGCGGGAGGTGGAAGATCAGGAGCAATGGATGGCGCGCATTGAAAGAGGCCTATGTCTGGACATAGGGTAATTGCTGGCTTGAATACGTACAGAATGACTCTCGTATCTTTTCAATTCAATTTCACCTAATCTTTAGTCATCATCGAAATGATTTGATTTTTTTTTTAATAAATAGGACACGTCAATTTGACTTTACCTCGCCTGATGGTAAGTTGAAGGTAAATCTCAAGAAAGAGGGCCACCATTATATACACGTGCCATGTTAACAATGGTGGCACTCAGCTTGACGGCCCCATCAGAGGCTTTTTCACGCCCCGCTTAAAGGACCCGGGACTGCAGGAAGAGGGAAACACGTGAGCTGGCAAGGAATTCCAGGTCTTAATGGTGCGACAAAGGAAAGAGTCACCGAACCGCTTGGTTCTTGAAGGAATGTTCTGCACCGTATAGGGGTGACATCTAAGTCCTGCACGTGTCGTCCTGTATAGGAAGGGGGAGGGTGGGACTAATTGGAATAGCTCTTCAGAACATTCACCATGGTAGAGACGGTAAAATACTGCCAAGGAAGCAACATCTCTACGCATCTGCAGAGACTCGAGGGTACTCGTGACCTCAGGATTTCCGATAATGCGGACCGCATGTTGCTGCAACCTGTCGAGAGCATCTAATAAGTACATTGCGGATCCATCCCAGAGATGCGAGCAGTACTCCACGCAGGAACGAATTTGTGTCTTGTAAAGAAGACACCGTTGCTCCGGCGTGAAAAACCGTCTCACTCTGTTCAGGACTCCGAGTTTACGCGAGGCTGCTTTGATGATACTCTCGATGTAGTTTTTGTTGTTCCGTTTGCAGCGAACATCCATACCGAGGATATTGAGGTTGTTCTGCAGTGGCAGTGGCGTGCTCTGAAGAGTGAGAAGGGGAAGGAAAGAAGATACCTTTGCTGTAAACGCACATGCCTGCGTCTTCTTAGCATTGAACTCGACCAACTTCTCAGAGCCCTATTGGGAAATGTGGTTCAGAATCCGGTCAAGCTCGGTGACAAGAAGCTGCCTTTTTTCCGCGATATACGTCTGCTTATCCGCAGAACGTCCATGATAACTTCCGTACAAGGTGCTATCATCCGCATAGCAATGAATGCTGCCGGTCGACAGCATGTCATTGATATGCAGAAGAAAGAGAGTTGGCGATAGGACGGGAATACGGCGAATACGGCGATCCTGCAAGAAGCCGGCAACCCAGTCGCACAGTCTAGGAGGCAGACCAAAGGCTGGTAACTTGGAAAGAAGCGACTTGTGCCAAACTCTATCGAAAGCTTTGGCGATGTCAAGGCTAATTGCCAATGACTCGCCGTGCTTGTCCATAGCCTCACCCCAAATATGGTTAACATACGCCAGTAGATCACCCGCTGACCGTTTCTGCCTGAAGCCATATTGCCGATCATTAATTAGGGAGTGATCTTCAAGGTGACGCATGAGCTGTTTGTTAATTATGTGCTCGTACACCTTGCACAGCACTGAGGTGATGGCTATGGGTCGATAGTTGTTTGGGTCTGAGCGATCCCCCTTCTTGGGGATCGGCTGTACATTCGCCTCCTTCCAAGCCGAAGGCACTGTACCAAAGCTGTAGGAAAGCCGGTACAGCCGCGCAAGCATTGGAGACAACTCCGCTGTACATTTTTGCAGAACCACCGCTGGAATACCGTCCGGACCACTGGCTTTCCGGACATCGAGTTACTGCAACACTGCTCGGATATCGCGTTGTCTGATACGAATATCAGGCATTGCATGGTCACTGACGTCGATTCGGGTTGGCAAAATTCCGACTAAACTAAACTATAATTAGTTTAGTCACGTCAAATTGCGGTTTCTTATTCGGGACAACACCAACTAACTTAATTTGACAGGACTAAACTATTTTTAGTTTAGTCGAATTCAATTTAGTGAAAATTGCTATTTTGCTATTCGGTAAGGCAAAATTTTATTCCTGTCAAACTAAAATCCGACTTATTTTAGTGGCCATATTTTGGTCACGATTAAACTAAACTAAACCTTGTTCTGCTGATTGTTTGTGCTGGTTGAAATTTTTAAATTACAGAAAAATGAACGTATGCGTTGTGGCTGCTTTTTTCGAGGAGCAAGAAAGGTAAATAAGAAAATTTATCAACTAAATACGTGTTTATTTATTCAAAACTGACCTAGCAGTAAAATCAATGTCATTGTGGAGAAGCAGTTGACCGACTCGACCACCATGGCCTGTCTTGCTGCACGAGCGCGGGGCGAATTCCACGGCACGCCAGCCTCAACGACATAATCCGCCGTGCTCTTGTCATTGCTGGTATGCCAGCTGTGCTTGAACCAAACGGTTTGGCGCGTGACGATGGCAAGAGACTGGATGGTATTCCAATAATGCCTTGGAAAATGGGTAGGACTCTGGTGTGGGACGCAACATGCGTCGACACCATTGCCCCTACCCATATAACTGGCACTGCTAGCTGTGCCGGTGCCGCTGCAGCTTCTGCAGAGGCTGTTAAGCGGCGCAAATACTCCCATCTTATTGGAGATTATGAATGTGTGCCGTTTGGAGTCGAAACGTTTGGGCCTTGGGGTCCGAGCGCCCGCAATCTCTTCAGGGAGATTGCGAAATGTATGGCTGACGCTTCTCGTGACCAGAAGGTTGGCCTCTTTTCAGGTCAGAGATTAAGTATTGCCATACAACGTGGCAATGCTGCTAGTCTTCTGGGAACCTACCAAAAGAGGCATGCGATGCGGATGAATTCCACCACGACGTATTTTAACTTTTAGTTTTAGTTTTTTTATTATATTTAGTATTGTGTATATATAGTAACTTTATTAATTTAATTTAATATTTGCCAATACATCTGTAATATATGTAAAAATTGTGTAACAATAAAAATAATTGAAAAATTAACAATTATCATAAAGGTTGGGTTTGAAATTTATTTTAAGGTTAGAAATTTATTTGTTTTACAGAAATCGAGAAGAACGGGCCAGGTTGCTTCGGTCGAAGGATGCATCAAATCCGTTTGAGATGGCCGACCGTAAATTTAGAAAATTATTTTGGGTCATCAGCGGCCAAGTTCCTGTTGGAGATACTTGAAAATCACCTTAAATTAAGTGAAGAGGATTTTTTTGTGATTGTGACATACACACACATACACATACTTATTTATTTTTCCTCTTTTCACGTAATATTCCCATTACCATGCCGCCAAGTTTGTTGTTTTGGTTTGTTTATTTTTACAGAGGTTTAATTTACGGTCACGTTTGAATTTGAACACGTTTTTTGACAAGAAGTTAAGTTGTCTCTCTCACACTTCAACAACAAGGCCGTTGTCATTCGTTCATTGAACTCACAGATTAAAAAGGGTTTATTCAATTTAGTCGTGTGACCTTGACTAAAAATGCATGCACTATTTTTAGTTCGGTGGCCAAACCGAATAGACAAAGCGTTGAACTAAACTAAAATAAGAGAATTTTTAGTTTAGTTTAGTTTAAGCGGGTGGACATGCCGAATTAACACCACTGACGGGCAGTGTTGGCGGTTCCATACCACAATCATCGACTCGGGAGTTGGCCGCAAAGAGATTAACCAGCAAATTTGCTTTCTCTTGCGGCTCATGGGCCAGGGATCCATCGGGATTACGCAGCGGGGGCAGCGAAGGCTGGCAGAAGTTGGCTTGCACGGCTTTGGCCAGTCGCCAGTAGCCACGGCTGCCCGTGGGATGCTCTACTAGCTCCTGACCAAGCCGCGCTATGCGCTGGGCATCCGCTCTGACATAAGCCTTCTTGCAGACCTTTGTGGCTATGTTGTACGCCGCCTTGAAGTGCGGCCTCAGATGGGTTCTTACCTTCAAAGCAGCGTTCAACCCACGGGATGGACGCAAAATAATCACGCAGTCCATCCCAGTCCGCTGACGAGTAGTGCCAGAGACGCCGCGTCCTCTGCACGGGACGTGGGGGCGCTAAAATGGGCACCTCGGAACGGACCAGACAATGGTCGGATTCACCTAAAGCGGCGCTCACCGAAACACTGTACTGGTCCGGGCGACTCGTCAGCAGAAGGTCCAGCAGAGAGGGCTCATGGTCCGACCTTTTTGGTATCCTAGTGACCTCGTGTACCAATTGGGTCAGGCCATGTGCCAGAGCAAATGCATGGGCGGCTCTTCCCGCGTGGGTTGTTTTGGCGGAGCCCAACCAGAGCTCGTGGTGGGCGTTAAAATCCCCCAAAAACACCAGTTCAGCGTTCGGAAACCGCTCCTGCGCATCATCTGCCGCCTGACTAAGGTATTCAAAGAGTCGAGTTGTCTCGGCATCTCCTGTATGGGAGCGGTAGAGGCACACATAGATCTGACTCGTAGAGCCATGGTCTATGTGTACCTAAAGGGTGGAAAAGGATGGGTCCTCTAGGCAGCGCAAACGGCGACAACAAACATCCGCCCTAACAAACACGCATACCCCGGCTTTTGCGCGGAAATTCTCCTCAAGGACATAGCCGGGGTAGAGTAAGTAGGTCGTGTCATCAGGGCGGTGTATTTGTGTCTCCGTAAGAAACAGCATTGCTGGTTTCGCCGTCTCCAGGTGTTGGTGGACGGCGTTGAGGTTTGTATGGAGCCCACAGATGTTCGTGGACTCCACCTCAAATAGCGAGCTCGAGGGAGAGTTTTTTGCCGCTGTGTAGACCAATCTACTGTAATTATGCGCTGCCATGAGGATGAAGAAGAGGGAAGGCGTGAAAAAAGAGGCGATTGTTGTCACAGCGTGACAAAGCGTGGGATATTGGTTTTATCAATGAATGTGAGGTATGGCGAGAGCCGACACGCCGAACGGAAGGGCCCCCGTACCCCCCCGAGTATGGTCGCCGGGCTCCCTCGTCCGGTCACCAACCGGCACGACGAGCCATATCGGGATTATGCGCGACCTGGTGGAGCAGCTTCCCAGGGTGGTTAGTCCCAGTTGGGCCCCTGTACTATGCCGCGGGCGGCCAGCGGCACCACCGTTTCTACAGGTCTCCCTGTTCGGCGCGTCGCCCCGCGCCACCCCCCACTAGACTACGCCAAGACCCACCGGTCCCACTTGTGCCGCGACCTCAAGCCCCCCTGCCGGCTATGCACTTGCTGACCCCTGAACGCAATCCAACCGAGATTGGATTACTATGGAGGATTTTTCGCAAAAGTGCACGGTGGTACTCACCCGGTTGAAATTTGTGACAAATTTGTGCCACCAAATTTCTACCTAGGGTGGTAGAAATTAAAAGTAGAAAAGAAATAACTTCATAAATACTTATTGCAAGTTATAAATCAATATTGATAAGTAATCATTTTTGAACACGTACGAGCATACCATATCGAGTTGAAAGAGTACTCCGTCAAGAAATTTAATAAGAAATTCCTGCTAAGTTGCAGCCTGCCAAGCATGGCTCGCTTCTTTTGAGAGGTATTGCATACACTGATGTTGGCTAAATGATGGAATCTTCATACAACGCACATTCATATTTATATACTTCGTACGCGTTTAAAGCTTGCACTCTAAGTAATGTGACTGACTCAGGGAGAACAAGCCTGCACTAGAGCCTCTCATTGTGAATAAATGGACAAATAGACAAAAAAAAAAAATAGAATTGTTGTCTATCGTTTATTTTTGAAGTGAAAACTTATTTAGCGGCCTTGAATGGGTAAAAAGTGTTAAACTCGCGTCAGGATCGCTTGACCTTTGAACCGTAACCGACGACTGACGTCATACAACATAAGGTACAGACTGTCTATTTTGCATGATACGATAAATAGCATCGTAGCTTAACAGTAAGTAGTTTCAGATAGTACCGGGTTCAAACCTGGCCTTCTGAAACTCTGGCCTTTTGAGATTATTTTTTCTTTTTGTAATGTAGGTATTACCTACTTCTTGTGATTATTTTTTCTTTTTGTAAATTATTAATTTCTTCTGACAAATAATTTGCACTAGGTTCTATGATTGGCGCTATATTATAGGTATGGTATGGTGTGGTATGTTCTTTTTATCTTTTTCTATGTATATAACGAAGAAAGAAAGAAATAAAAAGTTTTCGCTTCTGCTGGCACTCCCAGAGTGCAACCCGTCTTTTTTTATACCACCTAGTCGTCGTCTTATATCGTCAATGTTACACAGACACGAACGATTTACAATTTTATAAAATACTAGCTGTTGCCCGCGGCTCCACCCGCGTGGATGTCGGTTTTCGCTTAGTGTTGAGTCAACGATATTTTTCTAAAATTAAAGAAGCCTAAGTTACTCCTTTTTACATCAGCCACCTGCCAAAAAAGTCCCGTCAAAATCGATCCAGCCGTTTCAGAGATTAGCCGGAACAAACAGATAGGCAGAGAAACAAAAATTGTAAAAAATGTTATGTTGATATATGTACCTACCGTATTATATTCATATGCATGTAGTAAAAAAAAGATTATTTTAATATTACAAACAGACACTCAAATTTTATTTAAATGTATAGATAGATGTATAGATTATCTACGAATCAACATTCAAAGTCTAGCTTCACTCTTGCTAAATTTCAAAGAAACATTATTAGTAGATAATTATTGATCTAGGCAAACATGGTAGCTATTAGCGGATGTAGACATTGCATTCAGTAAAGTGTACTCAATCATCGATAGCATTATTTTTATGAGGAAATGAGCTTCAGAGAGTAAATAAATAAACAGAACGTATTATCTTTTACATCAAAGACAAATGTTTATATTTCTCTTGGCAACACAGAATTATTTGGAACATCTTTATGTATGGTCGACGTGCTTGACTGACTTCTCTGTACGTTACATTTGTTTTATATCCGAGTTCCGCCTGATTATCCCTAGTGGGGTAGGCAATAGATGTAAAATACCATTAGGACTAGGAGCTATTACGAGCGGCATGCCGAAAGAAGTTAGATACTCTTTACTTATTAGTTTGTCATTGGCACGTTAGAACGTTATTGATTAATAATTTAGAATAAGGAACATTAATTCAAGTTCTTTTTTGTAATGCTTTTTCTGAGAGATTCTGGCGGGCATTCGTTCGTATCAATGGAGTGCACACGAAGAGTTTTATGAACAATGATTTATTCTGACTATAAAAAAGGTTTAAGGCCTCAAGAGTGTTTGGAAGTTTTGGTTTCTAGGTATATTTGATTAATCTGCTTGTTCATGCTAAATAGTTTTCAATTGGTTTGCTGAATTTTAAAGAGGACGCAAAAGCTTTGAGAATCCGTCGAAGACTGGTTGGTCGTCAACAGCTGTCACTACAGAAGATGTGCAAATCGGCGAATTACATATGCAGCTCGAGGGAGAAGTGGGCATTGGATCAGCAGCAATACAGATTATCATGCATGACCACCTCTCTCTGCGTAAGCGTTGTTGGAGATGAGTGCTGCATAAAGTCACCGATGAGCAGAAAGGGAGAAGGGAAAGAAAGGGAAAAAAAATCCAACAGTGGCGAGAAAAAAAAAATGTTTGTGATAAAGGTATTGACTACCTATATAACTACGATTCTGGAATAAAACGACAGTATGGTGCTTTGATGATGAGTCAACACCCACGAAAAGTCGCCTTACACGAAGCATGCAGTAGCAAATGGAGGCCTCTTTTTTCTGCAAAACAGATCATACTGCTACTGTAGTCTTAGAAGATCAAAACACCGCTACATTCTAAATGGTATAGGACAGTCTGCGCCCCAAAGGTACTGTCAGCGTAGAATGACAATCAGCCGAAGTCAGAAAACCGGCAGCTTCTCTGGCATCACGACAATGCCTCGGTGCACAGGTTTGCCAGAACGGCTTGCTTTTACAATGGAAAAAATATGCCTAGCCTAACTCATTAGCCAATTTCCGCCGACATAGGACGATGCGATTTTACTTGCTTTCAAAAATAAAATAAATATTAAAAAGCAACAGGTTTAAAAGCAAAAAACATGCACTTGCCGCGTATAATTTCGAGAGAAAGAGGGCAGAAGTATTTTCCAAATCGTTTAGACGTATGAAAACCTTTATATATGCTTAAGATGAGTTCTTTGAGAAGTTTCGTAATTAGAATAAAGAAAGAAATAAATAATGTTTGTTGTTTACAAGGCGAAAATACTCGTTTTGAAAAGCTATGCTAAATCGTCATCTGCCTACAGGGTCAGATAGCTACCAAAGTTGTTGAACTTGAACTTTAGATAGAATCAAAATAATATGAAGAAAAAATGTGTTTAATTACGGTTTGCCACTAACTGATGTACGTATGCATGAGAATAAAAAATACACCTAGACAAAATACATCAGAAAACACTTAGTTTTAATCAAAACATATTTGGGAGCTACTAAAGAATCGCACTCATATCTTTGAACAATTTAACGGCTCGATAGTTCTACGCTTTTATGTTCAACGCAAACAATTTGTCAATACTGCGTTTGTTCTCTTTTTTATAAAAGGTAGGTATGCACACCAATATTGCGTAAAGTCTTGCACGAAAATAAATAATAATTTTAGAGAACTTCTTTTATGAAAAATACTTTTGAAATTTAAGTTGTTGCGTGAAATAACATGTATTTTCTGTGAGAGATGAAAGTTTCACGCGTAGATTTATATACCTATCTACAATACAATATTTAAATTGAAAGTTTCCTGTTACATTTTTATTCTAAAGCTTGTATTACAGTAGTATACTCAGTCTGGGATCGATTTTTAATTGACAGACGGTACTTACTAGTCATAAATCGAAATTCAGAACTGAGTATCGTTCTGTAATAAAAAGAAAGACGGGTTGCACTCCGGGAGTACCCGCAGAAGTGAAAACTTTTTCTTTCTTTCTTTTATCGTTATATACATAGAAAAAGATAAAAAGAACATACTATACCATACCATACCTATAATATAGCACCAATCATAGAACCTATCACTAATTTTCTGCTAAATTTCTGTCAGAAGAAATTAATAAATTACAAAACGAAAAAATAATCACAAAAACTACGAAATTACAAAAAGAAAAGAAGAAGCCCAGGTTAAACCCGGTACTATCTGAAACCATAAGGACTTATAGTCGAAGCGCTTACCGCTAAGCTACGAAGCTTCTTAGCGTACCTAGCAAAATAAACACTATGTAGCTAGGAATGTTGTATGACGTCATGTCATTCTACAAAGTCGTCGGTTACGGGTCAAAGGTCACGTGATCCTGACGCGAGTTTAACCATCCAGCGCCGCTAAAGAAGTTTTCACTTCGTTAAATAAAACAAATGATCAGTGAAAATGTAACAGGAAACTTTCAATTTAAATAACGACCTCGTATGTGTTAATATAAATTTGAGCGCGAAACTTGAGTTCCTCACAGAAATTACATTTTCTTTTCACGCAACAACATAAACTACAAAAGTGTTTTTATGAAAGAAGTTCTCCAAAAATATGAAGGTAAAAGCACCGATTGTAGATATTTTAAGGATAAAACAAACTTCACTCTACAAAATAACATAATTATCTGTTAAAGCACAATTTAGACATAAACTTCAGTAGATAAAATCTTTAAACACTAACATATGTTTACTTTACACAATTATTATACACATGGTCATGAACACCAAAAGTGGACAATCACTTAAAACTGATAGAAAATCTAGACATAATGGTCTACGTTGATCAAAAATAGTAATAATTATTAGTATTAAATAAAAAATCACACCTATTAAAATCTATACCCATAACAAAAATATTAAGAAACAACTGGCGCCAAATCAATACATAATTATTTACTTATGACAGTACTATAAAGAAAACGGGAATTAACGCGATCATGGTACCTATACGATGATCACGTTAATTCTCGTTCTCTTTATAGTATTATCATGGAAAGCGATAGTTTAAAAGTTACTTAAGACAGTATTGCGATTTTTCGAACATGTATTAAATTATATAAGCCCTAATGGCTTTTAAGTAATTAGTCATGTAAACGAAATAATTACTTTTCTTAAAATAAAAGGATTTTTTCGAAAGTGTCCACTATTGGGTCAGTTGGTCAGTCCATTGGTGCTTTTACCCTATTGTATTTATACTTTCGGGCTAGTCTTGTAAACAAATCATTAGATTATATAATAACATCTTTACTTCGAAGTTCGCTCCGCCATAACACGTACTTTGGAACGTTAAATTAATTTTACTGTTGTACTTGAGTTGTTTCGGCCACGTTATAGCCCGGCGGTTGTACGCTTTCTACAGTGTTTGTTTTATTGGTACTGAAATACTTAAAAACTAATTTAAATTGTGATTTTAGTAACACAATTTAGTGAATGAAATTTTCGATTACTTAAATTGGTAGGTTAGTAAGTAGGATACCTACTCAATTGGTAGAGAGTAATCATTCTGTTTATTATATTAAGTCCATCAATTGACTACACCCTGTTGCATGGGAAATTCATCTCGAAGGGAATACACAGACACATTATCCTTAATTTCTTACAGTACACTCTCATCAGAAATACATTTTCCATCAAAACTTGCATGGTATCCATAAATCACGACAATTATGTCAAAACATGCTAAAATACCCGTTGATAAAAATACATACATAAAAGGATAGTGGGGTGATTGGTCACCCCAGATAGAATATTTTGCAAAATCCATGACCGTCCACAAATCAGTTGTATATGCTACTAATTACGTATACGTAGTTATGAGAATTCAGAAAAGCACAACCACGGTCAATTAACATATAAAAATTATCTCATTTTTTTAGACGCGTGGGTAGATTTGTCATCCCCCTATCCTTCCAAAAGTTAACGCCTGGTTCCAATCGTGCTTGCGACCTGTAAGAACTTTCAAAATCCTTTCTTGAAGAACCACATATTGTAGTCGCTTAGAAAAACCACAGCAACCACTTCATTCCACAACTTGAGCGTGCGTATCAACGTAGAAAAATTTAAACAAACAACTCTATACCTTTTCTGTTACAGTGCTCTGTATAAACTCGTATCTTATTACAAAAATAATAAACTCGTGCAAGGAACAGTGGGCGTAGTGTTGTTCCCTAATGTTGTTTCATAAAAGTTAAGCACAGTCTTTGGGTTACACTTTATCTATAGGATCGTCTTGCACCGTATGTCTTGAAAGTCTTTTACTCTTGTTCATATTTCCTTTTCTAATGTAAGTGTACTCAAAGTTATTGCTTATTCTAACTTCAGGTGTTCGTAAAGTAACACCTGTGTTGTATAGTATCACTTATACTAATAATCTAGACAAATATGACAGCTTCTGTGGCGTGACGGTAGTGAACGCGGCTGCTACGCAGGAGGCGCGGGTTCGATCCCCGCTCAGTGCAAATATTTGTATGCATGAATATTTGCATTGGTCTGGGTGTGTCTATGTATATTATGTATATATTTACAAAAAAAGTATCTAAGTATGTTTATCCGCATTCTAGATTCCATAACACAAGCTATGCTTACCATGGGTCTAGATAGCGTTGTGTGAAATGTTGTGGAATATTTATTTATATTATTTATTTATTATTTATATGGTATAACTAGCTACGCCCGCGTGGATGTCGGTTATCGCTTAAGTATCGGTTATCGTTATAAATTGTGGCCTATGTGTTATTCTGATGTATAAGCTACTAGCGATCCGCCCCGGCTTCGCACGGATAGTAAAAACGTTCCCGTGGAAATCCAATATAGCCTATGTTACTCGGGGTGAATGTAGCTTTCCAATCGTGAAAGAATTTTTGTAATCGGCGCTGTAGTTTTTGAGTTTATTCATTACAAACATAAAAATAATATAATATTGTAAAGTTTTATTATAATCCATTCAGTAGTTTTTACTTGAAAGAGAACATACATCTATCCATCCATACTTACAAACCTTCGTGTTTATAATTTATGTTTTTTATAATATGTTTTTTTATTTTCTAATCGCGGTAGCTAGCCGCCATTTCATATTACTGGATGGTCATAGTATGATATATCACAACAAAACTTACCGATATTTTTGTAAGATTATTTAAAAAATTCAGAATAACTCATAGTTAACATTTTTAATTAGTTATTTATTTAAATCTTAATTAAACATGTTTTAAAATCGTACATCATCCATTGTTATCATCTTTGCGTTAGTCCTAGTCGGATCCAAAGTCTTTGAATCCGGGATAAGCTTCTTTTTTTTATACTACTTAGTTGGCAGACAATCACATGGCCCAACTCATGGAAAGTGGTTACCGTGGCCTGTGGACGTGTGCAACGCCAGGGGCATCACACTCGGCTTCAAGTATACAATTTGGTGTGGGTTTTCGGCTATATTGACTGCGACTGCCGTCTGACCTCCAGCCAGAGTTGTAGTTAATGGTCAACCACAGACAGAGATGTTCAGGTCTACATAAGTTTTCTCCTCGGCCTTACTAATATTGACAGCTGGGCTGGGACCGGCTTCTAACATACGTTTTGATGTGTTGAAATGAAATACTACTAAGTAGTCTCCCCTCTAAATTGCAACCGCACTTTGGTAGCTTTTTTATACCACTTAGATAGATAGATAGATGGAAAGTGTAAGTGTACTCAAAGTTATTGCTTATTCTAACTTCAGGTGTTGGTAAAGTAACACCTGTGTTGTATAGTATCACTTATACTAATAATCTAGACAAATATGACAGCTTCTGTGGCGTGGCGGTAGTGAACGCGGCTGCTACGCAGGAGGCGCGGGTTTGATCCTTACTTTGGACATGAGCAACACAAGGGGTGTCACACTCGCGCTGCCGACCCTGGTAGAACAGAGAGTTTCTATGCCGTTAGTGTAGAAGATAAAGCAGGACAAGCCTTTGGTCTTCTATTCGTATGCCTTATTAACTGTATCTATTAAAATCACTTTAAATCCGTCCAATACATCAAAGTGATATATAATGCTCAAAGTGATATATGCTCAAAGTGATTCAAAAGCCGATGTCTGAGAGTACGAATAAGTGGTGGGAAGCGCAACAACAGCTAGGCTCGAGGGCCGCAGCCTGTGTGCTAGTATACCTCTAGGCCAGATAAGTCACGCCTCATGCAATGGCTAGGGTTGAACGACATCAAGTTTTTATGGAATCACTTTTGATTTATAATTTTTTTTGATGGCACATAAAATTTTGTGTTTGTGTAATTCAAAAATTTGGCAAAAATTACCACGTGTGGACAGTATATTTAGTCTTGTATGATAAGACCGACAAAATGGCAGACAGGAAGTGAAGGCTCCTGTTGTCAAAAATGTTTGTATGTGGATGGTCGTGTTTACCTTTTTTACTTTACATGTTCGTGTTCTTGCCAATTAGAAGAAACGCATGATAGCGAACACAAATAGACATGTGAAGAAGCACTAAGGTACAAGTACCTTGGGATCATCTGAAACATTGCAAATAAATTTCACTTCGTGCATAATTTCTTCATGTACTACCGCTATCCTCTGTCTCTAGAACTTGGCTTTAGAACAGTTATAACATGTTCTTATATAACAATTCATAAAAATAGACCATCATACAACAAGCTTATATTACAGATCCGAAAGGTGCTTGTAAACTAACCAAGTTATTTGCTTTAGAATATTTAAAATAAATGGAATAAAAGAACAGTATCAGTTAAACATCTCAAAGCGTTCTCATAAAAATGTATTGCTCTTGGACCACGATGTTATTGTCTTTTAAAACGAAGAAAGAAGTTATGAAATATACACAAACCCCTTGAAAAATATAGTAGCGTGCAACCCTGAGTCTCGCCACTCACAATGACGTACTCGCGAACTATAAATCCAGTTAAACTTTGTGAACGGTGAATGTATTTTTGTATTGTTTTTGTTTACCATTGTGTGGAACTCATTTGATTTGGAGCTGCAATTTTTATATATTTGGAATACATTTTATGCCGAAAATCGGGATAAAACTTAATTCCTTAGTAGTTAGGAAGAATGAAGACCTTTCCTGAGACTTTGATTTCAGCTTACCATCAGGTGAGGTGGAAAACGTCTCATTACAGTAATTTAACTTACTCTTTTTCCTTGATAACTTAAAGTTTTTTAATGTAAAATCCAACGAATTTTACATTTAAATTTTGTAATATATTACGAATAGCTGTTTTAGTGATAAAACTGCCATTCGTATAGGTTTGAAAAGGTTTCCAGTTTACTGTGATACTGAACTTTCAAATTTTATATGAAACGAATGCCATCAAGAATTTATGAGACATTTCCTAACCAAAAATGTTTCTATCATACAGAGTTCTTCTCTCTTGGAAAGTAATTAGGTTCAAAATAAATCATTACAGCTGCCGGTTACTGGCTTACTGAAATTTATTTTATTAAGTGTGTTACTTTGTCTTATTGATTTGTCTACAACATTATCTGTTTGATTTTATGTTTTGCTGTAGCGCCTGTAGCAATTTGTTATGTCTTGTATTAGCTATCAGCTCCCTGACAATTTGTCTAATTAGAAATAATTTCTGTATATTTTCACGTTAAAAAAAAATAAGTTTTATTTACACGATATACCTAATCGCATTACTTGCTTTCTTTCAAATAGTGTGACCAACTTTTTCTTTGTTCATTTAAATAAGCCTGCATTCACCTGAAACCTTTAAAAATTAAGCTTATTTCTTATTCCAACTACTTGATATTCCTTCTAGCAAACATTTTGTAACTAACCTATAACTTATGAGAAGTTATATACTGCCCGAACACGCTCTTCGTATATATTTCTCAAAGATAAAATCCCGTAGAATAAAAGAATTTCTCTAGTACCTATAAATTTATTTTAAAACTATATCTAAGCTTGCAATGCGTATATAATTTATCTTTATAGTATTGAGATAGAAGAAAATTTTACATTTGAAGAGCTTTCGCGAATCCTTAGAGCGCAATAGACGCACAATCAAATATACGGGACAATATTTTGTTACTAAACGCCTGGCCTAATTCTTTCTGCCATAAGTTAAGAAATTTATTCGAAAATGAACTTACTGTGTCGCATTTTCGTTTATAGCCTTAATTACTTTGGGGCAGGTTGGTATAAAGTGCTGTATCGTAAAAAAAATTGCTATTATCATGCACTCAGTATGAATGATTTCACATAAGCAGATAAATAGAATCAATTAAGATAGGAGAAATATTGAATCGATATGGTCAAGGTTAATCGATTTGAATAGTTAGCATAAAAATGCTGTAAAATTTCATTCAACAGATACATAGACATTGATAAAGAAAAATATTAATAGCTGTAATTTATTCTGTACCTGATACCTGTAATGTAACCTACCCGACACGACACCCACGTTAACCAACAGACACTACACAAGTGGATAATATTTAAAATTTTCAATCAAAGAAAACATTTCTGCCGGTCCAAAACAAAAACGTAGCTTGATGGCCGCAAAAATTTACCCGTATTTATATTTTTCTACCGTGGTGTGGGTAATGGATCCAAGATCGATCCACAGTAATATCCATTTAAGTCTTGAGGCATTCCCGATCATCGCTGTGTACATTGCAATACGCCTCGAGGGCAAAATTTTGTTTACATGTAGTCCATTTCTTATGCAAAGCACTGTAAGGCCTTGCCTATTTTGCCGAGATCTATTTTACTTTGCCCGAAAATTCTCTCAGCCACTTGTAAATGGCGTGTTGAGGTGAACTTGATAGTTCTAGATGGCGTTTGATGCAAATTATAGTGTCCTGAGGCTTCACTTTTGGCCCTTGTTTCATTGTGTGGGTTAGGAGTTGATTAATCTAATGGGACGATTTCAAGATATTTTCGTAGACGATATTATAAATTATACGCTGCACCTTTTGCCAACTACTTTGTGATTGGAACTTATCGTCTCCATTTAGTCATTATTTAGTAAAAATTATATGAGCTTACAAATACAATAATATTCTAAAATAACAAGGTAAGCTAAAATCATCAACATATTCATTATCTGCCCGCTTTGTGCTAACAAATCGGAGTCAACGCAACTCGACCTTCACTTTCATACATTTTTGTTGCGATATTGTAATTTTACTGGTCAGTTCCTCGACCGTGGACTTCATCCATGTTTTCCTTTACCTTTGCCTGCCTTCCAACAATGAATTATAACAACATCTGTATCTTATGTTTTACTACTATTCTCACTAAATTCTTATTTATTATGACCCTGTGTTGCTTTGTTTGTGTGATGATAAATTAAATGATATTAATACCCATAACATTGACGTGATTGGTTTATGATTTCATAATGATTATGCAAATTATGTTTTGTATTCTGACTTTAGGGAACTCTTCTCAATTTTATTTCCCGTAATCCGAAACAGCCGCTCATTTTACAACTTAAAGCCACCTAAAATAATGTAAACAATATGCTGACACATAGAACTTCACAAATGAATAACTTAAACAAATGCTTAAACAATTACCAATTCAAATTCGTTGAGCGTTGCGTTTACGCTCGTAATCTGTCTTGTTGAGCGATCTCAATTAAAAGGGGTTTTATTCCGCTATTAGTCTTTACTGACGGCCCAATTACAGCTGTACGTCATGAACTGATTGGAATAATGTCTTTCGAGTTAGCAAAATGAAGGACAAAGGCATACGATGGAGGTAAGGCAAATTGTAATTGAATAAACTTGTCTTCTGAGATGGCTTCATGTGATTTAGCTTCGTCAACGATGTGAGAGGCACTAGTCTTTATTGTTAACCTTTTATCTTTATTGATTGTTTTTATTATTTTATGAACTGTTGTTCAAAAGAATATTAGCAACCGAAATTACTAATATTCCCTCTAACCCCTCCAGCTAAGCTAATTTACTTGTGCTAGAAGTGGGTCACGTCGGTAGTGTAATGGCCAGGATTCGAATCCAGGAAATTCTGATCGATGGGCTGCCTCTTTTTATTTACCGAATTTAATCTCTTTTAATTTAAATTTATTTACCGTTTATAATTTTAATACTTTTATATGTAATGTTCTTTCAGCTTAAAATTTATTCTAGGATCTTGCTACTCCAAAAGAATACTTATAGGACCACTTCGTTACACACTTGTCTGTCTATTTCAATCTGTTTGTCATATTTTATTCTTCAAAACTCGCTTAACGTGATGGACTAGCTATTGACACACATACACTAACTAAAGATGTAGCTTTAATTAACTAAGCTGTAGTTCAAGTTCTCTAGTTGCCGTTGGTGAATATTGCTTCAATATTTACACAGGTCGACCAAGCAAACTTAGTCTGATCTGCTACAGCTGCCTCGCTAGCACTGTAACTATGTACCTAAATTGATTCGAATTAGTTTGAAGTTTCTGAGGAAATTTTTATGTCAAAACTCTTCTTTGCAGTTTCAACATACAAAAATATGTCGTTGGTTTCAGAGAGAAATATTATATGCTTAATTTATAGTCTTTCCCATTGTGGTACAGAAATAAAAAACTAACTAACGTTGCTTTTACTTCCATAGTTGTTGTTTTCACTACCATTCCTTAATATATACTTGCCTGTTGAACTCAGCCCCCCTAGAGAAGTGGCATTCCTTTGGCTGGCGTTTTATAGAATAGAATGACAATGGTATGGGGTTTGACGTATCTGACAGTCCTTAACGCATGCCAAAAACGTCAAATGCCATACATTCGTCATTCTATTCTACCAAACACCAGCCAACGAAATTCCACTTTTCTAGAGGCATAGAGTTTGGAATGAAATACTCTATAATATAAATTCTTACTTTCGACTCAGAATAGACACAGAGAAATCACATAGTTCATCGCCCGCGAAGTATCTAAACTATGCATTAGCTTTCGAATACTATAAAGTGTTGATAAATATGTAAAACATTAACTAGTGCATCGAAAAATACTGGAACATTTTAGCAAGCGTGAAAGCGCTCTGAATTAACATATTTAAATGTCACTTAATTCAAAAAATTTGCAACCTTTTCTATTCATAGTTTTGAAGTTTGATCACCATCTTCAGAGGACACGTTTAATATGCCTATTTCATGTTTCTTTTACAATGTGGATACACGTACATAGAATCTATGCATAGTAATATTTCGAGAAATGTATATTGAACATAACTTTTGCATCCAAATATTCGAATTAATCTGCAATCGAACCCTGTGACGTATAATATATGACTCTACACAACATCACACCGGATATATCGGATATATCTAATATATTTGAAATTACAGGCAGTTCTCGCAATAAACACAGTATCACGTTTCTCTACCAACGTGGGACTGAGAGAGAGCTCAATAATTTACCTCCCATTACGCCATGATTACGAAGACTCCCCTCTGTTCAGCAACCCTCACGACTTCCTCGGTAGTGACATAATGGGATTTTTCAACTTATATAGACAAAATACCATCGACTACGTAGAATCGTGAGGGGTAGGAAAAATAAAAAGGAGAGTATTTAAACATTACTTGGAAATACATACGACCGATCCGTAGACACATCAAAGGACACTGAAAAAAGACGGGAAATAAGCATATAGGTTACTCTTGATGTAATGAAGCATTAGTAGCTTTGTAGTTAAGGAATCGGTCTTGTCGAGATGTAATGAAATCGAATACAGATTACATTACACTCTTTCGATGTTTTCGGGTTCGATCCTCGCTCAGTGCAAATATTTGTATGCATGAATATGTATATTTGCATTGGTCTGGGTGTTTCTATATAGTATATATGTATTTACAAAACAAAAAGTATCTATATGTTTATCCGCATTCTAGATTCCATAACACAAGCTAGTTAAACTATGCTTACCATGGGTCTAGATAGCGTTGTGTAAAATGTTGTGGAATATTTATTTATTTACTCTTGATGTGAACTCACTCCTGACACATGCCTTATAGCTGTAATATAGCATCAGAAATAACGGTTAGATGTTTTATTATCATCATTAGTGACAAATTCGTGAAAAAACAATTTAGTTTAAAAAAAAAAACAGAATAAATCACGGGGTAATACGTCACAAACTGCTACAATTTGGTACAATCAGGCAATATGCGGTAGTGACAATATTGTTATATGAAGCCCTTCCCAGCAGCTCGGCGGGCACACAAAATAAAATTAAGCGCCCCTTTTTTTATGAGAAAAGCCGACATTGGTAAGTAGCTGTGGCGCGTTATCTTTTTTATATTTATAGGACACGTCAATTTGACTTCACCTCGCCTGATGGTAAGCCGATGGCAAAGTCTTAGAAAAGAGGGTCACCATTACAAAAACGTAACATGTTAGGAAGCGTGGCGTTCAACATGACGTGAGCTGGCAAGGAGTTCCAGGTTTTAATGAATTACTTCTTAGTTAAAATGTAATTTTCACTCCCGCCTAAGCCTTCTTACCTAATCTATCCATGATCAATTACGCGAGTTGGACATCACGCCATAGGCCTTCGTGGTTATTTTTTTTCTAACCGTTGGTGAGTCGCCATACTTATATCTTAGAATTGAAATACCATTCAATCCACCTTAGGTTAAAGAAAAAAGTTATGAACAAATATATTTATAAGAGAACCCAAAAGGTGATGGGCAATTTATTTAATACCCGGTCAATTTGATTATTTGAATAATGATTACGTTATCAAATATTGCCCTCTCATATTGGGCAGTATTCATAATGACCGGGCATCGTGTATCAAACCCAATTTATCACTTGGTTCTTAACATAAATAGTATAAAAAACTATTCTTAGCTGAAACGTAGCTTGCCAAAAAGTTGTGACAATACTACTTAAAAAGTGATGAGTCCTAAAATCAGCTCACTACAATTAAAATCATTGGTGCGAAACAGGTGTTTTCCTTTATAATATTAACTAGCTGTTGCCCGCGAATCCGCCCGCGTGGATGTCGGATCTCTTATTGTGTTGAATGCAAAGTCAGGCCGATCGGTTTAAAATTGACAAAGTTCCATACAAACTTTCATCCCCTATTTTATCACCTTGGGGCTAGAATTAATCAAAATCCTTTCTTAGCGGATGCCTACGTCATACCATCTACCTGCATGCCAAATTTCAGCCCGATCCGTCCAGTGGTTTGGGCTGTGCGTTGATAGATCACTATGTCAGTCAGTAGTTTGATATTAATAATACAGAATACAGGGGTGCACATTGGCTTACATTAGCCTAATGTGTACCGCGTGGTCCCCTCCTTCCCGAGGAGGGCCAGACCGAGAGGGACGGCCCTGGGTCAGCCGGGGTGCGAGGGATATGTCGCATGACAACCTCACCTTCGGCCTAGCACTACGACCCAGAGACGGCGTGCGGTTTAGTCGGTTCGAGTCCGACATAACCTACCCCTCCGGCTCCGGAGTATCCGAGGCGATTTCCCGCAGGTAAAAAAAAAAAAAAAAAAAATGTGTGTAAATATTTTGACGTTCATATATGTGCTCTTTATGAGTCTAAACTGAATAAACGAAATTGATTCTTTGATTCTTTGAGTAGTACTAGTATAAAATGAAATCTGATGAGGCCGTCAAGCTGACTACCATTGTAACACTGTTGATGTTTGCTTCAACTTACCATCGGGAAAGGTGAAGTCATATTAACAATTATTCCTAGTATTAAATTTGCTCTGTAATAATGTATGTATGTAATCCATACTTCCATATCCATATCGATCAATCAATTAGCCCACCGCAGTTAACTGCTGGACATGGGCTTCTCCTACCGTGTGTTAATATATATGTATGAAGATGTATGTATTAAACCAAAGCTACTCTGTCTGGTTGTTTGTTACACTTTTACTGAACCGATTTTGATGAACTTCGGTATAGGGGTAGATTAGATTCTGAAGAAAGACCCAGGCTTTGTGCGGTTGCGATAACCGACATCCACGTGGGCGGAGCCGCAGGCAAAGGCTAGTTTAATATGAATAAAATTCGTACCTATATAAATATTGATTCGCGTGTAATGTGGGTGAGGGTGTAATGTTTATGCCCTATTAACTATGGGTATTTGTTGTCTTATCTCTTGGGGTGAATAGAATTATAATGTGTATTCGTAAGTAATTTACATAATATAATATATTATTATTGAGGGTTTGCGCAATAGGCTTGAATATATTTGTAGAATCCATAGAATTCGACTTCAATAAATTGAATTTATTAACTATTTTAAAACATTTAAGAAGGGTATTAGGTTTCTAGTTGTCGCTCCTGGCGTTGTACACGTCCATAGGCCACAGTAGTATTTTCCATCAGGTGCACCGTGTCCTTATCTGTCACCTTACTAGCATAGTCCGAGCGACAAACAGAAGAAACCCGTTATATATCTAAAATAAATTTATTTTTATCAGATTCTTACCTCACAGCTGCCGGGGGCTTGTGTGAAAATTCAATTGTTTAGTCTAACGCCGTCAAAACGGGGTATACCCCGGTACTCGCGAGTGCCGCTTTGAAGAAAGTACATGTTTATGTATGAAGTTCTACTGATGCAGCCTATAATGGACAAACAGTAAGTCTGTTTAGATTCGGTTTGAATAAGTATTGGTTTAAAAATAGAACTTATTTTTAACCGACTTCCTAAAAGGAGGAGTATGCATGTACACCGATTACGCTGAGATTTATTATCGGAATTTCATGTTTTTTTTTTAGTTCGAAGCGGAATAGTAGCCATGTGGTCCTTTAAAAATATTATTTATGTAGTTAGTTCCAGTATTTGTCATTTTATGAACAATTTTGTACAATTTTAATTCAAACTTTGAACCGACTTATTATAAATTCATTTTACATTTTGTTTAGTATGACTCACAGGTGGTCCCATTTCAATTTTATGGGTGCTGGACCTTGGACTCCGGACCTAACAGCCAACTTTGTTTGTGGTGCCTGAACTATTATGGTAGAAACAATTGAAATATGTCCTCTCAGGCTAGACACTGACTTCTAACGGAACAGTAAATACATATTTACTGTTCCGTTAGAAGTCAGTGTCTAGCCTGTTTAGTTATTTTTCTCTAAGTTATTTTATACTTTTCAGTTTTTGGAGTTGTTTTTTTATTAAATTCTTTCTCCATTTGACTACTGTTCCTGCGATTGGGCATTCGACTGATAATTTGGAGATTGTAGATTCGACCAATGGGATCCAAATACATATCTGATTTGTGTTTTAGAGGTCCCTCAAGAGATTGTAGAGGTGTGCCTCTAAGATATTTTGACGGACCTGTCAGTCAACCCCTTGTGAAAGCAAATCACGCTACAATACCTAAATCAAGAAAAGGTGTGCACCCCAGAATACAAAGAAAGTAATTACTGGCTTTGGATAAAACCAGGAAAAAGTCAATTAATCATAAATCAAATAAAATAAGACTTACATTGATAAATTATACGTGCAAACTGTCAATATTCAAGACAAATTCCCTTGTTTTTCTAGATTACAACGGATGTTAAACTAAATTAAAATAATGTCTATTATAATTTATAATGTAATGACAATTGTATTATCAAAACCGTTTAACGAAATTTAAACCTAAAAGCTAATAGAAATATGATCTAATTTGGTATGCCACATAGCCTCGTAGTTCAACACAAACTCTTTATTAGAAAAGTAGGTACAAGTGCCCGTCTATTATTTAAGGATATTTCCAAACGCTTAATAGACGGTACCAGTGACCAGAGGGCCGGTTTATCCCTTGCCCAAAGGATCGGTATTGCCATTCAACGTGGCAATGCCGCCAACCTTCTGGCCACCCTCCCCGTTGACATCGATGGGGAGGAATTCTTTGATACCTAAACCTGCAAGTTTGCATAAATTATGTTTTGTTTTTATATTTTTATTTAAATAATTCTAATGTACATATTGTTAATAGTCACTTCATTAAAGATTGTAATGTCATTTATCAACTAACTCACAATATTAGATAAAAACTTAGTTTCAATGCCACTAATGTGCTGAAACAATCATTACTCTATTTTTTTTAATTAAATTGTAAAGCAGTTTTCTTGCTAAATATTTAAATCGAAAAAAAACTAATTGGTCCAGGCGGGGTCCTTTGGTGGGCGCTCCACTGTCGCCTGAAAGACAGATAAGAAGAAGAAATTTGAATTGGTTAAGGCGAGGTCTGGTAGCTTAGTGTCAAAGCATTGCCCTTGTATGACAAAGATATTCAAATATTTTCTCTTTCTCGATCAATCATTACTCGTTTTATTTAAACCCACCTTTGGTAGAGACACAGAGCTTGACAGCCTCCGTGGCGTGGCGGTTCGACCCCGCTCGGTGCAAATATTTGTATGCATGAATATGTATATTTGCATTGGGCTGGGTGTTTCTATGCATAATATGTATGTATTTATAAAAAAAAGTATCTAAGTATGTTTATCCGCATTCTAGATTCCATAACACAAGCTAGTTAAGCTATGCTTACCATGGGTGTAGATAGCGCTGTGTGAAATATAGTGGAATATTTAATTTAATTTAATTTAATAACAGAGTAATACTATAGTAGAGAGTATTCAACTATTCAGTTAGTTTGAAATTCAGTTGGTTTGATCGTACCTCGGAACGAACTTCATGGCAGTCGTTACGTCTAATTGGAGCCCTAAAAATCCAACAACTGGTCTAGCTGCAATGCCTCGATATCACCTTTGGTTGTGAAGGTTAGATGGCAGTCGCTTCGTAGAAAATATTGAAGTTCAGCTAAAATCGCAGTTAGACTGGTAAAGCGGACCAAGACTCCAAGCTACAAGCTTCAGATGCGACTGGGATTCACGCTAAGATGATGAAGACGTGAAAGGCTATTTGGTTAGCACCTACTACTGGGATTCTAGCTTCTTACGTTGCATGATATATAATTAAGAGAACGGTGATAGAACGTGTAAATAGTCCTACCATTAGTGTGTTTGCACACAGGTTGTAGGCATGTAGGTAGATACCTAAATAGAAGGCGTGAAATTGTGGCAAGAACATTATGACCGCTTCTACAATCAAAACTACTGCCGAGACTGGCACTGACCTGCGTTCCATACAGTGGTCTGGATTCTGTGGTCTGCAAGCAGGCGGTGGCTCTTGAGTCCGTGCTGGTAGGTAAGTGTCAACCGGCCGGTGACTTCTATTTCTTGTATTCCAACGTCTTCTTTATACAATTAGGTGAAAAGAGACTTGCTCGCACTCGGGCGCATTTCCGGTTTTTGAGAAGTTTTGAACTAAATTGTGTCCAACGCCATCTATTGACCCTATCCAACACTAAGTGGCATACAAGTAAGCGCACAGACACAAACTGCATTTGACAATAGAAGCGGATAAATTACATTTATAGAACAATTATAATGATTGAAGTTTACATAAGTATCGGTGAATTATAATACTATAATCAATAAGGTTATGTACCTCGCGTGCGCTCCACCAAACGGGAATTAACGCGATCATGGTCTAGGTACTTACATACCTTTGATATCCTGACGTTTCGACCAGGCGGCAGATTCTGCTAATTTTATGACATAACAAAACCACTGTCAAACCTCTGACATTGCATTAAATGTCTTTAAATTTTAGACTTTATGTCGGAGGTTACAGGCTACATACTAAATAAATACTCACACTGTAATATTTAAGTGTTAAAGGGTAAAAGCGGAACCCTCTTATTAAGACTTCGATGTCCGCCTGCCTGTCTGTCTGTCTAACACCAGGCTGTAACCATGATAGCTAGGCATTTGAAATTTTCACAGTTGATGTATTTCTGTAACAACAAAAATAAAAACGGATAAAGAGTACGGAAACCTTCGTACGCGAGTGTGAATCGCACTTGGCCAGTTTCTTATTTCTTCAGAAAATAATACTCTTTCATCACCACAGAGCAACCAACCTATCACCCAGCAAATAATAAATGTTAAAAAAAATTAAACCCTAAACTTTTTTTTATACCACTGAAGTGGCAGACGTGCACACGGCCCACCTGATGGAAAGTGGTTGCCGTGGCCTAAGGACGTGTGCAACACCACGGGCACACTCGTGCTGCCGACCTTATAAACACCATTTTTCCTTAACGCTTATTAATCTAGCAATTAAAATCTCAATAGCCGATTAAACTCGAACAAAAGTCGAAGCGGGCAACACTTTGCCCATAAAAATCAATTAATAAAATTATTCCCGTAATTGAGAAACTCATTAAAATTGCACACCTTATCAAGCTGCTTAATAAATAGTCTGAACGATAATGTGATAAATTGCCGTATCACAAAATTATATGACAAAGTGCCTATATGATGGCAATAGGCTTACCCCTTATTACATGGGACCAAAAACACTATATTTTTTCGATTCATAGGTTAAACACCTTTGCCTACCCCTTCGGGGAGTTACAGGCGTGAACATTTTATGTATATATGTCGGTATGTAATATCTTGTATGAGAATTTAACTTAGCTGTTACCCTTGCTTCACACGTGTAAAATACTGGTCTCATGTCCCACAGGAACCCATTTCCTGGATAAAAAGTAATCTTAATGCTACCGGGTTACAATCTATCTCTTTGCTAAATTACATCCAGATACGTTTAACAGTTCTCGCGCGGTGAAGTAAGAAACATCTATCAAAACAACAAAGACATTTATGTATTTCAATACGTTAGAAGACGGTTCATCAATGTATGACGTATAATATCGCAATGTTTTATATAGAGTACAATCGACATTGACCTTCCAAAGCGAAAATGTTCCAAATGACAGTCAAATATTAGGGGTTAAAGTATGCAATTGCCGATTTGTACTGACAAATTGAAATTCGTTTTTTTTTTTAATTTAACGTATTTATTTAATCAAAATAATTACCATTATTATCTATACATTGCTGCCATCTAGTAGGAAGGTCATTTATGCCTTTGCGATAGAACTCTGGTGATCTAGATTCGACAAACTGTGTGAAAGCATTTTGTACTACCTCCTGAGAAGAAAACTTTTTATCACATAGAAAATTGTCCAAATCACGAAAAAAATGGTAGTCTGTTGGAGCAAGGTCTGGCGAATACGGAGGGTGACGGAAAGTTTCTAATTGCAGTTCCTGTAGAGTTAAAACGGTTTCTCGTGCTGTATGAGGTCTCGCTTTATCATGGAGCAATAATGGTGAAGATCGATTCATGAGTCGGGGCTGTTTCACTGCTAGTTTTGCTATCATTGTTCGGAGTTCGGCACAGTAGATATCTGCCGTTATAGCTTGACCAGATCGTAGAAAGCTATAGTGAATAACACCATGCTGAGACCACCAAACAGTTACCATTACCTTTTTATTGGTAAGCTTGGCTTTAGGACACTGTTGTGGCGTTTCACCTGGGGTCAGCCATTGCATTTTTCGCTTACTGTTATCGTAAAGAATCCACTTTTCATCACATGTCACAATTCGATCCAATATTCCTTCATTTCTGTATCGATTCAACAAGGCAACACAAGTTTCAACACGCATTTCTTTCTGCAGATCAGTCAAATCATGAGGTACCCATTTTTCACATTTTTTTATTTTATTGATTTGACGCAAATGAGTCAATATTGTTGGTAAGGTAACGTTAAACCATGCAGCTAATTCCTGGGTAGTTTGACTCAGATCGGCTTCCACCATGTCTTTCAATTCATTGTTATTCACCTGTGTGGACGGCCTTCCTCGTGGTTCGTTCTTCAAATCAAAGTTTCCATCACGAAAGCGTTTAAACCAAAATCGCACGGTGCGTTCATTAGCAGTCCCCTCTCCAAACGCAACATTGATATTGCGAGCTGTTTCTGCCGCGTTAGTTCCGCATCGGAACTCGTATTCAAAAATCACTCGAATTTTCGAAGTATCCATCTTTCTTGTCTAAGCTGAATAAAAAAAACAACTGAAAGTCGATAATCGAATGTTGCACATTTTTAAATGAAGAACTACATAGGTACCATGTGGAAAAAGTTTCACTCAAAAATCTCAAACCATGAAGGTTCTATGTCAATTCGAAGTACCTATTACAATGAAACGGCAATTCCATACTTTAACCCCTATTAATATCTTTAGTAAAATACATTTTCCCATCAACTATAGTTGTCGCTTAATCCGTTTTGTCTTTCAATCGTTGACATAATAGGCATGAATAAAAGGTAAACATTTTTGGCGGAGTGTAATAGTGACGTCATACTTTTCTTAACGCGAATGGTTTGGCTGAACCGGGGAAGTACCGAACAGCCAATGAAACTACCGGAGGTTTTTTTACTACTATGGTGGCAAGTAAGCATATTCAAATTCAAATTCAATTCAATGCTTGCATCATTATGTTCTTAATCTTACTTTTTTCTTTTTACTTTTTCCCACAATCTTTCGTCCTCCAGATGGCAAAACGTACAAACCACCATGAACATTAACTATAAATGTTCGTTTGTTTGCTACCTTAGTATTACAAAAAATATATTTTAATTTTCAATAACATTAAAAATATATTATAAATATCTTAAACATTGGTAAAAAATATAAAAAATACTCTGGGCTCGTCCGGGATTTGAACCCGGGACCTCTCGCACCCGAAGCGAAAATCATACCCCTAGACCAACGAGCCGACTGCACAATGTCTTGAAATAGTAAATAGGATTCAGTGTACTATTTAAGAATTCCTTTAACCTTTTTTATTCTACCACTTAGGCGGAAAACAAGCGCACGGCCCGCCTGATGGGAAGTAGT
This sequence comes from Eilema caniola, assembly GCA_949126895.1. Lineage (NCBI taxonomy): Eukaryota > Metazoa > Arthropoda > Insecta > Lepidoptera > Erebidae > Eilema > Eilema caniola. Next base: position 1,788,548 of record OX421475.1, read on the forward strand.
AACCGTGGCCGATGGATGTGTGTAGCGGGCGTGACACTAACAAAAAAAAATTCTAGGATATTCTACACAGCGCTATCTAGACCTATAGTAAGCATAGTCTAAGCAGCTTATAGAATTTAGATAAACGTTTTTAGATATACTAGACCAATAGGTACAAATAAACATATATAAGTACATAAACCGCACCATACTTGCACCGAGTAGGAATCAAACCAATGATCTCTGACTTCACAGTCGAACGCTCTACTGCCACAGAGATCGTCAACCTTTCTTCCTTGCACAATATTTATCAATAATAACCCTTATAAACAATGTTCAGCTGATAAGCTAAACCCGTTAATATTATTAAAGGGTACTTTATCTCCGTTAGTGGCATAATAGTGCCAATACGTATGTGATTAATGGTACTTTTAGCTTTTATAGCCAACTTTGCAGGCCGTATTCTATTTCCCTTATGAAATGAATGAGTTAAATATGAAAACGTTAACATTAAGGTTAGCCTTGAGCTCTAGTCTTAATAAATATCGTAGAAAATAAAATACATTTATTAAAAATATAAAAACCCGACTGATGCTGAAAAGATCGGAACAAGTTTATAGCAGGCGGTACCCATTAATTTTCATCTGGTTTGAGATTTGCAAATGGGTACCGCCGGCTATAAACTTGTTCCGATCTTTTCAGCATCAGTCGGGTTTTTATTTTTAATAACTTATTTTATTTTATACTTATTAGTTCTGAATTTTTTTTTTACTATACCCAGTGTTACTCTCGCAGTAAATACAAATCTAACGACACCTCTCAAGCCAAAATCCATCAAATCGTTCAGGCTACAGAGCATGCCAAACAATTATACATACCTACATACATACTCTCGAAAAACATAACCCTCCTTCTGGCGCAGTTGGGTGTTTTTTTTTTTTTTTTAATATTCCACAACGTTTCACACAACGCTATCTAGATCCATGGTAAGCATAGCTTAACTAGCTTGTGTTATGGAATCTAAAATGCGGATACACATACTTAGATACTTTTTTTTTGTAAATATATACACATTATACATAGAAACACCCAGACCAATGCAAATATTCATGCATACAAATATTTGCACTGAGCGGGGATCGAACCCGCGCCTCCTGCGTAGCGGCCGCGTTCACTACCGCCACGCCACGGAGGCTGTCAAAGTTGGTGATTACAAGTGCATTATCAATATGTATAATAACAAGTTCCACCAAGTGCCAAAGTCAGAGAGTCTTAGAAAATCGGTCAAGTGCGAATTGGGCTCGTAGTTTTTACAGCTACAGCAGAAATATACATGTTCTGTGAAAATATCAACTGTCTAGCTGTCACGGTTCATGAGATACAACCCGGTGACAGGCAGACTGCGGGGTTTTAGTAATTGGGTTCCGTCTTTACCTATGGGGCTTTTTTTTTCCCCACAGATACCTCCCCTTGAACCCACTAAACCACGCGGTCCCCGACTCGCCCCCGGTATGGGGCGCCGCCTTACCTATGGGGTATGAAACCCAAAAACATGCTCAACCTACTAAGTAAGAAGATCTTTCTTTCCTTTTCGTGTGGTTAATGGCCAACCTGGGACAGAGTTGTTCAGGTCGCCCATACAGGCCTCCGTCTTGACCTAACGACTTTTAACTTGTCTTTCGAAGCACGGAAGGCGCTCAGATGCCACACCACTAAGCGGTCACCCATTAAAATGGTAACCTTCGTTTAGGTAACTTAACCCACTGGTCGTTCAACCACTTGTAGTAGACGATTCCAATATCGCCCCAAGATGAATATTTAGGAGAAATTACTCAGTTAGTCAGAGCCACAGAAATATATTATGATAGAAAGGCCATTGTAAGCGGGAATAGCGTGGCAACTTTTTAGTCAATTCCTGTCCTATGAGACAGGAACTTTCGAACGCTCACTCAATACTGTTACGATTAGCTTGTAATAACATCGTTAAAATACCGCAAATATGCCATATGGTGCTATTACTATATTTGTAGAATAAAAATGGAGAAGTAAATTGGGAAAATAAAGTTATTTTTCATCTGTCATGCATGAGTATTAATTTATAGCGCAAAAGTCGCCACGCGCGACATCCAGATGATAATATATATTTCTGTGGTCAAATTTCTCCCTTTAATGGACTGTTCGTGGGTTCAATCCCGTCTTGCGATCTTAATCTTTTCTTAATAAACTTAAAGGGATTGAAATATTATTACCCGACTGCCAAGGAAGGGTAGGTAAATCAAACGTTTCCTGACTTATGATATAGAAGATCTATATTATGAACTATTGTCTTCGTGTAAACTCCAATTCATCTAAAAGCAATGTTCTCAAACAGATCTCACCAAAGCAAACTCCTCAACCTGAGATTGCTAAGCAAAGTTTATCACACTACAGACAGACAGGTTAGACTTACAGATATATGAACGACGGATACCCTTGAGAGTACAGGGATACATAGTTTCTGAATGTTCAGACATATTCCGTTTATATGTCCAGTGAATGCACACAGACAGTAGAAATCAAATAGTAGTAATACTATTAGATCTTAGTATTAGTTAGTACTATTAATTATTCTGTGGTATTAGGAAGCGCCCGTGGCTATAGGTGCGCTCACTGTTCGGTAAACGATCAGTGGGTTAAGCTACCTAAGTGCGGTTGGAATTACGATGGATGACCGCTTAGTGGTATGTGATTTGAACCTGTTTTTGAATCTGAGACCTCAAAATTGAATCTCAAAGAGGCGAGACTTCAATTTCTTCATTTTCACCCTATAACTGAGGTAGGAGGGATGTTTATGTTGGGACGTCTATGTTGATGTTAGCCGGTTGAGATCTCTGAGACTACCTTTCATTCATGAGCTACATAGCCCGTTATATATTATGTTGAAACTGTACGGGTTTACTCGGTTTGAGTTCAAAATAAAATACCCATCTTGTCAATAGCTCCGGCTAGGATTGCCAGCTCGCCAATACTAAACGCCGGACACACCAGCCAGTTTGGCCGGACATTTGGGTAAAAAGGCTGGACACCCTACATTATTGAAGCCTTTGTGTCTTTTTTTACCGTGAGCAAAATCACGACGGGTTACCCATTTCAACATTATTAAATTCTAATGAAAGGCAATTGATCAAATAGAAATAGAATGGCAGTCTTTATAATGCAGATGCGTTGTGTTGTCGTTTGCGAAAAGTAAAAAGCCAAACAAAAGGCGGACGGGCCGGTTACCGATTTCATTTTAAAATGACTGAGACGAGTTCACTACTATTTTTGACTGAAAAGAATATTCACTAAGCCGAGTTTACAACAACCCGTTTATTTTGGCCGGACACAGAATCGAAAAGCCTAATTATATCCGGTTCTATCCGGACGCCTGGCAACCCTAGTTCCGGTTAAGTAAAGCTTGAGTGGGTTTTCACACGCAAAAAAATGGCTATATACCTAGTATCTATGACTATTCTTCGTTCCCATTCTTCAATACCGAACAGTGTTTAAGGAGGTAGAGGAAATACGGTGTACTCAATACCTACAAGCATATTATGAACCCCGTTAACAATGCTCCGCTAGTTCAACCTGCTCAAAAAGTTAGGCTGCTTCCACAGTGTAGCATAGGAAAGTTTGTAACGCAAATACGGGAGATAGGCAAAGCGTAAACTTCGGAGTACATGCTCGGAGAAACGGGAGCAAGGCAATACGAGGATAACCGCAGATACAATGATTGTACTGTCTACGGCAAAAGTGGATTAACAAGTTCAAATTTTTGATAAACACCTTAGCTTTCAAACCCTGCATAAACTATTTCTTGTGTCATAGTGTTTATAATGCAAGTCCTTCGTAACAGCTAGACTAATTTTAATGTATTTAGTGGGTCTTGGAGAATTGGTCGTCAACTAATTTTTATATGCCCTTTAGTGACCAGCCTGTTTTATTATAATTTTCACCCTTCTATTAAAATAGGGTTGCCATTTTAACAGCGTTTACCGTATCGGCTAGTCAATCAATCAATCAATTAGCCCACTGCAGTCTATTGTACGTACGATCCTCCGCCTTCCGCATCCATCGGCTAGTAAAATATGAAATATTTTGTTTTGCTTCTTTTTCCTTCAGGAGTTTATAATACTATTTATAAACCTATTGATGCAGGTATGCATTCCAATATGAAAAAAAAAACGTTTAATAATATAGTGTCGTTGACTGTACCTACACAAGATTGACCCAATTGGGAGATTTGTGCATAGTTTGCGCTGAAGGGCAGAAATTTACTGCGGGCAACCAAATCAAAGGTACGAAAGCAATTTAAAAAGGTAATCTTATTCTAACGGTTTAATTTGATTAGTTTTTTTGAATTTGGAATAAATCTACATGTTTGTTTAGTACAAAGAAGTGAGACAGTTCTTTTAAAGGTTTCATACACAAAGGGTAAAACGGAACTGTATTACTAAGAATTCGCTGTTGTATCTCATGAACCATGATATATAATAATAAATTTTCACAGAGATGATGTGTTTCTTTTACCGCTATTACATCAAATACTTAAAACAGATAATGGTAGATACGAAACTCTTCATGAGAAAATCCAACTAGCACTTGGCTGGTGTTGAACAAAATATTTGAATAAAATTTTAAAGCATTTTGCATGCTGATTATTGAAATCGATTAAAATAGGAAAAATAATGAATCAGTCTAGGCGGGGTTCGAACTCGCGATCTGTGCCTTACAATGGTATTGGGTCTGGCCACTAAGCTACCGGAACTCGCCCGAACCAATCCAAATTTCTCTTTTATATCCGTCTTTGAGGCGACAGTGGAGGCGTCTACCGATATTCTCACTATCGGAACATTCCATTTTTAAACATTGATTTTTGACCAATCCTATGTTTGAACACCGCCTGAACCGATTCAATATTTTTCCTATTTTATTCGATTTAACTATATATTTCGAGTAGGTAAGATCGGTGTGGGTTTTAGCAAGTTCTTCAAGGCTCAAGCCGATCACACCTGATGATTATAAAGACGTAACTCTGGCGCTGATTTTCCTCTCAAGGCTCACCCACCTTAACCGACGAAATTTGCTCCAGATGCAAAGGTCTAAGCTCAATCACTTGCGGCTTTATGGTGAGGTTGGTCAAAGCACCGAATTTCTTGATGGGGTCCATATACCTATCCTATAAGTATAAAACCACTGAACAAAGTAAATAAGAAGACAGGTTGCACTCTAGGAGTGCCGGCAGAAGTGAAAACATTTTCTTTCTTTCTTTCTTAGTAATTAGAAAAAGATAAAAAGAACATACCATGCCATACCATACTAAACCTTAGCGCCAATCATAAAACCTATCACTAATTTTCTGCAAATTTTCTGTCAGAAGAAATGAATAAATTATAAAAAGAAAAAATAATCACAGAAAGTATAAAATTACAAAAAGAAAAAATAATCACAAAAGTAATAAATTACAAATAGAAACATTTTTTTTACGTGCGGGAAATCCCCACGGATACCCACCCCTCCGGAGCCGGAGGGGGAGGTTATGTCGGACTCGAACCGACTAAACCGCACGCCGTCTCTGGGTCGTAGTGCTAGGCCGAAGGTGAGGTTGTCATGCGACATATCCCTCGCACCCCGGCTGACCCAGGGCCATCCCTCTCGGTCTGGCCCTCCTCGGGAAGGGGGGTCCACGCGGTCCGCGACTCAACCCCGGTGTGGGGAGGCGCGCATCCTAAGATGCGCGCCGCCGCCGTGGCCTGCTTCTGCTAGGGTGACGGGCGGCTCCACCCGTCACCCTCAGGCCCGCGCTCATGGGGGGCGGAGGTCAGTTTGCGGTTGTATGACGTCAGTCGTCGGTCACGGTTCAAAGGTCAAGCGATCCTGACGCGAGTTTAACACTTTTTACCCATCCAACGCCGCTAAAGAAGTTTTCACTTCAAAAATGTATTTCAGAATAGGTTCTTATAAACGTAATGTGCTAATATAATTCTAAGATTAATGAGTTTGCTTCTCGAGAGCTTGTCGCGTAGGTTGCGAGAATAATACGTATTTCGGCATTGATGTGTTATTATTGATCGAGACTAAGTACTTCAGTGAGTAATTACTTATCACATAATCACTCTCTCGAGACATTCATTGGCACATTTGTAACATCTCGCGCGACAAGCTTTTTGAAAACCTAAGTAATTAAATTTAGACTTATTATATTTACTCAAGTGCGACGAAATGGTGTATTAACAATCGACAAAATCGATAGTATCCTACCTTTACATACAATACAACTTGTACTTGTACATTATTTTTCGTAAGATTAAGAAAAGAACATTCTTAGCGTTAGAAAGTAATCCATTCTAATATTATAAATGCGAAAGTAAATCTGTCTGTCTGTCTGTCTGTCTGTATGTTACGCTTTCACGCCTAAACCACTGAACCGATTCTGATGAAATTTGGTATTGGGGTAGATTAGACCTTGAGAAAGGACATAGGCTATGTTTGGTCGCGATAACCGACATTCACACGGGCGGAGCCGCCGGAAAAAGCTAGTTTTTAATAATTTGATATAGAGGGAATAATTTTTCATAATCACAACGGCCCACCACATGGAAAGTGGTTTCTGTGACCTAAGGACATGTGTAACACCAGGGGAGTCACACTCGCGCTACTGACACTGTAGGAAATTTCTAATTCTTGAAGAACTCCATTTTGTAGTCACTCCTCCCTCCTGAAAACAAAGAAAGGATATGTACCACAATCCTTAGAACATCCATGAGTTTCTTGTGCTGTCATAACTAAGTCAGATGCTCAATCTAAACCACTTTGCTCACTTAAATCACGATCAGAATTCATTAGAAAGAAAGAAAGAAAGAAAAACCGTTTATTATACACACACTACACACTGAAATATCAGCAAAAAAAAAAACAAAAGCAATAAAAATAATAAAAACAATAAAACAAAAAATAGTGCAAGCATACAAACAAAACCGAAAAAAAAATCAAAACAAAGGATACCTAGTACCTACGTGGATACGAGTACGAGACGCCCGCAATCAACCGACGGGCATACGCGTGCTGCTGTTTAGATTTTATGAACTTATTATTATTCTTATTTATCTCTGTGGCGGAACCCCGCCGCGCCGAGAAGCGCCCTCATACCCACTACACTAAACATTATTAAAGGAAATTTGTAATGGTATGGGCAGACTGAGGTAAGTACCCAGTTTCAGTATGCCCAAATTATCACAGTTTACCTTTTTCAATATTTTCCTCTTCATCTTCTTTCAAATCCCCTTCAACATTTGCAGGTCCTGGCTCCGGGGTATGCTTGCTGGCTTTTCTTTTTCACTTCGCATGATCTTCAGTTCTGCTTCAATATCACTCTCGTACCTTTTATCTTTAACTTAATTATTTTCTACTATGCATACCCTGGCATCGTCCCGATGCAATTATAGCATCTTACCCGGGAACTTTCCAAAATTTTTCATTCGTACAAAACTTACCTTTAGAATAACTGACATGAAAAAACGAATTAAGTATCTAATTTAGTGCAGTTATTCGAAAGCTATAGGTACGCTGACATACTTTTCGATGATTCATTTTTATTTTGTACAAGCTGTTGCCCGCGGCTCCACCCGCGTGGATGTCGGTTATCGCTTAGTGTTGAGTCAACGCTATTTTTCTAAAATAAAAGTAGTCTAAGTTACTCCTTATTGCATCACCTACCTGCCAATATTGCCGTCAAAATCGGTCCAGCCATTTCAGAGATTAGCCGGAACAAACAGACAGACAGACGAAAATGTGTATGAACCGTATTATATTCATATGCATGTAGTAAAAAACGGTTATTTCAATATTACAAACAGACATTCCAATTTTATTTATATGTATAGATGTATAGATTGTGAACTCTAAATGAACTTCATAATTTTCAATACACTAAATTTAGTATGATAGATCAACTAAAAATAAATAAATAACAGGAAAAGAGAAATAAGGATGTCAAAATTCAAATTCCCTGTTTCCTCCAAAATGTCTGTAGTCATTGTGCCGTCCCCTCTATTACACCACATATTGCGTCCAATTTACCCTAAAAACAGAACAAACAAGCCCTTAAAATAAATTGGGGTACAAAGTACGTGCATGCCTGATTCATTTTTAATAGCACCCTGCGATGTTAAAAGGGCCCCGGGTAGGGAGGTTAAATTGACAATGGTTTTCGAAGGATTAGAAAAGTAAATATTAGTACCAAACATGACGATTACACCGCGGTAGCCTAGTGGTATGGGTAATGGACTGCTGTGACGAGGTCTCGGGTTCGATCCCAGGTTTTCCATGGCACACATCAATGACTTTTCGATGCTTTTCGAAGTTATGTGTGTATTTATCACAGGTTTATAAGTACCCAGTTAATGGCAATAGGCTCGCCACTTATTACATTGGGACCTAAACATAAACCGGCAAAATGTGGGTGTTAGCACCTCTGCCTACCCCTTCGGGGATAAAGGCGTGAGTTTATGTAATATGTACATGACAATTACAATAATTTCAGAGTGAGAAAGATGACATTAACTTTTCCTATGATTACATAATATTAATCGCGGAATTCTAAGGAAGTATCTATCAATGAATAAAATTTAAAGTAAAAAAAGACGGGTTGCACTCTGGGAGTGCCGGCAGAAGTGAAAACATTTTCTTTTTTTCTTTCTTCGTTATATACATAGAAAAAGATAAAAAGAACATACCATACCTATAATATTGCGCTAATAATAGAACCTATCACTTATTTTCTGCTAATTTTCTGTCAGAAGAAATAATTAAATTATGAAAAGAAAAAATAATCACAAAAAGTAATAAATTACAGAAAGAAAAAATAATCTTAAAAAGTAATAAGTTACAAAAAGAAAAAATAATCACAAAATGTTTCAGAACGCCAGGTGTGGTTTGAACCCGATACTATCTGAAACTATAAGGACTTACAGTCGAAGTGCTTACCGTTTAAGCTACGACGCTATCTATCGTAACTTGCAAAATAGATAGTCTGTACCTAATCTTGTATGACGTCAGTCGTCGGTTACGGTTCAAAGGTCAACTAATCCTGACGCTTCCTTAACATTTTACACCCATCCAACGCCGCTAAAGAAGTTTTCACTTCAAAAATCGTTTCTTTTTTTACACATATTGAGACACTTGTACTTTTCTTACTGTATTTGTTATTGATCCTGACCAGTTTCATTTTACGGCATTTTTAAAGGTTTATACCTATTGATGTTTATTAACATTTCTAGTTTTATACAGACAAACTTAAACAGTCGAATGTCAATAATAAATATAGTGGAAAAAGTACAAGGATTCTTAATATGTGTTACAATAAATTCCACCAAGTACCATCAAATAAACAGTTTCTTTTCTGAGTTTTCAGAAACTGTTGAGTATACCACACTTCCTTCCTTACACCACCGAGTCAGTCAAAGCAAAGAACAATTATTACTCCCCTCTCTACCAAAGCTAATCCATTTATGTAACCAGGCTTTACTCCGCACTTGCAATATATGTACGCAGTTCATCGAGTACGATGTATCTGAACACACATCACGGTGCTCGTTACGTGTAACACGTCCAGCCCGCTTTTACCTGCCTCTTAATAGCAGATCGTTGCGGATATCAAGCGCTAGGGGTAGGACGAGGTCGATAACTTTTATTAATTTAAACTATATCATCATCGATCAAATGTAACATCATCATCACCATTTCAGCCGAAAGACGTCCACTGCTGGACAAAGGCCTCCCCCAAGGATTTCCACAGTGACCGGTCCTGCGCCTTCCGCATCCATGCCCTTCCCGCGACCTTCACCAGGTCGTCGGTCCACCGTGTGGGAGGCCTGCCTACACTGCGTCTTCCGGCGCGTGGTCGCCATGTGCCCCGCCCACTGCCACTTAAGTTTGGCGATTCTGTGTGCTATGTCGGTTACTTTAGTTCTCCTGCGGATCTCCTCATTTCTGATTCGATCACGCAGGGAAACTCCGAGCATAGCACGCTCCATCGCCCTTTGGGTGACCTTGGGCCTTCTTATGAGGCCCATAGTAAGGGACCAAGTCTCAGTTCCGTAGGTCATCGCTGGCAACACACACTGATCGTAGACTTTCGTCTTAATAAATTAAATTATATAAAGAAAAATAAATAAAATTAATTAATCGATAAGCCTGTAGCCTGCTAGACATAATGTTGTGAGGCTTTGCCCTGCTGTTTCCACGCAAGGTTTTATTTCGAGTTTCCCTTCTCTCACAGTGATATCGTCTGTGTATTTTCCCGTTAGTTACCTCTTACGACACCCTTCGGATGAGATGGGGTGGTGGTAATACTTGAATTCCTTCTCCATCAACACGCGGATATAAGTAACAAAGATATTCTAAATTATCAAAATATTTGTTACCATAAATACCAAAATATAGTTACAGTAGAAGTAGGAGCAAGGGGAATTCCAGCTAAATCCCTGTATATTCTACTTATAGACCTCTGATTGCCAAGAGCTTCAGTAAGCTCTTTACTAAAACGAATATCAAAAGCGGTATTGATAAGATCTTACTAAATTTGGATAGGTAGGGGGTAGGGGGGGGGGGACACTACTGATTGTGGAGGTTAGCGCTGATGCATCACAAGGTGGCCACCCTAAACCTACATGTGGGTCGCAAGTCCCAGTCGTACCACGCTATGGCCCCGGTGACTGCACGGTGAATACATGGAGTGCTGAGAATCGGATTTCTATTTATTAGAAAAGTTTAAGAACAGTGTGATAAGGGAACGTTGTGGTGTGGAAGAAGATGTAGTGACAAAGATAGAGAAAGGGATGCTTAGATGGTTCGGACACTTAGAAAGGATGAGTGAAAGTAGATTGACGAAACAGATTTATGAGGCGAAAGTGAATGCCCCCTCTTTTCTTCATCTCCTATTCCAAAGGGTTGCAAAGTTCAAATTACAACTTAAGACTTCTGTTATGTATATACCTATAAGCTATGGTAATGACTCAAATTATGAAAGATTTTATGTTACTTTCGTACTACACTTTACTGCATCGAATTATTGCTAAAATAAGGTTGATTGATTGATTTACATTCGACAAATTGTATGATTTATATCTGTATCGTGCAGTGGCGAAAGGGTGAACATTTTTTAAAAGGTAAACGCGTGGCATCGAATTTCGATCGTATCTCGATCTAGTTTATCATACACCATGTGAACCATTGGAAAGCCAGCAGGAAACGATTTATAGAAACCCCGCACTTCACTGGTATCGTGATATCGATATCGATGTACCTGACACATCCTTACACAGTCACTAGTGACGGCGGTCTACGATAATGTTATCGTTAATAACAGGATATCTGCGCCATAATGAAGTTTCTTTTTGAGGCGTGTCTCCGAGTAAAACGCAAGTAGAGTATTTTAGTAGCTATCCACTCTATTCTTGTAAGTTATATAAAAAAAAGAGTGTACATCTTCAATGTGATTATCTGCATACTGTTTAAGTAATAAATAATATGTACTGGTGACATAATTCAACATGAGAATGATTTAATTTAAAATTATTATAAATTTGCTGTGCCCCAACAGGGCTACCTGTTGGGGCACAGCAAATTTACCCTGAATATACGTAAGAGCGTTATTACATTCATGCAATATCCGATATCGGTGAAGGACCTTCGATAGCCGACACAATGTGCTGTTTTGCACATTTATCTGATAAAATTGGCCCAATACGGCCTTTTACTCGAAAACACAGACTAGTTAGGGATGCTAGGGATGAAAAAAAAACAATTCTCGACTTTGTTTAAATGATATAGTACCGAGTTTTTTGTCTAGGTCTAAGGTTGAAAATTGCTTGCAGTCGCTATTGTAGCGTACCGTCTTTGTGATTCGATAACCGATATCGGGCTGGACAATGTTGTGAAGAAGATACAATATCATACATTTGACTTCCTCCGATATCGGATATTGGGTATCGGATAGTGTGAAAACACTCTAAGATTTGATTTGAACTTTGACTTACCTAGTCGTCTGATGAAGACGATAGTTGGTTTGATAAAAAGAAAATAAAATTAATCAAAATAATAAGACTACCTCGGGCTACTAAGTCTAAACTTTAGACGCAATCAAGAAATTTCAAAGAGGATGATCATGATATTATATGATAGAGAAACCAATGTACAGATCAATGAAACCGCACTTTCTATCACCGCACCGCTCGCCATAGACAGGGAGTTCATCCTCACACATTGCGACCAGAAATGGTGCGAACCGTGCGGTACGAAAGGAACTTCATCCCACGCACGCTCAAGCTGTGGAACGAGCTCCCCGCTGTAGTTTTCCCAAGCGACTACAATATGGGGTTCTTCAAGAAGGGCATTAGAAGGTTTCTTAGGCCACGGTAACCACTTTTCATCAGGTGGGCCGTGTGCTTGTCTGCCACCTAAGAGGTTTATAAAAAAAATTAAAATATACATTCATGGGTAAAAATATTTGTACGGAGCGGAAATCCAGCGACCTCCAACTCAATATTTTTAAACGTTCCATCGTCATGTCGCACTCGCTCTGTAATATTTTCCAACTTGAATCTCACTATCATAATTTGCAACCTTAAACGCAACCTACATCGCGGCCAACGATGTAATCACAGCCTAACAAGATTCAAAATAGTTTCCTAGCATGATATTCCATTCGTTTAGTCATACTCGAGAACATGGTATGTATGGTAGCAGACGGAAATTGCTTCCGCAGAACTGTGACCCCAATTGTAGCTAAATAAGAATTTCATGTTGTGGTCCACAATATTATGTACATTTGTAGGGTTCCGTACTAATAAAGGACCCCACTTTGTTGTCGATCGGTCTGTTTGTCTAATTATTTTGGTAACTTTTCCTTTATGAAGATGACCTAATTTTTTAACTCCGACGAAAAACAAAAGGGAGTTTTACATGTTTATTGGTTTATCTGTAATAATAGTGTATTTGCTTATGTATCATTCTGTCTGTGAAATCATAGCTGCTAAATGGGAGAATAGATATCAATGCAGTTTTTTTATTTGTTCCTTGAAAGAAACTCATATAGCCTTTATTTTATGCACTAGCCTCAACATTAGTATCATAAGTAATAATAGGCAGGATATAAAGCCAGTAGATACAAATTTACTGTGACTTATGTGGGTACATATAGTAATAACTAGCTGATGCTCCCGGCTTCGCCCGCGTGGAACTCGGTTTCCGTTCCCGTAACCCTTTTTAGAACATTTCTCGGCGTAAGAATCATCCTTGTACTGCAAGGAATATTCTAAAAACAGAATTAGTGAAATTGGTTCAGCCGTTCACACGTGATGGTGTGACCAAGGGAAATAAGGATTCATTTTTATATACACACACCGGCAGAATTTGCGGAACACAAAAAAGGAGAATTTAAGATAGTTAGCTTTATTTTTAAAGAAATAATAACTAAACATGAAACAACAGTTAAATTAATGTGTTTAACATGTTTAACTATTCCTCTGTCACTACGAAATCTAAGAAAAATGCATTTTTTTTTTAATTTCATTAAACTTTATGTAGATATGTTGTTGCAAATTAATGTCAAAACATGTTAATTTAACTGTTGTTTCATGTATCATAATTATTTGTTTAAAAATAAAGCTAACTATTTTATAGTCTCCTTTTTTGTGTTCCGCTAATTCTACCGGTGTGAGTATATAGATGGACCCATAAATCCACATAGATCTAACAATTTAGAGACAAACTTAAGGTTGTTGCTGGAAAATAGTTAGCCATTTTAAAACAGCAACATTAAGTTTCTCTTTCACTCTCTAGTTATGTACGGAATGCTCAGTGCAAGAGTGCGACTAGTAATTGAACAGTTTTTAGGAGTTCGTACGTTTATTACAGGAAAATTAATGTTGGAAACAAACATGCGACGTAATGCTATGTCAAAAGTTATTATTATTTTTTACATTGGTCTACCTACCTATTATTATAAGGTTAATTTTCTTGTCAAGCTAACAGGAGAATTAACACGGAAATTGTGACATTATTTTGTAATTGTTAACAATTACTTGTATGTTAATTAACACAGTCATGGTAAATACTCGGTTTTAAGGGTTCCGTGTCTCAAAATCTTTATAGGTGATTATTTTCCATCAGTTTTTTTTATGACATAGGAGGCAAACGAGCAGACGGATCGCCTGATGGTAAGCGATCACCGCCACCCATGGACACCTGAAACACCAAAAGGGTTCTAGGTGCAGTGCCGGCCTTTAAGGTGGGAGTACGCCCTTTTCTTGAAGGTTTGAAGGTCGTATCGGTCCGGAAATACCACAGAACAGAAAAAACTATTAGAAGTGTGATAGGACAGATTCAATAGCGGAACCAATGTCGCCAAACTCACACATACAACCAGATAATGATACGTTGCACTACTAGTAAACAATTGTTTTGATTGGTCGTATATCTTTAACACCAAACTAGCCTAAAATATGCACACTGCAAAACGAAAACATACCTTATACAATCGTTTTAGTGATTACTTTTATATAGATAAAAAAAGGAATTTACGACGTTTTGTATCTGAATCAAACTTGCTTCTCACTCTAACTCTATTCCGAAAAAGTTCAACTACTCCCCAACAGATGTCCGTTTATTTCAAGAATGTTATTTAAAACCTTATGCGTTAGGAATACGATTGATATTACTTTGAAGTATTATCTCTCTCACTCTAACTCCTTAACATTAACGCTAGACCGGTGACATAAAATTTTGGCAATATCGATAGATTTGAAATTTGTTTTCGTAATGTCAAAGGATTCCAAACGCTGTTAGTAATTATAATCTAAGAGTACTAAAAAAGAGGGATTTTATAGCTTGTTGAACTGTTTTTTATTAACGATTAAAAATGTATGAAGACGTCAAACTACGTATGTACCTATTTAATTGAAATAAAACAAGTGTCCATTTATAGTAGATATTTTATGTAACTGTTGCAAAATAAAAACGTTTTCACACTATCCGGCGCATCCGATATCCGATATTAGTGTCGGCTCCGATATCGAAGGAAATAAAATAAAGTAGAAAAAGATGTTGAAAATAATTGCTAGGATATTTTTTCTTTTTTTCATCCAGTCTGTGCGATCGAGCAAATGGCCGAATCGGACCGATTTTATTGAATATATGTGGAAACAGCACATGGTGACGGCTATCGGCGTCAGACACCCAATATCAGAAAATGTGAAATCGGGATACTTAAAATACAAGTGCGAGTATTTTACAGTATCAGACGGGTGTTTTAAGACCATATTACGAGCAGTTTCATACACTACTTTGAAATAATTAATTTAATTTGCATAAAATGAGAAAACGTAGAGCACCAAAATCTATTTGCTGATCGCGTATGCATGTTGCGCCGCGTTCACAAACTAGAAAATATCCAGCTGGAGTTGTTCAATTCGGAAGTTTATATTTTTGTATGTTTGTACGCGCATAGCTTCGTCATGTGTAGACAAATTTGCAAAATTCCTTCTTTGTTCGAAAGAAGACTATTCCGGAATGATACCATTTATTTTTTGTAAAGATCCGATAAAGGGTTTCAGAGAGAGACCACGAAACACTTCAATATTAGATGCTCTCGACAGGTTGCAGCGACGTACGGTCCGCATTATCGGAAATCCTGAGGTCACGAGTACCCTCGAGCCTTTGCAGCTGCGTAGAGATGTTGCTTCCTTGGCAGTATTTTACCGTCTCTACCATGGCGAATGTTCTGAAGAGCTATTCCAATTAGTCCCACCCTCTCCTTTCCTATACAGGACGACACGTGCAGGACTTAGATGTCACCCGCATACGGTGCAGAACATTCCTTCAAGAACCAAGCGGTTCGGTGACTCTTTCCTTTGTCGCACAATTAAGACCTGGAATTCCTTGCCAGCTCACGTGTTTCCCTCTTCCTACAGTCGCGGGTCCTGTAAGCGGGGCGTGAAAAAGCATCTGATGAGGCCGTCAAGCTGAGTGCCACCATTGTTAACATGGCACGTGTGTATAATGGTAGCCCTCTCTCCTGAGACTTTGCCTTCAGCTTACCATCAGGCAAGGTAAAGTCAAATTGACGTGTCCTATATAAAAAAAAAAAACTTTTAAACTCTCGCGTTCCATGATATATAATTTAGAAAACGGGAATTAACGCGATCATGGTATAGGTACTTACATACCTTTGATTGCCTGACGTTTCGACCAGGTTACACCGGCCGTGGTCACAGGCTGACTGAGGTATGTAAGTACCTATACCATGATCGCGTTAATTCCCGTTTTCTAAATTATAAAAAAAAAAAAAACAGGAAATCAGCAGTAATTGCTGCAAACGCATATTATTGCTATGTCTATGCCACTACACATCATAACATCACGCCCGTATCCTTTGAATGGGTATGCAGAAGTGTTCAGAATGTTCCGTGATATAAAAAAAAAAAACAATAAAACCATTTGACAAAAGTTTATAAATATTTCTAAAAAAGTAGATATCGATAAAGTTTGACTACATCACTAAATGAATAGCGAAGAAAGTTCTAGAATTAATAAGTATGACATGTCTATTGTGTGTAATCAAAAACAAGCTTTATTGATATGTGGTAAGGTTGATTTTTTATTTTATTTTATTTCTTTGCATTTCAATAAGATTAGTTATAAATTCTGCTATATTCTGACTTATCGATGGTATAAAACGCCTCCATTTCGAATATTTATGCTCCTACTATCATCGGTGCACTACAAAATGAACCAGTAAGGCATATTTCTATTAAATAGTATTAAATAACACACGGTCCAAAACTGTCAAATACACGTGATGACAGATACGACTGAAAGTTGAAATTGTGAGGTCTTGCAAATCTCCGCATATCAATGACACGCGTGCCACGCCTACTTCACACTTCCATCGTTTTTTCTGTTCCGTGGGAAATACCGCAGGCGACAGTTCATTGCACAGTTTAGCTGTGCGAGGCAGGAAGTTTCTGAAGAAACGCACAGTTGAGGACTGCCAACCATCAAAGTGGTGAGGATGAAAATGTTGTCGCGTAGGGCGATGGCGGTGTTTGTCTGTCTATCCGTTTGTCTATTAATCGGGACATTCTTCTAAGGAACACGTGGTAGTATCAAGTTCGAAGGTCTGGACAGACAGACGGACATACGAACCGTCGGAGAATAAAGTAATTCAAACCTATAAAGGTTCTATTTTTTCCGTTTCAGCTACGGAAGCTTTAAAACACCTAAACTTAGAAGTTCTTACAGTAGACAACTTAACTATCTCAAATACGAATTTCACAACATGTGTACCAACAAAAATGTCGTCACAAATATATATGGAACATACACAATGTATTTAAGTTTCTCTCCATTAATTGTGAAGTGTGGATGTGACGTGCAAAAATGTTTTTCTTGTCGCAGTCTCGTCAAGGCGAAAACGCGATGGTATGAAATGCTTTTTAAAAAATTACACCGTGTATATTTTTTGTGAATGTGGAGTTTCTGTTTCTTTGCTAATTACCTCATTTTTCAAATCGATTAAGAGAGGAAAAAGTGAATGCCCAGTTGGGACTCGAACCCACGATCTTTTCACTTTATCCTATCTTAATCGATTTGAAAAGTTAGCATAGTAAATGCTTCAAAATTTCATTCAACTACCTCATTTTTTTTTTCTTCATGCTATCACTAGCAGGGATCGTGACTCCATACGCTTGGAACTTTGATACTGTTCCCGTTCCCGAGTGTGAGAACCTATTAAAGGGTTAAAAGTAACTTATGTTGAAATTAAAATACTTTTTAATGGATTCTATCGCGCTAAACTTCGGACAGTACCAAAATGAAATCAAGTTTCTTTTTATATAGGACATGTCAATTTGACTTCACCTCACCTGATGGTAAGCTGAAGGCAAAGTCTCAGGAAAGAGGGTCACCATTACATACATCATATTAACATTAGTGGCACTCTGCTTGACGGCCTCATCAGATGCTTTTTCACGCCCCGCTTTATATATTTGCATGAATATAAGTAGTATAATTAAGGTATTACAATAATGTTTTCATTACTATATGTCCTGAAACGTACGTCGTGCAAATTATTATTTATAATGACGTATTTTTTTTAATGACATCTTAAATCTAAATGTAAAAACATTTAGATTTAGGATGTCAAAATTAATCTATTAACTCGCCCCTCACCGTACCAGGAGCAAAGGTGCCCATGACGCTACCGGCATTACCCCGTTGGGTAGCTTCGGCCAACCTTTGCCCCAAGAGTCACCGGTTTTGTCCCTCAACCTGCGTCTTACCTGACAATATGTTGAGAACTATAGTGGTGCCCATTGTCAAAAATAAAACTGGCAGTACTAGTGACAAGTCTAACCATAGGCCAATATCACTGGCCACTATAATAGCTAAGGCGCTGGACAGGCTGCTTGAGTTAAAATTAAATACCTGTGTCAAGCTTCATGATGCACAGTTTGGCTTCAGACCTGGTCTCTCCACTGAAGCTGCAGTTCTGTGCCTCAAGCAGACTGTTCAGTACTATACTGCCAGGGATACGCCAGTATATGCTGTATTTTTGGACTTGTCAAAAGCATTTGATCTGGTCCAATATGAGGTCTTGTGGAAAAGTTAGCAAATGATACCAATTTGCCTCGAGAATACATTGATATTCTCAAGTATTGGTACTCAAACCAGCAGAACTATGTAAAGTGGTCTGGAGGGGTTTCTAGCATAGGTTGCAGAGCGGGGTGAGGCAAGGGGGAGTAAGCTCTCCGGCGCTTTTCCGGGCTGGTTTCGGATGCTCTATTGATGGTACTTTTGTTAATAACTTAAGTTATGCAGATGATATGGTACTTCTGTACCCCTCGATCAGTGCTCTGACTAGACTGATTAGCATCTGTGAGCGATATGCGGTGGCCCATGGTCTCAGGTATAATACCTCAAAGAGTGAGTTGCTTGTTTTTAAAAGTAGAAACAGGGCCTATAAAATTCCCCCAGTTAGGCTCAATGGCGCTCTGCTGAAGCAGGTTCAGAGTTTTAAATACCTGGGACACTGAGTGACCGAGTCGCTCAAGGATGATATGGACATAGTACGGGAGCGTAGGGCCTTGTGCGTTAGGGCCAATATGCTTGCTCGCAGATTTGCACGGGTTAAAATTACGCTTTTCAAGGCATATTGTAATTCACTGTACACGTGCGGCCTGTGGACAAGCTACACCCAGGGGGCGTACAGGGCCCTGCGCACTCAATATAACAATGCATTCAGGATGCTGATGGGGCTGCGCCGCTATTGTAGCGCGTCGGGGATGTTCGCAGAGGCTGGCGTTGATAGCTTTACAGCTATCTTAAGAAAACGCATTGCATCCCTGATCGATCGTGTACGGAGCAGCCCCAACAGCCTCCTGCAGTGTGTTGCGGCTAGGCTTCATGTGGACAGTGCTATTATGCAGCATTGTACAAAGGTTCACCTTGCCAAAGACACACACATTAACTATGTGCATATTAGTTAAGATACACCTGCCTGCAATTTCAGTTTTACTAACATAGGTCAGATGCTCTTTTGTTACTAACATTTATGGGCAATGCCTGAAATAAACAATTTTTATTTTTTTTATTTTGTTTACTAAAATATTTTCAAACATCTTCATAAATTTTCACATTTATAACATTAAGTAGTAGGAAGTGGAATAGAAATAACATGAAAGTTGGAAGATAGATTGATTTGAAACTATTTACTAGACTTGATTTTGACTTGTATTTAAACTAAGAAGACGAATCAAATGTTTGTAAATAGACCAAAAAACAATACCCGCTGAGTTTCTTGCCGGAGTCTTCTCAGGTCGAGGCCACATTTCGAACCAGTGCACTAGTCTAGAATTATATTTTGTATTAAATTTGACGTTTTGTAATTGACGTTTAAATAGTATAAACAGAATAAATGATTTTTGAATTCGACTTTGCCTTTGACCAATTCTGTGCTTTGACTTATTTTTTTATTCACACTCCGCTGCGACGTTTCAGTTAATTCTCATCAACCATGGTCGCGAAGAAACTACAATAGTGGTAGTAAACTGTAAACTTCTTTTTGTTTCACTACAATCATTCTATACTATTCGGGAACTACAAAAACCCTTATTCTTATAACATCTCACCAAACCTCTACACCATCGCTGTTGTTATTGTATTACAAACCAATTAAACAATTACAACACACAACTTCCCAGTGTTCCCAACCCTACCACCGCGGGGCCCAAACTCGCAAGTCATAAGTGTCGTAAGTGCAGATTCATCCCACACGCCGTGGGACTCAGTGCTTTGATGTAAATTGACATTAGCTTCAAGTTTGACATTGTCACATTTGATTCGAGATAGTTTCGAAGATTTGGGTTACCATAAGATGATAATGGGTATTTGTTAACACGATTCATGTTTGAACTAAGTTTATGCTTAGTCTAAGTAATGTTTAGGTATAATATGATAATAAAACTGGTTAACTGTGAGTCGGGTTTGAGTGCGAAGAGCTTTTTATCACTATATTATTATATACTAGCTTTTGCCCACGGCTCCGCGAGCATAGACATTGGTTATCGTGACGAAATAGCCTATATCCTTTTTTAAGGTCTAATCTACCCCTATACCAAATTTTATCAAAATTGGTTCAGTAGTTTAGGCATGAAAGACAAACAGATATATACACTTTTCCATTTATAATATTAGTACGGATAACACTATAGTATAGTGATTATTTTACAAATATGTTTTAAAAAGAAACACTATTTATGTACTTTTTGCATTACATTTGTAATATATACAATTTGATCTGACTGGGCATCAAACCAAAACTCTGATGAAACAGTCGAATACTCAATTGATTACATAACATATTTCTATATACCTACCTTATACCTATCTAGAGTAGTCAGTAATAGTTACATACATAAAATTTTATACCCCTAAACTATTTCACGTAACGCACTAAAAACATAAAAGTATCTATCTCTATGAAACAATTTTCACGATATCTAGTACCTACGGGTGCGAAAAATCGAATAGAGAAATAAAAAAGATATATGAGGGTTTGAATTTCAACACAGGCTTAAACGTAGACAATCGTAAATTCCGAACTTTTTCACGATTCACGATTGCCCACTCCACAGTTCAAATTCACAGAACCTTGATCCAGTGAAATGTGACGAGATGTAAAGCAGGAGCTTTGTGCGGCTGCTAACGGCGTGAAAAAAATCGGTTAAATGCGAGTCGGATTCACACACAAAGGGCTCCGTACAATCTTATAACTGTATGTAAAAAAAAAACACCGAAGCGATTTTAAGATTTTAAGGCTATGATGAAAATCGCGTATTAAAAAAAAGTACGTATTTAAAAAAAAGATATCCAATAATTTAAAAAATTTGAATTATTCGAATAAAAAAAAATGAATCAGACTAGGAGCAGACCTCGCCCTCGATTAGGACGAGGTCTGGTAGCTTAGGGGTCAAAGCATTGCCCTTGTCAAGCAAAGATCGCGGGTTCAAACCCCGCCTAGACCGATTTTTTTTCCCTTTAATCGATTTAATTATTTAGCATGAAAAATGCATAAAGTTTCAATTCAAATGTGTATAATAGTGACAATAGTAATACATCATCATCATTAAATTATAAAAGTCAAAGTTTGTAATTATGGATGAATGGATGTTTGTTACTCCTTCACGTAAAAACTACTGAATGGATTTTGATGATACTTCATAATAATATAGCTTATACATCAGAATAACACATAGGTTACAATTTATAACGATAACCATTATTATAGCGATAAGCACGCGGGCGGAGCCAAGGGCAAAAGCTATAGTCATCATTAAACTTGTACTGCGGAGGCGAGTGCTGTCTAACCCTCCAACGCCAAAAAGGAAGGCTGCAGCCTTGTCTGGTAATCAGTATAATGTACCAGCTAAAATGTGATGTTGACTAGGAACCTAAAGACCTTGATAGGGCCTCGATACAACCAGTATAATACAAACAATATTATCCAAACTTTTAAAGCGATCTAACTAGCCCGTTGACAGATAGACGTACCTACAGTGTTGTAATAGGTTTTTTTACCCTTTAACTATGGAATCCTAAAGAATAAAGTAACTTTAACGTCATATTTATTATAACCTACCAATATTCAGGCCTGTTCTTGTAAGATACGAATTTGAATGAAAATGCAAACGGCAAAATAATAATATATTCTTTGGTTATAAAGAATATATTTTGCCGTTTGCATTATTTCCCATGAGTTTTTTTTATACCACTTAGGTGGCAGACAGGCACACGGCACACCTGATGGAAAGTGGTAACCGTGGTCTATGGACGTAGGCAACAACAGGGAAGTTACACGCACGCACCTTTATGTCTTAAGTACCTGCTGAAAATGTAAAAATGCAATATTTTCAGCAGGTATTTCTAGGTATTAATTCTTATGAAGAAATTCCTGTTTTTTATTCCACTTAGTTGGCAGATAAGCACATGGCCTACCTGATGGGAAGTAGTAACCGTGACCTATGGGCGTGTACTTTTATTCACACACCAATTTTCATTTTCTTATATTTTATTGCGAGAAGCAACGAAAAATAAAAACCTAATAAAAATCTATCGGTTGAGCGCCATCCTTAATTGAAGCTATCTTCAAATCGAGCGAAAAATTAAGAAATCCCTAAATTGTTCCCAACATGTTTGAAATATGATAACGGAGTAATGGATTACAATAATCTCCTGTATAAAGAGTGTGATTTAAGGACATTTAGTCACAGACCATTTAGCGCGAAATGATATGTGAGAAATCGTTCTACAATGTAAAGTGACTGATGCCTGTTTAAGTTTAGATATTATCTTTGTTTTTGATTATCTATCTTTGCTTTAATTTATAATAGGAGATTAGGTTTTATATTACAGAATTTTAGCTGTAACTCTTGGCTCAAGCTTTGTCTAAATTTGTCTATTTTACGGGACTTATCTCGCCCGCATTGCCACTAGGTCTTTAACCAAGGCTAACAGCACATAATTGTAAAGTTCTGTGGGCATCCCTATACGAATACCTCGACTAATGACTAAGTATCTTGGAACCCACATCGAAATTAATCAGAACTAAATTCCTTCCTTAGCATACAGGAGACAAATTGAAAAATTAAAGGCTAATTCGTAGGATGTCTTCAAGAGCGGTATATATTCCATCAGAATGTAAATACCTACACAGTACATTATAAATTGCGGCGGAACTCGAGGTCCGAGGGCATGTCGGCCTCGGATGCAATCGAGACAATGTCTAAATGTTGATGATGAGTACATTATAAAGTGCCAGTATCCTCACAAATTTCCAATTGATGGAATGTTTTTTTGGTTGATACCTAAGGTAAGGTGATTTTCCACCAGAGTGACGAGACGAGACGAGGCGAGGAGAGAATTGAAATTTGTATGGCAAATTTTCAATCCTCTCCCAGCGTATCTTTGGTGGAAACAGTGTGGATTGACGAGAATTTGCGAGGCGTGAATTGAAATATTTGTTTGTGCAAAAATAAACCGTACTGGTTCCGATATAGAGTATAAATCACCTTAAGGTGCTTTTCCACCAGAGGGGCGAGACGAGACGAGGCGAGAAGAGAATTGAAATCGCACTGACCCTTTTCCACTAAAAATTGCCATCGCGAGAGGATTGCAAATTTGTTATACAAATTTCAATTCTCTTCTCGCCTCGCCTAGCCACTCTGGTGGAAAATTACCTTGAAGGTGATTTATACTCTATATCGGAACCAGTGCGGTTTATTTTTGCACAAACAAATATTTCAATTCACGCCTCGCAAATTCTCGTCAATCCACACTGTTTCCACCAAAGATACGCTGGGAGAGGATTGAAAATTCTTCCTTAAGGTGCTTTTCCACCAGAGGGGCGAGACGAGACGAGGCGAGACGAGAATTGAAATCGCACTGACCCTTTTCCACTAAAAATTGCCATCGCGAGCTCGTGCGTGACCGCCGCGCCCCGCCGCCCGTATGCTTCATATATAAATGTATTTTAGACAGCTCACACACAATGCTCGATATAACTTTATTCTAGCGTCAATGCCGAAAACTCCGAACAAAAATTAGGCGTCAATATTCTCGTCAATCCACACTGTTTCCACCAAAGATGCACTGGGAGAGGATTGAAAATTTGTTATACAAATTTCAATTCTCTCCTCGCCTCGCCCCGCCTAGCCACTCTGGTGCAAAATCACTTTGAAGGTGATTTATACTCTATATAGGAACCAATACGGTTCATTTTTGCACAAACAAATATTTCAATTCACGCCTCGCATATTCTCGTCAATCCACACTGTTTCCACCAAAGATACGCTGGGAGAGAATTGAAAATTTGCCATACAAATTTCAATTCTCTCCTCGCCTCGTCTCGTCTCGCCCCTCTGGTGGAAAATCACCTTTAGACCACTATCTATTATGTATCTTGTTGATAAGTGATGATGTGGCCGACCGAAGTCACCTATTCATTCTGGTCTTGAAGATTCAAGTTATCCAAGTTAGCCGGTTTGTTGGTAGTAGTAGCCACCTAAACTTACTCCTTTGGGAACACACAGGCCAGCCCAGAACAGACAGGGTATGGTGTCAAACGCTATTTATAATCGCACATGGCATTAAACTTCCATATTACACATTATACAAAAACACATACCTACTTCTGCCTTCTTTCCCCCAAATAATACACAAGTAAAAAAAATCACATTGATTTCGAATTTGAATTCTCGATTGCTCTCCAAACATACCTTACCTTTTTTCCACATCCACTCAGCAAACTGTATCAAGCTCGCTCTCCAATCCAGCGCAAATTAAACACCTAGCAACTCGCAAATAAAGAAAATATTAAATGCGAACATTTAAACCGAGCTTCAACTAGAAATGAAAATTGGTTTTACAAGTCTTTTTGAAATTTATGCAAGTTGGAATATTAATTTAACAATTGTAATTTTAGGGATTGAATCTCTTTTCAGATTACGCTATACTATTCTGCTAAAATGTGCTACAAGATAGTAATAAGTAATAATGTAACAAATAAGGTAATAATATATAGCTTAGTATATAAGAAGCGCGCTTTCGTTTTATAAATAGGTAGAAGAAATAATGCACGTGTGACATTTTCTGAGAAGCGTTTGGTGATATACATAGCACTTTGCTTTAACTTCTTGTATTTGACCACTTCTTATAGGTTCTGTTTGCGAATTATATTTTAAAAATAAATAATGCTAATTCTATCTAAACCCAAACTAAATATAGTTCTAGTAAACATAGTAGAATTTGGGCCATCACTTCTCTTCCCATGTGGTGTCATACAAGGCCACTAAGGGATAGGGCTGATTAACTTTAACATCACACAGATATACAGCCCAGACTCGGCCTCAGGTGCATGGCTCGAGTCAACAATAGTGCCCGGAATACGGCAATAGGCTCACCCCCTATTACGTGGGACCGAATACAGATTGGTGAAATGTGGGTGTTAATTCACCTCTGCCTAACCCTCCGAGGAAAAAGGCGTGATTACATGTATGTACATTACATTTTCTCGAATACCAAACACATTGAGCGGAATCAAACTCACGAATTCTGATTGTTGTAGCAGTTTTTTTAAGGTGCGCAAAATCTTCAGGGATGATCCAGGAGCCAGCAAGGGTGAATATGTCGAACTCGAACCGACTCAAAAGCACGCCATCTGTAGGTCGTAGGATATCGTAAGAATTGAATTGCTTACTCCATCATCACAACTCAGGTTTTATTAAAGTCTGATTACTTTATGATTATCATGTTGAGAACGTTCGAAAATACGTCAGCGAATTACCACACGTAAAAAAGGCTTATTGAAATCGGCAATTTTATGATGATCACGAAACGAATGCCTATTACAGCTCAAACGTTGTTAGCATTAAACCGATAAAAGCAAGATATTAAAAGTCCAAAATTTATATTCGCTCCTAGTTATCGTGAGTGGATGTAAACATGATTTACAACTTTAATCTTGAGCAATAAAATGTTATGTCTGCGAATACAACGGAATGTTTCACAAATGTTAGATTGCCGAATGCCAATTATGTTCTTGGGGATTACCGTGATCACTGTATAGGTAGGTTGCCGAATGCCAATTATGTTCTTGGGAATTACCGTGATCACTGTATAGGTAGGTATAGACTTGTTAAGAGTCGGCGACAAACAGAAATGAATTTTCTATACCTAGATAGATAGACCTCTTCCAATGTTGAATGGCTTTTGCTTACTGTTTCTACGCTAGCCAGATGAGTTAGTACATGGTTACATTTTGAGATTTCCTTCTCTCACAGTAATATCGGCTGCGTATTTTTCCGTTAGTCACCCTCTTCGGACGAGATGGGGCGATGATACTTGTGTTATATTTTCGTCACCACGCGGATAAAATTTCTTACGACTGTAAGAGCGTTCACACTCATTTGATATCCGATATCCGACATCCGACATCCGATATCCGATATCGGATGTCGGATATCGGATGTCGGATATCGGATATCGGATATCGGATGTCGGATATCGGATGAGTGTGAAAACGATCTAATATCTACGAACTTAGGAACCTAATCATAAAAAATCTTTTCCTATATAAAATTCCTTTTTCGTTTTGTACATATCTATATTATGAAAGTAGTTTTGTTTTTCCTTAGGTTGTGCCCGAGTAGTGAAATCGCTGCGCGATTTTATTTGTAGCGATTCAGAAACTAAACTAACACGCACTATGAATAAAATTGCACGTAATTTTGGTCAATTTCTAGTAAGTATGTACCTCTATAAAAGTGCACAAATTATTCATACGAATTCAAATTGCATGGAAACGTTGAATCTGTAGCAAAAATAGATTGTGTAGTGAAAATATTCTAGCATGATTTTTTTCGCAACTGGATAGAATGAAATTTCGCAGAGCTGGTCACATGTGCCCTCGCTTTTCTATCAATAGTAATGAAATTCTGCAAACTTGAACTCAGGGTAATTTTTAACATAAATATAATGAAAAAAAGCCATTTATAAGCTTACATGAAATAAAACAGATGAGAACTTGAAAGAAAGATGGAAACTCATGAATAGCATTATACAGACTTTTATGGATAATCATGACAACAATATAAAATACCTGCTCAGGGATAGCACTGTCGAAATATCAGTATCAATAAACCTTAGCCTACCTCTTCGGAAATTCACAGGCGTGAATCTAATGCTTGTTACTGAGTGTAGTAAATTTGTAGTAAATTTATTTTAGAATTTCAAGTTCAGCTGACTAAAGTCCTACTAAACAGTATTAAACAGCAACAAGTATAACTATAAACAAACGTTTATAAACAATTTTATTACATATTCATAGAGTCCAAAATCCAATATCACAGCTCAGCAATTTGTCGTCAGTATCATTCGTAATTTGTCAAGACACCATGCTGCGCTTGTCAGCCAGTGAACCGACCAACTTGTGTTAACTTTCAGTAATTCCTTCTCCAAGCACAGATGTTCGCTTGTTACATGTTCATAATTAGTTTAGCCAGTTGCGAACATTGATTTGTAAACAATATGAGTTGTTTCTTCATCTTGGTTAGATTAGAGATAGTATACTTACTCTTCGGTTGCTAAAAGGGATAGGTAGATGTGTGAAATCATTTACATTTTTCACCTTTTGCATGTGGGCTTACCTATTTGGTAGCAAATGCTACTGCTTCTGCCTTCCTATCCAGAATGAGCTGGGCTCTCTGGTTGTATCTATATTACCTACACAATGACGAGTGTTCCAGTGAGCTATTCCAGTTAATCTCAAAATCTCACTTCCTAATACCCCATCTTACAATTCTTCTTCTTCTTCTAATGCTCTTTTTAAAGAACCCCGTATTATAGTCGCTTGGAAGAATCACAACAGGGAGTTCATTCCTTAGCTTAAGCGTGCGTTGCATGAGGTTTCTATCATTTCTTCGTCCAATTGAGCAGTCCGACTATTGAAGTACCTCTGCCCTACAGAATAAACACGCGGCGCACTTTTCGCGATCTACCGCAAAAACAGTTAATCGTATGAAAAAAAAGTTCAGACAAAAGTTATAGAGAATTTTATACTCTACAACTTTTATACAAGGAGCAAATCTCATTTAAGCAATAGAAAGCGAAATATTCACGAAATACCGATTTTGACGACTTTGAACCTTCAATATTTTAAGACGCAAACACGAAAGCACTTGTGACTTTTGAGACAACATTTAGAACGACAAAACAAAGGTTTATTACCAATTTACAGCTTATTATCTTTCATTCCGAGATTGACCCTTTCTTTTTCCTAATATAACTGGGCTACAAAGGATGTTCCTGCTTTGTCTTCTACGCTGACGGAACTCATAGAAACTAGCTGTGTTTACAGGATCGTTTATAGGGTGGTGTTGCACGCGGCCATAGGCCACGATAACCACTCGTAGGGTCGTGTATTTATCTAGTGGTATAAAAAAAAGCCTTAAAATACACACGCTGTATAATGTTTAGAAACTGTAATAGTATATTAGAAATGTTGATCTTTGTGAATTTAAACGTTCACCGATGTAATAGATAATAGTATTTGTGACTAATTGCAGACAGTATCGCTTTCAGTTGTCCTGTAATATCTTTACTGCCTAGCTCCAGCCCACGCTCTTTAATTAATGGACGCCTGTAACAAATGGTGTTTAACCCTGTTATTATTTTAATACCAGTCAACAGACAAAGCTCTATTGATAAATGTTAGGTGTATTCTCAGAAGTTCACGAGATATTCTGTTAGTGTTTTTGTTTATTGCTGCCTGAAGATTCGGACTGTCAAGATTTCTTTTAAATTGATTGTTTTTTTTTTGTTTTATGTGCGTAGCCCTAGGCTATATGACTAACTTAATTGCTTTTGATTCAATACGACGCAATATGACAATAAGCTCGCATCATGTTAAATGGGATTTAATATAATTAGCACATTTTGCTTGTGGGCTAGTAATCTGTCTCTGCTTACCCCTTTAAGAAATTTAGACTTGAGCCTGTAGTGTTAAGAAAAAGGAGCCACATCATCAAAAGTATAAATTACTTCAGCGAAATCTATTCATAAAGTTTACCCTCAAAACTTGTGTGGGACACCGTACAATAAAGAGGCCAATGTCAGCGGTCAAGTACAGCCGTGCAATCAAGTGCTGTTGGCAGATTTATAGTCATAACTTTCTTTCCTAGACCTTGGAGGTACAGAATTTATGTCTGTACGATCGATATTAAAAAGCCTTTTGAATTTATTGCCAGTTTTTGTACGGGGTAGCTTAATCAAAATTTATAGCATTATAGAAAAGATAATTTATGATTGAGTGTGAGGGTAGAACCAATTTTAATTATGATTTGCACGGTCAATAACGTTTTTAGGTTAAGGCTTTTTTCATATTTCAGTAAAGGTAGGCACTGAATACCACCAAGTAATATAAAAAGGGCGTATTAACCGGAATTTCACAGCGTAATTTAGTTTCACGTGCGGGAAGTCCCTCGGATAACCATTCCCCTACCCTCTACAGTTCGGACTCGAACCGACTAAACCGCACGCCGTCTGTGGATAGTTGTGCTAGGCCGGAGGCTAGGTTGCCTCGCGACATATCCCTCGCACCCCGGCTGACCCAGGGTTATCCCTCTCGGTTTGGCCCTCCTCGGGAGGGGGGCACTTGGTCCTAGACCCGCCGTGGCCTGTTTCTGCTAGGGTGACAGGCGGCTCCACCCGTCGCCCTCAGGCCATTCAAGCACTGTCTTAAGGTAGGGAGGGATTTTTAATCTCTATTACTTCCGTGTATGCTACATTCCGTCTAGAGCATCCTAATAACCTTTTATGAGTAAGAAACTATTAATTCAAAAGATTAGCTACACTAATAAGTACCGTGCATAAGCTCCTTAATAAATAAAAACCAAGCAGGCCCCATACAAGCTAATATGAAACGAAATTTTAATTAATTTGCCCACAGCATCCAACCTCAGGTGCTTAGGTTGAGAGACTATTAGTTCGAACGTGCCAAGTCACCGTCAGCTTAGACGCGGTTAGATCACAT
Source organism: Eilema caniola (assembly GCA_949126895.1). Classification (NCBI taxonomy): domain Eukaryota; kingdom Metazoa; phylum Arthropoda; class Insecta; order Lepidoptera; family Erebidae; genus Eilema; species Eilema caniola. Next base: position 1,818,690 of record OX421475.1, read on the forward strand.
ACTCGGCAATTTTGTGCACGGTCAAGGTGACTGTTTACCTCAGGGCACGTATCTTGGACCTTAATCACGAGACAAATGAGGACCTGGCGCACGTGGACTGTCTTGTTTGAGCTTGAGCTCGTCCACCGCGGTAGCACAGCGTGAGTTATCCTCAAAACACACCTAAGAAACGTGTACTGTGCGTATAGAGCAAGATTCCGAGCAATACATACATAGCATAACAACTTAGGTTCAGTGGAATTTTTAATTGACGTCAATAAGACACAGTCGTGTTGTTCTAGATTGAATAAAAATCTTTGTCTTTTGACCGTTTTATTTGTAAAGGGGGTCGAGTCTGTTCATTGGAGATATTTAAAAAAAAGTAAAAAATAGGTTTCTTATTTTTTTTATTTAAAGGTCAGACTTGAAATCATACGTAAGGTTGATCGCAATCGGTTGAGTAGTACTGGAAATGTGAGCAAAAGTCACGATAACCGACATTCTCACGGACGAAACCACGGGCATCAGCTAGTCTATAATAAATAAAATAAATTATTAAAATTAAAAAACCGCAAAAATATAAAAGGCGGTACCCATTAATTTTCATCGGGTTTGAGATTTGCATGAAATAAAATTCGGGCCGACAAATCCCGGCTCCACAGGGTCATGGTGGCCGAGTGGGAGCGACGACTAGAGCAACCACGCGCAGGGCACGCCGTGATTGCGGCGGTAAGACCCATCATGGGGAAGTGGCTAGAGAGGTCACACGGTGGCCTCTCGTACCGTCAGACGCAGGTCATTACCGGACACGGTAACTTGGGGCGGTACCTGCATCTGATGGGCATAGAGTCAACACCCGAGTGCCATCAATGCGACGTGAGCGTGGACTCGGGGCTGCACACGCTCACCGAGTGTCCGGCGTTTGAGACGCCGAGGCGGGAGCTTGTGATGGCCCTGGAGGTGAGAGTGCTCACGCTCTCCAACCTCCTCGCGGTGATGGTCCGCTGTGCGGATGCGTAGGCGGCCAGCGCCTCCTTCTGCGAGCAGGTCATGCTCGTGAAGGAGACAGCAGAGCGGGCGCGGCGCGATGAGCGAAATAGACTCGCGGACATTGCTGCCTGCGTTCGTAGGCGGCTCGGGCGTCGAAGGGCGCAGACCGACCTCCGCACCCCATGAGCGCGGGCCTAAGGGCGACGGGTGGAGCCGTTCGTCACCCTAGCAGAAACAAGCCACGGAAGCAGAAGCAGGTCACGGCGGCGGCGCGCATCGTAGGATGATGCGCGCCCCCCCATACCGGGGGCGAGTCGGGGACCGCGTGGTCCCCCCTCCTGAGGAGGGCCAGACCGAGAGGGATGGCCCTGGGTCAGCCGGGGTGCGAGGGATATGTCATGAGACAACCTCACCTTCGGCCTAGCACATCGACCCACAGACGGCGTGCGGTTTAGTCGGTTCGAGTCCGACTATCCATCAAGTCGTTCAGGGCGTAGAGCGTGCCAGCAATTATACATACATACATACTCTCGAAAAACGCAGTCGGGTAAAAATAATTTCTTTATCAACTTTCATTGTATCATAAAACAATAAAATCCATACCGATCACATTCTATCTATTTCCGGATAACCTTCTTCTCTTAACAAAAGCACGGATTTTCCACCAAAAGATTAAGTGAGTGTAAATATTATAAAAGTGGGGCTGAGCCTTGAAAGCGACTTGGGGCGCTCCGTGGCATAATGGCCACTCGTGTAGAGATTACGTGGTGTGCTCTCAAGTATCCGCGGTGTTATATTATCATACTGGATTTTCAACAAAATAAATTTTTGATAGTACGGCTTTGACTGAGAATTTAACCTGCTTAGCCGCTTATCTAGTCTCGAGGGTGCTTTAAATTTGGAATGGTTTTTCAGAACGCAAAACGTTTTAAGTAACAACTGAAGTTGCAGACTTATGATAAATAAGTTCATGTCCAACTAATGTTGTTCATTTCTTTATATCTACTACGAGCTGTTGGAATACTGGTCTCGCTATCACATCCCATGGGTACATATTCCAGGGATAAAACGCCTATATTTTATTCCTGACTATAATTTATTCCTGTACCAAATTCCAGCCAAATTTGTTCAGTAATTTGAACGGGATAGAGTGATGAATATCTTCATAAACTTTCACATATTAAGCGGCACTAGTAAGTTCGTATAAAATTTGGTTAGGCAGGGAGAGGAACTTGGGTAGTGAAGGTGAGTGTTGATGTACATACCAATATGTACCCCCCCTTCTAAACGGACACCTGGGTCGCAAGTCCCAGGCACTGTCCCGAGTTCCCAACTCAGCAACGCGATGGACCGGACACCCGCACAGAGAATCTATGGATTGCTAAGAATATCGGTCTCTAAGTAGGATATGGTAAATTCAATAATAAATTAAATAAAACAGTTATACCTAGTACCGCAGGATCAAATAAATTATACCAGCAGAACAAGCACAATATCTTCTATATTCAGAATAATCAACTAAGCTCTTCAATATATGCCTGGTTGCTAGCTGTACAACATGAATATGGTTCTTGAGTACACAGACACAGATCGATTTGGAACGGACTGTTTATAATAATTCAAGCATATGATATAGATACCCAAACATACATCCATTATATCGAACACTATACATCTTGCTTAAATTTAGAGATTAAGTATATATTATAGTATGTGGAGTAATATGGTATATTAGCGACAAAGCCCTTTCAATAAAGAAAGAGCAATTTAATTTATATCAATTTAATTTATCTCAATCAAGTTTATCCCAATTTAATTTACCTCAATTTATAAGATAGGTAAACATCCTATTTCCTTGGTCCAAATGTCCCCATCGAGACTTTTGCGACCAAGTTAATTTCATCAGCTAGACCTTATACCTGTCGATTGACAGACGAGGCTCTGGTGCAGGCTTTCGGGGTTGGACGGTAAGACGATTGTTCCACGTAAAACTGAACCAAAAGGAGTAAAAGAAATAAGCGGTCTTCGAAACTTGTGGTAAAGGTCTTTAATGCACTCGGGACACAATTAGCGTTATATTGAGCAGTCCGACTGGGGAACTACCTCCGCCCTACAGAATACTGCGGTCATAATAAACTCGTGTTGTGTTCCCGGCGGTGAGTAGGGTTGCCAGAACTCAGTGGAGAGTTTTTGTGCTGTCAGTGTTAAGACTAAAAGCTATTTCTGCTTTGCTTCTACGCTCACGGCACAGAAACTCTCTGTGTTTACAGGGTCGGCAGTACGAATATGACTTCCCTGGTGTTGCACACGTCCCTAAGCCACGGTAAGCACTTTCCATCAGGTGGACCGTGTGTTTGCTTGCCACCTCAATAGTATAAAATAAATGATTTCATAAAGTAAAGTTCTAGTGCCTTGTCCTACCCTTGCTCAAACAAAGTGGGCAAGTTGTCACCATATCCTCATAACACTTGTCAATTTCCCCCGTTAGCCGTTCACCACATAGTTTGCCTATTTCATTCAACTTAAGGATTCTCCAATGAAAATGACTATAAATAACAAATTTCTAAACAAATATGAACAAAGATTTGAATTTAAATGATTAATTGAATTGTTCAAGTCTATCGGATTTCGTATTGGCCTTTGATTATGTTGAACAATAGTCAATTACATCCGATTTAATTGAATAATTCCAAAGCGGACTCTGCTATTGAAATTGACTGTAAGTGCTGTAGATTTTGTAACACCAGGAGTATTTTATTTCTTTTTGGTGTGAATACCATTAATTCAAGGGTTTACATCTTAAGGTGTACTTCAGGGCTCAATGTTGGGTTTGAGTAAAATTATATGTTACAAGCGTAATCATTACAAATGGTGGTCAAGTCAATCAATCCAATTAAGCTATTGCTGTGTATTGCTAGACATAGGCCTCTCGCAATATGTGGCACTAGATCCTCCACTATTCTCATCTAGTTTATTTAATGCAATTTCAGATTCGAAACATGATTATTAGATTTTCAAGTTACAACATCGAGGTTCATTAATACAGAGTTGGTAAATAGTAGCAGTGCCTACACTAAATGAAATAATAACAGAATATTATAGGTTGGTTTAATACGGTTTTCACGATTAAACTCGCTTAGTCATCCAAGTCCAATTTAGATGGCCTGCGACCTTCGGTCGTTAAGTGATCTACACTTATATTTCAGCGATATTAAATAGTAGTGTTTTCACAGTAACATTAGAATACTTTGAAAATTTCATTATCAGGTGCGAATTTCAATATAACATTTTAAATTGATCGAAGGTTACGTTAAATCAAAATCTACAAACAATAAACAGTAATAAGTATTCTACTAAAATTATAAATATGAATGATTCTGAAGATGTTTGGATGTTTGTTAATGAATTAAGCTCAAATGGCTTACAATTTGGTACAAGAATCGATACTAATGTTATAAATGTGATGTATGTGTTTGTTCCGTTTTCCACTCCTAAACAACTGAACCGGTTTTGATGAAATTTAGTATAGGAAAGGACATAGGCTATGTTTGGTAGCGATAACCGACATCCACGAGAGCGGCGCTGCGGCAAAAGCTAATAGATTATTATTTTAATAACACACAGGCCGCTTTTATAATTAACTTCTTTTTATAGGACACTTCAATTTGGCTTCACCTCGCCTGATGGAAGTCAAATAGAGTCACCATTACATACACGTACCATGTTAATAATGGTGGCACTCAGCTTGACGGCCTCATCAGATCCTTTTTCACGACCTGCTTAAAGGACCCGGGACTGTAGGAAGAAGGAAGCACGTGAGCTGGCAAGGTGTTTCAGGTCCTAATGGTGCGACAAAGAAAAGAGGTTCCTATAGGTTTCCATGGGTCACAGGAACGGGATTATAACTCCACGCAGGCGGGCAACAGTAGCATTACTATTGTTTCCTTTTTCACCATAGTCTGCCAGTCTTAACAGTAATTGGTTGTAGCTTTACTGCAAATTATTTTTACCTGGTAAATCCACTATACTCAGAAGGAAGTAAACATTCTTTTGATAAGGTTTATTGTTTCATCCGTAGATCAATATGAGATTTTGGAATAGCGAAATCCATTGTATCCCTATTTCAATCAGTTCGGCTTGTATAAATCCTGTGTACAGTTTCATCCAATGTAAAAAATATTTCGTCTATAAATTGAGGTTCCTCAAAGTACAAAAGTATTAAGACTGAAATATTAGTTTTGCTTTGGAGTATTTTATTTAGGTGTTTAAAATTTACTATTAAATGTATACTATTTAATAATAATTAATATTTATTAATGGTGAATGTAAATATTTAATAAACAGTTCACCACAAACAAAGTTGAATAATTGCTACTTCTATTCTTAAATGCATACAATTAAAAAACCTAATAGTAAATGCAGAAACCATGTAGATACTAAAAAAATAAATTTTGTTCATGTCAAAAAGTTTACTATAAACCGCGATAGATGGCGTCAGGATCGAGTTAGGTCGCGGTATGGTTTCGTTACCGCTGCCAGCATAAATACTGCGAAGCGCGGTGAAAACGTTGCCATCAGGAGGGTCTTAACTGACTCGACTGAACAGCGGATGATGATAAGGGAAATGATCTTCGTGATTAAAACCCGCTCGCTCGTACCTCAACTATCGCAGAGGTGCTTGTCGAAGAACTGACGCTGTTTTGGCCTAATAGAAAAGATTGTAAATAAATAGAATTATTATCAATAATTTGTTTAAGTTATTCAATTTTCAATTCATTCAATCTAATTCTAATTTATTATTGTTTATATATAGATCTTGACTATAACGCCATCTATTGGTTTGAAAAATAACCTAGTTGAGTTCAGTTCTTTTGTTTATATTTTATATTATTATTTCTAATCTAATCTATCTTATTGTGTTTTATTACAATTTTTTTCTATATCCTCTTCTCAACTCATCTGGTAGGTAATATATTATCTGATTTTGGTAGTTTTAATGACATTTAAAACAGTTTAGAGATTTTTTAATAATTTACCTATTTCTTTGTTGTACGAATATTATCTTCTAATGTATTAAAATTGTCGTGTCACAATGTTAGTTCCCATACTCCTCCGAAACTACTGGACCTATTTTCATGGAATCTTGTGTGCGTATCGGGTAGGTCTGAGAATCGGTTACTATCTCTTTTTCATACGCTGATCCGCGATAACCGACATCCAGTCAGGCGGAGCCGCGGGCACCAGCTAGTCAATTTATAAAATCCAGGACAGCATTTGCTATTATTTATAATGGAAAACAAAATTTTATTTTAAATACTTTGAGAGTAGGTACTTATGTCGTAAACAAGCTCATACCCGTAACATACTTTTTTTCATTTATTTTTATTATTAACCGTTACACACTTATAATCACGAAAAAATATGCTCAATCACAATATTCATAGTGTTAGCTCGATATTTCACTTTAGGGGCTAAGTCATCCCAAAATTGAGTCTACAGGCTCTGTGTTATAGGATAAGCAGCGCCATTCCCTCCATGCTATACAATTAAAAAAACAATCATTTCATACATTGTTGGGCACATTTACAATTTAACATTATTTAAGGTAATTCCATGCCAAATATAAAGCAGACTTTGGGTTCCAAAGTGCAAGGCTATGGATTCAACTGGGAGATCGCTACCGCTAGAAGAATTAATTTATACTATCTATGCTACCACTGATCTGATGATTCACATTCACTTTTAATAGTGCTTAAATTTTGTCACCCAATTTGAATCGTCTAGTAAATATGTGATACTTTTGGTTTTTCAATTCCTCTGCCCATACACTTAACTTCCAATCAGAGCACCGCACGAACTCGGAACTAGTGATGACAATTCACTAGTTCCAATTACAGCGCGCCATAATTAGTGGCCCATATCAGGGAGCCCAATACTCGCTTTAGACGGGACGATACGACATCTGTTAAAAATTTAAACTTTAATTTAACTTAATTTATTCCTTTTATTTAAGGCTAGCTATTGCCCACTGCTCCGCTTAGCCTATGTCCTTTCTGAAGGTCCAAATTCAAACCAAAATCGGTTCGGTGGTTCAGGCGTGAAAGCGTAACATAGGTGCAGATATATAAGAAAAACAGACAGACAGTGTTAATTTCAGATTTATAATATTATTATGGATTTATGCACACACATAACATGAACTGGACGTTGAAAAATTAATATTTTGGTATTGCTTATTTCTTCACTTATTGGTTTCGATCAAAAAAGAGTCGAAATTCATTGGTATTTCATAGCTACTTAAAACAAAATAATTACAAATTAGTCTCGATTTTGACACATAACTAAATTAAAATCTCCACCTACATTATTTCGAGCCAGTTTATTTTGTAAGTTGAAAAAGCCATTGACTGAAAATTATGATTATCTTGCATAGTTTATTAAAAAGGTCTGTAGGTAATAAGCAGAACGACGTTAAACAGAAAATAAAATTTACTGGTTTTAGCTTAGTTGAGTGAAAATAAACTTACAACTGGATTGACAACATAACAAAAGGGTGGTACATAGACGAAAGGGTTTCACTCTTTTTTTCGTCTGAATATATCCATGGTTATTCCCTGAAATCGGTAGGAATGTCGTAGTCGTGTCGTATAATTGAAATAAGGTCCATTACAGTCCCGCGTCGTAATTCGATTTTAATCAAGTTTAACTTAATTATGCGGCTACCTCTAACGCTCATGTGCAAGGTATGCCGGGGAAGATTGATATGTCATTAAGGCTTCACACTTGAGTTGAGTTTACATCTAAGTATATCATTATATACCAATAAATAAAGGGAAAGACTTGTATTTTGTATGTAACGAGTAAATTCAAAAATCACTGAACCGAACCTATTTTAATAAATTTTCATTAGAAAGCTACATCTTAACTGCATAACATATTCTTTATATCATCACTTTACAATCAAAGGGAGCTGAGTAGTAATAAAAAATGACAATAACTCCGATAGATTCCATTTCACATAATATTATATGAAATCTATAAAATTACACACATTATATGGGTTTAAGGGATGCTCGTCACTGCTTCAGTGAATACGCATCCTTAAATAGTTTCAATGTAGCAGGCTTGTGGGTTCAAATGTGAACAATTAAGCTCAATTCAATAAAACGATGTAAATAAATTATAAAATTAGGAGTGTTCAAACATGAACGACTTAAGTCTTATGACTAATATGTCAGACAGTAATAGAGAGCTCGCAGATTTGAGCTGAAATAAAGCAATTTAGCCTAGCTGGAGATGTTAAAAGAACACTAGTAATTTTGGGTTACAATTGGAAACAAAAATAATAAAAATAGTACTTCATCAAAAAGATTTGGGCTCGTCCGGGATTTGAACCCGGGACCTCTCGCACCCTAAGCGAAAATCATACCCCTAGACCAACGAGCCAGCTGATCAATGATAGAAACAACACGATCGTATTTCTAACACATAATGTACCTTCCACTCATTGATTACTGATTACGTAATCTGATTAAACGTAGAAATGTGTATGTCGCAGTCACATCGTATAATCCGACGTTTTACATTACAGCTAGCTGTTATCAAAAACAGAGCCGTTTTTTCAACGAGTAGCCGGATTGTCATTGCAATACGTTCTTCAATAAGGCGGCCCATGAATGGGTAATAACGGTTAATGTATGAGTGGCTATGATATAGCTCCGCTTCACTCCGCTCCCGCCATAGCCTTCTAACATAATTTGAGATGAAACCAGAACCCAATGACAATCCGGCTACTCGTTGCCCTGTTTTTGATAATAGCTAGCCTTAATGTTATACGGCGGATTATACAATCTTCTTCATCCCGAGGAGAGCCAGACCGAGAGGAATAGCCCTAGGTCAGCCGGGGTGCGAGAGATATGTCGCATGACAACCTCACCTTCGGCCTAGCACTACGACACACAGACGGCGTGCGGTTTAGTCGGTTTGAGTCTGTCATAACCCCCCTCTCCGGCTCCGGAGGGGGGGAGGGATCCGTGGGGATTTACCGCACGTAATTTTTTTTATCTCAGTTGCATCCGTAGCTATAACTGTGGATTTGGCTAAACTTCGACATTTTCCATGAAGCGATGCTGCCACTGACCTCCACAACCCAAAGGCGATATCGAAGCACTGCAACTAGACCAGTTGTTGGACTTTTGAGGGCTCCAACTACCCTTAACGACTGCCATAGATGTTTATATGGCAACCGAGACCGACGACGGCTTAACGTGCTCTCCGAGGCTCGACCAGACATTTGCACTGAGCAGGGATCGAACTCGCACCTCCTGCGCAACGGCCGCGTTCACTACCGCTACGCCACGAAGGCTGTCAGAGACGGCGGTTTATACAATTTGACTGCAATACAGGGTGTAATCGTTAAGTGTGTCCAGGCGATTATTCCGTAACTATTACAGATATCAAAAAACTTTAAACTGATATCGAAAGTAGGTTACCTAATGAATAAAATGACATCAATAACTTTTTAAAAATCAAACGAGAGGTATCTAATATTTTGACATTAAACACTCCCATACATTTAGTATGAGATTAGTAGAAAGGTTTTAGGTACGTACACCAGAAGGGACTTCTCTATCTGGGTACTCTCTTCTGTGGGCGATAATGGTCGCTCTTTTGTTACAATCATATTTGTAGTAAATTTTTAGCATATCTCTCTTTTCTCTTTTGGAATATGCCATTTTGCAATCAATAAATGAAACAATCACGATTATTAACGCAAATTAAAAAAAAAACAACGATAAATTGGCGGGAACAACAACCCGAGATAAAAGTTTTGAATTTAGAACAACACCAAAGAGTATCTTTTTTTTTGTAGTGTGTTGCTTTTCAGTTAGCTCAAATTACTTAATGCGATATTAAAACACGGTTTATTACTAATTTCAAGTGGTACCTAAGATAATTATTTTACACATGTATCTATTTGAAAATCATCATTGTCATATTATATGTAATCATAAAATATGATTAAGGTAAAATGGGTACTAGATCACTTAAAATAAGGAAACTAAAACCTTTCTACTAATCTCATACTAAATGTATGGGAGTGTTTAATGTCAAAATTTTAGATACCTCTCGTTTGATTTTTAAAAAGTTATTGATGTCATTTTACTCATTAGGTAACATACTTTCGATATCAGTTTAAAGTTTTTTGATATCTGTAATAGTTACGGAATAATCGCCTGGACACACTTAACGATTACACCCTGTTTATCGATGAAGATGATTGTAGTTTAGCTGAAAATTCGTTGGCCGTGTATTGTGGAATATAATGATGAATGTATGGAATTAACACATATTTTGATGGCAGTCGTCAACGTATGGCAATCTCATACATTCCATTCTACAAACATGTTGCCACCTTGTCTAGAGGGTCTGTTCATAACTTGAGAAGTAAACAGGAGTATGTACTTATATTTTACACTCATTGATAGCCTTGTCCACAGAATCCAAACACCAATCGCAGCAGTTTTCGAAGCTTACAGTCCGCCTCCAATATTAGTACAGTTCGTGAACTATGCGTGTTGCAGGAAGTACCCTATTGTTCATTAGTAACAATAGAGTAAGGGATGGCTACCCATCCTTTTGTATTTCCTAATAAGGTAGAAAAATTGATAGTTATGTATAAAAAATTGTATCTGGCAACACCAATACATCTTGCTACATAAGATTGAGTTGCTGAATGTCGTTAATAATATTTATTTCGTACTATCGAGCAGCGGCAAAGCGTGCGGTTGCTTTATATGTGATCGCCGGTTTGATATTCGGGTTTATTAACGTGGTATCTGGATATTCTGGTAGTATCTGGTAGCCCTAAAAAGCTGGAGAGCTTATTTGTTTGTAAGTGCTTAATCTTTCTAATTGCTTATTTTTGCACGTAACAGCGCGTTTTTAGTGGAGAATTATAGGCTTCTATAATATCACGCTACCATTCTTAGCAACTGAATAGTAAATAGTAATGCATGGAGGTATAGCGACGAGGGGAAAATTGAAACAGAACGAAGTGAGGTGAGTGAAACTACACGGCTCTGTACTTTTTATATTCCTTAACAGTTGCCGGTGCCAATTTCTCATACCTACAGGTGTAAAGGTATATTTTATTTTTATTTATTTATTTAGATACACATCAAATTACAATCAATCATATCATTAACGATGCATAAGCAACCAGCAAACATTTTGAACTGGACTGTAAATCAGAACAGTGTATACAAAAAAACAGAAAGGGTTATCGTAACGAGTTAAGTATTACAACAAATTATACTACAGTAAATTGATAGTGGTACAAGAAACAGTGAACAAATTATACTACAGTAAATTGATAGTGGTACAAGAAACAGTGAACAAATTATTCTACAGTAAATTGATAGTGGTACAAGAAACAGTGGGATTGTGTATCAGGACACAAAGTCTTCCATGTCCTAATCAACCCGTTCAGGTTGGAGGATATCCTTTATGACCCTAATGTAACTGTTAAAATTTGATTCAAAAATGTCGATGTCAACATTATTCTTTAATAATTCTAATAAGTATAGTCGACAAAGCAGATGTTGCACTTTTTCTCGTAAAGTTGTTTGTAAAAGTGCAATCGTACCTATCTCCTTTGTCAATTGCACTACTTTCTCAAAAAAATCTTAGTAGAATCACAAAGGTTCCTACGCATCAATATTTTCTCAGCAAGAACAGCACTTTTAGTTGAATCCTTGATCGCGATTGTCAATCCGTCAACCTTGACATATAAGTCTTAAGGGAGGTTCGACCAACGATCTGTGAACATTGACGACAGCTCTCATTCTTTGCCGTTAACCATGGTTTATCTAATTAATGTCCTTTCGTCGACCTTGAACTCGATCAAGGCCCTAATTGAGGGGAAGAAAGATTAGTTTGTGGCAACATTGGCACTCTCTAGGGAGCGGTAATACGAAGCAGCACGAAATGGGGAATAATAAATTGATTAACGGAAACTTCTGACGAATTTTCTTTTTTGTATTGCATGACTTTAGCGTGTAAAAATCAAATAGCTAGGCTTTTACGTTTTAATAAACGAGTAATTACGCAGTATGTGCTAACGGAGTTCTATTTGAATTAAACGCTAAAAATTAGTTTGAATTTTGGAATTTGAATATAAATATATTGAACAATAAAATCCCAAATTAGGGTTTGTATTGGATGCGGAAGGCAATGGCACTTTGGGCTAAGTCTATTTCCAACAGTAGACTGCAATATGTCAATTGATTGATTGATTGATTGAACCAGGATTTATTGACCTTGGCAGATTTTCTATTAGACCATGTTTGTTATCTAATTATCTTAGTCTGAACGGAACTACACCAAGAAAAATTTGTTCATTTTAACTATCAAAACTGAATTTTCACGTTTCACTTAAGCTACTCGCTGTGTAAAACGCGCTAATACAGTTTAAATTGCATTAAACGAGTTTATATTCCCGTTGCTAGCGTGAATATGTTGACATGTCAACTTGTATGTTTTATTATCAGCGTAATGGTTTCTATGCATAAAGATTGTACATATATGAAAAAAAAAATACAACTGCAGTTGTATTATATTTTGAAGTAATTGACTTTATTACTATGTTGACAACTCGTATTTTAACGTGTTTATTTTGCAAAACATTGCGTTAGTTAAGGTCTTGTTAATAAAATTGTGACAAATGGAGATGTCAAGTTATGGCCAACCACATAATATTTCTATTTTAATTCTGATTCATATGGTGAATAAGTTGATAAATGCTAGTAAACTGATCTGAACGAGTTGACAACGCGGTTAATAAGTTGACAACTCGTTGGTGAACGATTTAACAAGTCTCTTATTATGCAAACTTGAATAATGCCGTTTATTTCTTATTGTCGTTTAATTTTTTAAATTTTAAAACAACTAAAACATAATCACTAACTCTGTAGGGAGGTAAGACATGACGACGGTATTTCCGTCCAATTGAGCAGTCTGACTGGGGAACTACTTTCGGCCTACAGAATACTATTGCTATTCCTGCTTTGTCTTTTAAGTTGACGGCACAGAAACTCTCTGTATTTACAGGGTCGGCAGCCAGATTGTGACTCCCCTGGTGTTGCACACGTCCTTAGGCCACGGTAACCACTTTCCATCAGGTGGGCCGAGTGCTTGACTCCCACCTCAGTGGGAAAAAAAACTAAACTAATTTACCGATTTAGGTAGACATGTCAACGTATTTACACCAGTTACGGATTCATCAGTGGAATCGAGTTATAATAGTACCAATCAATCAATTAGCATATTCATCACATCAGGAAAAAAGTTGTGATATTCCCTTTAGCCTAGCGCGTCAAATGTTGGACATAGGCCTCTCCCAATGTAGTTAGTACCTTTACCAAAAAACGGAGTGGTATATGATATACCTAACGAACTAAAAGTTAGGAGGGAACTCACAATCGTCTCGTACCTATTCAGGGTATTTAAGGGTGGGATACAGAATGCGGCTGTATTAGGGCAAATCAGCCTATGCGTCCCTAATAAGGTTCGTGTGGTGCTGGCGGTGCCAACCAACCTGCTGAGCGGGGCGCCGCTGACGCAAGCTATGCGAACACTCAACAATGTTGTGGAAGAGGTATATAGACCTATTTCTGTTGCTCGTTGAGTTGATTCACAATGATAACGTTAAAAATAATTTGATACTATAATAAGTAGAGAGATTAAATCTATCGTATTGGGAACAACCTGTAAAGATAAAGATTTTTTCTGAAATAAAATAATTAAATAAATAAAAATTGCCAAAAGATAATAACTTATCTATCAGTTTAGTAAATTATCTAAGTTGTTAATATAGTTTTATTGCACTAGATTGCGTTTAGGTGTCAATGAAAATAATCTTTATTGGGTATAGGTAGTTTAATTGCCGTATTAGTAATGCCATATTATTATGTTGTACCTACATACATACAATCACGCCTATTTCTTTTTGGGATCGGCTGAGACACTAGCCCACCTTAATTGCTCCGTAAATAAATAAACCTACTTAAATAAATATTGGATGAAATTGGAAGTTTTGTGGCAAGGGAAATACATTAATCAAATGTCAAGATCTTACTGCAATTTCTTTTCAATATTATTACCCGTAAACCTTAAAATATTACAAAAAAAAGATTTGGGCTCGTCCGGGATTTGAACCCGGGACCTCTCGCACCCTAAGCGAAAATCATACCCCTAGACCAACGAGCCGATTGGTATCACGTTTAAATTTTATCATTGCTATTATACAAAGCTGTAGTGAAAGGTGATTGTGTTGCGTCTACGCATTTCAAAACCGCATGACGTCACGATTTGTGCCAAAAGTTGTATGTGTTAGTATATGAATTCCGGCTGAACTTGCTCACAATGTTGATCAGAGAGATATTTTAATCGATTTGTAAAATGTAAGCCAAGTTCAATATAGCAGCCCACTGCTGGACATGGACTTCTGTCAATGTGGGACAATGCTCCTGATCAATATGGAGTGTTCAAATTAAAAGTCTGAGTAATTTAATTTCGCGCACCAATTTAAATCTTCATTTATTTTATTTATTTATTTTTATTAAAAAAAAAATTGGAAACTTAAATTATCGAAATTACTAATATTCCCTCTAACCCCTCCAACTAAGCTAAATTGCTTGTGCTAGGAGTGTGTTCACGTCGGTAGTGTAATGGCCAGGATGCGAACCCGGGACCTCTCGATCGTAAAGCCGACTCCTTACCCACTAAGCTACCGACGCTTAAATTATATAAAAATATGGGAATAATTTTTCAAAAATTGGGAATAAGAATGCATGTAAATTACTATTTGTTGCATTACTTATAATAATTTATTACGCAAAATGCAATAATAATACAATTAATTGGGAATTTCTTATAAATTAGTTATTAATCTAATTTGGCAATGTTAATGTTTATAAATTGTTATTATATTAAGTTTTCTGTTAATCACGTGGAAATTACTAAATGGATACAGTATATTATACAATAAGACTATAATTATGATACTTTTTGGAGCTACAATTGGTCTGGACTTGTTTTAGGTATCTAAGTAACTTTGTTTTTACTTTGAAATACTGTAAGTAAGTAAGTAAGTAAATCATTTATTGCTCGAAACACGGTATTTTACAATGGTGTTACAAAATCAAATAATGTCCGACATGTTTCGCAGATTCTCTGCATGCAAAGTTAAATTATTTATTTATTAGAATTCAAAATGTCACATATTTAATAATTAGTAATTGTAATAAGATTAAAATAATTAGAATGCAAATAAAATGTCCATTATAAAAATAAAAAAATGTCAATATTTTGTCAAGAATGCATGTAAGAATAATTTTGTAATGTCAGAATACACAGTACTACCAATAATCAATAATTACACAAGCAATAATCTCACATTAGCAATCTATCACACACATAATTTGATTTATACTTCGATGTCATTAATACCCAAACCATCATCATTTATCCTCAAGAAACTCCCTGACACTATAATAAGACTTCTCCAACAGCCAGGTAGTTAGTGTTTTCTTAAATTTATTGAAGGTCAGCTCTCTAATGGGTCTGGGTATGTGATTATAAATTTTTGCTGTCATAAAATGTGAATTATTTTGATGAAGAGAAGTTTTACAGCTAGGCAGCAAAAGTTTTGTGCTATCTCTAGACATGTACAGCTTATCTTCACTGGCCTTTTTGAACAACTCTGGATTTCTCTTTACAAATATGCCAATTTCTAAGACGTATAGTGACGTCAACGTCAGCAGCTTCAGACTTTTAAAGGCTGGTCTACACGAGTCTAGTGGTCCAATGTTCGCCATAGCACGAATACATTTTTTCTGACATACGAAGACTTTTGAGATGTGATTTGAATTACCCCATAATAGTAAACCATACCTTAAAATTGAATGTACATAGCCGTGGTAAGCAGTCATTGCAGTTTTTAAATTCACTGTTTTGCGTAATCGTCTTAAAGCAAAAACGAAGCGATTTATCTTGGCACACAAGCCATTTATATGCAAGTGCCAATTACAATGTTTATCTAATGTAATACCCAAGAATTTAGTATCGACAGATGTTCCTATATCTGTACCCTCATATGTAATCTTTATTGGTTTGTTATTTGATTTGTAGTTCTCAAATTGTACAATTTTTGTTTTGGCTATGTCTGCGGTCAGATTGTTCTTACCTAGCCAATTCATTACGCCACTTATTGTGGTATTTACATTAGTAATGTGCTGTGGTTCACCCCTTTCATCGGCCACTATAACTGATATATCGTCTGCGAATAAAGTACAATGATTTTTTGTAACTTTAGGTATATCGTTAATATAGAGAAGAAAGAGTAGGGGGCCCAGAACACTTCCTTGAGGTACGCCCGATGTATTTAGTGCAAACTGCGATCGGAAAGATTTTAAGCAACGTTCATTGTCAACCCGCTCTATCTCTACACATTGTGTACGATTTTGGAGGTAGCTACTTATCCATTCGAGAGCTTTGCCCCGGAGCCCATATCGTTCACATTTGTTTATCAATATTTTATGATCTACGAAATCAAATGCGCGACTCATATCAAAGAATACAGCAGATACTAGTCTTTTTCTGTCGATATTTTCAGTAATATTCTTAAACAATTTAAACGCTGCTAATGTGGTTGATTTGTTAACCTGAAAACCATTCTGTTCTGGGACTATGATGTTGAATTTTTGCAGAAACTCACGCATTCGAACACACATGGCTTTCTCTAAATTTTTTGAAAACACTGGAATCAGAGTAATAGGTCTGTAATTACTCATTTGCAATCTACTGCCTTTCTTGTGAAGTGGCCTCACTGTGGAAATCTTTAATTTTTCGGGAAATACACCCTGTACAAATGTTTGATTGACCAAATGACACAATACTTCCGCCAGCTCCATATCACATTGTTTCAAAATGAATGTAGATATACCATCATAACCCACTGCGTTTGTATTCTTGAGTAATTTTATGATTTTGACTATTTCTAATTCTGTTATGGGTTGTAAAAATATAGTTGGGTCTGTTATATTTATCAGCGAGTAGTCTGGTTTATTTATATCTGTTGAGTTAACAAAAGATAAGAAATAATCATTGAATTCATTCGCAATCTGCGTTGCATCTCTCACTTCCTCTCCATTGCATTCAACCATTTCAATATCATACCTCGTTATACCGCTGTCGTTTTTTATAACTTTCCATGATGCTT
The DNA here is from genome assembly GCA_949126895.1 of Eilema caniola. Classification (NCBI taxonomy): domain Eukaryota; kingdom Metazoa; phylum Arthropoda; class Insecta; order Lepidoptera; family Erebidae; genus Eilema; species Eilema caniola. The sequence continues at coordinate 1,835,941 of OX421475.1, forward strand.
TACATTTATTTTGCGAATTGCTTATGTATTTTTTGTAGTTGTTTTTTTTTGAAATGTTTATGCATTTTCTAAATAACGTGTTATATTCGTCATATTTATTCTTATTTTCTACCGTTTTTTTTTTAAATAATACTGATATCTATACTTTCTGTTAGTCATGGCTGATATTTTTATTCCCTTTGTTAACCACCTAGGACCTGTATTATTTTCTGTCATTTTAATTTTATTAATGGGAAAGCACAAATTGTAGAGAAGTGAAAACATCTCGTGAAATTTATCAAATGCACTGTTGCAGTTAGGTTCATTGTATACCTCTAACCATGATAAAGAAGAAATATATGTTTGAAATTTTTGAACGTTTTCCTTGCTAAAGTCTCTCCTTAATGCGTACCAGTATGTGGGTGTTTGTGGGTCACTTGCGACTGGAAATGATAACGTTTGTCCAGTTTCATGATCAGATAGAAACAGTCTATGAACTTGCCCTTCTGCATTTTGAATGTTACTCATTATGTGATCAATACATGTCTTATTTTGGCGCGTGGGTTCCTTGATGTGTAGGTACAAATTATAGTTTAACAACAGATTCATTAAAGTTTCAGAAAAAATGCTATGCTTCAGTATGTCTATGTTAGTGTCACCTGCTATGATTATTTTTATATTAGATTTAAGGTTTAGTTTGTGAAGCAATGTTTCCATTCTTTCGAGAAGTATATGTGCATCTGAGTTAGGTATTCTATATATACAAATAATAATGCATTGCAATTTCGGTATTCTAATTCCACAGCATTCGAACGATTTTTCTAAAGCCAACTCATTACAAATACTAAATACGCGAATAACATTATTCGACACGAAAGGATTAAGTTTTTGAATGCGTTTTTGGCACCGTTTATTAGTGCTTATGCTCTTTAATTCTTCTTTAAAGTGGACAGATTGCAGTGCGGACAGAACTTTATTTTCAGCGAAATCTAAGTCACTTGCTGTGATTATGGTATTACGCGGCAACACTTTGAGAAACCTGTATATGTAAACAGTGGTTCGTAGTAGTTTATTCCAAGGGGAGCAGCGGTTGGCGAGTTGACATAACAGCGGGGTCTCATCTACAGCAGTAGTAGATGTGAGAGAAACGGATTTCGTCTCAGGTAATTCGACTGAGCTGTTGTGTTGGAATGGGGTTACAGGCCAGTCCTTCTCTTCCTGCAAGGTCCAAGAAGGGCCAGTGAACCAAAGCGGGTGCTTAAGAAGCTGCGAGGGTAGCAGTCCTCTCGACAGGCAATCACTCGGATTGCTCACTCCGGGAATGTGATAGAAGTGTTTTGCGTGCAGCAAGTCGTAAATCTTAGATACTCGATTTGCGACGAACGTCTGGAGACGATGCGGGGGCGTGTTGATCCAATGCAACGCGATGGTTGAATCGGAGAACGCATAAATATTTTTTATGGTTACACGAGGTGCGAAATTTTCAATAACACGATGGATGAGTCTAGTAAGAAGTAGTGCGGCTAGTAACTCGAGTCGTGGCATGGTAACGACGTGGTTACTGGGAGATACCTTGAATTTAGCGCATACGAGCGTGGTAGCGTTAATGCCATTGTTATTGACGTGCAAATATACAGATGCTCCGTATGCCTTTGCGCTAGCATCGCAGAAACCCAGGAGGATAACCTCACTGTGTTGGAAGACATTGAGATGTCGCGGAAATTTTATATTACATAGAAGCGGTAATTCAGCTTGAAACTGAGTCCATGCGTGGCATATGTAATCTGGAGGGGTATCATCCCAGTCCAATTTAAGAGAACAGAGTTCTTTAATCAGAATTTTGGCGAAAACAATGACAGGTCCAACTAGCCCTAACACATCCCACAGACGAGCTATAGTGGATAACATGTTACGTTTGGAACATGTGCGGTCGGACGGTTGGATTGTGTAAGTGAACAAATCACTTGCGGGCAACCATTGCATATGCTAGAACGCTATCAGCTGTTGGATAAACTTGTGCAGTCCTTCTGGGACAGGTGGTCCTTAGAATATCTAAATACCTTGCAGTCTCGCAAAAAGTGGAACGTTCAATCTGATAATGTTAAAATCGGTACAGTAGTTCTGATCCTTCAAGAGACAAGGGTTCCTCCTCTGCAGTGGGAATTGGGTGTTATTGTTGATTTACATCCCGGTAAAGATAACATAGTTCGGGTTGTCACCGTTAAAACTGTTAAAGGTCTTTACAAACGACCAGTTGTACGTTTGTGTCCCTTACCTACCCAATAGTTTTTTTTATATTTTTTATCCGCTACTACATAAGTTGTTAATTATAAGTTGGTATACTTGTCCGTCTACTCTTTTTCTTTATTTTTATTTTATTGAAAGTTTATCCTTTCAAGGCGGGGAGTATAGTAACGCCCATGCTTACTAGATGCCGCTACTAGGCTCATTTTTCATTTTTATTGCAAGATGGTTGCGCCCTCACCGGCGAAATTAAGTACTAATACTTCTAGCCATCAAACTTGTACAGTGCACGTGCGCTCCGTTAATTATTTACCGAAAATCCTCGAATTATATTCAAAATAGTTCTGTAGCTGTTTACACGCACAGATCACACCGTAACACACCCATACAACATCACATTTCCTCCAAAAACAGCTAAGTAGGTATAGTGTTTATCATTTATAGTGCTCCCGCGCCGCAGCCCCCCTGGTAAGTTTTTTTCTTCTAATTCTATTTTAAATATATTCCCGCGCTGGACAGGCATTTCAACGGCCTTCAGGTGATGCTGAAGCCCGGCCCGTCTATTGTTTTGGTGCAGATGGACATGAAGACTCTGTCTGAATAGTGACGCGGTATCTAATGAGTTAACCGAAGGTGACGTTCCAAGTTCAATGTCCGGGTTGAGAATAATCTAATTGGATCAAACGACCGAAATATAGATTTATACAAGCATCTCTGTTAATAAATACCGTTGGTTATCCATACTTCCATACTAATATTATAAATGTGAAAGTATGTGTGTGTGTCTGTTTGTTCGCCTTTCACGCCCAAACTACTGAACCGATTTTGATGCAATTTGGTATGGAGGTAGATTAGACCTTGAGAGAGGACATAATCTATGTGTGGTCGCAATAACCAACATCCACGCGGGTGGAGCCGCTGGCAAAAGCTAGTATTTATTTAAAGATATCATTATGTTAATCAATTTTTAAGGAACTTGGCGGGTGTTCTTACGTTTACTTAAAGGTAATAAAATGAAAAAGAGTATCGCTTAGTACGCATCTGAGTGAAGATTGTGTAATATGCGTAACTTAAACATTACCTTTTATGATCAGCAATTCATAACATTGTACTATATCGTGTTTGTATTACATTGCGTATAAAAATAATATTATTGTATGAATTACTAGCTTCTGCTTTTCTCTAAGAGCGGATTTTATCAAAGGATAGAACATGATAGTTAGTTGAAAAACGGGCGGTCTTATAGAAGCTTGCGATTTCTTCCAGATAATCTATGTATGGACCAGCTGGAACCATGATAGGCTGTGGCTTGAGACAGGACAGTGTGTGGATTGGATAGTTTGTGATAGATAGTCACTGTGATTAATTTCCAAATTTCTGCGAAAATGCTTAACCCTCGTATACCAGCGCAATGATCTACTGGATCGACGATATACACTTTCTTTGTGTCACGCGTACCTAAAATATCGCATGAGGAACTCCTGCATCTGCAACAGCCTGAATGCTCATGATATCGCAGAAAGTGTAGGAGTATTGTCTTCACTAATGAAGCCAAGTCTTTTGGTAACCACGTGTCCAATAGCAAAGCCAATTGAATTATACTTCATGGAATATGAAATTGAAAATATTTCTGCACAAAGAATTGTCATGAATCTCAGTAAACTGTAATACCTGCCATTTCCTTCTCATTAGTACCCTTATTTCCCTTATCTTAAAATCAAATTTAAATGAAAAAATGTTATATTAAATATGACCACTCAATCCTATGAGAAAAACCTGTGCTAGAGCCTCACCCACCATCAGGTTTTTTCTTGGCTTATGTACTTAAAACCTTGATCGAATTCTACTATGCTTACATTTCAGTAAAAGCCATATTACTATATAATTTTGACACACAAAAAGATTTGGGCTCGTCCGGGATTTGAACCCGGGACCTCTCGCACCCTAAGCGAAAATCATACCCCTAGACCAACGAGCCAGCTATGACTTTAGGCAAATTTAACATATACCTACATTATGGTGATTTTAAAACATGATTGTGCAATGCGTACGTGCCTTTCACTTCAACAGTGACGCTGGTAATTTTTAATCTAATGTATAAAAATCGATGCATGTCTGTTTTTATATCATCTATTTGTAACAAAATATGATTAGTTATTCCTACTACTAGTGCGAGTGCTAGGCATAATTAATAAACCTTTCTGCAAGATTTCACTGGCATTGCCCCTTTTTTTTGCCCGATGTCCGCCAATGTGGTCTATTGTTGTTCTAGGTAGGTTTATTTATATATAAGAGCATATATACATTTGCTGTCGATATTAAAATGGTAGTCCTTATTAGTGGGCTCGATAACCCGGGATTGTAAGATAAAAATGGCGCTGCAATGGTGTCATAGAAAATTATAATAAGTGTGAAAATTTTCCGTGCCATTCCGGGACAGATCCTAGCTATCTACAACATTTTTGTGTGGTAGTGGTATCATGGCAATCTTGATGTAGGTCTTGGAGCCCATGCAATTAAGTCCCGAGTATTTCTGTGAGTAACGTGATCAGGATTTTTGCAGGCAGAGCCGCAGGCAAACTGCTAGTTTGACATAATGTAAAACCGTTTAACATTTACCTTCATAAGTTATATTGAGAAAATAATAAATTATATGATAATTGCTTTATTATGGTTTTAAATAGCGAAAGGTTATGTAAACGATAAAAATAAGACTGCGTTGTATATTTTGTGTTGAGACGTCAGCTGGCTCGTTGGTCTAGGGGTATGATTTTCGCTTAGGGTGCGAGAGGTCCCGGGTTCAAATCCCGGACGAGCCCAAACCTTTTGCGTTATAGTTTACAGGTTTTGTGGTTTTTAGTACAATTTTGTGGACTTTAATTGTGATTACAATTGATGAAATAAGTAATTAATATGATAACCTTTCCTATACATACAAAAGAAATACTTAAGTCAATATCCAGAATGGGAACTGAACCAGTGACAAAGAAGGAAAGGCTGAATACTCTGATCAATACTTCTCTCTGATGTTCTCCTATAGGTCATCATCTTTCTAAACTAGAATTATTTCAGGTAAAAAATCCGATTTAGCGTAAACTGATGTAACTATGCTATACTTAGGTAATTCTTTTTACAGTTTCGGGTCCTTTTAGCTAACTGTGGGCAACCATTGTAACATTGTTGGAGTTTATAATGCTGACCCTCTTTCCCGAGACTTTGCCTTTACCTTATCATCAAGGGAGATATATAAAAAATATTATAAAGCTCGTGCAAAGGATATATAATATATTGTTTAGGAAATTGGCACTTTGTAAGTAACTCTAAGGTGCGAATTAAACAGAACGACGTGGCGGGGACGTATGGCGGCGGTGAACAATTTAAGTAATAAATGAACCTTATGCAGTGTACAATAACGTCGTTTTTGTTTTAGAAGAGAATTGCGCCAGCGGCAGCGCCTCCAGGCGACGTCCCGCCAGTAAAGTGACGCGCTATCGCATCGAGTGGCGCGCGTCACGGCATTGACGTTATTGTACACTACATAAGGTTCATATTGTGTTACTTACTCACTACTCTACGGGAGTTATCATGGACGTCCTGCGGATAAGCAGACGCATATCGCGGCAAAAAGGCAGCTTCTTGTCACTGAGCTTGACCGGATCCTGAATTACATTTCCCAATGGGGCTCTGAGAACTTGGTCGAGTTCAATGCCAAGAAGACGCAGGCATGTGCGTTTACAGCAAAGGTATCTTCTTTCCTTCCCCTTCCCACTCTTCAGAGCACGCCACTGCCACTGCAGGACAACCTCAATATCCTCGGTATGGATGTTCGCTGCAAACTGAACAGCAAAAACTACATCGAGAGTATCATCAAAGCAGCCTCGCGTAAACTCGGAGTCCTGAACAGAGTGAGACGGTTTTTCACGCCGGAGCAACGGTGTCTTCTTTACAAGACACAAATTCGTTCCTGCGTGGAGTACTGCTCTTACTCTGGGATGGATCCGCAAAGTACTTATTAGATGCTCTCGACAGGTTGCAGCGACGTGCGGTCCGCATTATCGGAAATCCTGAGGTCACGAGTACCCTCGAGTCTCTACAGATGCGTAGAGATGTTGCTTCCTTGGCAGTTTTTTACCGTCTCTACCATGGTGAATGTTCTGAAGAGCTATTCCAATTAGTCCCACCCTCCCCCTTCCTGTACAGGACGACACGTGCAGGACTTAGATGTCACCCCTATACGGTGCAGAACATTCCTTCAAGAACCAAGCGGTTCGGTGACTCTTTCCTTTGTCGCACCATTAAGACCTGGAATTCCTTGCCAGCTCACGTGTTTCCCTCTTCCTACAGTCCCGGGTCCTTTAAGCGGGGCGTGAAAAAGTATCTGATGAGGCCGTCAAGCTGAGTGCCACCATTGTTAACATGGCACGTGTATATAACGGTGGCCCTCTTTCTTGAGACTTTACCTTCAGCTTACCATCAGGCGAGGTAAAGTCAAATTGACGTGACCTATTTATAAAAAAAAAAAATACTTAAATTGTATGCGACCGCCATACGTCCCCGCCACGTCTCTTCTATACAAACCGCGCCTAAGAGCGTTTTCACACTCATCCGATATCCGATATCGGTGTCGTACGCTGATAGCCGACATCCGATAGCCGACACCTTATGCTGTTTCACATTTATCCGATCGGCCCGATACGGCCATTTGCTTGAAAGCACAGATTAGTTGATAGGGATAATAGGAGTGAAAAAAAAAGAATAGGTGCAAGCAATTTTCGACCTTATTGACATGACATGGTATCGAGTTTTTTTCGTATATTCGTGATCAGCGTCATCGATTAACGCGAAACGACATGTATCTCAGAAAATGTCCTTAAGGTTGAAAATTGGTTGCAGTCGCAGTTTTAGTCTCTTTGTGTTCCGATATCGGACCAAAACAGTGGTGTTGGCTCCGATAACCGATATCGGGCCGGGCAATGTGAAAGAGACATACATATCTCATACATTTGACTTCCTCCGATATCGGATATCAGATGAGTGTGAAAACGCTCTAACTAGCAAAGAGTTGCTTGTTTAACGAACATATCGACTGCAGCTATTAACAAAGTCGGAACTACATTTTGGCGATTTTCGTTTTATTGCTCCTGAGGTCTTCAAACGTCTATAACTATGTTCTCGCAAAGTTTCAAATTTGAAACTAAATGCTATCATAGTATTTCTAGATTAACAAAGTCGGATTTTATAGGAGCGTACGAATAATAATGTAGGTAAGTATGTTACTACAAAGTTCGCGGGGCTAAGAAGGGGAAGGGGCGCGCGCGCAACGGGCGGTTCTGCCAGTTCGCTCATTGTTAGCGGGGCGACTGCGCGTGCGTGTTTTATATTTTTATATTATTGTTTTACGTAAATGTGCAGTATATAGTATAAAATAACAATGTCTCGATCTAGACGTACTTTAACGGTTAAGATTGTAATATGTGTCAAATCCTACATTGTTAACGGATTATTATTTTATTACCTGTGTCGAATGTACCACATTCTACATTATTGTGCGCTTTGAATTCGTTCATTTTTGTTGGATATGGCACTACCGACTTTGTTATTCGTTCTTATAATTCCCGTTTTTGTCGGTTATGGTACTGTCGACTTTGTTACTCGTTCTTCTATTAAACGTTTTTGTCGGATATGGCACTACCGACTTTGTTATTCGTTCTTATAATGAAAGTATTTGTCATATATGGTACTACCACCATTTTTAATTGTACATTACTAAATTTAGATGTTGGATGTGTTAGTATCAACTTTATTTCTAAAACAGTTATACAATTATGTAGGTTGGATATGGTATATAGTGCTAAAATTAGGAAGAGTTGACTGGTTTTCTATTGCCTCATGTGACATTTTTAATTATAGGTATGTTATTTTAGAAGGTAGGACACGATGGTACCTCCCGTTACAACTGAGCAGTCCGACTGGGGAAGTACCTTCGTCCTACAGAATACCGCGGTTATAGTAACCTTGTGTTGTGTTCCAGACGGTGAGCAGGATAGCCAGAGCTCACTGGAGAGGCTCTGTGTCGTCAGTGGGAAGACCAAAGGCTTTGGATGTCACCACTGAGATCCGGTGAAACGGTTAACCGCTGGCCGCCCGCAGGCTGTACGATTCCCGAACCCGGGGATCACAATCTCCGTTCCAGGAGGCTGAACCAGCAGCCTGTGTAAAGTTCCCGGTGCAGTTGTCGTGCCGGAGAAGGAAACCGGAGTAGACTTGGCAGTATCTGGGAGGGGACCCGGGGCCCGTTCGCCCACCGCACCAGCCAATCACACAACCCTAGCTCGTTTGCGGTGGCGAGAAACCTTACTTTGTCTTCTACACTGACGGCATAGAGCCTCTCTATACCACCCCCTCCCATTTTTATTATGGCCAAGAATAATAAGAATAGACGTTCTACAGCGGCACCTTCATCCACAATGAAAGTTGACTTCTGTAACATCAGGGGCCTCCACACCAATCTTAACGAGGTCCATCACCATCTTGAGACAGCAAAGCCGACCTTATTCTTTCTGAAGGAGACCCAAATATCATGCCAGGCCAATACAGGCTACCTTATGTACCCCGGGTACAAACCCGAGCATAACTTCCTGAGTAAAGCCGGGTTATGCATGTACGTCCGAGATGACGTTTGCTGTCGCTGTCTAAACGGCCTTGAAGACAGGGACCTGTCCACTCTATGGGTACGTATGGATCACGGTAGCACTACCCGTATCTATGCGTGCGTCTACAGGTCCCATAGCGGTGACCTGGGCACGGCTCAACCCAGCTGCGGACTTGGTATTCTTGGGGAACTTTCACGCTCACCATGTGGAGTGGTTGGGTCGCACAGAACTGATTTTACGGGAAGGGCTGCTCACTAGGCCCTGACCTATGGGTTCTCGCAACTGGTGCATTCTATCACTAGAAAACCAGATATCGAGACCCACAGAGAGTCTTTATTGGACCCTCTGCTGACTACGTACCGAGTGGAGGCACCACTCGGTACTTCGGACCACAGAGTCGTCTGGGCGCAAGTGACTCTCGCGTGGCCAGAACCACCGCGGCCACCTCAGTGGTTGCATGTCGGGCACTACAAGTCGGTAGACTGGAACGGACTGCGAGAATTCTTCTCGTCGTACCCGTGGAGGCGGTTTTGCGTCACTTCAAACGATTCCTAACAAACAACAACAAACGCTCTTGTGCAAGAGCAGTCGCTGAAGCGATTTTAACGGGTATGGAATGCTATAATCCCAACCGCTGGATCGCATCAGGAGCGAGCAAACGGCCAAACTTCTGCCACTCTTGCCTTCCGCCGCCGCAGAAACTCGACGGTAGCCTTGGCGCTAAGGAGAAAGCCGATCTTTTGGGTAACCTCTTTGCGTCAAACTCGACAATGAATGACGGGAATGCCGAGCCAACCATTCTCCCCAGCCGTGGTGTTTCCATGCCTGAAGTTAAAATCACGCAACGGGTGGTCCGGCGGGAACTCAAGTCCCTAGATGTTTGGAAGTCGAGTGGGCCGGATTGTATATATGGCGATGGTGCTCAGGCGCTGTGCCCCCTAATTGTGCCCAGTACTTACGCAGCTTTTCGCGCTCTCTTGCTCTGCCTCGTGGAAGACTGAGTTCGTGCATCCTGTGCTAAAGAAAGGAGACAGGACAGACCCGTCCAATTACAGGCCTATTGCTATAACATCCCTTCTCTCGAAGGTTATGGAGTGTGTGATTAATACAAAGTTCTTGAGATACCTTGAAGGAAGCGATCTACTGAGCGACCGACAGTATCCAAGCCGTCGTCGATGGCAGCTGCTCGGACCCCATGGACACAAATGCTGGTGTGCCACAGGGCTCCGTGCTGTCTCCGACCCTGTTTCTGCTGCACATAAATGATATGCTGTCTGATGAGTCCATCCATTGCTATGCGGAAGACAGTACCGGGGATACGTGATACACGGGCCGTGCAAATATCTCTCAGTCTAAGGTGAAGGAGAGTCGCTAACAACTTGCGACCAAAATCGGGAGTATCCGATTGGGGTCGACTAAACCTAGTCCAATTCAATCCCACTAAGACGCAAGTGTGTATTCACCTCTAAGAAAACCCCATTTGTTGTAGCGCCGCAATTCCTGGGTACACCGCGTACCATTTCCTCGAGTATCGGGATCCTAGGCGTCGACATCTCAAGCGACGTCCAGTACCGCAGCCATTTGGAGGATAAGGCCTAGCTGGCATTGAAGAAACTTGGAGTGTTTAACAGGGTGAAGCAGTACTTCACTGCGGGGCAACGACTCCTTCTTTATAAGGCAAAAGTCCGGCCCCATATGGAGTACTGCTGTCACCTTTTGCCGGAGCATCTGCATACCAGCTTGACCCCTTCGAATCGATACAAAAACGTGCGTTGAGGCTCGCCGACAATCCCATACTCGCAGGCGCTGTGGAGCCTCTCAGCCACAGGAGGGACTGGCATCCCAAACGGCAATAGAAATAGCACATAACCAAGGGGTACGACGAAGGCGTCGTCAGTGGTTCTGGACTGTAATTACTTGTACTTTTCATTACTTTTGTGAATTTTTAACCTGTTCGATGTACTAACCGTACACTATCTTGATTTAATTTACATTTAATTGGATAATAATAAAACATATTATCAGTTATAAAAACCTTCTTTTAATACATAAGGCCTATGAACACCCCCACATCCGACATAACCTTGTAATTACGTACCGTGAAAAATTGTTGGATGTGACACTTCCGACTTCCCTAGTACGTGAAATATTGTAGGATGTGCCACTTACGACTTTCATAGTACTTGAAACATTGTAAGATATGTCACTTACGACAAGTGTGCTAGTATCGGTTTCGGTTAACAATGTAACAACTGCTTTTTCTAGAATTTCCTAGATTTATTTTTGTTATTCACATTACGACCTTCATTATCTTTCAAAACTGTAGCACTACGCGAAATTTGGTTTCAATATATGGGCATTTGTGAATTTGGTGCAAGTTCAAAACTTTATTTGGCCGTACTGAAAAGTAGTGTTTTTGTAGTTCCGACTTTGTTAATAGCTACGGTCGATATAATTTGCCAACACAAAGAGAATTACAAAAACCGATGTCTCATATACAACCACAACACTCGACGTCGAGGCGGGTAGCGAAAGGAGGTTAATTGTGGTAATTTTCAGACCTTTTGTTTTTAGAGTTCCGTAGCCAAATGGCAAAAAACGGTACCCTTATGGACTCATCATGTCTGTCTGTCCGTCCGTATGTTACAGCCAAGCTGTTGAAAATTGGTAAGCAGATGTATTCTGTGAACCGCTTTTCAAACAAAAATAGAAAATAAATAATAAATTTTGGCGGTTGCCCATATTTAGGCGTGAGTTTATGTTATGTTATGTTTATGTTTTAAACTCTAAATTTTTTTCACCACACCCATACATGTCAGGTATCTATAGATAGATCTTCATCTTCATCTTCACTTCCAAAGTGGTAAAATGTGACTACCTCCCCTCCCCCCCCCTGTAACTTCTAAAATAAGAGAATGATAAAATTAAAAAAAATATATGGTGTAGGTACATTACAATGTAAACTTCCACCGAAAATTGGTTTGAACGAGATCTAGTAAGTATATACCGTACATTATTATTAAAACTTAAAATCTTTTATATTATGTTACTTGCTGCTACGGAACCCTTCATGGGCGAGTCCTACACGCACTTGGCCGCTTTTTTTAAGGCTGTGGGTGTAATTGTATTTGTAGGGTTTGTATGACTACGAAATGAGCCGGCACGAAACATGAGCGACTAACTACACTTCACATCTAGATAGGTTGATTGTGCGGGGGATGCGAAAATTTGATACTAATGCGATGGCCAAAAATTTGCGATATAAATTTGAAAAATTGCATATGGCGGCACAATGTGTGAAAACCGTGAATAGACTAAATTATACTAATTAATTTGATTGACAAGACAAACCGATGGGAATAATTTTGAACTGCCGGGATTATGAACAAATGCAGTTCAGTGAAGGATGTGAATGCACAATACCTGGTGTTTGTTCTGATGAGTGGCGATGATGGCGTCGCGTCTTCTGTTCTGCGGTGCGGATTGCTAATCAGCAGCTATCTAAGTCCATGAGTCCATACACAATCGCGGGATCACACTTAGTTCTCAAGAGATTAGTATGACACTAAATTGAAATGTAATTTTGACGAATTAACACATATAAAATTTAAAGATGCGGAGCGCTGCGATATTACACCATTGTTTTTCGACTCACACGACGGAAGTGAAGATGTCAAGCAATTAGTCTCGCATATCCGATAGGAAGCGGTGCGGTCGACCTTGCATTGCGATATTGTGCGGGAGTGGGAAAGGGATGGGACGATTGCTTGCCATTCAAATTATTTTTGACGCGTTTATGAAGATTGAAATTAACAACAGATAAAAATCCGCGCAACCATTCCCCCCGGCTTGAAGGGCTACCTTCAAATTCTAGATATCTAAGTATTAAGCAAAAAAACTATAACTAACCTATAACCTAATAATGATGCAACAGCGTAATTATCATTGATTAGGTAAGGGGCACAGCCGTATGACCGGACGTAGATACGTTCCAGATACAGTCTTGACGCGAACTATCCGCGTAATTCCATTAGAACCGGGGAAAACCTCTTCAACAATACCCAAAGGCCAGTGGAGAGGTGGACAATTTTCAGTAAGAAGAATAACTACAGTCCCGACTGTAATTGGATTAGTAGGACTATTCCATTTCTGACGTAACTGAATAGTGTGGAGATAGTCCGTCCTCCAGCGCTTCCAAAAACATTGAACTAACTTGTCTAATAGATCGTGACGCGAAACGGTACTCAAGGTTTCATCAACCTCTGCAGCGGGTAAATATTTTAAAGGCGTAAGATTCAAAAAATGTGCTGGAGTCAAAGCTAGTTGCTCCGAAGGATCATTCGAGAGCGTTCTACACAATGGACGAGTATTCATAACAGCTTCTACTTGAGCCAGTACAGTACTAAGCTCTTCAAATGATAGAATTTGATCACCTATAACGCGAAACAAGTGTGTCTTCAAACTCTTTATATTAGCCTCCCAATTCCCTCCAAAGTGACTAGCTGCCGGAACGTTGAGAGACCAATTGATTCTATTTTCAGCTAACATGTTTCCAAATTCAGTCTTATGATATTTGGAACGTAAAAGTTCGTGTAATTCCGATAGCGTGCGTTTTGCACCGACGTAATTAGTACCATTATCCGAATATATTGTCCCTACAGGACCGCGACGAGATAAAAAGCGTTTGAAGGCATTCAAAAAACAAGCAGTGCTTAAATTACTTGCCAACTCAATGTGAACAGCACGAGTAGTCATACACACGAATAAGCATATGTAAGCCTTCGTAGAACGAATGCCACGACCGCGAGATATGGTAACCTTAAGCGGACCCGCATAGTCCGTTCCAGTATGAACGAAAGGTTTAGCGGATTGTACTACACGACAAGATCGGTGATCAGCCATTTCCGGGAAAGTTGGCTTAGGTCGAAGTCTAAAGCAAGGGAGACATTTATGTATCCTATTTCTAATAAGGTTACGTGCAGAGAGTATCCAATATCTCTGACGTAAAAGAGACATTAACAGATCAGGGCCTGCGTGACAATTTACCTTATGATGGTAATCAACTAATAAATTCAAAATGTGATCCTTTCGTGGTAGAACGATTGGATGTTTTGTTTCATAACTTAAATCAGAAACACTCAAACGACCTCCAACTCTTATGAGTCCATCCTTCAAGAATGGTTTAAGTTGTTGTAATGCGCGACTACAAGGCTTACCTGACTGTAAACTAGAAATTTCACTATGAAAATACGAACGTTGAAGCTCACAAAGAGTTAACAATTCTGCAAATTCAAGATCTGATGCACTTATACGACCTCGGGTCGATAAAAGTTTTGAAAATCTACAAATATAAACTACACAACGCAATAATTTGGACCAAGACGACAAACGACTAGCTAAAGAAATAATAACAGAGTCCTCACATGGTGATGAGGTGAGCAACGCGATTTTCTTTTCCTCGGGCAGTTGAGAAACCGTAGAGGGATTAAATGCTTCGATAGGCCACCGAGACGGATCCAAGTGTATCCATGAGGGACCACTGAACCAAAGAGAATGATTTAATATTTGTGATGGTGTAAGACCACGTGACAGACAATCGGCTGGATTGTCAGTACCAGCCACGTGATACAAGTTTTGCGGTGACAAGTCAGATTGTATTTTAGCTACTCTGTTGGCCACAAAGGTGTCCCACCGATGGGGAGACGAATGCACCCAACAAAGTGCTACAGTCGAGTCCGAGAAAGCGAAAATATTACGAATGTTGATTCGATTATTGCAAGCTACAACGACAGTACTAATGAGCTTTGCAAGCACCAACATTGCGCAAAGTTCAAGGCGTGCTAGAGAGACGACCTTACGAGGAGCTACCTTAGATTTTGCACAGATTAAATGCAAGGTGTTTGTATCACCATTTTGGACGTGAAAATAAACAACACCGCCGTAAGCCCTCTCACTAGCATCTGCGAAACCAACAATAGTTACAACACTATTTTCCACTATGCCTACATGGCGTGGAATTTTTATAGAAGCGAGTAAAGGAAGTTCTTCCCTGAAGCGAATCCACGATCGAACAATATCGTCGGGCGGAGTATCATCCCAATCACACTCACACAACCACAACTGCTTGATCAGGAGCTTGGCGTACAATACGACAGGAGCAACAAACCCCATCACGTCCCATATTTTTGCAACGCAAGACAATATGGTGCGCTTTGTGCAAGCCTGAGTGGGTGAACTAATTTTAAGACCAAAGAGGTCTGTGGCGGGTGACCAACACAAACCGAGTACCTTATGCGACGCAGATTCATCAAAATCTTTGACTGATGAAAGACGATGCGACGGCGGAATGGAATCTAGAACTGATTGTGAATTACTTGTCCATTTAACTAGATCGAATTGACCAGACTTCATAAGACCTATCATTTCTGAAGCGGTCGAAATACCTTCATTTTCATTCGATACGGAATACACAAAATCATCCATAAACAAACTTGTGTCTACGATCTCCTTAGCCTTAAGAAAGGATTTTCCCTCATCAGTAGCGAGCTGCTTAATAGTTCGCAATGCGTGAAAAGGACTCGACGTGAGGCCGAAACAAACACGATTAAATTCATAAACCTTAAGAGGTTCTTGCGGTGAAAAACGATATAATATGCGTTGGAACCTGCGATCGCATTCGCGAACGCCAATACTAAGAAACATTTGACGTATGTCAGCGGAAAGTGCGATTGAAAACAAACGAAAGTTGATTATAATATTGAACAAATTTCCTTGAAGGTTCTGACCATTATAAAGAATGTCATTAAGGGAAACATGCGTACTAGTTTTAGCACTACCATCGAGTACCACACGTAATTTAGATGTAACTTTGTCCTCTCTAATAACACCGTGGTGTGGAATAATGTAGGATGGATTATCCCCATTATCCTCTGCATGTGGAGGTGAAGGCGAAATATATCCCTTTTCTAAATACTCCAGTACAACGCCGTCATAGGCCTCCTTCAACTTGGACGACGCCTGCATTTTCCTTTCTAAACAAAGAAAACGACGTTCGGCTGACTGCCGAGAATCACCGAGAGAGTGAGGATCACCCTTGAAAGGAAGTGAAACTATATATCGACCGTCTGTATCACGACAGGTTGTACGGGAATATATTTCCTCACAGAGTTTATCTTCTGGGCTGAGAATAGGCGGAACATTCACTTCCTCAATTTCCCAGAATTTGCGAACGTCAAAATCGAGCGAATCATTTGAACAGCAGCACGAGACTGTATCAAAAGCATCAAAGCGAGCGGGAGCGGCACCAGTTATAACATAACCTAGTACAGTTTCTAAAGCGAGCGGAGAACTATGCGAAGAATGACCTTGAACCTTATGAGGTAAGAGGAGGTGCGGGAAAATCGATGCACCGATCAACAAATCGACTTGACCGGGTACGGAGTATGTATCGTCCGCGAGTGGTAAATTTGAAAATTTCGACATAACTGAAACATCGACCGAAACAGTAGGTAAACGCTCGGTAATTTTATCTACCACCAACGACTCAATATCATAATTAATATTACGATCAAAACGAGAAAAGAATTTTAAGTTTACCGAACCCTGAATAGATTTGGTCGAACCTCCAATCCCTTTCACAGAGGAATAGACAGGTCTGCGATTCACGTTTATACCTAAACGTTGACAACAATTACGAGTTATAAAATTGCTTTGAGAAGCACTATCCAATAAAGCGCGAACACTATGTTCCGTACCACGATAATCAACAACAATAACTCGAGCGGTCGCGAGCAGTACCGTGGTAGGAGGGCGAGCGACAAGTTTGTTGTCTGATAACATACACAGTGTGACGTCATCAGTACGAGCGGGGCGAGCGAGAGAGAGCGGCGCGCTATCGGCGGCGGCGCGGGCGGCGGCCGCGCCAGGGGGAGCGGCGCCGGCGCGGGCGGCGTCCGCGGCGGCAGAACGCTGAGCGACAGGGGGGAGCGACGACGACGGCGATACAGAGCTACTTGTAACAGGGGGTGCAATCCCGGTTGTTACATTATTATTTTCAAAATGTAGCATAGTATGGTGTTTCCTACTACACTTACGACAAACAGAATTTGAGTTGCATGCAGACACACGATGTCTGTTACTTAAACAATTAAGACACAAATTATTTGCCTTTACGAAATCAAAACGTTCACTAGGTGTATAATTATGAAATACGGAACATCTATATAAATAATCATGACGATTATTGCACAAGGAGCACGAAGACGACTGTGAACTGGATGCGGCACCTACGTAAGCGTATGTAGTCGATGACGTAGTAGCGCGCGGCGGAGTATGATGCGATTTCGATGGCGCATCCATTTTACGGTCGTAAGGTTTCTTCGTAACTTCAGGTTTTGTGGACGATGAAGTTCGTTGCAATATTTTAATATGATCACGTACAAATGAAGTTAAATCGTTAAACGATGGAATATCAGAACTACGTGTGTCTAACTCGAAAGAGCGTGCAGTTTCAGAGTCTAGTTTTTTAAGCGCAATATACAAAAAGACAAAGTCAGCGAGGTCATTGACCTTAAGGTTTTTCAAGGCGGCGACAGATGACGAAAATTTATCAAGAAACAATTCTAAATTAGCAGTAGATGCGGACGTTAAATTTTTAAGTTCAAATATTTGATCTAAATACGAAGTGGCTACCAATCGTTTATCTTCGTATTTGGTTTTAAGCAAATCGAAAATTACAGTATAATTTTCGGCGTCGGGTGTAATACCGGCGCATACGGACCGCGCTCTGCCGGTTAACTTACCTAATAAGTAGTATATTTTTTCAGATTCTGAAAGTGAGGTGTTGTTATGTACTGCATTTTTAAAACTAGCAAAAAACAAAGGCCAATTCTTTATATCACCATTAAATTCTGGTATTTCAATCGGGGGCAATTTAGGTCTATTATTTGGCTTGACAGTTTTGAAGTCAACTTGCAACGACTTGGCAGTTCTTTTTACACGACCTAATAAGTCCTCAAACGAAGACAGAGCCTGATAATTTACTGAAAATTCAGGATTAATTTTCAATTCCAATGTATTGATCTGATCCAGCACACTTTCAAAATCCGAACGCAATTTATCGACAGTTTCAATTTCACATAAAAAACTTTCTTTTTGTGAACTATCATTTGCATGGTTACAAATACTTTGCATACGAGAGAATAACATATCCCTTTTAGCGTACAAAAGTTTTAACTCTGTGTTTAATTCTACCTTTTTTGCCATTTTAATTAATAAGAAAAAACAAGAAGTGGGTACAACAACAAATAGTTACGAGCGCGAGCGGCAGAGAACGGAGTAAGTCCGTAGGTAGTGAATAACCTTAGATCGGTTATATTATGTACCTATCTATAGCGGAGCATGAACATATGATTTGCGCGATGCGGATTACAATATCTAAAACGTTACCTACGAACGGTCACGTCTATTTATGTATTGTTTACACAATTTAATATTAAATGTGTATTTAAATTTTAACAATTAACCAAGTTGAACGATAATAAGCCAGTCTAGTTCAAGTAATAACGTGAAGTAAACAAAACGATATAGTAGTGGCCTATTTACCTATGCGGGGCGAAACGAAATAAATAGGTAAATAAGTAAGCGACAGATTTATGTTTACTTACACGTTAGCGATTTTATAAGCGACAAATTATGTATTAAACCAACGTACCTACGATGCAATTTGAACAAATAAAATACGACAATTTAATAAGCGGATGAACGAACGAAAATTAATTACCCAAGTAGGTATGTCGGTAACTAACCTATATTGACTTACCGGTGTGCGAGTGAACTGTTTTTAAATTATATTTCGAATGAGTAATTATTGCGATAACTAATTCAAATCCGGCTCGAAGGACCATTTAATGATTGTGCGGGGGATGCGAAAATTTGATACTAATGCGATGGCCAAAAATTTGCGATATAAATTTGAAAAATTGCATATGGCGGCACACTGTGTGAAAACCGTGAATAGACTAAATTATACTAATTAATTTGATTGACAAGACAAACCGATGGGAATAATTTTGAACTGCCGGGATTATGAACAAATGCAGTTCAGTGAAGGATGTGAATGCACAATACCTGGTGTTTGTTCTGATGAGTGGCGATGATGGCGTCGCGTCTTCTGTTCTGCGGTGCGGATTGCTAATCAGCAGCTATCTAAGTCCATGAGTCCATACACAATCGCGGGATCACACTTAGTTCTCAAGAGATTAGTATGACACTAAATTGAAATGTAATTTTGACGAATTAACACATATAAAATTTAAAGATGCGGAGCGCTGCGATATTACACCATTGTTTTTCGACTCACACGACGGAAGTGAAGATGTCAAGCAATTAGTCTCGCATATCCGATAGGAAGCGGTGCGGTCGACCTTGCATTGCGATATTGTGCGGGAGTGGGAAAGGGATGGGACGATTGCTTGCCATTCAAATTATTTTTGACGCGTTTATGAAGATTGAAATTAACAACAGATAAAAATCCGCGCAACCATAGGTATAGATGGTAAACAGGGAACATCTAAAGTTATGATTCCGAAACTGATCGCATACGAGAACTGCAGACTACTTGTTATAGGAGATCATTGAGAAACCGCTATGTATTACACGTATCTGCTGAGTGCGTCTACTGTTTTCGAATGCGGTCACATTCGGAATCATACCTTACGACAGGATTTAGACCCGCGACCAGGCGGCAATTCTGCTAATTTTATGACAACAAAACCACTAATGCTAAATTTTAGACTTTACGTCTGAGCGTTAAAGTCCAAAATGAAATGAGAAATAGTTTAAAACATTTTTAATTCACTCTTCAAGATTTTCATTTAATTTTAGACAATAACAGTACACTGGTAAAGTCTAAAGTTAAAAGGCATTGGTTACAGTGTCTGTGGTTCCGCAGTGGTGTAGCCATGAAAAAAAAGAGCAGAATCTGGGCCCAGGCTCTTAGATGGGAATGGTCTGACTAATTGAGCTTCTTGAACACGTCTTTTATATTTAAAACTCTCTCTCCTATCTATCTATATAAAATCTATCTCTACTATTGTCTAAATCGACAGCAAAAGTTAACATAGTAATTGCTTAAAATTCCATTTAAAAATCTAGCTTGATATATATCATAAATATAAGTCTTCAGGCTTTCACGGCTGGCGTTGCATGTAGAATATACTGCTTCCGGGCTGTTTGGCCGTGGTCCATCTGAAACTTGCGTTCCAGACGTTTCGTCGATCACTGCGGTTGACATCTTCAGGAGACCTTGCCTCGTCGGCGGCTTCGTTGCGACTGATATGGAATCTTGAGTCGCTGTCATATATCATAAAGTTCATCTATTAAGGGGGTTTAAATAATGAGGTCACGTGTTTTTGAGATGGGTTCCTACTATGAGGGTACTTTCTTTAGGCCGTACGAAGTGTTAGTTTCATTTTTGGGTCAAATGATCATAATTATATAATTATGATCATTTGACCCAATTTATATAACAATCAATGCCACTTACGTTGTAATTTTATAACTCAAGAACGGGCTCACCTATCCAAACCAAATGTTAGCTTTGTTCGGACTATTTAGTAGATGGTTTATGTGAAGTTTGCACAAAATTGGTCATGCGGATACAACCACGCGGGTGGAGCCGCGAGCAAAAGCTTGTCATAGAATTAATACATTTAAGGATAACTCTTCATATTTCTTCAACCATTAACAGTTTTACTATTGCTTGTGATAATAATTTGGTTCCTGTTAAGGTAGCGTGGATGACATTTCAGTTAGCGATATGCCACCTTTTGTATATTGCAATAACCTTCATCATCATCATCATTATTGCGTTAGTATTTGGTTGCATTCGAGGTGAACACCTCCGGGATCCGCTTTCCGGGCTTCCTTTCCACAATTAAAGGTCTTGAAAATCCTTATTAGTCTGTCTGTTTGTTCCGGTTAATCTCTGAAATGGCTGGACCGAATTTGACGGGACTTTTATTGGCAGGTAGCTGATGTAATAAGGAGTAACTTAGGCTACTTTTACTACTACACATCCACGCGTGCGGAGCCGCGAGCAACAGCTAGTGATGTACAAATAAATGATGTTATCTACTATCCTCTATTTATTGCTTGAAATTGCGATTCTAATAATTTTCCAAGAAGTGAATCGTAAGAGAAATGATACAATATCATCTCATCTTTTAGAATATTTACTTTATTAACCCTAATCAAACATATTTACATCATAAAACTACAGACTGTAATATATCATTTTCTTACTCAAATACATTGCTGTTATAACGAAAGGTTTTAATACACTGGCCTGCAAAAGTAAGTATCACACTTTTAAAATGTAATTTTTTTCATAACTTAACCCAACATCGGCTCCGAAACGTAGTGTTCAGTATGCCAAAACGGGTTGAAGCTGTAATCAGAGCTCGAGGAGGCAATAACTGTTGTAAACGAGAGGTGCGGGGTTCTTATGAAGTAAGCAGCGAAACAACAGACCAAGTAATATACTCTTCAAAATATATTTGAGCTCAACAACTAAGCTAGACACAATTATACACAATTACACAGTGCAATGGTTACACAATAACCACGTGGGCGCTGTCGGGAGTGCTTATGCGTGGCGATCGCGTAACCTTGCTCGGTTCAGACTACAAACAGGACTGCCGAGGAGTGGGTCTCAGGCTAGCACCAGAACAACGCCCCTCGCACCGCGCGCGGACCCCGCTTTAATTACGATGCGCTGGCGTTGGCCACATCTGTTAATACAATAGAGACCCATCCCTCGGCTACAGACAATGGGATCTTACCTAGTAACTTAACCTTAACTAAATATAACAAACAAATCCTCAAAGATACTAGGTACATACAACATAATATTTCTTAAACTATCATGAGTAGTCGTGCTCGTTAACACCACCCCCCAGTTGGAGGCTTCCACCGATAACTGAACGGTAACAAGCACGGCTACTCGAGCAACAGGGCGACGCAGCGTCCCTGTATGTGTTCCTATGTCTACATTATGGCTACCTTATGTCTACGCACAATACATGTCCACACGTTGTCACACAATTCAATTTACTTTAGGATACACTGTCTCAAATATCGACCACTTCCACTTCACTTTCGGGCACGTTGAGTTAAATGTCCACACCTTCCATTTTACTCTCGGGCGCACTCTGTTAATAGTCTCTTTGAGCTTGGCACCTCGCCGGTTCGGGCAACGCCTAGGGTTACGGACGCGATGGCGCGGGCTCAGAGGCCAGCGTCGGAGCAGCGGGCACCGCTTGTGGTGAGACGGCATTGCCATCCGGCGGGAAGGTGCAAAAGTTACGTCGTCCTGCCAGCGCACACGCGGCGGAATGTGTTTCTTGCACATAGGCGATGCTTGGAGTGGTGGTTGCGATAGTGCGATATCGTTCGCACGTGTTGGGGCACCTGGCGCCATGCGCAGCAAATCGTCGCCGTCAAGCGCGAGGCGCTCAGGCGCACGGGAGCCATCGGATGCCACGTGCACTGCAGCGGCATTGCCAAGTGCTTGGCGCTCGCGCGTGGGAGGCACGGCTCGTACGTCAACAAGCCAGCGCGGCAAGTGCGCTGTAATCTTACCGCTTGCGACGTTTCTGGGTGAGCCGTGCAAGTCAACCTCCGCGGGGCGCTTGGTAACGCGAGTGGCGGCGGATGCGTCGTCTAAACAGCGCACCACGTGCGCTGTACAATCAGCGATGGCGACGTTCGCTATTAGGCCATGTGGTTCGTCTTTCCGGACGCGTAGAGCAGGCGCGCGACGGGCGGCGGAGGCGTCGACCAAACAGCGCACTGCTTGCGCTGTACAATCAGCGATGGTGACGCTCGCCGTTAGACCATGTGGTTCATCTGCCCGGACGCGTAGAGCAGGCGCGCGACGGGCGGCGGAGGCGTCGACCAAACAGCGCACCACTTGCGCTGTACAATCAGCTATGGCGACGCTCGCCGATACACCATGTGGTTCATCTTTCCGGACGCGTAGAACAGGCGCGCGACGGGCGGCGGAGGCGTCATCCAAACAGCGCGCGCGACGGGCGGCGCAGGCGTCGTCACTACAGCGCACCTCGTGTACTGCTCCATTTTCACGATGTGCGACGCTTGCTAACACGGTAAACTGTACCTCTTCCGGCATGGGACGAATAGGCGTGCTAGGGGCGGCGGTTGCGTTGTCACTACGGCGACGCACCTCATGTGTTGCAACATCATCACTATGTGCACCGCTCGCCGTTACTCTATGTCGCTTTTCTTTTAGCGCTGCTATATCCGCCAAATCGAGCGCGAGCTTCATCCTTACCAGGCCCAGCACCCTCTCTTTTTCTTTCTGCGCCCTCTCTTTTTCTTTCTGCGCCATCTTCAGTTCCGCTTCGTACTCAGCACGTATTCGTAGCACTTCACGGCGTGCCTGGCTGAGTCTTCTTGATGCGTGGCTGGCGCTATACGGCACGCAAACCGTGCGCTCCCAAGCCGGTGTTATCTCCGATGGCGGTACTAATTCACCGTGGTCGCTTAGACCACCCACCATGGAGCTCCTGGCTGGCTGCTTATGCATCTTTTACTGATGATGTGAGCCCGTTACAGTCTTCATTCGCTCTTGTTGCACTCCTTGTCTGTCATTTCCCACTGTAAATATGGCTACTTACTTCAATCCGGCTGCGAAGGACCACTTTTGTAAACGAGAGGTGCAGGGTTCTTATGAAGTAAGCAGCGAAACAATAGACCAAGTAATATACTCTTGAAAATATATTTGAGCTCAACAACTAGGCTAGACACAATTATACACAATTACACAGTGCAATGGTTACACAATAACCACGTGGGCGCTGTCGGGAGTGCTTATGCGTGGCGATCGCGTAACCTTGCTCGGTTCAGACTACAAACAGGACTGCCGAGGAGTGGGTCTCAGGCTAGCACCAGAACAACGCCCCTCGCACCGCGCGCGGACCCCGCTTTAATTACGATGCGCTGGCGTTGGCCACATCTGTTAATACAATAGAGACCCATCCCTCGGCTACAGACAATGGGATCTTACCTAGTAACTTAACCTTAACTAAATATAACAAACAAATCCTCAAAGATACTAGGTACATACAACATAATATTTCTTAAACTATCATGAGTAGTCGTGCTCGTTAACAACTGTTATTAAAAATTAAATAACATGTAATTCATTTTAGTTGAATTTTTTGACACTAAAAATGTCTATTTTCACTGTTTAATCTTTTTTAAGTGAAAAATGTTACTAATGTATAGTTTACTAGTTTCTAAGAATTAGCCTATAACATTTGCAGCAAAACGTTTTTTAATCTTAAATCTCTACCTTCTATAGTAAGAAAATAATTATTAATTGTATGCATGAATGTGGGTATTTGCATTGGTCTGGCCCCCGATTCCACTAATTGTATGACATAACAAAACCACTGTCATACCGCTGACATTGCATAAAATTACATTAAATTTTAGACTTTATGGCTAAATAGTAAAGTCCAAAATGAAATGAGAAAGAGTTTATAAAAAAATTCATTCACTCTACAAGATTGTCATTTAATTTTAGACTGCAACAGCACAGCAGTAAAGTCTAAAGTTAAATGGCATTGGTAACAGTGTCTGTAGTACTGCAGTGGTTTTGCTATGAAAAAAATAATAGCAGAATCAGGGCCCTGGTCGTGCCTCGGAGAGCACGTTAAGCCGTCGGTCCCGGTGGTCATACAAACATATGACAGTCGTTACGGGTAGTTGGAGCCCTCAAATCCAACAACTGGTCTAGCTGCAATGCTTCGAATATTGCCTTTGGGTTGTGGAGGTCATATGGCAGTCGCTTCACAGAAAATATCGAAGTTTAGCCAAATCCGCAGTTAGACTGGTAAAAAGCGGACTCCAGACTCCAAGTTGAAAAGCTTCGGATGCTACTGGAATTAACGTTAGAATGAAGAAGAAGACCAAATTACAACTAAATATGTTAGAGCGCGATCGAATAGGTAACAAACACTCAGAAATTCAAAAATCTTCACAAACTTTCACATTATTTATAAGTAACTAGCTTTTGCCCGCGGCTCCGCCCGCGTTGATGTCGGTTATCGCGACCAAATATAGCCTATGTCCTTTATCAAGGTCTAATCTACGCCTATACCAAATTTCATCAAAATCAGTTCATTGGTTACAGACAGACAGACATAGTTACTTTCACATTTATAATATTAGTATGGATTATAGCACTTTGTTCTGATAAAAAAAATTTAACAAAACTAATACCAAACTAGAAACATTTCCATTATTATCGTGTTTTATCATATTATCGTTTAATCAATTACGAAGTTGCCAGCTACGAGCGCAAATATCCCGAAGTACAGCAGCTGGTAATATTTCGTCTGGCAACTTTACCACTTTTTGTTACTGAGTGCGAACACCTGATGTTATAATGTTCCCACTATTTTACAGACTTTACAGACAGACAGACAGAATAAAATTTGATGTTTTTAAAGAGGCCCTTGGGACAAATTTGCCTTGGCAGTGAAAGATTTATTTCAAAATGTCAGAGGTAATTTCTTAGTTTAATGTGCATATTCGTTGAGTCGATATTAAGCAGTATTGGCGATTACACGTTGACTAAGGACACTACTCTATTCTCCTACACACGTAAGGGACACGGGTTCATGTCCCATCTTGAAATACCTACTAATTACTTAAAAAAGTGCATTAAGCACAAAACACAAAATCACATTCCATTATCAGCGTTATTGATATCGGATGAGAGATGGTATCAAATATATCGACTCGCCAATATCGTGTATTCCGATACTTTTTGTGTCGTTGACAAACCGTCGCACCTGATACCCCATGTGGTGAGACCGTGAGTTATGACACGTCCCTTTGTCATTGAGATTTTCAGGGAACAAGGCATTATTCATGAGGGCATAATGACAATTTTCTATACCCTTTATGGACGACTGGCTTTCAAATAAAATTGTGGTATAACATTGAAAACCGGGAACAATCGTTATATATTATCTAATTTTGAAATGGTTTGTTAAATTTGTAATGTTAAAAAAATGTACTAAGCTATTTTTAACATGTTTATTTGTCGTCCAGAAAATAATTAGTATTTTTTTATATAAGACTGTCTAGTAACGTCTGATGGTAAGCTAAAGAGGAAATCTCGAGAATGAGGTTCACCATTGCAGATAAAATCAATGCAGCAATGATGTCCCTCAGTATAAACACCTAATAAGATGCTGGTTCACAGGATCTTGGGAGTATAGGAAAGTGGAAATACTGGTGTTGCTAAAGAATTTGGAGCCTTTAAGGTGCGGTCAGCGGTGAAGAGTGTTATAGGTCCTTTACTTAAAACACTAGAAAATTAGAATCTACACACATAATATTATTTATATTAATTCGAGCAAGCTACAGGGCTTAGCTGATTTTGGCAGAGAGATTGCAACAGCCTCTGTGCTCTTTATGAAATGTAAACCGATTTGCATTGCAAATAAATCCACTTCACCACACAACTAACTTGCACATGAAATGTTATATATTACTAGCTGTCGACCGCGGCTCCGCCCGCGTGGATGTCGGTTATCGCGAATCGGGGTATGAAAAATAGATGTTGGCCGATTCTCAGACCTACCCGATATGCCCACAAAATTCATGAGAATCGTTCGAGCCGTTTCGGAGGAGATTGGCAACGAAAACTGTGACATGAGAATTTTATATATTAGATATTATAGTTTGAGCATAAAGTTCAGAGGAGAGGACAATATCATAAAATAACCCTTCTTAGCAGTTGGGTAAAACATCACTACTGAAAAAGAAAACAAATAGCGCTATGCACGTGCTTTTTGTAGTAATGTTTTTTTTATGAAGTTGCCGTTTCATTTAGCTTTAATAATACGATGGAAAATAAATAATGGTATTGAAACGAAAAAAAGGAAAAGAAAATATTTTTATTATCTAATCGAAAATAAAAATTATACCAATATACTACACCGGGTATACTACATACCCGGAGTACTAAAAAGGGCCTTTGGCTTCGGGAGCGTTCCCTTTACACCCGGTATTTTTTTTTTTTTTTACGTGCGGGAAATCCCCTCGGATACCCACCCCTCCGGAGCCGGAGGGGGAGGTTATGTCGGACTCGAACCGACTAAACCGCACGCCGTCTCTGGGTCGTAGTGCTAGGCCGAAGGTGAGGTTGTCATGCGACATATCCCTCGCACCCCGGCTGACCCAGGGCCATCCCTCTCGGTCTGGCCCTCCTCGGGAAGGGGGGGACCACGCGGTCCCCGACTCAACCCCGGTGTGGGGAGGCGCGCATCGTCCTACGATGCGCGCCGCCGCCGTGGCCTGCTTCTGCTAGGATGACGGGCGGCTCCACCCGTCACCCTCAGGCCCGCGCTCATGGGGGGCGGAGGTCAGTTTGCGCCCTCCGACGCCCGAGCCGCCTTCGGGCGCGTGCAGCGATGTCAGCGAGCCTTTACACCCAGTATAGAAGATTTTTTTGGATTAACACAAAGGAAATTTTTCTTTCGATTCATTCATTCATTAAAAAAATGAGTCATTTCAATATTTTTGATATTCAAAATAAAATTATGTTTCCAACACTTTCTAAGTATTGTAAACCTGACATAGGCTCTTGTTAAAGCCTGATAAATAGATCAGAAAATACTTTTTTCGTTTCGGATTAGCTATAGGTAAGCCTGTGTTAGAAATTTCTTGGGACGGACTTACAGGCCGATTATCATCCCAGACGAGCATTATCCTAGATTTATAAGTGTTAATGTTTATATATAACAAGTTTAATAATTTACCTAGCATCTAGATCGGTCCAATCATCATCACTGCGTTGGTCCCGGGCTCACCCGATACCTTTACCTTGGAGTCCAGTTGCTTAATTTATGATTTGGCTTGTTATTTCGGTTACCACCACCACCATCACCACCACCATCTGATTGTCACTCCCATCATAGCCGAAATAACAAGTTGGTAAGTGGCCCCCTTCTAGCAGAGTTCTCCAAATGGCCCATATAGGCCTCGATTTAGGTGAAGATAACGATTACAATATTATTTATTATTTACAACACGAGGTTATTATGGCCGTGGTATTCTGTAGGGCGGAGGTACTTCCCCAGTCGGAATGCTCAATTGGACGGAAACACCGTCGTGTCTACCTCCTGCATATGTATTGATATTCGACTTCCATTATATTTTTTATAATTTGGTTTCCAACGTCCCAACCCGCGAGAAGAAAGCTTGAGCCAGAGCTTCGTCCATTAATTAGCAGGTGTACCGACATGCTGATGAGCTTAGCCTGGCAGTGAATATGTATATTTCTATATGTATAATCTTTATTAGCCTATAATTACATAAGACTTATATATAAACAAGTCTCATAATACTTATATCTTGGTGGGGCTTCATACCATTCACCCGTAAGGACTCTAAAAGTAACAAAGCATGGAGTTGCGTAAAAAAACCATGCACCCTTGACAAGTTTATCATAATATTACGTAGACATGCTGTTCAGGCACTAGTGTGTTAACTCTAATAAACAAAAATGCCTGAAACGATTAGGGCATTATATTGATAATATTTTTATTTCCTAGAGCCTACCACAAAAAGCCAGTGGAATTATTTGGTGCTCGCTTCCGTCGGCCGTTGAGATAAAATAAAACAGAGTGCTAGGATAAATCATTTTTATTGAAACCGAACAATACGCCCATGGGAAATATCAGTGACTTCATATAATACTTTGATAGCGTTCAAATGAACATTTTTTGGAGTAGTTAAACGACTGACTTTTGATACGCGTCAAAATATAGGGGCTTTTACTTGACAAGAGAAATAATAAAATCAGTTTGATATGTTATCATTATGGTTATTTTCTGAACCTCTCATTTTATTTTTATTTATTTTTTATAAATAGGACACGTCAATGTGACTTCACCTCGCTTGATAGTAAGCTGAAAAAGTCTCAGGAAAGAGGGTCGATATTAGATACACGTACCATGTTAACAATGGTGGCACTCAGCTTGACGGCCTCGTCAAAAGAGGAGACCACAATCCCCCCTGCCCAGCTATGCACTTGCTGACCCCTGAACGCAATCCAACCGAGATTGGCTTACTATGGAGGGTTTTCGCAATCGTGCCCGGCTGAAATTTGTGACAAACGACAATGGAGGTAAGGTTGCACCTTTACATACAACTTTATATGAAAAAGTGCGACCGTCTCTCCTGTGTCGACTGTATAACCTAATAATTTTCGCTTAAGATAGAAGAAGAATAATTCAAATATACCTACATAACACGAAAAGCGTCGGTAGTTTAGTGGTCGTCGGTAGTCGGCCTTACGATCGAGAGGTCCCGGGTTCGAATCCTGGCCATTACACTACCGACGTGAACCCACTCCTCGCACAAGCAATTTAGCTTAGTTGGAGGGAGGGGTTAGAGGGAATATTAGTAATTTCAATAATTTCGGTTGCTAATATTCTTTAAAAAAATATATTTAAGAATTTATAAATGTAGAAATTCAATGCTTTTTAATTCGAGTTATCTTGATGTTTACAGGAGCGTCTTGAAGAGGTATGTTGAAGCTACTGGTATATCATATTATTATAAGTCAAAAACCCTTTCTACGCCTAAAGTGAAAAATACTGCTGCATTCACATAAAAAAAGACTACGGCTTTAAAATCCATGATGTCATAAATTGTTGTTAACACAGTTTCCAGAAGTCTGTAATTTCTCGAAGCCAGTTTAAATCTTCCAATTTACTGTTCGCGAGCGTGGCAAGTTAAGCACGTAATTCTTCTCATTTTAATTACTGGGACAAGCTAATAAATTAAGACTAATTTGATGATGTTTATAATTAATTTAGCATAATTTGTCTATACTTAGTGTGGCCACTAGAATTATTAAGTAGCTGAACTTCCGCTTGAAACAATTTCTAAATTGTTATTGCTCACAAAAAGTTATTTTTTCAGAAAATCTAAAGTACGTTAAAGTAGTTCGAATAGAGTAGATGCATTAAAAGTCCGAGGCGGGAGCTTGTGGCGGCCCTAGGGGTGAGAGTGCTTACGCTCTCCACCCTGCTCGCGGCGATGGTCAGCCGCGCAGATGCATGGGCAGCCAGCGCCTCCTTCTGCGAGCAGTTTAGTCGGTTTGAGTCCGACATAACCTCCCTCTCTTGGGTGTTATGACGCATATTCTATGTAATTCTTTGTGAGATTTCACCTTTAACTACAAGACGGTATTGCAAACAAAACAAATAAAAAAATGATGAAATAATAAATCTTTAAATATTGAATTTTTAAAATATACACAAAAAAAAATCATCATAGTTCGGATACTGCGATAACGTATACTTCAAATTATGTAACAACAATCATCCCTGTAACCACGCGACCATAGCTAAATGTAAAGTTTAACAAATAAATGGCGATAGAATCCGAAAAAAGTGGTTTAATTTAAGTGCTGATTTTTTATCTATATTTCGTCTATTAGACTCAGCAATAAAACATGTTCTTTTTATTTGCTTTTTTGTTTATTCTTTTAATAAAACGAAGTAAAAACAATAATAATAGGTTCAAGAAGGTCAATTATTCTTCGGTTCTTTCACTTTCAACCTGTAATTTTTCTAGCGTCTAAATACAGAGCTTTTCTTATTCAAGGTATGCCTTAATTATTAATTTGATATTGACCTTTCGTGATAAATCTACAAAATACGTCCACCTTAATATTTCAGTGGCCAATAAAGCAAATATGATTAGTTTTTCTTAATAAGTCACATATGTACATAGTTACTTTTATTAAAGAGTAATATGTCAATTTGTCAATTCATGTGGATTTTTTTCTAGAGCAACTTTCTATTGAGCAAACAAGAAGAAAACAAGCAAACTTGACGGACGGATGGACGGATGGACGGATGGACGGATGGACGGATGGACGGATGGACGGATGGACGGACGGACGGACGGACGGACGGACGGACGGACGGACGGACGGACGGACGGACGGACGGACGGACGTACGGACGGACAGACAGACAGACTTAAGCTATTACATAGCTTTTATCGCGGGCTTTGAGCGCGGCGACCGAATCAAGAAAATGCAATAGATTTACCGCGGCAGACCACGAGTGCCACAATCAGTTTTTTATATATAAAGTGGTAATGAGGAAAGACTTTTACTGACTGAATAGCCTAGAAGAAAAACACACCACAAAGATTGAGCTCGAAATATGGCTTCTAAAGTAGTAATAAGCAAAGATATTTTTATTGACTGACAAACCTAGAAGAAATACACTTACACCGCAAAGATTGCGCTCATAATATGGCCTATAAAAGCGGTAATGAGTAAATACTTTTTATTGAGGGATAGATGATGAAATGCCCTTGAAGCCCGTCATCACAACGTGTGACGTGTCCCACAACATTACACATCATCCACGTGAACGCTCCAGTTAGCATTGTGGCGAAATATGGGCGAAATGGAGTTTTTACGACGTCACTAAAATGATTATTGTTGTCAGAAAATATAATGGTCGGCCAGCAAATTTTTTACATCGCTGAACACTAGAATAGTAAAAGTTACGTCAACCCATATTCCGTTTGGGTTAGGGACACAGGAATTTAATTAATAATAGCCCAATGTGGGCGTCCATATCCTTTTTTGTATTAGGTTCTTTATAATGTGTCACTTTTATCGGGGGAAGCTAGACATGGTATTAGGTAAGAATCACAATGGCGTTAATAATATTTAATCGTTTTGGAAACGGATTCTGGGCCCACGTTTGAGTTAAATAAAAACATAAAACATAAAAAAGGTTCCTCCACTATCGAGCCTTAGAGCGTTTTCACATTCATTCGATATCCGATATCGGTGTCGGACGCCGATAGCCGATATCCGATAGCTGACACCTTGTGCTGTTTTCACATTTATCCGATAAAATCGGCCCTATACGGCCATTTGCTCGAAAGCACAGACTAGTTAGAGATGCTAGGGGTGAAAATAAAGAATTTTATTTTTCGAACTTATTAACATGACATGGTATCGAGTTATTGTTCTTATATTCGTGATCAGCATCATAAATAAACGCGAAATAACACGTAACTAAGAAAATGTCATCAATCGTCAACCCAAATCTGCTTACAATGGTGATATCATCTAATTAAAATTAAATTAAAAAGAGTGAGTAGACGAATCATTATACCAGTGTTGAAGGCAGATTCTATTTATAACAGGCAATCAATGGTTTTGGCTATGGGTCGATGGACTATCGGTTGCTGGCTCTAAAGTCCAGGACAACATTCGAACCGGGTATCTTCCTAACAAAAATAAGGCCAAGAAATATTAAAAACCTTATACTACATGCCCCATATCACATTACAACTATTGAGACATTTCATTAGTTGAACTGTAGCAATGCCATTGTACTATACTTTCCATATACCTATTGTAATAATTTTATTGTGTGTGCATAAATTTTTAAATAAATAAATAAAATAAACTCTTAAATCATAAATTGTCACTTAAAGTGCTACTTATTTCTGTCAGATATCCTGTCAGATTGTTATTAATAAATTTATAGGCATTATTTATTTCTTGAACATCTCTACGATTAAGTTACCGTGACAATCCAATCATTAAGTAAATTACTATCGACTTGTCAAGCTGATAGCCACAGTAATTTCTTTCGCTTAGTTTTTAGTTAGTTTGGGACATTTCTATCGTTAGAAATAATTACTATATTTATTTCTCTAAAAGTTCTTTCTATACAATGTACATTAATTATAATATCACTCTAGAGACCGATAAAATCGAGTTTTTGATGGGAAATGGTGAAATATAATCACGAAAATTGATGTTAAACTTTGCTTATAATATAAAAACACTTTTCATACTGCACATACTAGATACCGCTTTTTATAGTAAAGTGTTCCCATTTCGGACAGTTTGTTAAGCTAAAGGTTTGAATAACGAAAATGATAATACTTTTTTATTTGTTATTGCCTGTATTTAATAAGTTATTATACTATCCTTTAAATTAATTTAGAGACCTGGCAGTAGAATAAAATTATGTCAATAATGCCAAACTGGAATATAAAACTGTTTTACTTTACTTTATGAGAATCTTTTATACGTACTTTTTACTCCTGTTTATTAAGAACGTGAATTAGCTGCTTACCTACGTAAAACTGATGAATCGTCAAAATTCTACTCACTTTTATCAATTCTCTAATGGATTCGGATTTGATGGTTAGAGGTTAGTTTTTACCAGGTTTATTAACATTTTTAATCATAAAACGTCTTCACTGGCAGTAAAACCGACGTTATTAGTATTCACTGTATTCAGAAAATATAATTTCAAAGAACATTTCATATTTATTTTCAACATTATTTTTGAGAAAATCCACTGCGCGTAAGTTTTAAAACCTCAATATTTTAGAAAACTAGTCGTATTTCCACCGAACTCTTAAATCCATCAAATGAAATAGATTTTCTTGTACAGTCTACGGACGCGAATGCTTCGTGATACCCAAACCCAACCTTGAGAGACAAGATTGTACTAAACCCTCGGCAGGTGGTTGGTATGTGCCTCGAAGGTCTTGGTAGGAGCCCCACCAAGGTCCCATCAAACCAACTTCAAATTGACGGTAAATTTTGCACAGTAGTCGCTACTTCTGCGATTACAACAAGTGTGTAAATAAGCTGTGCCCGTTATTTGGATAACCAATCACAACGTGAATACGCGTATTAGCCGACACATTTAAGTTGTTTTATTTTTTCCTCAGCTCTATGTTCTACTATTGATCTTGAAATCCATGGTCTACTCACGCTACGAATTTTATTTCAAGCATGATAACACATTCATATTAATAAAACATACAGAAGAGTGAACCAATAAAGAATGATAATAATATGAGCATTTAAATAAGGTTTTAAGAGTATCTTTTTAATTCGAAATACATTAATTTGCACTGATAGAGTGACGTCTTCTTCAGTCATAAGCTTTGCTAAAGTATACGATAAAAAAATTATAGTGATTCTTGTAGTCTCGTTAGAGTTTAATGCTGGTTCAATCGGTTCACTATTATGCTATTTGACTATGCACTTTCGCATACAGTTAAATTTTTATTGCATGACATTATTCAAAGTTGGTGAGCAGAAAAGGTAAGTAAGTACCGTATTGGTATTGTCTGAAGATTACGTGAATCTCACTCATTGAATTACTTTTTAATGGATTCTATCACGGTATATTTGGTATTATATGCTTGTAACCCGTCGTTTTGGCTACTTTTGAGCAACCATGGTCACAGGGGAACTACGGATGTTTGACTATGTGACAACTACCATTTTAGAATCCGTTGAAAAATAATTTTATTCAACAAGTACCGTATTCTATAAATCGCTGTAACATTAAAGACGAAATGAATGACTATAGATGAATACACGGCACCGCAGCAAATGAATAATAAAAATGTTGGAACACAAGCTACTCTATCGAAGACCCCCCTCCGAAGATCTTTGACTATGGAAGAAAAATGATAATACTCACATAAAACACTACACACTACACAAGATATAACACTATAACCCTTTTCGTAATTTATACTTGACCCATGATGATTTTCGTTGCATTTTTAGGGTCCCGTAGCCAAATGGCAAAAAACCGGAACGCTTATGGATTCGTCATGTCTGTCTGTCTTTATGTCGTCGTCCGTCGTACGTCCGTATGTCACAGCAACTTTGTTCTGAAACTATAAGGACTATGCTGTTGAAACGTAGCAGGTAGATGTATCCTGTGAACCGCATTAAGATTTTCACACTACAATAGAAAAAAAAACAATAAATTCCCTATAGTTAGAACTGAAACTCAAAAAAAAATCTTTCATCAACCCCATATCTATGAATAGGTCTTCAAAAAACATATTAATAAAAACATATAAACAGCTCATGCGTCACCTTGAAGATCACTCCCTAATTAATGACCGGCAATATGGCTTCAGGCCGAAACGGTCAGCGGGTGATCTTCTGGCGTATGTTAGCCATATTTGGGGTGAGGCTATGGACAAGCACGGCGAGTCATTGGCAATTAGCCTTGACATCGCCAAAGCTTTCGATAGAGTTTGGCACAAGTCGCTTCTTTCCAAGTTACCAGCCTTTGGTCTGCCTCCTAGACTGTGCGACTGGGTTGCCGGCTTCTTGCAGGAGCGCCGTATTCGCGTCCTTTGTGATGGACGAGCCTCGGAGTTCTTGCCGGTAAATGCCGGCGTACCGCAGGGATCTGTCCTATCGCCAACTCTCTTTCTTCTGCATATCAATGACATGCTGTCGACCGGCAGCATTCATTGCTATGCGGATGATAGCACCCTACACGAGAGTTATCATGGACGTCCTGCGGATAAGCAGACGCATATCGCGGAAAAAAGGCAGCTTCTTGTCACTGAGCTTGACCGGATCCTGAATCACATTTCCCAATGGGGCTCTGAGAACCTGGTCGAGTTCAATGCCAAGAAGACGCAGGCATGTGCGTTTACAGCAAAGGTATCTTCTTTCCTTCCCCTTCCCACTCTTCAGAGCACGCCACTGCCACTGCAGGACAACCTCAATATCCTAGGTATGGATGTTCGCTGCAAACTGAACAACAAAAACTACATCGAGAGTATCATCAAAGCAGCCTCGCGTAAACTCGGAGTCCTGAACAGAGTGAGACGGTTTTTCACGCCGGAGCAACGGTGTCTTCTTTACAAGACACAAATTCGTTCCTGCGTGGAGTACTGCTCACATCTCTGGGATGGATCCGCAAAGTACTTATTAGATGCTCTCGACAGGTTGCAGCGACGTGCGATCCGCATTATCGGAAATCCTGAGGTCACGAGTACCCTCGAGTCTCTGCAGATGCGTAGAGATGTTGCTTCTTTGGCAGTTTTTTACCGTCTCTACCATGGTGAATGTTCTGAAGAGCTATTCCAATTAGTCCCACCCTCCCCCTTCCTATACAGGACGACACGTGCAGGACTTAGATGTCACCCCTATACGGTGCAGAACATTCCTTCAAGAACCAAGCGGTTCGGTGACTCTTTCCTTTGTCGCACCATTAAGACCTGGAATTCCTTGCCAGCTCACGTGTTTCCCTCTTCCTACAGTCCCGGGTCCTTTAAGCGGGGCGTGAAAAAGCATCTGATGAGGCCGTCAAGCTGAGTGCCACCATTGTTAACATGGCACGTG
Organism: Eilema caniola; assembly: GCA_949126895.1. Classification (NCBI taxonomy): domain Eukaryota; kingdom Metazoa; phylum Arthropoda; class Insecta; order Lepidoptera; family Erebidae; genus Eilema; species Eilema caniola. Next base: position 1,872,094 of record OX421475.1, read on the forward strand.
TACATAATGGTGACCCTCTTTCTTGAGACTTTACCTTCAGCTTACCATCAGGCGAGGTAAAGTCAAATTGACGTGTCCTATTTATAAAAAAAAAAAAAAAAAAAAAATATTGAGGTTTCTAATGCATTTTTTTCTAAACTGAATAGTTTGCGCGAGAGAAACTTCCAAAGTCATAAACTGTGTGTCGTCCCGCTCCCCCCCGTAACTTCTAAAATGAGAGAATGATAAAACTTACAATATAAACCACATGTAAACTTCCACCGAAAATTGGTTTGAACGAGATCCCGTAAGTATTTTTTTTAATACGTCATAATTTTTTTTTTCATTCAATCAACTAGCACACTAGCTTTTACATTATGTTACTTGCTGCTACAGAACACTACATGGGCGAGTCCGACTTGCACTTGGCCGCTTTTTTTAACTATGATGGTATTTACTCAGTCAAAAAGTTTGATCTGAACATTAATTTGCTACACTCTATTTCTTCCACACAGTCTGTGATCTTCTGTGATATTATTTTCATTTCCTTTATCTTATCCTTAGTTCTCACCACAAACAAATATGTCAAAGGCTTATGAAGCATCTGGATAGGATTATATTTATGTCTGTAACCTCTCTTATTGCTGAATAGTAGGCATCCGGGGTTCTAGGAAAATGGCCATAATGGTACATCGGCGTATCGGTTTTCTGTGATCTATAATACGTTTCATAACTATTGTCGGGTCTGTAAGTAATGTCTGCCTAGTTCTGTGTACGTATTCGTTGTCTTTATCAAAAAGTCTGAGTGATTAATTAACATTGAATTAAGTGAGGACTCTTATATGACGATTGTAGAAACGGAGGGGCAATCAAATAGAAGATTATTATTAACTATGTATAATATGTATGTACTTACAAAAAAAAAGTATCTAAGTATGTTTATCCGCATTCTAGATTCCATAACACAAGCTAGTTGAGCTATGCTTACCATGGGTCTAGATAGCGTTGTGTGAATTGTTGTGGAATATTTATTATTATTTATTACTAGCTGACCCGGCGAACTTTGTTCCGCCTTAATGTCAATAAATAAGCAGATTTTTTTTTATTGGAAAAAATACAAAAAAAATTAAATTTCTACATCAATCATTCATAATTATTTCTGTATTTTAGTACATAGGTTGCTCTTCATTTAAGTACCTTGTGATACACGACATTTTTTGTTTTATTATCAGGCGCAAAAACAAACAACGCAGATGGTCTTCCGACCCGTGAACATGCCACGTATAATTGACCATGGGAAAAACATGAATGTTCTAGATTTAAACTACAAACTTTTAAGGATTGGCCTTGTGATTTGTTGATGGTCATGGCAAATGCAAGACGTATCGGAAATTGAAGTCTTTTAAATTCAAACGGCATATCGGTTGGGATCATCGGTATCCTCGGAATGAGAACTTGCTCACCTTTGAATTTTCCTATCATTATCGTAGCGTAAATTACATTGTTCATCAATTTTCTAACCACCAAACGCGTACCGTTGCACAGTTTTGGTTGGTTTATGTTTCGAAGCATGATTACTACGGAGCCAACCTTTAGGCGTAAATTGTGCGGTGGTAAGCCAGGCACGTCCAAAGAGTTTAAAAATTCAATTGGATAGTTGGTGGCTTCATCTTCATTTGTGACGCAGTCAATAGATTTGAATGAATGCATTGTTCCAATGATCTTATTTTGAATTATGTTGTTTAGGTCATCTACATCTTTATTCTTAGCCGCTAAAATTGCTCGCTCACTCATCCATTCATAATTTTTGTAGTTAGAAATAATTTCTGGAAATACATTGTTGATAAGTTCGTCTTTTGATGAGACAAAATTACAGAAATTATTTGGAAATGATATTAATCCGCTCGATTCATCGACAGGTACTTGACCATTACCGATAGTCAGCAATTGCTCCGAGAAATCTTCAGCAGATGTATCATTAAGCAATGCAACTCTCATGTTTGTTGTCAGTTGCAGTTTCTTCACATGGCGCCATAGATTTGACGATTTGAGGCAAGCGTTTATTTCGTCGGCAGCCGTAGATCTTGGAATTACTGGCAGTATTTGGCGGAAATCGCCAGAAAGTAAAATCATTGCTCCTCCAAAACATCTCGAGTCATTGCGTAAATCTTTTAATGTTCGGTTAAGTGCTTCTAATGCACGTTTATGCGCCATTGTGCATTCGTCACAGATGATGATTTTCGATACCGCTAAAACTTTGGCCATTGCTGAGTGTTTTGCAATATTACACGTTGGTTCTTCAATAGTTTGAAGATTTAACGGTAATTTGAATGCTGAATGAGCCGTACGGCATCCTTCTAACAATGTGGCTGCTATTCCAGAAGAAGCAACTGCAACCGCTATGTTAGATCTCGCCCGAACAGTTGCTAAAACTAATGACATGAGGAATGTCTTGCCAGTTCCACCAGGGGCATCTAGGAAATATAAACCACCATTTTCATCATCGATTGCCTTCATTAAAGTATCATAAACTTTCTTTTGTTGGTAATTCAACAGGGGTACATTCGTTTGAACTACTAAATCTAATTCCTGGTGATCATATTCACGTTCCCGTTCCAATTCTCGATTAAATGCGTCATTCATTTCACGATATGGTGCTGGCATTCCTAACCTGATTAATAAATTACCGCACATGAGGTAACACATATCTTCGATCAAGAGTAAAGCACGATTATGTATCTCCTCATTCATCTCAATATCGTGATTTCTGGAACTGACACGAATTTGATGTAAAATATCTTCTGACATATTATCCTTGTATTTGTGCCACAGGTTACATGGGTTTGATGGAAAACATGTCGAAATTATGATAGCGAATAATGTGCGTATCTGACTTGGAGATGCAGAGATAATGGCTTCAGCGATTGTCGTATCCCAATGACTATCGTTTTCTAATAACTTCAATTCTTCACATGCAGCACGATATGTTGGGAATATTACACCATTAACAGTTCGTAGTGACTCAAATGACGTTGGCCCGCGCACATTTACCAGCAACAACCGCAAATAGAAACATTCATTATTCTTTGGATGAACTGTATACATACGACCAAGAGCATCAGTAGAACGCACATCTGGATACCCAGGAACCGCATCGCCTTGCTTCCGTCTTTGAAAATTCTTCGATGAAGCATTCCAAGTATAATAACGTGGCATCTCCGAGTAAAGCAAAGTTCGTGCAAACTGATCGCTTTGGCAGATTGCAAAAAAACTGGTCAATGTAGTTGCTGGAGGTGTTTCAGCACGTTGCGTAGCATTCGAAGCCGTGAAATATACTCGTTGACCATTCTCCAGATGCACCGCCAAATGCGTAACAGTAGGATGACGTTCGTGAATGGGAAATGCGAATATACGCCAAATCGCTTCATTACAGTTCACATAACGACCAACTTGATAGCGTGAAATTTCATCGTTGGTATTCGAGGATTGCAATCCAAAAACCGCCATATCACTGCCTTTCGTGACATATTTGCAAATATATTTTATGGACTTAACTGAATTGCAGTATTCAACGTTGCAATGTGTCTTGAACGATTTAGAAATAAGTGGCGAATATGGAACAATCCAACTGTTGTCGACAACGAAATCCATTCTTTTCACTTTCGTTGTGACAGTTCGACCGTTGTCATCTGGTGATCGACGCCGATACAGCGGATAACCATCATTGCCAGTGACAGTCTCCGCCGTTAATTTCCGTGGATATCGTTTAGAGCACTTTCCATCGACCATGCAAGGTGATTGGGGATTGATGGCACCACACGGTCCATGAATCATATTAGTAGTAACAACATCATGTAGGTCTGGATCGACTTCATAATCAGGAATCTCAGCACATATGATATCATCTATTTGGTCAGGCTGAATTCTTTCCACTAACCAAATAAGAATGTGTGCGTGCGGCAGGCCTCGCTTTTGCCATTCGATTGAATACATCCAGCATCGAGTATCTCCAAAGACGCGTTGTTTAACAATAAAGTTCATCAGGGACCGAATTTTTTGCCTGAATATACGTGCTGTGATGTCGTGTCTATCACTTGATGTTTGTCCGGGAAGCAGCAATTGAGTAATTTCTATCCATTTTGGATTACAGGTAAAAGTAATAAAGAGATCGGGCCGACCGTAATGACGAACATATGTCATTGCATCTTGTGCATATTCATGCATATGACGTGGACTACCAATGTATGTCGCCGGCAGAATAGTTAATCGACCAATATTAGCTGCATTTCCTTCAGTATTAACTGCATCACGTAAATGGATGTACTCCTCAGAACGCAGTTTGGCTTGGTTTAACCTAATGAATGTTAAACGTTCCGTTTCTATTTTTACATACATGTCAACGCAATACTGCTGAAACAATCGACGAAACCGCAGCAAATAGTTGTCAGCATTTTGACGAATCATCAAACGATATGCGTAATAATTCATTGAGCTAACTTTCTTTGTAGTTTCTTCACCTGAAATTAAAAATTTGATAATTAACCATTTCAAAGGCAAATTTTAAAGGCAAACAATACAGACATTAACCATTTTTTTAATAAGCATTATTTTAAATCAGTGTCTTTCACAAATAAATGAAATAAATTATGATACTGATACTCACCATTCAATGGATTTTTCATTTTAATATTAAAATAATATCCATCTTCTCCTTGCCAAAACATCAGCGGGTATTGCAATGTGTCATATGATCGATGAGTTTCAGATATTTGTTGCAGTTGCCCAGTATCGCGACGTGTAAGCACAATATCGCGTTTTTCCAATTGTTCACCAACAATCAGGATGGCAACTTCGTCTACTGTTGGAGCATTAAATGTCCTTTCGTGTGTTCCAGATGGTCGTTTATCTGCTTTGATAACAACTTTATAGTCATCACTTGGCATGCGCTCTAAAGCACTCTTAAACAACCTGACCAACGCATGATGTTCATGAAGCAGACACTGCAAGTCTTGAAGAATTGCTCGCTTCATTCCTGCATTGATCTCTAGGCGTCGATCAAGTTGTTCTTCCATGTTGCCCATGAAATATATTTGTAAAAATTTATTCTGTGTATCTTCGAAAGGTAGTAATGATCCAATTCGATGATGAATCTGTCCTTGTATCTACAAAATAAAAACCAGACAGTATTAACTGGGTTATAAACACTTTTTTCGGTGGGAGAGTAGAGTTCAGAATTAGCAAATATACTACATAGGTACCAATAGATAAAGTAAGTTATTCTTTAACTACATTCTATATAAGTACAAAAATAAATACCTTAAATGTCGGATTAAATCCCCGTTCTTCGATAACATCTGCCCCAAATGACGTCATCTGGAAACAACCATTGTATTTTTGAGTATTTGCAAGAAAGTGGCGTGATTCTTGTGTTTCGCCACAAAGCAATGAATACAATGGCTCAGGTGGCGGAGTCAACAATGGCAATTTCACTTTACCATTAAGGCAGCATAATCCAGGCGTTTCTCCGGAAAACTTTAATGCACCACAATACTCGCAAACTACGTCCATTTGCCCAATGCAAACGCTAGGATGCAAGCTGTAATCATTGCTGCAATCGTATTGAAACGCTGCTCGATTCAAATCAGCACTTGATAAATATCTTGTTCTGCGTCGCAAATTATCTATTTGTTGACCTCTGTTGTTCGCTCGACGATTCTGCATTGCCAACCGAGCTGTTTCACGGGCTGCTTCACTTTGCTCTCGTGATTGAGAAGCACGAAGTCGAGCCATACTATCGCGGCGCTGTTCACGTGCAATTTCTTGTTCTTCTTCAGTCCTTTCATTTGCAGTATTTCGTATTCTTCTTGCATCACGGCTTTGTCGGGAAAGATTCGATCGTCTTGGTCGCGGCATTATTAATTAAACTTCACTTCACCTAAAAACTTAAATTTTTAACCATACCGAGTTTTATAGTTCACTTCACTGTTTATACGAATGGGCAATTGGGCAATAATGTTAATTATTTATTTAATAGAAATAGTTTTATTATTGATTTCTTACAAATATCAAATAGTCATCCATACGTCATTACATAGCTGTCATTATACGTCAATTTTGTTATTCCAAGTCTGATTCTTTTTTGTTATACCACGTTTTATAGTGACTGACGTTACATGTCAAGTCACACGGGAATGATGTCGAACGGGATAAAAAGTATCCTATGTCCTTCTCCTGGCTCTAAACTACCTCCATGCCAATTTTCAGCTAAATCGGTTCAGCCGTTCTTGAGTTATAAGTGAAGTAACTAACACGACTTTCTTTTATATATATAGATTATTTCATCAAAATCGGTTCAGTGGTATAGGCGTGAAAGCGTAACATAGAGACAGACAGAGTTATTTTCGCATTTATAATATCAGTATGGATTACTCATTCTTATAATGAGATGTTCGGCGACTCTTTTCTTTCAGGTGTTTGTAACGGTGAGCCCGTTTCTTGAGACTTCAGCTTACCATAAGGCGAAGTTAAATTAACATGTTCTTTAAGAACAAAGTTAGTATTCGCACCAATTGCTTCAAAATTTAGATCATTATCATATGGGTGAACTTCAACATCTCCGAATTTTCACCTAATTTTGGTGATATTTTTTGTTTGTGATTATTAAGGAAATCTAATTCTTTGCTTAGCTATAAATATGTAATTGGTTGCATGAAATGCTATATGAAGTTTAATTAACTCTGATAATTACTTTTGTATATTATAGACACCTAAATTATCAATACACCAAAACTGATGTCTGTAGAAATAAGAGTAAATAAATTTTGGTGCTGCTTACACTGAAATATATTCACATTTTGGTGGTATTTTGTATCGGAAGCTTCCAGAAAGTTCTATTTACGTTTCTGGTGGTAAATTGAAACAAGATGGAATTTAACTAGCTCTAGTAAGTGTGAGTACTCGGGTGTATAGATCGGCTGATAGTTGTACTGTCTTTTTATGTTATTCACATAAAAATTTTCAATGTCTCGCGGACGAACCTTATAATTTCTCCCTCAGGTAAAATATAGAAATAAAATTAGATAGATTTAGTAAACTAATGGGGTTTTGATTAAACTGTGGTTATTTCCAAGAAAACAGGTTGTGACCAAGCTTATAATAATATAATAAGTACGTGCATAAACAGAAAAAGGTATCTTTTTTACAAAAAATAATCATTTTTATATGTTGGGTGGTTTATACGCGGGATGGCTGAAATCATACCTTAAAGGTATGATTTCACCCATCCCGCGTGAAATTTACTTTTGAGAAATTCACCCATATCCAATCCAAACTCTAAACAAAACAAACCGTGAAGAAGCAACAAACAAACGAGGCTTCTCATTTAAATTAGTCGCCTAAAAACATAAATAGTTCAACAAATTTGTAACTTTCACGTCCTAATTAACAGTATCATCATAAAAGTTCAACAAGACGACAGAACTTTCTTCAGCAGCATTAAAAGTCCCAAGTTCAAAACAAAGTTCCGTGTTAATAACAAAAACAAATATTAAGTACAAAATACAAGTGGTCGAACCTCAAGATACGCATTCATTAAATAGTTTACTAACTTGGCACTTAAGTCGTTGTTTAACAGTCACAGGAAATACTAATAATTTATTTAAATAAGTCTTAATGTCATACGGTGACCAAATTATTCTTAAAATTTGGATAATTTTTCATTTCAGTTTTTTTAAACAAGAACCCGAATCGGCTGATGTTAAGGGGTCATCGATACCTAGAAAGGTAACGACCTTCCCCTCTCACAAAGGATCTCCTGTAATTCTACCCACAACTAGGCAAGTCCATCGATTACTATCATCAGAACGCAAGTACCAGAGCGGTTTTCTCCTTACTCTTTTCATGATTTGGACTCCTAAATTCCGGGGAAATCTTACACCCTTCGATAAGTTTATTGCTAACTGTAAAACAGCACAGGTATAAACTAAGGTCCTGAAGCGTCATTTCGAAACTAGAGACAGCTCTGGGTCAGTCATGGAAATGCCATACACCTTACTCGCCGTCCTCTGAAGGCCTCAGATGACCAGCAGTTTTAGTTGTTGCGAGTCCAACATAAGCCCCCCATCGTAGGCTGATGGGTGTCCGTGGCAATCTTCGCACGAAAAAAGGTACAGTAATAAGTAATAACATAATAATTAACTCGAGCCTGTATTTCCCTCAAGACGTAAATTCTAAAAATATGTATAATGAATATTGAAATACTATGGCATGCATGACTTCAGTTAATGTACGACTAATATAAACGATTATAATTATACTAATTCGCAACTGAAAGTGACTGTTCAATTCGGAATATCATTAAAGCTGTCATTTGCAAATAAACTAATTAAGTTTGTATAGTCAAATTTACTTATCTGTAGTACGAACCAAATTAGGTCTTTGCCGTGAGTGGTAATCCAATTGATTGCCTTGTAAACACGATTTTAATTACCTACTAAGACAACCTGTTTATTAAATAAATACATATTTCAAGACATTCTACACGACTCTGTCCAAGCCTTCAGTAAGCATAGTTTAAATGAATGGCTTGTGTTATGGATTCTAAAATGCGCATATACATACATAATACCTACATCTATGCATAGAGCCATCCAGATCAATGCAAATAGATAAATGCATAAAAAATTTAGTTTTATAGCGTAAAACGAATCTTACATTGCAACACAGGAAGAGACAGGTAAAGAACGTCTAAATTAAAGACAAGTTTTAACGAATACGAAGTGTGAAGTCTCCCCTTTTTTTTTGCCGTGAGGGAAAATCCTTCATGGATGCCATGCCGGACTCCTACCGACTAAAAACCTTCACGTACCGCCTAATAGCCTGCGGTTGGTAGCCCCGGGTAAGCCCTCGGAAGGATGTCCCTGGACTACCAACAGACCTGCGGCTGCGGCCTCGCTAAGGGGTGGTTCGGGTGTTATCTTGCGTCTATGGGGGGGAGGGGGTTCGGGTGTCATCCCGCTTCTTAGGGCGGGGGGGCGTGCGTGAATCTCTCACGTCACGTTGCCGTCATGGGCCTGCTTCTGTAAGGATGGTGAGCAGCCCACTCACCGTCCTCAGGACCCCAGTCATGGAGGCCGATGGTCTTCGGCGAAGACACGTCGGTGGCGCCCAAGCCGCCGACTGCGGAACTCGACCCGTGTGAAGTCTCCCTGTATTTCGTTTTCAAGTTCAACATCTATTTTATTTTAGCTATAGATACATTAAAATATTGATTTATCACCAAACTTTTATTTACAACTATACAATATGAAATTTCATGTAAACCCACTAGCTTTTGAGCAAGAAACATCCTGTAAAATACGAAATTATGGTTCCAATATTAACGTAATTAAATTTTCAGGCACGAAGGACCAAAAATAACGAGGCGACAACTTGTTTTAACGAAGTCCGTATTGAGTATCGTGATGCCAGTAAGATAGTATGCTAATTAGATGGATACTACTGTGAAAGGGTTGTCTAAAGCTTTTGCTTTGTAGCAAATGGCGGTACTTGTTTGAGCAAACAAGCATTGAATAGGCAATTAAACATTAAAAATAAAGAATTTCATATTGTTTGAAACAGAGGTCAACTTGAAAATACGACCAAATAAAGTTACAACAAATAAACAAGTGCGGATTAAGTAGCAGTCATAATGAAATTTTTCATAAAGCAAAGAGACGTAGAAAAAATGACACAGAATAGCGATTTAAATAGAATAGACTCGATTTGAGCTGTGGTTTTATAATTCAGTGAGTGCAACCGCGACAAATGCTGTGATGATACTTATTTATAGACTAAAATAGTTCAAACGAATGAAGATTACTTATTCGGGGATTTTAAATTCCTCGATAGGTGACTATACAATCGTACTAATGCAACTACCCGCTTACCCATCGAACTATACTGCTGTTCTATCCATACGATAGCAATAGTTCGGTGTGGTTTTTGTTTTTGACACCCATAGTAACGCAGTTGAAGAGTTGCAGTATTTCGATTGTGTGGTGTGTGGACTACTGCTACTAGAGGGTTTTTAAATAGTCTATTAATAAAATAGGATTGGGTCTGTAACCCATTTCAAGTCCTGGCATCACTATCTATCCTAATACGCAACTCTGTTGGTTGAATATTCTATATATTCTGATACATCTTCTGTCAAAAAGTAGCTCAAAAGGAAGCACCCTTTGAGCATACTTGTGAAAACACACAAGGTTGCATTGTGTGTTCGAAATCTATTACATATTCTTTTTTCAATACATCGAACATCTTTATTGATGATTTTGAAGACTCACCTTGTATTACAAGAGTATAACCCGAACAAAATATAAACAATATCCAATTTAGAAAGTTTCAAAAGAGAAATTGATATTCAGGGCACAAAGTAACGAAATATGGGCAGGTGCTTACTCAGTGTTATTACTTCCAAATATTTCTATTTTATTTTAATTCAGGAAGTTTATAATGAATTCTTAACCTATTTCTTAAGCATCATTTAGACGGGGTGAGTTTCTTGCCTCCAAGATATGATTCGCGAGAGGAGAGAAAAAAGTTGCTTTGGCTAAACATTCGAAGAAACAATTGCTGTTCGCTCGTTCTGGCGAGAGTTGCCTCGCAATTGATTATTGATAGTGTCCGTCAAAACGAATTATAAAACAATAACATAAGGTATAAGTTGATATGTCATTTGCAAATCAAGTATGATGTGTGTGTGTAAAATTATTGATTCGATCAAATTATATAGATAAAATTATTCAATCGATAATTATTTACATTACATATCTCGCACCGTCTAAATGAGGCCTTAATTTGAAATTAGAAAACTTAATCTTATAGCCATTTGTGAGTTCAGATCCTTAGGATCCTTATTCTTAGAAATATTTTTACTGTAGGTACATAAATTCAATTTCATTAAGGGATGACTCTCATCGGCATCCAAGGTGACATTCAGCGGTTACGGTACGAGTAGCTTGGGACCTTTTATTGAGTTATTTGTTCCTTACATTGAGACTGTAAATTGTATTTCGATATCTTCAGGAATAGCAAGTGATATCCCAAATGTTGCAGCACCCATAGGGTATCATTTATTTACCTATGCTTATACTTTTTCAGTTGTATGATATAGAATTGTAGCGTCAGCTTATTTTCAGGATTTTATTAAAATTTCATTATCATCATCAGCTTCAGCATCAGGGGTCAGGGCAACATGTGTCCAGGCAGTCCATCCATCTCCTTTTAAGTATTTGTATTATGCATCATATCATCGAGAAGGGTAGATACACAATTTTGTAATAACTCTTCATTCCGCTAGCTATATTTTTTCCAATTCTTAGAGGGCGGTCCTATTGCTATATTTGGAATCTACCGCTGCTTATACCTTACAATACAACTAAAAATACTAAACCGCAAACCTTCGCCAAAAGTGAATAATTTTAATAACGTTATCAATTTTAATCTACCAAAAATAGACGACGATATCACTAAAAGTGTCCAACCCTCAAAATATGTCATTATCGCAACCAATGAAATCGGTTATTGGGTATAGAACGGTCGAAGCAGTCCATTAAGTTGTTAATGAAGTTAACCCCGAGCAAATGATAAAGTGTGCGGCACTACATGCTATTACAGAACTGGCAAGTATTGGCATTCAAGGCACCGAGTAATATGATATGAATATACTGTCAGAATTTTTTTCATGAGATTTCAATTAAGATATGTATAATATTCTTTTCTCAAACAAGCAATGAAATATTGACATTACGTTCCTCTTAATGGGCTGCGAAGTATGACGTTTCAGGCGCGGCTAGGACCAGAGGCCGGTAATGGAATTTCATATAAACCTTGTAGGCCTAGGCCGGAGAAGTCCTCTTTTTTAATTTCGATTCCACATAAATTTGTGGCAAAGGCATCGACACTCTGCCACTATGCGTATTAAAAACAAAAAACAATAAACGACTTGTTATGTACTTAGAGCAGTTTTATTTAGATAAAAATTCCACATTAACATAACTAATAACACATTATTATCAATTGTTTTCTTAACTATACATATAAACATTGAAATATTAATATTGAACTTCAACTTTTGACAAGACTCAATGACAAGTGTCACTGTTCGTTCAGAAACGTGCCTTTATACTTTTTTTAAGTAACATGATAATGAACATAAATGTAAATGTTTTCTGTTAAAATCAAGCTAAAATAGACGAAATAGTAATATACACGTGAGTTTTAGTTTTTATCTTGTTTCCTTTTAATTTCTTTAAAAATAAATCTTTAATTTTTTTGTTGTTTATTTCATTGCCTGTTTGAGAAAAGCACAATACATACCTTGGCGGGAAATATGGGACCTCGCTTCGCTCGGCCGTCTATATGTCTTCGGCCGGCAACCCCTTTCTTCCCGGCCTCTGTAGTAATGTACTACAGTTTTAGAATATTTTTATACTTCTTTAATTATAAAATTTACGGATCACTTATGAAATATGCTTCAAAGCTATAGTTTTTATGACATAAAGCGTTATGTCATATTCATAAAAACTGTTCAGATGCCTATGCGATATTATGGACTGCAATCGAAATAGCAAATACGTAACTTATTCCGTAGAAGATAAACCAGGTAATTTATAGCTTCGGATATTTTATACGTGTATTTTCTTTAAAATCATAAAACAGTACTGAACTGCTTGCCAATGCCGGTCGGGAGGCGTTTACAAATCGCATAAGACGAAGAACACGTAACGTATCACCGAAAAATTCAGGTCAGTGCATTTCCGTTCCTTATCTGCTTCCGAATTCCCATTCCGGATTGTTCAGTAGACCAAAGCAGTATATCAGCAGTATAAATTGCAAAATTCCTGAAATTTATTCTGGATATATAGTCTACTAAAAATTTTCATATTTATTTTTGCTTCTAGAATATCATTTTTGCTCACGAGGAATAATCGAAATAAAGAATGAAAAATTTGGTTCAGATGGAAGATGACAAAATCCAAATAATATAAAAATATCAAAGTTCAGCCCAACACGCAGTTAGACTGGAAAAACGGACCCCAGATTCCAAGATAAAAGCTTCGGATGTAACCGGAATTAACGTCATTTTCTTCTTTATTTTAGAAGATAAATTAGTACAAGGCTGATCTTTCAAAATGTATAATACTTACAAAATAGGCACAACACCAACTTCTTACTTTACTCTTTCAGCATTTAATCTTACGACTCTGAAATTCAAACACTGTAAATATAATTATTATCTATGCTATTTATAATTTCATTCAACTTGTTTATTCACCGTGAAGCGCCTATTAAATAAAATGTAAGATACCTAAATACATCCAGAAATGTTTATGCAAATATCATTGGCCTGACCAATGAAAAAACCACGTTTAAAAAACCGACTTCAGAACTGAAAACTATAAAATAACTTCGAGAAAAATAACTAAATTTACAAATTTACTGATCTGTAAGAAGTCATGACTTAATCCTCTCAATAACATAAACGAGACACATTCATGCTATATAATTAAGGAGTTCAATCAAAGATTAAATTTCATTTATTCAGTTTAAATAGTTAAAATAATATTAAAGAAAGTAAATAAATCATTTGTAAATGATTTTTTTCTGTTCTGAACTTCTGTTTTCTGCCTCCATAGTGCAAGACAAGGTAATCTCAGCACGTCCTTGACCATCATAATGATCACATAATCGTCCTAAAACTAGCTTAAAAGCAATCATATACCATTTCCTATTTGATTTTGAAGAGTTCTTTGGTGTGTCTCCGGAGTCAAATGACCAGTACCCATGAAATTGAAATGGGACCACCTATTAGTGTTATACTAAACACAATGCAATTTTTATTTGAAATCGGTTCATAAACGACGGCAATATGGGTAAACATAAATAGTATGTCGGTTTAAAAGTTTGAATTAAAATAATACAAAAATATTCATAAAATGAACATAAAATAAAATGAACTGGAACAAACTGAATAACTTTTTGATGGGACCAAATGCCATATTATATATTCCGCGTCATAATATTACATACATAAAAATATCGATCGAATTGAGAACCTCCTCTGTTTTGGAAGTCGGTTAAAAATAAAAGAATTTTCAACTGTCTAAAAGAGATGTGTCAGCCAGAGTAAGTTATGGGTATGTAATCCTGGCATCTCGAGCTATTGCTTTGCACTCCCAATTCCTTTTGCAATATTTGCTTCTTGTCTTTTCTGAAAATAGCTTTGGAACTGTACGAATGTTAAATAATTCTGTTCAAAGATATATATGTATTGACGTAAAGGTATTGTGTGTACGAGTTTACTAGTATAGGTACACATTCTTTAAATTTAATTCACTAGATCTATATTTGCGAGTTTGCTGCGAAACCTTAAATCCCACAATCCCTAATTTTCTAATAACACACATCTACCCACTAACCTGTCTCAATTGCCCGGCAAAAAGTCAAACTACGAATGTAATGTTAAATTTGACCTTGGTTAACTCTAATATCAACTCATTCTAACGTTAGCCTTAGTCTAACCATAACAATAAACAATTCTAGATTGGGCTCTGGCATAGAAACCGCACGTCTGAAAATCCGGTCTCTCCTAATCAGATTTCAATTTATGGAACGACATGGCACTTACGTGCCATTTCTAACTTTAGCAATAAAGTTATAAAGTCGATATTCTAGAATGTAGTTACGGATGTTCGGAATAATTTCCAATTAAAATTAGATTTTAGAATTTAAATTATAGAATAGCGGTAGACGATATATTATGTTTTCTAAGATAATAATATAATTTAACCAATAAAACATTATAATCGTACGTGTGCTAGTTAAAAGCAATCAGTAAATGAAGGATTTTGTTTTCATTTTATATTACATGCATATTTGTATAGCTTGTATCAATAGGCGAATGATAGATTATTTCTAAATTATGATCGATGTTATCCTTGGTGGGTTCCTTTAGTAAGTTTGGAGTTTCATTACCTACTCGATGTAATGATCAACGTAGATAATGTTTTGAAAGGATTCTCTTATTTATTTATATAGATACGTTTTATCTTGATCAAATAATGAACATAACTACATTGATGTCAATTTCTTTCATCGTCTTGTCAGTATCACTGTCCATATTTGATGTTTCTTCTCTCTCTTTTTTTAGTTCATAAGTTTTACTAAGACTAATTTCTATCAGTTTCTACTCATGTAACTATAGCTATATGAGACAGATACCGGCTAATTGTATCTGAAGCTTGCGGTGGCGTAGTATGCCTGTCAGCAGTACGAGGCAACCGCGGAATGCGCTTTGCTGACGTGTTACATGGCGGCGATTATATAATATGCACGATGTTATCTGGGAAGGATTTTACATGCATAAATAGCTTGTAGATAGATTTAAATTTAATTTAGAGGAATTTGGCTTCAGAAGCTATGCAATAAAGTTCTGTAATTGATATTAGTACATTGAGGTAGTTTGGGCAAACGGAGCGGACGATTATGGATAAATGACAAGTCAAGTACTTAAGTCAAGTAATGGGTCTGCTGCACTCATTATCGAAAAATAACGTATCTACTGAACAAATCTTGATACTCTGTAGCAAGGGAATATATACATAAATATTTTTATATATAAATGGTAGCTAGTAAAATGATAGTAGGAGATAAGATTTAAGACTTGAAGAGACCTGCAGCTTATGGCTGTGTTACTTTGCAGATTTTTTTAAATTATTTGTACAAACATGTTCTTTTTTATTTCAAGATTTTGAGTATTATTAACTCAATAATCTGGTTGCAAAACTTTGTCTATATACAGAAATCTAATCTAGTGTGAATTCATTCTAAAGTTTTCTGTTATCTTATGTTGTTTTCAACCAACAAAGAAAATTAGAAACTTCGTGTCTTCAACTTTTTTATTTAGTAATTGGAATTTAACCTTTTAACTTGAATAAAACTAATATTAAATGAAAAATAGAATAAATATATTAAAAATAGAACCAGTATTACCGAGTGTCGTAAATACCTTTTATACTTTATATTCATAGCGATTTTTATTGGGTACTTTTATCGTACCTTTACCGATACATCCTTTATTTTCAACGCTTTTTAAAACTCGTAGTATATTCAGTAGCCTTTTACACCAAAGATTAATGGGATATGGTTCACCACCTGGTGTTAAATGGACCGTGAGTTAAACAGATATAATCCTCCAAGGATTGAAAATTCGATCTCGTTTATTTTACCAAAGATTTCCGATTTATTAAAGCCATTTTTGATTATAACATTAACAACGTGATCATGATTGTCAGTGTTTTTTTTTTAATTATGCCAAATGTAAGATAGAATTTTATTAATTCTTTTTTTTAAGTAAGTTGAGCAATACTATAGTGTACAGAAACAAATAATGTTCATGAAAATAATTATAATAGCCAACATAATGACATACGTACTACATACCCGGTACAAGTCACGGAGAAAAGAATTTGAATTTCCTTTTCCATGGTTAAAAATAATTCTACAAGAAACAATTTAGAAAAATTAGAAAACAGAAACGACTCACCCATTACTTATTCAGTACAAAGAAAAAGTTTTCTACGTGCTCCCTTCCATTATAATCACACAAAGGGAATACCATACGTTGTTGACTCTTTCGTGTAATGCATGAATATATTTTACACGTCTTATATTTTCCCAACAGATTTGAATTTATACTTATGATAAAGTACTAGGGAAATAATGAACAACGTTGAATGATGCTTTTTCACAAGTAATGGTAAATTTATTGGAAGAGTTTTGTGTCCCTGTTTATTTATTTACGTTCACAAATATTATTTTTCACATGTTGTCGCATTTGCATCCTGTGTTTATTATTCCTATGTGTGTGGTGATGTCATCAGTCTGTCACGGGGAGATGTGGTATACTTGCAGAAGTGCTCAAGTGATACGAACTGCGAGCAAAAATGATGAACGAAAGTACCTAGTTACACAGGAATGCATACCACCAGGAGTTTATTTAACCTGTCCGTTAATTTTAGGGAGACAAATAGTTACACCCATTTCATGTCCAACAAACATAAACTGTGAAGAGAATATTTTATTTTTGCTTAAACTCAGTTTTATTCGTTTGTATTTTACTTACACAGGGAATATAAATATAAAATGTGTCAATGTTAGAATTCTAAACAAACTTACTCAAGTATCAAATACATTTAAAATTGTTTTACAGGACATGGGACCTAAAAAAACAGTAAATAATATTCATTCAATACAGACATATCTAGAGCAATTGTTTCATTTTATTTATCACATTTCCATGAGAGATTTTTTATTATGTGCGCAAAATTCCCACGGCTACTCCCCGTCCCCTGCCAAAACCGGAGGGTTATGTCGAACTGGAACCTACTAAACAGCACGCCGTCTGTGGACTGTAGTGCAAAGCCGAAGGTGAGGTTAAACGATCCAGAGGAAGGACCTTCGCTCTCAATCCAGCCCTCCTCGGGTGTGGGTACAACGGGTGTGGGTAAACGAAGGTGCGCAGCACGCGCCGACACCGCGGCATGCTCGTGCTGGGGTGTCAGGCGGTTTCACCTGTCACCCCCAGGCCTACGCTCATGGGGAACGTAGGTCATTCGCATCCGATGCTCGAGTTAACCCGTTCGCCTGCAGCGCAGGCAGCGAGTCGTCTTCGCTGCCGTTGTGATGGAAATAAAATCATATTTGATTGTGCTTTGTTATTAACATCTTTCACTATAAAATATTAAAGTAGATATAAGATTAAGTTAAAAATTATTGTAGAATTTCGAATTCTATGAAAATATATTTTTTTCTAAGGATTTTTCACAATCCGTTAAGTAAATCAATTTTCATTACAAAAGCATAAATAATAATAATACCATTACAGATCACCAATTGTAAAAAGTTCCAAAAAAATACGTACAGGATGGTACTGTGAATAAACAACTTAGCAGGTTTTGACCATAAAAATAAAAGAAATATCAAGTTAGAATTTCACCAATTGTGCTGGATCGTTATGTAACTACGTATGTGAAATTTCATACGCAAGGCTTCTTCACATCGTCTTAAGTTAGATTTGAAGGAAATGTTATGTGGTTAAAATCTTGGATTGGTATAAATTACCTTGTAGGTATTTACGTAATGTTGCCTCTAATTAACCCATAACCATAAGCTGCTACTAACAACAATACACACTAAACTTACATATAGTTAATAACTAGCTACATATTAATGGACAACATGTACTAAAGCTATAAACCCAATTTTGGCTCTAAATCTTAGTCTTAACACCCTACGAGATAATATCAGACAATATCACTGGATTACTAGGCAATAAAAATGGCACTATCTGATTTATAACTTTATAGTATCATCAATATCGATATTGGTATAACTATAAAACACGTTTGTTACTACCCATGACTCATTCATAATATAAAATATCTGAAATCTATTACTTAACCCAAGAACCACCAACTATCACTGAAACTTAACCGTCTTGTGCTACATATAACATATAATTTTACTATATTTTTACGACGAAATGAAATTCATGCGGTACCCTAAAAAATTTACGGTCTTTTTTTTCTGTATCGGGGTATTTCACATAAAATGCTTCACCCGTAACCGAGCTATAAAAGTATGGACTATCGTTTTATTGTGTACATCTTGCTTTTTGATCAACCGTATTATTGATGTGTACATAGTTATGTATGGAGAGATTCAGTGTTACGTTTGATTTTTTATGGAAGTATCTATTCGTTTCGTTTTAGGTTGAGTGAATTTTTATGGATCAGGAATCAATAGAAAATTCAAAACATCAAATCAAATTTAATAGTTTGTTCTCGGCTTAACAATTTCAACAACGATTTTAAATGATTGAACAATTTTTATTGAAACCTAAACAATGTTACAACATTCTCGTAAACAAACTGCAGCAACAATACAAATTTTAAACACATATTCAACCTACATTACTGCTCTCAGTTCAATTCCATTTAATGCCTAGTCTTTGTTTAGTAGTTAGCATCGAAACAGTACTGCCAACTCGGCAACTGCCTTCTACGTTAGAATATGCAGGAATTCTAGAGTAACTTGCTACTTTGTTTGTTGCAAACCGTTTGCGTTTTATAGGAGACAGTTAGATAACTCCCATTTGCGTATTTTGGCCACAAATGTTGCAATCTTTGGGTGATTTAAATTGCTATAAAATATCCCTAATGTTTGTAATGTTTAGAAGATTATATCGAAACATGAAAATTATAGATTTGCAACCGCGTTATATGATGACAATTTTAAATAAGTGATCAAATGATACCGGTTGACTGTAAATAACTAAAAGCTGGTTTCATTTCGTGTGTATCAAATTTAAAAGGAAATATTAGTCAAGACATCAAACTTAATTATTAAGTAGATCTAGCTAAAACGGATACAGATCACCGTGACAGTATTCTTAAATCTAACACTTACCAAGTAATAAACTCCAAAAGGCATAACAACGACTGCTACTAGAAGATCAGCAACCGCCAAGCTCACTATAAAATAATTCGTCACAGTCTGCAGCGTCCTCTCGCGCACTACACTCATAATCACTAACACATTGCCAAATAGCGTGAAGAAAGGAAATATTAACAGCAAAAGTGCCCAAAGATTTTGTTCTGAATCATCGATTTGTCTGTTGAAACACGAGACATTAAAAGTTCCATTGTAACTACAATTTGTATATCCGTAAACATCAGCTAAATCTACACTGGTATTATCAAATTCATGAGATGTGTTAATATAAAAATAGTCACTGAAATCTTCTACTAGCTTCATGAAGTCACTTGTATTTCCTTCTTTGACTTCAACTTTAATAGTATTTTTTCTAACGTCGGGTGGTCGTTTTGACGGGTATAGATATGTAGTGTAGTGTGTACCGTTGTTGGGTTTTAGTGGTGTGTTTAAGGTTGCTTCAGTCCTTATTATTCGGTTGTAGGGTGGTAGTGTCATCTCTATGAGCTTCAGGTTCCATTAAAATCAGGGGTTGCGTTCCACCTGGAATAAAGAGAAAAATATTGTTAACATTTTAATTTGTACTAGCTATAACATTGTTTAGAATTTCTCACATCACGATATTTCAAAGGATCATTTTGGATTAAATTATTTCCGAGTTCATTTGTCACAATCATTCCTTTAAATCTCACCATTTTCGTGACTAACAATGTTACAACGTTTCATACCACAAATCAATGTGTAGAACAATGAAAATTATTTACAGATTTTTTGTTCTTTTCCTTAAAAATTTCATATTTAAGATACCATAAAAGATCAAGAGAACCTCGACACAATTGCAATAACAGCTTGATGGAAACTTTAAAAACAAGATCAAAAATTAATTTTCCGTCCTCGGCTCCGCGTTTTTCCGGCCCGCAATAAATAAAGCTCTATCACCTGTATTGATACAGCTGTTTATTTTTTTCAACCGAAAAGAATAAGTGCTATATTATCTGTGCCTCTTTTTTGTTGAAATATTTAAACGACGTCATAATTTCATTCTTTTTTGTACTTAAGCCATAGTCTCAGCGTATAAATTCCAAAGGAATAAGTGAATGGGTCCCACCTTTCGATAGCTATATTTTCCAAACTCACGTAGAAGAACACCTATTACCATTTATCAGACACGGTTCTAAACTCCACGATACTTGAAAATTTAAGAGCATGTGTAAATGTATACCACGTGGTCAATGAGTCAAATTTCTAAAAGAAATGAATCGTGAAATTGAAGCTGCCAGATAACACGAATGAGTTTTGTTTGAATTGAACGCATCAATCAAATCAAGAACTTGGATTGATACACCACTTATCGACAATCTTTTTTATGATCGTCCAAGTCAATTTAAAATGATTGATTCGAGAAAAAAATCAGGTTTTGCCAACGGAATGACAGATTATCCTGAATTTTCCTTCATTAGAGGTTGTATTTAATTGCCGGTTCGTTCGTGGTGGTAGCATTATGTGATTAGCATTTAGAACGTTGTGGAATTATTTAAGAAGAAAAGAAAGGTTGGAATGACTGTAAGGCAATAATGTTTTTATAGATGCAAATATTTGATATACATTGATTAATATATATATTTTTTTTTAATTTCATCTTTTAATCCATATATTTAAACATTTATTGCATTATTGGTCATAAATTCATGTGTCTCATCTAACTAACTTCTAATTGTAAGAAGAAAAAGACAAAATTGAAAATAATGATCGATTGATTTAATACCATCAATGTCAAATGGTACCACGGTAAACAAACGTTTTAACCGCCTTTTGAACGAATATACAACCAATTGTCTATGCTACCACTTAGCATTAATTTTTAACTTGTTTTGCGATTAAAAGACTTTCAATTTACTACTAATAATACTAGTTTAATCAGGACAAAATGTTCTCTTTTTCTTTTAGGATGTACAAACTTAACAATAAGGTTGTCTAAGTTTGAATAAAATGTAAAAAAGTTGTTCAAAATCTGTATAACCTTATTATCGAAAAGCAATTTGTTACATTATTCCAAGGGTTCCTCCAATTATCTCACAAACACCTCTCATTAATTTTATTATACCGCATTGATTGAACATAAATTAGTGATGCTTTATGCGTGGATGACACAATAAGCTACAAATTGTCCGGGAGAAACCAGGATCCGTCAAATCCCGGTACGTACTACATTAACATAATGCCTCCATCATAGAACTGTCGACTCAATTTATGAGAATACTGATTTTTATTTAAAATTCTTACAATAGATTTTAATGATGAAAGGATACTAGGTAAAGATGTTTAACATGCAAAACCTTACTATGAAGACTAATGCCACGTCTCCCAATTTCCTGGTCTTTGACAAGCAATTAAGGCAAATGTGCATTCGGTCGATAACGAAACTCAAGACGCGATAAATTGCAATGAAACGAGATATCTGACGTTAACGTATTTGCAGTTGCAAGAGATGTCAACTATTTAATTCAATAACTTTACCATATGATAGCAATATATGATATAAATTGTACCAAAATGTACGTGAACGGAATGTCGTAAAATTGTGTCATTAAACAATAAAAAGAAAATCAGAAAGCTTGAATTGGTCTTGATGAGTTTAATCAGAAAAATATAAAGGGCTATAATTAGAAAGAACTTTCAGGGAAACAAAAGAAAATATTTCTGTCACTTATTATCATCTGAAAATTTGTACCGATTGATATAATACAGATTCACTACTTAACAATAATCTAACTATATCCATGTTTTCACAAATACAACGTACAATTGTCTTCGAGTACGCAAAAATGTAAGTTTTTTTCAAATCAGACGGTAAAAGTACTTTCTACGACAAAAATCTCAAGTGTAGGTACTAGGATTTTGTTTAATGAAATTCAAATAAGTTTTAAGCAATTTTGATTTTCACATAATTTATAGCTCAATATAATTATAATTTAAATATATTACAAACGTTGGTCGTATTTATTTGTAAAAAACTATATATATTTTGGATTCCAGAAATGTGGTTCGTGTGAGGTCACGTAACTAGATTAAAACTTGACAACACCTATTTACTAACACAATTCCACAACTTCAACAATCACATTGTGTGGAAACGTGAGAGGGGTGTTAAGTAAACTATTCTGTGGCACATAATGCGAAAGAAAACTGGCATCTGATAATAAAGTTATCGCGATATTGTAACCAGCACATATCCTAAGACACGAGCGAAACGAGGCCTAGACGCTGGTGGATTGGTTTTATTTAAATTTATGATTGGTGAATTTAAGCCAGGTGTCTCTAAAAAACGTGCTTAAAGGGTACATTTTTTGACTGGTGTATATATATGCCGGTAGCTACAGCATACACCACAACATTTTACACACAAACATTTTATGATATTGTTTTAAATATTTCTGGGTGCAGAGGGCCCTACCAAAACCTTTCAGGTTCATGCTGCAACAACGGACTAGGATCTGGCCACTTTCCACTTAGGCTCTGGAAGAACCAACAATTCAATCTTAAAGAATAAGCTAACTTTTGGTTTCAAAGTCAAAGTCTTTAGATCCCATTGATAAATCAGAATGAGCTCTGAGGATAACGATTCTTGAAAACTTTCGCGAATATTACTCATTGAAATGAAATCATTTTGAACAAACTTAATTTACTCATTCTCTGGTGTTTTCTGTGTTACTTTACTATTAACTTAAGTAAGACTTATAGTCTTAAGATTTATAGAGGTTTGTGTTCAATTGGGGAACAATTTAAACAACAAAATTGACGCAACAGTAGCTGCAATAGTTATTTTAATCCATTATTTCATTTATATCACAACAAGGCCACAATATTTTTACTACCAATGATATACACACTCAAAAAGTTAAGAATCTCCAACAATAGTACTAGTTCAGCGTGGATGATGGATTGCGCCATTAGAAGCTGGGCAGAGCTAATTTATCTTGAACAATTTATACAGTGACACGTGAACGCTTAGTTCTCCCCGTAATTAGTTTCGAGCTTATAAATGGGTTGAGTCTTAAAAGTTGCTCTAAGTTAAATGTTGTTTTAAAACTGTGTCTCTGTTTGGTAACTTAGTTTTACTTTTTGGTTACGCATAAAACTTTCTTCCTTAATATTAGGGGTTAAAGTATGCAATTGCCGATTTGTACTGACAAATTGAAATTCGTTTTTTTTTTTAATTTAACGTATTTATTTAATCAAAATAATTACCATTATTATCTATACATTGCTGCCATCTAGTAGGAAGGTCATTTATGCCTTTGCGATAGAACGAAAGCATTTTGTACTGCCTCCTGAGAAGAAAACTTTTTATCACATAGAAAATTGTCCAAATCACGAAAAAAATGGTAGTCTGTTGGAGCAAGGTCTGGCGAATACGGAGGGTAACGGATAGTTTCTAATTGCAGTTCCTGTAGAGTCAAAACGGTTTCTCGTGCTGTATGAGGTCTCGCGTTATCATGGAGCAATAATGGTGAAGATCGATTCATGAGTCGGGGCTGTTTCACTGCTAGTTTTGCTATCATTGTTCGGAGTTCGGCACAGTAGACATCTGCCGTTATTGCTTGACCAGATCGTAGAAAGCTATAGTGAATAACACCATGCTGAGACCACCAAACAGTTACCATTACCTTTTTATTGGTAAGCTTTTGTTTGTTGTTGTGGCGTTTCATCTGGGGTCAGCCATTGCATTTTTCGCTTACGGTTATCGTAAAGAATCCACTTTTCATCACATGTCACAATTCGATCCAATATTCCTTTATTTCTGTATCGATTCAACAAGGCAACACAAGTTTCAACACGCATTTCTTTCTGCAGATCAGTCAAATCATGAGGTACCCATTTTTCACATTTTTTTATTTTATTGATTTGACGCAAATGATTCAATATTGTTGGTAAGGTAACGTTAAACCGTGCAGCTAATTCCTGGGTAGTTTGGCTCGGATCGGCTTCCACCATGTCTTTCAATTCATTGTTATTCACCTGTGTGGACGGCCTTCCTCGTGGTTCGTTCTTCAAATCAAAGTTTCCATCACGAAAGCGTTTAAACCAAAATCGCACGGTGCGTTCATTAGCAGTCCCCTCTCCAAACGCAACATTGATATTGCGAGCTGTTTCTGCCGCGTTAGTTCCGCGTCGGAACTCGTATTCAAAAATCACTCGAATTTTCGAAGTATCCATCTTTCTTGTCTAAGCTGAATAAAAAAAACAACTGAAAGTCGATAATCGAATGTTGCACATTTTTAAATGAAGAACTACATAGGTACCATGTGGAAAAAGTTTCACTCAAAAATCTCAAACCATGAAGGTTCTATGTCAATTCGAAGTACCTATTACAATGAAACGGCAATTTTATACTTTAACCCCTATTATTAGCAACCTGTTTGGTTATTTTCTGTTTAACGAATAATTTTGTTAACATTCATTTGAAAGGTTTTAAAGATATCTATGCTGAGAAGACGATAATAATTGGGACAAGAGCAGAAAGATGATGGTAATGATACTCGTATAAGGTAACCTGGAGAGGAATAACTAACAAGTATCTTAGTATGAAAATATGGTAGTATTCAACAAAGAGCATAGAATTTTTGCTTTATATTTGCTATGTCTAGTCTGTCTCTTAACTTATTCGAAAAACAAAGATGTGTACATCTTTGTTTTTCGATTATGTTACAGGAACATATTTTCAAATTGCCAACTGTATTTGCAACAGAAGTTTTCTCAGTAATGATAGATAACCCTTTATTGTACCCCAATAGATTATGAAATTCGTATTTGTTTAGTCAAACGCATTTTTTTCGATTTAATGACAAAAATTATATTTAAAAAAAAGACGTGTTGCACTCTGGGATGGCCGGCAGAAGTGAAAACTTTTTCTTTCTTTCTGTCTTCGTTATATACAGAGAAAAAGATAAAAAGAACATACCATACCATACCTTTAATATAGCGCCAATCTTAGAACCTATCACAAATTTTCTGTCAGAAGAAATTAATGAAATACAAAAAGAAAAAATAATCACTAAAAGTGTCAGAAGCCCAGGTTCGAACCCGGTACTATCTGCAACCATAAGGACTTATAGTCAAAGCGCTTACCGCTAAGCTACGAAGGTTCTTAGCGTACCTAACAAAATAAAAAATCTGTAACTAATGTTGTATGACGTCAGTTACGGTTCAAAGGTCAAGTAATCCTAACGCGAGATTAACACTTTTTATATACCCATCCAACGCCGCGAAAGAAGTTTTCACTTCAAAAAACAAATGGCACCAACAAATATGTCCCCTATGTCCCTTCGGCTTCGGGAGCGTTCCCTTTACACCCGATAAATGTAGTTTAAAATATACCATTGTTATTGAACATATTTTTAGCTATTGACATTATTGTGCATTATTTAAAACTCAAATGTATATACGAACCAGTGTATACAATATTTACAGTGCACTATTGAAAGCTAATTTCAAGTTTGTTCGAGTTCACTATTGGGCTATCAACATGCTATTGTTTATTGCCCAATCACGAATGGCAGTAATCAATACCGCACTAATAGAGTTAAAAATTAGCTAGCTGAACGTGCCCGTCACGTGCTACTCACTCGCTAGGTGTGAGACTCGGCGTCGAAATTTGTTTATTATAAAATAAGCTCTGCATTTCAACAACCTTTTTTCGTTGACTGAATATAGCTGCTTTCTATTAGAACAATAAAATTTATGACTGCATTAATACTGTATCGTCATGCTAAATCACAAACTAGCTACGTTCGACCGCTGTACAAAAGTAGATAAAATTTAAAGGAGTGAACAGTAATTTCGAACTGCTTCTTCGTAACAGAAGGGGTAATACAATTTGGAACTTACGATTTTGGGGTTGGTATTGGGTTTGAGTTTCGTTTTAGGTTTGATTTTGGTTTTGTTTTTGAGTTTGGTTTGAGTTTTATTGTTTCTTTCTTTATTATGGTTTGTTCAGTAAGGAAAATGAACTCCAAATCATTCGAAAGAAATAGATAACTTTTTTATTATTTAAATTAATTATCAATTCAAATTGTTTCTCATAATCCATTAACAAAATTATCTTCAAACATTTAGAGTGTTTAATCATGTGTTTAATGTTTATTATGAGTATTTCAATGTATAGATATTGTACTTTTTATTAACTAAACAAGCGGCTCATTGGTCTAGGCGTATGATTTTCGCTTAGGGTACGCGACGGTTTCAAATCCCGGACGAGCTCAAATCATTGGGTGAGTTGTAAGAAAACTTTTAATAATTACTAAAGGTTAAATATTATATAGAACAAAGCGTCAATAGCTTAGTGGATAAGGAGTCGGACTTACGATCGAGACGTCCCGGGTTCGAATCCTGGCCATTACACTACCAACGTGAACCCAATCCTAGGACAAGCAATTTAGCTTAGTTGGAGGGGTTAGGGGGAATATTAGTAATTTCGATAATTTCGGTTGCTAATATTCTTTGAAAAAAAAAAATTATAAAGGGGTTTGCCACTCACTATTGAACAGAATACAAATAAACAGCAGAGTTCACTGAAAAGAATTTATGCTGTCAGTGGGAAATGCTTTGTCTTCTGCACTGATGGCACCGATACTATGCTCATAGGATTATCACCTCGACTGTGAATAGTATTGTACACGTCGAAAAGTCACGGTAATCACTTTCGATTAGTTGGGCCGTGTGCATATCTACCACCTAAGTGGTATAAAAAACAGTGAAATGAATAAAAATATTTGCCTTCGTGATCGCGTGGTCAAGTGAGAAATGTGAGAATTAAACCAATCCCCCTGGGTTTAGCAGTTGAACGCTCGACCATCGCGCCAAAGGTGTCGTTACGTAAATGAAAACTCAATTTCCCAACAAATATCTGGGCAAACAAGCCGAAAATAAATCCATCTATCGCGCTACGTAAATCAATCAAAGACCGTCTGCAAGGCCAAACCTTCGAAAATAACGTTTCGCCTGGGCCCTAACAATTCAGAGATCCTATGCCTAAGCTTTTAATATATAACATAGTGTGGAAGATTTTACCTGAAGGGGAAGTACTTTAAAAACTGGAGATAGCGAATTTAAGCAAAACTGAATTTAAAGATTTTTGAAAACTCGCTTGTCACACCCGGTAATCGTACCGGCTAAAATCCTATAAAATAACATTCTGTATTTTTATGATATCAATCGATAGGGTCAATTAAAGGGATCAAATCTCAAACTTATGATTATAGCTTACTGCTTAGACAGTCATGCTCATGCACCTGGCTAAATTAAATCTTCCACCCTGTATATAGTTTGGTTAAGTAGCTACACAGATCTTCACTATTGATACCTAGTGGTGTTCTTAGTGCACCCAGCCGATAGCACCTTCTTTAACATTTGCAAAATCCGCACATAGATGAGATTGGCAAAGACATATCTCTCGCAGCCCGGCGACCATAGGCCATCTCCTTCTAGCTAGCCTTCTTTGAGTATTGGGTAGCTGAATAGCACTTGGTCTAATTCACAAAGAGCAATCGCCGCCAAATGGAAACCAATTTTAACAAGATACTGTCAACAGTTTACGCATATTTAAAATTATATTTTTGTTTTAATCACGGATTCAAAAAAAAACAATCTGTGGTTAACGGGTTCTATTGTAATTGATTTGCCATCATTATTTTTTACACTTATCTCGACGTTTAGGTTGCTTTTCACCAGCCATGTTCACCCTATTTTTCTTTAGTTTATCTGTGACCATGGCGGCACCGAAAAACAGAAACAAGAAATAGCAATCGCCAATAATAGTTCCGTTTCAGCTTTAACAAATTTCTTTATAGGTTTTAAAGCAATCAAAACATCCTTCTTTTGGAATCGCTTACAATCGTAGTTATTTGAGATGATAACTTACTAAAGGAATTTAACCTTTAAAGCTAGTACAAGCTCCAGCAACGATAAAGTTTTAGAGAGCCGTTGTTTCCTATTGTCATGTAAATGTCGGACTGACTGCTCAGCTGCAAAGTGGCCCTAAATGCTGCATTCGATGGTCCTAGAGTTTATGTTGCAGTGAAATAATGGGAGTATCTTCGACGGTATATAAACCATTTCATTTTACTGCCACGTTATGTATTTTAGACAATCCTATTGAAGTCGAATAGTAAAAGAGTTATATTCGACAAGATTTCTACACGACAACTGCTGGGTACACTGATTTAAAAAATTCTTTCAGTATTTGGATATTTTTATATCGATATTCCTACAGGATCAGGGCTTATGCGGCTTTGAGCACGAAGCGATGTCTGTATTAAATATTGACTTGAGAATCTTCCCCTTTTTTTACTACAGACCAACCTACGTGATATTTTAATACTACCAATCGCGCTTCAATGACTAAAAGGATCTGGTTGAAATTAGGATAGAAATAGTTCTTGTTTGAAATAAGGCGTAGGCAACTTTCCATCCCTGGTATAGGTTTCCACGAGTCACGAGAACCGGATCGAAATCAGCCCTTCACGTGGGTAAAGTCACGGGTAACAGGCAGTAGATAAATGAAATATCTAAAATATATAAGCACGTCCTGCCATAACAACAGAATCGTCAGTCAGCAATAAAGCAAAGACTGACGATTCCCCACTCTTTAATTACTTGTAAATATTAGTATATAAGCTGTAGCAGTAACAATAATGAATCAATAAACAAGTGAATCCCATTGTGGTATGTCTCTACTTAGCCCGTAATATATCTTTTGTCTATTATAAAAATCTGGATACCTTGTATTTAATGGAAATATTTCATAGTCTCGCACGCTTTCCTGTTACAACATGTCGACAAATTGAAAATACGCATAATTTTGTATTCGATACATGCGAAATAATATGAACGTCGACATCTGAACGACATCCACGAATTTGCACTGACCAGCTCAGACCCGCTCCAGATATTAAAAAATTTGAATGTGCAAAATGGAATGGAACAGAACAAAAGTGTTTTATTCCATTTTGGTATAATTACTTACAGCACGCAAATAATCCTGATATTCGTGTCGTCGAATAGGAGATTTATTTTTGGATAAAAATTGGAAATCAAGTACCGATTCCAATTAAAATTTCAATTAGTTTGTAAGGCTGCTTGTAAGAATAATACTTAATTATGAAAAAAAATTCATGAAATTGTAAATCACTTATGCGTTTGATTTAAAAAAAATACGTGGGCTATGTTGAACTATTTGGAACGTAAATAGTAGATTATGGTACAAGTATGTAAAGTTGGTGATTACCACTGAGGCGATATTGAGACCCGAGCCGTCTGGCAAGGGTCTAAAGAGAGCCGAAGATGGTAATCAACAATACACGTCTATCATACGCCATTTTTCATTTCACTTGTGAATAACATAATACTCAAATAGATATTTTACCCTTGCAGTTTTCAGATAGTAAACAAATTATGACGCTAAGGTCTTCACATCAATCACATCATATATCGGACGTTGTACAGTATATGTGTATATCTCGGACGATGTACTAGGTACATAAATCATTTTGTTCATAACTAGTACATACCTTGTAGACATTTTAATTAATATCTAAATAACTGTAATTTCACCAGTAAAAATGAATTGCGATACTTTTTGGGACTGTTGGGAATACTAAAAAAAAACACTGGCCACAGACTAAAATAATGAGGTTTCTTTTTTTTTCTATGTCTGAATGTTTCTTTTACTTAAAGTTTCAAACGGAGAGAAAACAAAAGTTATACTTATTTAAGTAGAAGTTGTTTATTATACAGGTACAAGATGAAATTTTCTATTTAAATACGAAGTTGCATGAAATGTAAAAGTATGAAAAATATTTTTTGGGACATTGCAAACTGAATTGTAATTTAAACTGATTTTTAAAACCTGAATCCAAATAAAATTAGTAAAAATAAAACTAATATTTTGTGATGCTCAATACATTTTACATTTTATAAAAGTATAAAAGATTCCAAAAGATAAGTTAAATGCAACGAAAATAACGGTATAGAATTTATTCTTATACTTTTATAATATAATATAATAATATTCATTGAATAGCTGAGACAATTACACCGAAACCAGTAGATGGTTTCATAAATTACAATAAGCTATGAAATAAGAACACTGCAAAACTTGGCTAATCAATGCCAAGTGATGCAAACTTGTGAAGTTTTGATCCAAAAATATCATGCTCATCGTTTTCGGGGGCGAATTTCATACATAGGACAGAGGTGTATAAACACTCACGTTTCGCTAACTATGATTTTCGCTCCTTCATAATGAGGGGGTGAGCTCATTGCCGGCTAGCGGGCACTTTGTCTTGTTAACTGTCGAATGGAGGCTAACCCTATCCCTTAGCGATTTTTACGACACCCACAGGAAGAGCTGGGGTACCTAGTCCATTCTACTCCACTAGGAATGAAATTCATGATCGTACAATATAGCACAGTATTTAGCTTGTTTAAAGATAGAGTTGAAAATATTATTACATGAACATAATGATCACTAACTGTTACCTGCGATTCCAACCGCGAGGATGTCGGCTATCACGACCAAGGCCTTTCCCAAGTTGTTTATCTTTCTAACAAATATCATCAAAATCGATTGTGTGCTTTAGGTGTGAAACGGTAACCGACAGACAGAGCGATAGACAGACAGCCCCTCTAGACAAATGGCAATTTGCTAGCTGGCGTTTGGTGGAATGTATGGGATTTGACATATATGACAGTCGTTAACGCATGTCAAATACGTCAAATCCCATACATTCGTCATTCTATTGAATCAAACGGCCGGTTAGCGAATTGCCACTTGTCTAGAAGGACAGACCTACTTTTACAATACTAGTATGGATCTAAATGCGAGTGTATGTGATCTGCTGCCACCTACTGATTACTGGATGAGACTCTTACGCATACTTTCCTTACGGCACAACTACATTCTATCATTGCACTCTTTGCCATAGAGAGAGAATTCATCTTCACATGTTGCAACCAGAAATGGTTCAAACTATGCGGTATGACAGGAACTTCATCCCACGCATGCTCAAGCTGTGGTTTTCCCAAGCGCCTACAATATGGAGTTCTTCAAGAATGGCATTAGAAGGTTTCTTCAGTGTCGGCAGCGCGATTGAGACGCCTCTGTTGTCGCACACGTCCATAGGCCACGGTAATCACTATCCATTAGGTGGGCCGTGTGCTTGTCTGCCACATAAGTGGTATAAAAAAAGTCACACCTGTGAAAGCCAAGAAGAAAACATCACGTGGACATGATTTCAAAACAAACGATCTTTCCGTTACTAAAACTGTGAGGATTTTAAGTTCTAAATGTATTGTAACCGCATTGTCAGCATGTGCTAGTCACGTCTGACAATCAGAGCTAGTAATTTCAACAGGTCTGGGTCTGTTTTCAATGAACTGCGGTTTTAAGAGCTCAGTGAAATATTTACGTGGGGACATTTGTTGCTAGTATTTTCGAATACATGTAAATATTTTTTATTTGTTAGCCGAAACGGCGAACGTCCGAACGCGAATGGACCGAAAAGTTTTCTATTATTTATTATGTATGAATTTTAAAAGTTTTACATTTCATGTATGAAAAATTGTTTCAAAATATTACCACTGGATTCGGATAAGGCTTTGTGTAGTTATTAATCAATTCAAATACTATTCAAACCACCATGTTTCTGGTTTATACTGCTAATATCTAGTCAGAATTTTATCGTCTAATAGATCTTGAATGTGTGTCACTTAGAAACCTAAAACGTTCTCGTAAATAATATATGGGGTTCTTCAAAAACGGCATTAGCAGGTTTCTTTAGGGTCGGGAGCCCCTGGCGTTGCATACGTCCATAGGCCACGGTAATCACTTTCCATCAGGTGGACTGTGTGCTAGTCTGCAACTAGAAGTGCAATATGCTGCCACTGGCACGGTATAAAAATTCGATAACATTCATCATAGCACCATCTAGACCCAAATAAGTAATTAACTAGCTTGTGTTATGGATTCTAGAATGTGGATAAACGAACTTAGATTTTTTTTTAATTTAGTCTGTACCGCTGACAGCCTGCCCGGCAAGCCTAACTTAAATTTATTTTCATTAGAACTCTAACTAATCAAAGTGTAAGCGTAATCTATGCCAATAACCATTAAATGTTTCTATAGATTAAATAATTGCTAAACTTAAACTATTTGCATTCATTCTTAATTAAGCTCCAACTTTAATATAACAAAATTTCACCGGTATGCAGGCCAAATACAGTGGACTATGGTAATCTAATTTATAACATGTATTAGTTTTGCACTTCATGGATTAGTCTAAACCCCGAAGTTATTACATAGTTTAATGGTTGCGATTCACTCTAGTGTAGTGAATTTAGCAGATGGTGAACATACTTTTAGGCAGTGCAGATTTTAGTAACTTTCCAATTAGTAGACTGGAGTAGAATAGGCTCTCACCTCATCTTTATCCGTGGGATTCGTGGAAGGGTGTTCTGTGTGACTAAGGGAGCTATTGTCCATCTTACTGTGAATATTATAAAGTGGTCTTCTTCTTCTTGTATAATTTAAAACGTCTAAGTACGACCAGCCTAAAACTTAGCTACACTGCACCGCATTCTCTGTCACCTCATTCAGATCGGCATTAGTACAGGTATAGGGGCACAACGGTCATGACAGGAGGTGGTTCATCGACTGCAGGGGACTGAGGGCTACTTTATAAATGAAAGTGTGAAAAACTACTGTTGATTGATTACAAATGGTATTCAGATGTGTCTGTCTGATTGTGTTTTACTCTCGCAATTAATTTTGGTTTATTTTGACCTCTGTATAATCTCTATTAAATATTTCTTCTCATTGGCGGTTACATCAATTTTTGAAGTGAAAACTTCTTTTGCGGCGTTGCATGGGTAAAAAGTGTTAAACTCGCGCGTCAGGATTAGTTGACGTTTGAACCGTAACCGACGACTGACGTCATACAACATTACAACAGTTACAGATTGATTATTTTGTTGGGTGCATTAATAAGCTTCGCGGCTTAGCGGTAACCACTTCGACTGTAAGTCCTTATGGTTTCAGATAGTACCGGGTTCGAACCTGGGCTTCTGACACTTTTTGTGATTATTTCTTCTTTTTGTAATTTATTACATTTTGTGATTATTTTTTCTTTTTGTAATTTTTTACTTTTTGTGATTATTTTTTCTTTTTGTAATTTATTACTTTTTGTGATTATTTTTTCTTTTTTTAATTCATTAATTTCTTCTAACAGAAAATTAATGGTAGGTTCTATGATTGGCGCTATATTATAGGTATGGTATGGTATGGTATGGTGTGGTATGGTATGGTATGGTATGGTATGGTATGGTATGGTATGGTATGGTATGGTATGGTATGGTATGGTATGGTACTGTACGGTACGGTACGGTACGGTACGGTACGGTACGGCACGGCACGGCACGGCACGGCACGGCACGGCACGGCACGGCACGGCATGACGTGGTATGGTATGGTATGGTATGGTATGGTGTGTTCTTTTTATCTTTTTCTCTGTATATAACGCAGAAAGAAAGAAAGAAAAAGTTTTCACTTCTGCCGGCACTCCCGGAGTGCAACCCGTCATTTTTTTTATATACTATTGTTATTACCAGTACTACAATAAAGTACCAGTACTACAATAAAGTGATACAATAATATATTAATTGATGAAATTGCCATTGAGAAAAAATCCTACTAAAAATAAACGCGATAGTTTGTAAGCATGGATGGTATGGTTATGTTTGTTACTCTTTCACGTAAAAACTACTGAATGGATTTTAATGAAACTTTACAATAATATAGCTTATGCATCAGAATAACACACAGGCTACAATTTATAACGATAACCGATATTACAGCGACAGCCGACATCCACGCGGAGAAGAAGCGGGCAGCTATTTAATAAAGATTACACAGAGGTTAAAATAAACCAAAATTAATGACAAGAATGAAAAAAAATCGGACAAACACATCTGAATACCATTTGTAATCCATCAACAGTTGCTTTTCACACTTTCATTTTAATAACTAGCCCTCATCAATCATGGCCGTCACTGACGAATGTTAGGGAATGTTTATCAATGTTTCATTAATATTTTGGCGTTGATTTTTAACTGTTATAACGTCATAATTAAGATGGATTGGTTAGCATCAGAAACTTTTATTTGATTTTATAATCGAAATGGAGGTCTTTTTGACATAAAAGCGTTTAATTTCAAGTTACAACCTTCAGACCGTTAAAATGTCACTTACAAAAATCAAATGACATGACACGTTTTTTGTCTTGTAATAGAGCTTAGAATCCAATGATATATTTAGAATCTACCTACCTTTGTGACATAGATGCATAAAAATCTTACCAAGTTAGAAATATATAAAAAAAATTAGAATAAAATATTTCATATGGAAGTATCAATATCTGACAACGATCCACTTTGGTTTAAATCGCGGACAATTTGTGTACTAGGGACGACAATATAACATGATATAAATTCAATGGATAGGTTAACTTTTAAAGTCACGCGTGCCATGATATATAAATAAGAAAACGGCTATTAACGCGATCATGGTATGGGTACTCACATACCTTTGATTGTCTGACGTTTCGACCAGGTTACACCAGCAGTGGTCACAGGCTGACTGGCTCAATCGTGCAAGCCCGCCGTCTTCAAATCCGTGAGGTAGTAGTTTCTTCATCTACCCGCACATTTTCAATATTTTTTTTCTTTTCATTAAACAATCATAGGTAGGTAAGTACATTTACCATGATCCCGTTAATTCCCGTTCTCTTAATTATATATCAATAGAAAGGTGTTTAATTTATGACTTGTTTAAGTACTTATAACTGTGTATAAATTGCTATTCAATAAAGTGAGGTACTAATCAGTTAAATGAAATTAAAACTTGGCAGCTATAAATTCAGTATCTATGAAACCGAGAAATTTACAAACGTTGTACCTTTTTATAGCTATCGTTCAAGAAAATGCTGAGCGACTTGGCACTAGTTCAGATCTCGAATCATTTATGGCGGTACCGTACACCTCTAATGTCTTAACGAACTTGGTCCTTTTTTACACGTTTGTGTTTTACTTCCATTGCCAAATTGTAGTGTTTTCTTGGCGAAAGTTTAACTACACGAATGTATTTATTTTATTGTTCTTTTAAAAACTTTACAAATTTACTTGCTTGGTAAGATTTTTGAAATGATAATAAAATCGAGAAACTATCTCTTTTCGAAGGTGTCCTACAAAAATATGAATTCGTGGCCGACCGCATATATCAGCGGCAGATGACATGTTATCGCGGCGAGTCGCTAGCGTAGAATAATATAGAAACCAGTAGTGACGATAGGTGGCCCAATATCAATAGGGAAATTAAAGAACAGAACCCAGCCCCCGAGATAACCCAGGATAAAACGCCCTAGCACTGACATATAAGAAACCCTAACCCAGATACACATGGGACTTAGGGATGGAGAAGAAGGAGTGACAGGTCGCAGTGACACGACGTCTACTGCTACTGTATGCCGGGCCTGAGGGCGACGGGTGGTGCCGCCCGTCACCTTAGCAAGCAGGCCATGCATACTGGGGGCGAGTCGGGGAGGAGGGCCAGACCGAGAGGGATCAGCCGGGGTGCGAGGGATATGTCGCCTGACAACCTCACCTTCGGCCTCACCCACAGACGGCATGCGGTTTCGTCGGTTCGAGTACGACATAACCTCCCCCCCCCCCCCCCCCGGCTCCGAAGGCGGGAGAGAGCGGCGGGGAGAAGGATCCGTGGGGATTTCCAGCAAATAAAAAAAAACTGCTGCTGTATGACGTCCACAATAAACTCGTACCCTAATAAATAGGGCTGTTCCATATACGACAGCTTATATACAGCCAAGATTCATCCTTAGGTGCATGGGTGGCGATAAAGTGCCCGGTAAACATCCATACGCTCACACCTACATACGTTGATATTGATACGGCAAAATTAGTGAATATGGATAAGTTAACACTCTACCTGACTCTTCTCGAAATAACGGGCGTAACTTTAATACTATTCACTATGAAAATTTCTCCTCGAATTTAACCTGTCAAGTGAGTAAATAATAGACACAATAGGTAAACAATAGACTCGCGGTGCGATCGCACCGCTTGGGATCTTAGACTTTAACACGCCAGCTAAATTCTGTTCAAAAACAGTTTCAAATGTCGCTAAATCAAATTGCCCGAGCGACCATTGTAAAGCTGTCTGCAGGTACTCTAAAACCTATAAAATAACTTAATATCAGATAACAGAGTATTGACGCTCCGTACCGACCAGAAAATGGGTTAATACTTGGATTTATAGCATTTGATTTCAGCGGTAAGTTTTACCAACTTTAAGTGCGGGCTCTGAAACTTTTCACGCTGTCGATGAATGGATTTGCTGAATATTTTTTTTATTAAAATGTTAGTCGTGGTAGTTTATTGTTTATTGGTACTGAAGAACACCATCTGGTTCAATCTGATAGCTAGCTATTCATTAACTTACCAGCACTTTATGCAATGACTGAAGAATAACTTTAAAGCCGCATACAGACGTCGCGAATGGTTCGCCTCGCATGTCTCAACCTGAGGTATACAATGGCAAATTCAGCATGCGACCCAAATGTCACTAAAGCGTAAACGAATACGTAGAGCCTCCATGACCCATGAGAGCACAACACAAATGATCGTCCACACGGGGCGCATGGCTCGGCCTGAGGCGGTTTTCGCAAATATAGGATGACGCGAATGCTCAATATGAGCACACACATTCACACAGACGAAGCATGCGAGACGAACCATTCACAACGATTGCCTCGCGACGTTTGTATGCAGCTTTAAAAAACGTTAATGGTAATTAAGGCCATCATGGTATAGTTACATATAACTTGGAATTACCTCAAGTTTTGACCAGTTACATCGGTCATCGTCACAGGCTGACTGGCTCAGTTGTGCACGATCTCCGAAGTCTGTGAGGTAGTAGATTTTTCATCCACCCACATAAAAAATACATAAACCCACATACGCACCTATGTCAAGTTCGCGTAATTTCCAATAACAGTATCGAAGAACAATTAGTCTAGGCATCCAATTTACTAGCTGATTTAACCGGATGGCTACGACAATATAATTAAAATTAATTCGAATGCTAAATAA
Organism: Eilema caniola; assembly: GCA_949126895.1. Classification (NCBI taxonomy): domain Eukaryota; kingdom Metazoa; phylum Arthropoda; class Insecta; order Lepidoptera; family Erebidae; genus Eilema; species Eilema caniola. Next base: position 1,909,828 of record OX421475.1, read on the forward strand.
ACATGATTTTTGAACAAGCTTATTGGTTTAACGAGCATGCTTTTGATTTAATTGTTAACGGTCCAGTGCGGTCAATTAATTATTCTGGTGAAGAGTTATTACTGTCACATTTTAATGGAAGGCATTCTGAGTAATTGATTATACCACTTAGGTGGCAGCACGGCCCACCTGATGGAAAGTGGTTACCGTGGCCTGTGGATATGTGCAACACCAGAGGCGTTACACTCGCGCTGCCGACCCTGCTAGAAGAGAGAGTTTCTGTGCCGTCAATGTAAAAGAAAAATCAGGACAAGCCTTAGGTCTTCCCACTGACAGTTCAAAAACTCTCCAGTGTGCTTTAGCTATCCTACTAACCGCCGGGAATACAACGCGAGGTTATTATGGCCGCGGTATTCTATAGGGCGGAGGTACTTCCCTAAACTACCGTCATGTCCTACCTCCTACAATATGGAAATAATTGAGATAATTAAGTGTGATGATAGAGAAAAAACTCAGGTATCACAACCCCATCCTACCCGAAAAGTTTCATAAGGAAAACTCAAAATAAAACCCTTTACCCACCCATCTGACCAGTGTTGTAACAATAATTCTTACTTGTCTATACACACTTAAATTATACAGCTGAAGAGTTTATTTATTTGTGTGGTTTAACCACAAAAACAAACAGTAAGCGCTAATCTCAAGAACTACTGGTTCGAATTGAAAAATTATCAGTGTTGCATAGTCTGTTTATCGAGGAAGGTTGTAGACTACTCAGGGGAGCGGGGTTGTCATTATAAATATCAACAAATCCGGTAGATTCCAGGATAAGTTATTTGAAATTAATGGCATAAATATTTCGAAGTATGCCATGGGTGAAGCTGGGGCGGGTCGGTTAGTCTAATATATATTTCCTCTGCTAATGGTACCATATCCTGGCTTAGTAAGTAGTACAAAAAACAACTTTCTACCTTCCTTATAATTAAAACTCATTGCAGGCACTTGTAACTGGTACAAAAGTACATTACATTTCTATGTGGTCAGCAGTAGTGAGTTCTCTAATTGGGTTTTTTAGTTAAGCTCACGAAACTTTAGCAAAAGCGTGTACGAAAGTAGTGAATGATTGGGGACTATTATTACTAAATTCCAATAGTATACTTTTCCCTATATTGGTTTATCGTGAGCTTGTGGATATTTAGAACGCTGGAGCATGTGCCTTACTCGGAATGAAAACGTAATAATGCATAAAACAATTAAACAATTAAACTTGAAAAATTAAGGTTTAAGTATTCTAGCCTCTTTTAGGTTAAGTATTCTGGTAACTGCCACTCAATTGGAAGCTTGTGTGAATTCCAAATAATGTATAGGTGGGGATGTCCCGCATGTAAAAAAAGGGTCCAAACTGGCGTTCCTCAATTTGATGACCCCCGAAGATGTGCTATTGCGCCGCGTGTTGTGCTACAAAATCGCGACCTGGTAGATGGAAACACTATTGCGTATAAAACATTCCTTTTGTCCAGATTTTTATAGTGCGTCAAACAAAATAAGGCAGCACTAATTTAACCAAGTTCTAATTGTCGCATTGTCCTAGCAAGCCACAGAGGTCGTCTTTTAGACACACACTCCAATTCTAAAACAATTATTAGGTGTCTACCTTCTTTTCTTTCTTTTAAATTATTAATTGCCAGGTTTACTTGTAGCTCTGTTTGCTTGTTATTATTTTCTAAGTGTGTGTTTAATAAACGAATTTTCTTTCTGTCTTAATTACACTGGGTTTCCACGGGGCGATGTTTCACGTACGCTTCTATAAAATCGCGTTTCGTGATCATTGGCGCTAATAAGAATGTTTTAGAAGCCGACCGCATACGATATCTAGAGACGCATACGCAATTTCGATACAAATAAAGACGACCATTGAGAAGCCGCAATGAATTACGCTCAACTGCTGCGTGCGTCTGCAGTTGTCGTTTGCGGTCACCTTCGGAATCACACCGTAACATTTGTGTAGTTGGCAAAACAGATAAGACTTTATTTAAAAAGGTCATTTATCTACTTTGCCGATTGTACCATATATTCAAACGCGGTACACGTAGTATTGTCAACCGTTCACCTCCAAAGTTTTATTTCTCAAGTTACGATCTACTTACCTGAAGATGTAGTGCTCCTGCCATCTTTTTGTTCTCAGCTCTTACTTCTGATGTACTTTTACAATGTTGAAAGTGCCACTTACATTTGATGTAATGTGTCTAGAAGTTGTTATTGACGAAAGACTGACTGCAACTGACAATATTTCTAATGCAAGTACTTTTTGTTAGCTTTGATATGAATAGAAATTGAACATTATGTGTCGAGATGATTTTGGCTAGATACTGAGTGCATGTGATAATAGGAGCTTATAATTGTCTTTATTGTTTATATATTACACTACGTATTAAAGATACGTATATTTATTGAAAAAAAACTAAAATTAGAATGTGACCCTATACCTAATATAAGATGCGGATTCACTGCGAGATTATCTACAGTCACTGTTTGTTTACGCATAGATTGTGTTCATTGCATAGTAGATCGGTACTTAAACGCACTATCAAGCCGCGTACACACGTACGAGCAAATTAATTGCGTGTCATCGAACGCAATAACTTGGTTCGTACGTGTGTACCACTAACGAACGTCGAATACTCGGTTTGTCAAACATGTTTGCGGTGATCCTATCTGTGTATTCCGTATAGACGCGAATAATTTTAATAAATATTACATAACCCCCACGTCCCACCATCTTGGATCCGCTTTGAACAATATCTTGTGAATCACTGTAATCACCAAAAATCTTTCCGCTACTTCAAAATCGACTAAATAATTTATTCTGTATAGACCATTAAAACGGCACTTACAAAACGTCAAAATTAAAAATAAATCTAGACTAATTTAGCAAATGGACCACCGGTTCGAAACGCGGTCCCGACCTAAGAGGACTCCGGCAAGAAACTCAGCGGGCATTTTTTTTAGTCTATTTACAAACATTTGCTTAGTCTACTTAGTCTAAATACAATAGTTTGCTTGAGTAGCATTGTAGAGCGAACAGCTCGTTTCCAAGCTTGTTTATCACCTAAACATTCTTGGATATTATAATAGCCTTTTTGGCACAGTTTAGTCTTAATTACTCTTTTAAATTTATTCACAGGTAAATCCCTAATTTCATTAGGGAGCTGGTTAAAAAAACGTATACAGTTGCCCCGGAAAGAATTACTAATTTTATTGACTCAGTTTATGTTGTGCGCGAACTCAATTCAAACTATGTTCGCGTCCGTGTTTGGATATGCCGTCCCGTCGTCCAAACCAAATGTTCCATGTTCGATGTTTATATTCACTATCTTCGTGTTCGTACGTCTGTACGTGGCTTTATACAAGTCAATAGTATGCTAAATAAAAAATACACCATATTTTTTTAATACATGTATTAACCTAGCACTAGTGAAATAGGTAACCAAATGTGTTTATAGTGTAGAGACACATTGCATGCCTATGTGATCTTAGATAAGTATTGCTTAGTGCTAAGTAATCTAGCATACCCGCTGAAGAAAACCTTTAGTGATATTATAATCATTATAGACTTACAATTTCTTACCCATATCCCTAAAAAAACAACCTGTCCTCACTCTCCCTATGGCATCCGCCCCAATCCCCAAATAATCCAATTCCAATGAGCTTCATTTTATTTCAATCCAATTTCTCAAGAAAGAGCATTATCTAAAACCCTCGACTTTAAATCTTCTATAACACTCCACCGATCACAGCCTGCAATTAATCCAAAACGATAAAATAATTAAACTTTTCGTATTGAAAAAGTTGGTATAAATTCGTACCATTGTAGTCTAGAGGCCAGTGTGAATTCTAACCATTGTAATCTGGAGGGCGTTGTGAATTTAATAGTTTTGGAAATTCAATAGTTGAACTTGGTTTGGAGTTAACAGCCAGCTCCTGATGAAGTTGACGTGATTCGAGGAGATTTGATCAATTTATCAACTGTGAAGGCAGGTGTTGGGATTTAAGAAATATATTTGAACTTTTATCTCGTAGAAATTTGAAATTTTCTTGGATTTAGGTGTTGCCTAGTAGTTATTAGACTTAGGATTGAGAGGTTGTAAGTTAGGTTAGTTCAGTTCTAAACTCATAAACGTTCTCTAATCATCATTCTTGAAGCCTTTTCCCAACTCAATTGGTCGTCGGCTTCCCACTCTAAGTGTGATGCGGTAGAATATCGATATTTTCTGTGAAGCGACTGCCATCTGACCTCTATAACCAACTGGCAATATTGAAGTTCTGTAGTTCGACTAGTTAAACTTTTGACGGCTCCAACTACCTGAACGACGACTATTGATTATATCGTGTGACAACTGGGACCAAAACGTGCTCTCTGCGGCACGGGTTCACCCAGACCAATTCAAATAGACATATCCATTGGCACTGAGCTGGAATTAAACTAGTGGTAATCACCACGTCACAGGGGGTGCAGTCGATCTTCAAATAAACATTTGTTTAAATTCCAGTTACTAGCACTTCCAATAATCATCGATCGTGGTAAAAAGCACAAAGGACTGAAGTTACAACTGTACCCTGCGTACCTATTGAGCGTGGCAAGTTCCCGCGTAAATCACAGCGCCAGAGATTTATATATCAACTTTGTTTGCACCTGTTGGGCCGACTGTTTTATTTGTACAAGTGTCTTGTTGTTAAAGATTTTTTTACTAGCTGACGCCCGCGGATCCCCCGAAACATATCCCGGGGATATAAAGTAAACCTATGTGTTAATCAAGACTGTAATCTCTCCCTGTGCCAAATTTCTGTCAAATCTATTGAGTCGTTAGAGTGTTTTTTTTTTTAATATAGGGCACGTCAATTTGAATTCGAAGGGAAAGCCTCAGAAAAGAAGGTCGCCATTAAAAACACGTACTATGTAAACAATGGTTGCTTTCAGCTTAGCGGTCTTATCTGATGCTTTGTCACGCCCCGCTTAAAGGACCCGGGACTGTAGGAAGAAGGAAACACGTGAGTTGGCAAGGAATTGGAGTTCTTAATGATGCGATAAAGGAAAGAGTCACCGAACTGCTTGGTTCTATAAGGAATATTCTGTACAGAATGCCGGTGACATCTAAACCCTGCACGTATTGTCCCGTGTAGGAAAGAAGAGCGTGGGACCAATTGGAAGAGCTCATCAGAACATTCACCGCGGTAGAGACGATAAAATACTGCCCAGAAGCAACGTCTCTTCCCACCTGTGGAGGCTTGAGAGTGCTCTTGACCTCAGAATTCCCAATAATTGCGAGCATCCAATAATTGCTTTGAGGAGCCATCCCAGAGATGCGAGCAGTATTCCACGTAGGAACGAATTTGTGTCTTGTATAGAAGACACCGATTGAATAAAAATCTTGATTAACAAATAAATACAGCCGATCTTTTCAAGCCCACGACGCAGCTACGGAATTTTCACCGTTCGGTCAAGGACCCACGTGTCCATCGCGTCAGTCGCACGTCAGCCGCCGGCGAGGCAAGGTCTCCGAAGTTGTCTTCGCCCGGCCCTGCGCCACTGAAGATGTCGACCGCAGTGATCGACGAAACGTCTGGAACGCAAGTTTCACATGGACCACGGCCAATCAGCCCGGAAGCAGTATATTCTACATGCAACGCCGGCCGTGAAAGCCTGAAGACTTAAATAAGTACATGATAGGAAAGGATAGAATATTAGAATATAGTACATATAAATCGCTGAAATACAAAAATTTCCGGCAGAGTAGAATTTAGGCCACCCCATCTCGTCCCACGCTGTGTCGTACAAGGCGACTAAGGGACAGGACTGTCTACTATCAGTCAGATATGTACAGCCCAGACTCAGCTTCGGATTCATGACTCGGGTCAACAATAGTGCCCGGAATACGGCAATAGGCTCACTGAAATGTGGGTGTTAATAACGGCTTGATTATATGTATGCAGGTATGTATTCAAAAGTGAAGAATAACCATCACTTTTGAGTAATTAACACTGTGTATTTTTACAGTTACTTAAGTGTCCTAGCTTGGGAGTTTATATTTATTCTCACCTTTTAAAAATTGATATCATTTCGAATGGCAACTTTTTAGATTTCATTTGAATATAGGTACCAATTGGAAATTGTCGAACTAAATACATATTTAAGAAACCAATCTGGACTCCTTGTTGCTACTATACATTTCGAAATAGAAAAACTATACCCAGGAGACCTCAATCGTGCGTGTTTGCCTGTAGCAAACACGCACGATTGAGGTAGTTATGTATCCCTCAAGGTTGAAATAAAAACACACAGCAATACGTTCAACAATATTGAAAAATAAACTATAAACTAAACAAACACTTCACCTAGATCAGGTGAATCCGTATCTCGGAAAGAAATCGCCATCCGAGCATCCGACACGCTAAACGCTAGAATCTATCTGAATCTATTCCGATTCGCGCTACTGAATGTCTATGTGTATCACTTTACTTTGAACGATGAATAAAGTTTCTTTTTTATATAATATGTATTTTGTGAGATGGAAGCTGATAGCGAACGAGTCTATTTGAGTTATAGGAAAAGATGCTGGTTTAATATTTCAATGTTTTAAGAGTACCTGTAGTGCAAATTATGTAAGTAAAACACGATCAAGTCAATCCCGATATTAGAAAAAAGCACCATTCTATTATTGATGTGCTGTGAATATATGAAAATCTATCGGATTTATTGACATCTATAGTAACTGCCCAAAGCAGTGGCCCTTGGACAGTAGCGTGATGGTAAATAGCCTTTATCACTCACAAAAGATGTGGCTTTATATTGGTAAAATAATTTTTAAAATAGATCCCTTTAATCACTACATTGTATAAAACAAAGTCGCTTTCTCTGTCCCTATGTCCCTTTGTATGCTCAAATCTTTAAAACTACGCAACGGATTTTGATGCGGTTCTTTTAATAGATAGGGTGATTCAAGAGGAATGTTTATATGTATAATACATGTTTAATATAGTAGAGGGTGCAGCGGGAACGGGATCTGACGCCACGCGGGCGGAAAAATATTGGCGGTACGAAGTTCGCCGGGTCAGCTAGTTAAATATAAACGAAAAACAATCAAAATGTATTAATGTAGATTAGCAACAGTTGTATTCTTCAGCAGTTTTATTTTATAGTATTATTATATTGTGTATTAATAAATTATTACATATATAAATTGGTAGGTACTAAATGAAATTAAAACTATAACTTAAATAAACTAAAGTGACAAAATATTTGTTTAACATACAGTGTGTCGTTAATTTTATAGTTGCACTAGCTGCTGCGCGCGGTTGTGTCCTTCCTCAAATTCTGATCTACCCCTATACAAATGTCATCAAAATTGGTTCAGTGACAAACAGACACACACACCTTTCCATATATAATATTAGTATGGATGTTATGTCGCCTGTCTATTACATCGCTATGCTCCCACTCAGTGCAGAAGGCAAAGCAAAACGAGAGTAAAACTGAATAAAAGCTCCGCGAACTTTATTAAAATTCAATCGAGTGCCAATTTAAAAAAATAAACACGCCAATTTGAACTTTTTATAATAAAAGTTCTTTGCAAGACTTGTTCGTTGCTAAATAATTCATGTAATGGCCGAGCCTTTGATAGATACATGGTTATTATTCATAACTTAACATTGGTTCGAAAATCTACGCGATTGTTTGTTTGAATACGCTAATCTTAGGAACTACTGGTTCGAATTGAGAAATTATTTTTGTGTTAAATAGCCCGTTTATCGAGGTTGGTTGTAGACAAAATATCATCACGCTACTACTCAAGGGAGCGTAGCAGTAACCACAAATGTTAACAAGTCCCGTAAATTTCCATATATTATTTGAAAACTAAAAAAATATGGGTATAATTTCAAAATTTGCCACGGGCGAAGCCGGGATGAGTCCGCTAGTATATTATACAAATGAAACACAAACATAACTTGGAGATTCCGATAAAATTTGCGGATAGGAAGTTTTGTTTTGCAAGTTACCAGCTGTGATAAAACTGTATTATTGAATTTTGCTAATCTCTTTTCCGAAGTTTCGGCTGTAGTACTTAAGGCTGGTTCGGCGCCCTTGAATTCTCTATCCAATATTTTCGGATCCGCCTTTAGAATAAATTACTTCTCATCAGTAGTAAGTCCGTGTTTCATTTTTTGAGTCAGATTTTTTTCTCTCCTTTTTTTCTCCTGGTTTCTATTTTTAGTTGGTTTCGATTTTTTGAGTCTGATTTTTTTTCTTGCTTCTTAGCATGTTTTTGCGTGGTCGGGTGTTTAGTTAATCGTAAAAATAAATTGGGTTTTTCATTTGGGAAAATTCTTAGTAGTTTGAAATCAACCAAACCAAATTATAAAAAAGAGGAGTATGAGAACGGACTCTGGGCTTTAAGATATTATTAATTAGTTGCTTCCCAGCAGCCCAAGAGTATTTACAAACTCTAGACATGTTTTTGTCATTACAACGTAAAAATAGCTACTAATTTAGTGCAAGTTTTACATTTATACTGCTTATACATCCTATAATAAGAGCGTTTTCACATTGTCCGATATCCGATATCCGAAATCCGACATCCGATATCGAAGAAAGTCAAATGTATGACATATGTATCTGTCTTCCACATTGTCCGGCCCGATATCATTTATCTGCTAGCAAGCACAGACTAGTTAAGGATGCAAGGGATAAAAAAACAAAAGAGTACAAGCTCTTTTCGATCTTATTACCATAACATGGTAACAAGTTTTTTTATTTATATTTGTGATGAACGTCATCAATTAACGAGAACAGACACGTAACTAAGAAAATGTCAATAAGGTCGAAAATTGCTTGCAGTCGCTGTTTTAGTCTCTTTGTGATTCGATATCGGGCCAAAACAGTGGAGTTGGCTCCGATAACCGAAATCGGGCCGGATAATGTGAAGGACAAATACATATGTCATACATTTGACTTCCTCCGATATGGGATGTCGGATAACGGATATCGGACAATGTGAAAACGCTCTGACAGTTTAAAGTCAATATTGACAGTAGCTTACTTACTTCATCTCGTCTTTTGCGATGCATTTTATTGTCAACACTATGTAAATACAGTTTACCTACATATAGTCAAAGCCAGCAGCCGTTGCCGTGTCCTTTCCAGGCCTTGCCTGATGAGATGCAAAAGAAACGTCGACCTCAACATAAATAAAATAAAAAACCAAATAAATCACGATAGAATCAATTAAAATAGTTTCATATCACTAGGCAGGTTTTATATTAACGAGTACAGATTAGCTTTGGGCCATAAAGTTTTCATTTTGTCTTCAGACCAAGTGGCGCGGGACTAACCAGAAACATCGTAGCTATGCTAATGAATGTGCTGATGAAAAAATAACGTTCACAGAGATACGCCCAGACACTCGCGAAATGGAGCTGTAAATAAATATGGAAGGGAATTTTTAAGTTCAATCCCTTACCGTTTAGAATATCTCTTGAGTATCGTTAGAGGTAGAAATAATTTATTTATACCATAACATGAACTGTAAGGCGATCATGGGAAATAATATATGTTTCTTGGTCGTCCAAGATCCCAGGATTACCAGACATAACGTATTTCCTGACGAAGGAAATGTGGACGAATAAGTAATGTTAGTATGTACTAAGAACGCATGCGTACCTACAAGATTCCTTAGATGTTCAAGCAAGCTAGCCGGTAGGCATATACATGTAGGAAGTAGATAGTATATATGTAAGAAAACACGTGATGTCTGGTGGCCATTGAATCTTGCTCTATGGGTGATTCTTTTTTAACTGGATGTTTACTATTCGAGTAATATTCGAAAAAATTCATATTATGATATAGGGTAGGGTGCAAAGCTGACGTCCTTTTCCTACTGACAGGGTGCCAGGTAGAGCCGCCTGTCACCATAGCAGAAGCAGGCCGCGGCGACCACCCCTCCTCGCCATACCGGGGACGAGTTGGGGTCTCTATGGTCCATGGACCCGAGAAGAGCCAGATCAAGAGGGATGGCCCTGGATCAGCTGAGGTGAGAGGAATATGTACTAACAACCTCACTTTCAGCCTTGCAATACGACCCACAAACGGCGTGCGTTTTAGTCGGTTTGAATCTGATGTAACCTCCCACTCAGGGTCCGGGGGGAGGGGGGTATCCGAGGGTATTTCGCGCATGTAAAAAAGCCACCATCGTCAAAGTGGTCTACCAATTGCGTTCAAAGCTCAAATTATTGCTCATGATTGATATATATTGGCTTTTCTACCCACGGTCGGTGTTACCTGCTAGAAACGGGGCAGGCAAAAAGGTAGATAGGCTCGCTAATTTTATTGTATATTGGCTTTCTGCGACTGCAGTCTGTCTGCCCAACCATGAGAGGGAGGTCAGCCCAGAAGCCCCGTCAGTTGTTTATTAGGTGCACCGCACCGACTTGCAAATAAGGTATATTTGGGTATTATGGAAGTTGGTAGTGTCATCTACATCTTTTGAATAAATGAATTAGAAGTATACATGAATATAACACTTGTTGTCTACGTTTTGAATCTTAATTTTAACTTATTAAAATGGCTATTGAAATCAACCGAAACGATTCAATAACGACAACCTTAGAAATATTAATTAATATTTTCATTTAAGCCAAAAGCAACTAAAAAGGATGTCAAACAATTCCGTACCCTTTCAAGTGTGTATCAGTTGGGCTCTGAAAATTATAATATTGTTACAGTTTGCGTTTAGAATTCGAAAGACATTTCCGCGGCTTAAATTATATTGGGACCGTGTTGCCTTTGGTGAAATAATATCTCTTCAGTGTATTTACAGGAAGAGGTTAATAATATGAAGAAGCCTTTAATATTGGGTAGGTAAACAACAGTGAAACGAAGGTATATACCTCATATTAAATACTTTTTGACTTTGTGCAGTACTAGATAATCGTCTTACGAAAATGGATGTATACGTGTTTCCTTCTTCCTAAGGACCTGAGTTCTTAACAAGTCTAATAATAAAAAGGCCACCTTATTGGAATCGTATTAGAATATTGTCTTATCATGAGGCGATATTTACACCAAATTAGAATCAGCTTAGTAAATAAATTGTCGTGTGAGTGGCCATTTAACGAATTTTGTAAAAAAAATCTGCTGGAGATTCATAAATTTACTGGTTTTTAGCTTTTTAGAGCCGCTGATTGTAACATTGGTGTCTGCCACCCTCTTTCCTGAGACTGCCTTAAGCTTACCATCAGACGAGGTAAAGTAATACTAACGAGTCCTTTATAGAAAAAACACTGAATTAGTAATCTGATTAGTACTCATCATCATCATCATATCAGCCATACAAAGTCCACTGCTGAACATAGGCCTCTCCCATAGACTTCCAGAATGACCGATCTAAAGCAGCCCGCATCCAGCGCTTCCCGGCGACCTTGATGAGGTCGTCCTTCCACCTGGCCGTTGGGTGTCCTACACTCCTAGGGGCAAACGTAGTGATTAGTACTTATTCAGTTTTATACCACCTTGGTAGCAGACAAGCACACGGCCTACCTGATGAAAAGTGGTTAACGTGGCCTATGGACATGTGCAACAATAGGCAAATAGACTAAAAATGTATAGAAACAGCAAGAACATTTAAACCGCAATATGTAATAAAATAGAGACTTAAATGGTTCTTCTCACTTCACTTCGCTTTATCGCGGGCAAGCGCCCAGGGCTGTCACACACCGTATATCGTTTTGTACATTAATATTTTTGATAAGTCGTAAATTCGCTGCTGTGAAGTTATGAAGTTTCACACCTGAATTTATGACTTCCATTTTATATTTTTCAATACGTGTCACTGCTTACCGTTTAATTGGTTTGTATTTGTGGTTGCTGGTTTAACACTTATTTATTAATAGTTTCTATTTCATGTGTAATCATACTGAGTTCTCTCTTCAGTAGGCAGATAACACACACATCGTATTTCATTTTGTACATAAATATTTTTGATAAGTCGTAAATTCACCATTCAACCCGGCCGCTCTGAAGTTATGAAGTTTCATACCAGAATTTACGACCTCCATTTTATGACTTTCAATACATGTCACTGGTTATCGTTTAATTGGTTTGTTTTTGCGGTTTAATAGTCTATTTTATTGTGTAAATACGCTGATTTCTCTATGGAGAATGCAGATAACAGTCTGTCATTTGCTTTGCTACTCATGGGTGTATCTGATTTGCTTTCATTTAAAGTGTTATTAATTTGATCGTTGCAGTTATGTTCATAGGGACAACCTTGAGTCAACTTGCCCTTTTTTGTATTCGTAAATGAAAAATCCGTTATAAGTCTTTTAATTTTTTTTAATACATATTGGCTATAGCTTTATACTTATCCGCAGCACTTGCTATGTTAACTAATAGCAAGAAGAAGGCAAATGATGAAGCTACCAGGAGTGTGAATACTTGGGTAAAAATATCTCTCTTTTTTTTACGTGCGGGAAATCCCCACGGATACCCCACCCCTCCGGAGCCGGAGGGGGAGGTTATGTCGGACTCGAACCGCTAATGAGATCTTTGTAAGTAAAATTGTATATCCCCAGTTTCATTTAAACGCATTTTCCTTAGCACCAATAAACTCAGTTATACCTATAGTACACTATTTATCTTGTTGAGTATCGTCGGTAATAAAATAGCGTAGTTCATGAGTTGTTAAGTGAAAATAATGTGTACGAGAAACAAACATGTACACTGTCGAAACTGTATAATATATCGCTGTCTATAATAACTATTTTCGGATTTCGCTCAGTGCAAATATTTGAGTGTATGAATGTGTGTATAAGGTATAAGTATGTTAATATGGGAACTAATGTCCATCAGCTGGGCGTATGGCCTGACTTGTCTGTATTGGATATAAAATATCTATTTGCATTAGTTGAACGGTCGGTCCCGGTTACCATGCGAACATCTATGGCAGTCGTTACGGGTATTTGGAATCCAAAAAAGTCCAACTGCTCTAATTACAAAACTTCGATACGACGACTTTCCGTCTAATTGAGCAGTCTGGCAGAGAAGAGACAATTCCGCTTTAGAAAGTAGACTATCTAAAACGGAATTGCGACGCACGAAGAAAGTGGTCCAACCTTTTCATTTTAGTAGTTTTATTATGTCAGAAACGTTGTTTAAGGAGGAGAGGAGAGGTTCAACGGAGGCATTGATTCTTACAATGTGATGAAGCTTAATTTTAAAAAGATGAGGTCGTACGGATACGGAGCACAATTTACAAATGTACGAAACCCTTAAAACAATATAATATTACTTCAATAAAATTTCAGAGTACTCTCTAAATGTAAATAAAGACATTAATAAAATCTTTAGTTTGTTTATTCAACTTTGTATATTCAAGAAACGGTATGATATGAGAAAATAATAAGCATGTCAGAGAAATGGAACTGACGCTTGACATGATAATATTAAGGTTTGCTTTTTGGTTCAGAACGATGAAAGAAATGAATGCTTAAACATGTTGTCTGCGTGTTTTGGAAGGCTTTTGAAAGTAATTTGTGTGAATTAAAGCTGAACAACATGGCTTGTGAAAGGATTATTTAAAGTTTTAAATGTTCATTAACTTTCTGTCAAGACCTGTAAAACACTTAATCAAAATGGAAGGTGTTTTATTAAAAGCCCCACAACAGACTAGGATGTGTAAAATAATCATGAAATTAGAAGTAACAAGACGGAATCGCAACAAGTGGAAGATGCTGCCTCTGTTCAATACAATGAAAAACAGCGTGATTGTATTCATGCAATGTTATTAACTGAGCACCAAGAGAGCATACAAAATCAAATCAATCATACTTAATATTAAATGTGAAGCTTATTAACTTTGTGTAACATTTGAAAGTTTGTATGTATGTTATCGTTCTAATGGCGGATCAGAACTGACTAAAATTTGGCAGAAGCATAGATTATAGTCTGGAATAACACATATGATGCTACTGCTTATCCCGAGGATAAGTCCCCATGGACATTTGGAACAGAATCAAAGTTAAGATACATGTGGAGTCGCGAGCATCAGCTAGTATGTTAATAACTTGAAAATATAATAAATTTTCACCGGTGACACTCACTAACATCATAAAACACACAATCTTGTTATGCTCAAAATGAATCCAATCCCACAACGAAATCAAACACACCACAGTTTAACTGGAAAACATAAAATACAAAGTGACTTTATAAGGCACAACACATAAAGTTTGCTAAGGAACCTGTTTCGTTACAATAAATGTAAAAGTTATGGTCGACGATAATATAGATGTCCATCGTGATGGCTGACTGCACCTACAAGTTTATGATTGGGGACGTTGATATCAAAGTGGGAGAGGGGACAAGAACAAAATCGGTACACAGACAGAAGTACATACTGTTTGTTTTGTTCTAACACACAAATACCTAACTAATATTAATGAATTTGTCTGTTAGGTTTTCACGCCTTACATACTCACCATTTCTGGCGAATATCTGTTAGCCCTGTCAGAGGCCTGGTGAATCTACTGATCCGCAGGCAAATACTCTAGTTTGGTCTGAAGTTGGAAATCCCGTACCTGTAGTTAGTAGTACTCGGTTCGATTCAGTAACATTACCACTTTGTTGTGACTATAATAAAGTGTTGCTCGATTTCCAGACGAATATATTTATTTATTTATTTATTCATATTGCAAATACAGGTAGAGGATTGGAACAAAATTATTTCTTACAAAGTATTACTGTATTTCGCCTTGCGGCATGCAACAGTATCCATGAAATTGAACATGCAATTCACACAATTAATTAAAATTATCATAAATAATAAAATTATAAAATTCATCAAATAATAGTCAATATAAAAAAAAATTGCCAATAGACAATACCAAATAAATATACTTCAATTGATTATGAGTTAATTGGAATGTTTCATTAAACAATAATAAAATATAAAAATCCAACCATATTTATGTCATTAGTTATCATTTATGTATTCTTCCACGGAATAATAACATTTCTCCAGCAATGAGTGTTTAATTTTGCACTTGAACTCATTAAAATCTGATATCTGTAGTATAGTATTAGGAAGCTTGTTGTACAGTCTAGGAGCCATGCAGAATATGCTTTTGTTAAAATATGCTGTCGTGTTTGTGGGATAAGACATCTTTAAGTATGGTCTTTTGCTGTTAAGATTTTTAAAAAGTTGTATGTTTTTCCTCACAAATAACAACGTTTCAAATGGACGGCAAAGTTAAAATTTGCAGGCTGATAAAACAGCCTACATATAGCTCTTATGCATTTCTTTTGAGCCCTAAAAATGTTTTCAACGTCCGTTGAGTTACCCTAAAATATGACGCCGTAATTTAATATTGGAAATACATATTATCCGTAGTACGCAGTTAAAGTAGTCGATGTATATAAGTGGGGGCATCCACCAAATCCGCAAGCAGTAAGCATATAGCAAATTAAGAAGCAAAGCAAGTTTGCTGCTTAGTATGCGACCCCTTATAAAATTCAAAATACATAACAGCAGACGAAATCATAATTTTTACCTTCTTCCTATAACTTTGTCCATCTAATAATGTGTACTTTAGACAAGAATATATTAATATATTTATTTTGATTTTAACTAGTAAGCATAGGTATTATAATATAGCATGTAGTGTAATACGCTTCAGCGCTTTGCAACACCTGTACTTATCTGTAGCCACAGAATAGTTAATAGTACTCTGTAGCTGCTGATAAAATTATATATATTTAATACGAAGAACAAGTTAACCATAACATCTTTAATGTTGTGAAGATAAAAGCATGATATAGAATAATTAACTTTGTAAAAATGATGGCAAGGATGACTCTAACTGATAATTCTAACTTCTACACATAAAAGATTTCATTAATTAAAACTGCTTTACCATTTATTAGCAATCTGTGAGATTAAATTTTATGATTTCATTACCAATTTTCTTTAAAAAGAGGCAGGTTTTACGGTCACCGGTTGCGGTCGTCTGTTGAAATCAAGATAGCTCTCGCTTTGTCTTCTTAGTTAGAGCTAAACTGGTAAGGTCTTTAGACGTAGTAGCGTCGTGTGCGTCGAAAATTACTAGACGAGAAGGTTTGAAATGATATATTTCAATAATTTTTGAAATTATTTAATATCATTTTATGAGGCTGAATTTAGCTGGGTTCTGGGTTTTTAGATCAATTGAAGCGTACTGCTATTGATTTCTATATTAGATCATCTATGACTGCCTTAGAATCTTTTGATTAAGCGATAAGCTATGACCCTACCCAAATTTAATGTTTTGATCTTCCCTGTGAATTAAAACTATAGATCACTTATTATACTTTGCTGAACTTGCTATATAAACTCTTATGACTCTATTCGAACCGATTATTATTACTATTCGATTCCTTAGATCATCTATAACCCTCTTTGAACTTGTACCTTAAATCTTCTATGATCCCCTCCAAACTTAACTTGATCACTCGATCATCAATTACCCACTCCAAACTTGATCACTAGAATATCAATAACCCACTCCAAACTTGATCACTAGGTCAACTAAGTACTTTCAATAGACGCAAAACAAAGGCGTATCCAGGAGGACCCTAACTCAGTGTCTGCAGTAGATTCCGTCAAGCCACGTGATTCGCATCGTAATGAATCGGAATAATCTGAATCCCTAGATTTGTCTCAACTGACGCCGATCACGGAACAAATTTGGACAAAATTGGCGATTTTATGCGCTCTGTTGGTTTTATTGCTCTAAGTTAGGGCATGTGTTGGGAAAGATATCAATTTGTATTCGATAAACACGTCTGATATAAGTGCAAAACAGCAATACCCTTATGGTTAAGGCCCTGAAATTGTAGTATATTGGTAATGTGATTGATTTCAGCCTAGCAGCTATCACTCTAAACATTACAAATATCAAAATTACAAGTAAGTTAGCTTAAGATAAGTAATGATATGATACTATAAAAGTAGGGTCATCAAAAACAATTTACTTTATATTTAATGTGCAATGGGCGGCCTTATCGCTAATAGGAATTTCTTCCAGGTAAACTTTGGATGGATAGGAATAAGAGAGATGATAGGGTATAATACCCTATTACCCTATTACTATTACCTCTCTCGCAATCTTCGCAACAATTTTAAATAAAGCTTAATTATGAATGAAAATAGAAATAGATTTACCCCGGATAGATCCTGACAGCTCCGTTGGCAAAGCTTTCCTTCTAGAAAGTATATGTGCTGGGGTTAAATGTGTTATGAATGTAGACTTGCACGATATCAGCCATAATCTCTAGTTACTGAAATACGAATGAAAATTGAATGTCTGCTTTTTTCACGTACGCGTAATCCCTACAGATGACCCCCCCCCCCCCTACCGCTCCGGAGTCGGGAGGGAGGTGAAGGGGAGGTTGTCAACGACAAATCCCTCGCACAATGGCTGACTCAGGGCCATCACTGTCGGTCTAGCACTCTTCGGGAGGGGGTAACACGCGGTTCCCAACTTGCTCCCGGTAAGTGTGGGAAGGTGCGCCACCGCCTCGGCCTGCTTCAGCTAGGGTGACAGGTGGCTCCAACCGTCACCCTCAGGCCCGCGCTCATGGGGGGTGGAGGTCGAATTGAATCTCTGCCTACCCTTCACATGATATTCATGACCAACATATAGAAAGACATATATAAAATCAGCTAATCAAACATTACACTCCAGTTTTATCGGCAGCAACAAGTTGCTTCAGGAAAAACTCGAAGCGCCAGCGACGGATATTATACTTTCAATATAGTTCTTGTTATTTTTATTGACACGAGGGCTCTTTATGATAATAAGTGAGTAGGAAAGCGTGCCAACAATGTTTTATATGATTTATATCACACTACTAGACATAAGAATATCGCTTAACATGTTATTACCGGGACTGTAAAGAAGAGTTATGTTTTTAGCTCGTATCTTGTGTGTCTGTAATTTATTTTATGACGGTGTATTTAAGGTATATCAGATTTGTATTTAAACCGAATTTTAAACAGTAAACTGCAAGTCGTTATTTTTTTTAACCCAAACTGTGAACATGCATACACGCCTTTTTCCCATCGGGGTAGGCAGATACCACTTCTTTCCACTTGCTACGATCCTGACAAACCTTTTTCGCTTCTCCTACTTGCATAAGCGTTTTCATACAAGCGCGTCGGCTCTGGGTACCTTTGACCTGTCCTTTACTTAAGACGTCTTCGATTTGATCGAAAAACGTTCGCCTAGGTCGCCCCCTACCGACTCGCCCATTCACTCTCGCCTCATAAATCTGCTTCGTCAATCTACTTTCGCTTATCCTTTTTACGTGTCCAAATCATCTAAGCATCTCTTTCTCTATCTTTGTCACTACATCTTCTACCACACCGCAACGTTCCCTTATCACACTGTTCCTCACTTTATCTACCATAGTCACTCCAGCTATACTTCTTAGACCTCTCATTTCCGCAGCATTAATCTTACTTTCGTGCTTCTTCTGTCATACCCAACATTCACTACCATACATAAGTGTTGGAACCACCACTCCTCTATATACAGCCATTCGTACCTTTTTAGACACGTTCTGGCTGCTCATAAAGTTATGCAGGGCCCCATTCACTGTGTTTCCTGCCAACACTCTTCGTTCAATATCAATAGGTACTTTCCGTCTCTCGTAAACTTTTATTACAAGTACACAAACTCTTTCACTTGTTCCACTTTTTCTCCTTCTGTCAGAATCGTACAGTCCGTCATATTTTCTTCTCTTTCAAAATCCATTACTTTCGTCTTACCTTTCCGTTAACTTAATTTCATGTTTTTTTTTTTAATTAATTTTGTAAGCATTTTTCATTCTAAATATTCAAATTAATTTAAATAGATGAATATTTTCGTCTCAAAGATAGATATAGAAGGAGAAATTTGAATTGGTTGGGGCCAGGTCTGATAGCTTAGTAGTTAAAATATTACCTCTATAAGGCATAGATCGTAGGTTGAAACCCCGCCTAGACCGATTAAATTTCTCTATGTAAATTGATTTAATTTCGTGTTATTTTTTCTAAATTAAATGTACATAATTATCTTCAAGTAAGAAGCTAGTTCTAATACCTAAACTTACAGCAGCATGTTATAGCAATTACCTGTAACAAAAAATAGTAATTAATTAGTATTTTTATCTTCATTTATTGAAGTCATATTGAGTAATACAGCCTCATGAAAGTTAAACTTGAAATAAATGTACTAATACCTAAATACAGATAAATACCATTAAAGCAAACCATTGACATAGTCCTACAAAAATTCAGTCATGAAATGTACATAAATTCTACTACAACATTGTAAAGAATATAACATTTCTTTATATTACTCAAAGTGATACCCCCCTGTACTAATGTCGATTAGCAGCGTGAAAGCTGTTGTAAGCATTTCAAGTTCCATGGTACGGGGTGAAGGTGCAAATCGTGCGTCCGACCGGTACTGAAATTAACCCCGAGTGTGAAATAACCGACAGTTTTATACAGAAGTTTAACTTTGTGATGACATTAATAGTAAATAGTTAAAACATTATTATATTTAAGTATAAAATATTTTCTAAGTATTCAGCAGCCATAGTCGCGGGTGGCTACAGATATATTACCTCAAAATACCCGAATTATAATAATTTGTTGGTGTTTATTTATGTCGTTAAAAAGTGTTGGGGGGTTTGGGTTTAATTTCAATTAATGAAATTCGCCTTACCTTCGAACAGTATCATATTTTCCTATGGTATTAAAAATTTGGTACTACTTATTCCCTGCAATAAAAATACCTCATTTCTCTTCTTTCTGTTTCATTAAACGTTGCATCATGTATTATTATCATGATTATGTAAACTTTATATAATAATAATACATAATGAAAATAACAATGCCGTTGCTGTTTAATATTGTTTATGTTATGTTTAATATTATCTATTAAAATTGATATTAAACGGCGTCGTAACTTAAAAAAATATTAGAGAAAGGTAAACCTGATAAGATTTACATTCAGATCGTCTTTACCTCGCCTTTTAAGTATAATTTCACACCCTCACAAGAAACACACTCAACAGAAATACAAATATATCTCTATTTATGTAGTGTTGTTTTACTGCAGTTTTCTGTAGGGTGGAGGAACGTACCACGTCGGCCGGCTCCAAATTCAAACGGGAAATCCCGTTAGCCCTTCCTTCTACATTCCGTATGTTTGTGGACTTCTTTATACGGAAACGTTCCACTTGTGGAGGCGTTAAATTTCGTTACCGTATAATGACTAAAGGCGTTTTGGTTTTCGTTTTAGTTTTACTTTTATTCAGTTAACACTCAAGTACCTATACGTCCCACCTGATTGTAAGTGGCCATTCTAAAAGAAGAACTCTTGGGAAGAAGAGAAATAAATATGTTTCTATCGGGTTCCTGTCTGCTGAGGGAAGGTGGAATTACACTACTTTTTTTCAAAAATTTTTGCACATTTTTTTTTTGCACAAACTGCAGAATTTCTCACTTGACCCTGATGACCACAATATTATCTATATAACCCTGCTGCCTAAGCTAGTGATATATCATCGCCACTGATAGTACACCTCTGTCTACCCTTTCAGTGGCAAACAGGCGTGAGCATACAAATCAAATCTTACAATTTATACAGACACAACAGAACACTTTCATCAAAGCACTCAGTACGCAGCAGTTACAACGCTCCGCTACTCTCAGCGACAATAGGAATTTGTCGCCGTGCGTTCCATGCGACTGCACTAGCTCGCTTTGTTCTACGGCATGACGTCACGGCGACACGTGTACTTCTATGAATGAATGAAAGGTTGGTATAAAAAGTTTTGAAATAAAGCCTGCGCGTTGGGCAGTTTTCGTAGAAAATTTTGGGTGAGCAAAAATCACGGCCTCTATTCTGTTTAAGCAGAACTACTGTTCGCTCAAGCTATGGAATGAACTTCCTGCTGTGGTTTTCCCAAGCGACTACAATATGGGGTTCTTTAAGAAGGGTATTTGGTTTCATCAGTGTCGGCACCGAGTGTGACGCCCGTGGTGTTGCACACGTCTGTAAGTCACGCTAACCATTTACCATTAGGTGGTCCGTATACTTATCAGCTACCTAAGTGGTATAGAAAAGACAATGGACACTGCAAAATATTAAATTACATTTTAGACTTCAAAATGCCGTTATAGTCGAACATCAAATGGCTTTTTGTAGAGTTAATGAAAAAGTGTAATGTAAATAAATCTCTTCATTTCATTCTGGACTTAGTCTATAGCAATAAATTCTATAATTTCGTCTATGGTACGACAGTGTTTTTTTTTTAGTAAAATCAAGGGCCAGGGAAATCGCGTCATCGTCCCCGAAACCTGTTGAAATGGCTTCACCCATGCTGACGTCACGACCGTACAACTCTTTAGCGCATTGAGCACTTTTATGGTGAAATATCCGGTGCCCGCAACTGGCAGGTGAAGTTGGCCGATGCCTTGATGTGCACTTTACACCTTAGCACTGTATAGTATGTCCTAGATAGACCGATCAACTTATGAGCTATATGCCACCCCATACGACTTAACACTGTCTAGTATGTCCAAGCTGGACCTTAAAGCTTATCTTAATGTGTATGTGTCTGTCTGTTTGTCCGTCTTTCACGTCTAAACTACTGAACCAATTTAGATAAAATTTGGTATAGGGGTAGATTAGACCTTGAGAAAGGACATAGGCTATGTTCGATCGCGATAACCGACATCCACACGGGTGAAGCTGCGGGTAAAAGCTAGTTAACTATATGCCACCCCTTATGCCTTAGCACTGTATAGTCTGTCCTAGCTAGAGCATATAAGTGATGAACTGTATGCCAACTTTCTACAGAATGCCTGCTATTATAAAGTTTCATACATTTCATCGCGCCATGCCAACTTTTTTAAATTTTAGAACTTGAGATCGCGATGCCAAGTTCTGAATTTATTACAATACTGTAGTATAAGTAAGTCAACTGTTTGAGACAACTTTGTTCTATTTACGTTAACTACACCATTGCCAAATTTTGTACACTCGTGTAAAAATAAGATTGTATAACATGATTGTAGTGTTTCATTTTGGTTTAGAGACATAATTTTCAAGTTAATTTTGCCTGCATTTTGATAAATAAGACATCCAGGACTTTTAACTTGCTGAACGAGAGAACTCTGATCGCTAGGCTGCCACAAGGACCTTCCTCGGTCCCATGTCTCAATCTTTGCATCCAGTACTCTCGACAGATGAAAAAGAAAAGACCTCTAAGTCTTAATAGTAAAATGGATTAGTCGTTGTACTTAATCCGTTCAAGACTCATAACCTCTAGCTTGCCAAGTATCTAGGTAGATCTCTAGACAAAAAAGCACATTAAAATAATCCTGTTCACGTACTTTCATTACCTTTTTCATGAAGTTGATCCGCGAACTACGTTATGACAGTGTTTATAAAAATTGTGTTTAAACTAACATTTAAATGTTAAAACATATTGAAGTAAATTATTATTTCACTATGTTATTTTTAGCGACCAAATCGCAAAATATTGGCCTCATTCATAAGTTCAAGGTTGCGCAACGAGCTATGGAAAGAGCTATGTTAGGAGTTTCACTGCGTGATAGAATCCGTAATGAGGAAATCCGTAGAAGAACCAAGGTTACCGACATAGCTCTTAGAATAAGCAAGTTGAAGTGGCAGGCCATATAGCTCGCAGAACCCATAACTGCTGGGGAGTAAAGGTTCTCGAACGGCGACCGCGAACTGGAAAACGAAGTGTAGGACGGCCCCCCACTCGATGGACCGATGACATTAAAGCGGTCGCAGGAAGTCGGGGGATGGTGAAGGCTCAAGATCGGTCGTCGTGGCACTCTTTGGGGGAGGCCTATGTCCAGCAGTGGACGTCTATTGGCTGATAGATAGATAGATAGATAGATAGATATGTTATTTATCATAATTTTCTAGATGTATGTTTTCCTAAAACTATAAAATAAAATTTCTTCACATGTTTTTGTTTATTATACCTACATACCGGGTGTAGGAGAACGCTCCCGAAGTCGAAAGTCCCTGGCAGTACCTACTCCGGATACTGCATATTGGCTAGATATTTTTTTCGATTTGGCTTTCACTAGTGCTGCGACCACAATCCCCCCTGCCCGGCTATGCACTTGCTGACTCCTAAACGCAATCTAACCGAGATTGGATTACTATGGAGGGTTAATCGCAATCGTGCACGGTGGTACTGTAAGTTACATTAGTAGTACCCACGTCAGGGAATGATAAAGTACGTATTTCAATAATGAAAACCAAATGAATAAAATTTACAATTACACCAATTACCAATTACAGCTCTTTGCACTCACCCGACATTAAAAATAAATAGCAGACCATAATTTTCGCGATTTTCTTATATTAAGCGGCACGTCTAATAAATATAAATTAATTATCTGCCGAGATGTTTGCTGAATTCCCTTCTTTTCGTTAAATTCTTTTAACAATTTCACACAAAAGCGTCACTCATAAGCCTTCTGTAATTTACAAATTAAATGTTCAGTACTTTTCTTTTTTCTTATTGGTTGATTCTCTGAGCCTTCTAATTTAATTTCCTCCAATGTAATGAAGAAGGGATATTAAGGAGGTAGAATCGATTTGCCGTAATTGGCATCTTTACTAGTTTCCAGAGGAGTAGAAG
The DNA here is from genome assembly GCA_949126895.1 of Eilema caniola. Lineage (NCBI taxonomy): Eukaryota > Metazoa > Arthropoda > Insecta > Lepidoptera > Erebidae > Eilema > Eilema caniola. Next base: position 1,933,577 of record OX421475.1, read on the forward strand.
GACCTTCCTATTATATCTCGTAGAGTACAAAGTGACTAAATACAATAGGTATGCAATTTACTAATACCCGTGGAAGGTGATGAAAAAAGAAACATCGCAAGTAATCCTGTAGAAGAACTGTTTAGCAATCTTACTTAATGGAGTGTTTCCCCTATAAAGAGATTACACAAAAAGTTAGCACAGAAAATGCTCCAAAATTATTCAGAATAAAACCGGTCTGAAATTTTCTAACGACAGAGCAGAAACATTATTCCAAAATTATCTCGTAGAAAAAAGGGAAGCCTGTAAAAATTACAGCCTGTTACGTCAGGTTCAAAGGCTGTAGCGCGCGAGCATCGAACCCGCACTAATGTGCTAATCGATGAGCCACATTTCCTGCTCCAAGAGTGCCTCCGACCTATCCCTAATACACTTTATTTTACAATCATGTATTTATTCTAGATGTGGCTCTATTCTAGACAAGTGGCAATTCGTTGGCCGGTGTATGATGGAATAATGCATGTCAAATACGTCAAATCCCATACATTCATCATTCTATTTCATCAAACACCGGCTAACGAATTGCCACTTGTTTAGATTTGCTGGTCCTAATATCATTATCTTGGCATTGTTTCCAGTTATATCCGTGACTTTCACCTTAGAGTTTGAACTTACCTACTCATGGTTTTCCCTTATATTTGACTTAGTTATACGGTTTTTATGGGTGCAATATCGTCTAACCTATCACCAAGACTGAAGCCTGCACCAGAGCCAACAACGTCCTGATAGAGAAAACAATACATGTTATTTTATTGCAAACAGGCATTTAAAAGAAGTTTGAGTGAAATAATGAAACTCTTCAACATACATGCACCTTAAAAAAAGTACACATATTTATGGGGCAGTCGTATAAACAATTTTATTTCAATAACCGTTCCGCTACATTACCTACAAAGTGACCAAATAAAAATGACAAATTCCATTCACAGGTATTACAGCCGTTATTTCAGAGATTCTGTCCCATTTGTCAAGCACTAACATTTTTCTGGCAGTTATAGTACTGGCTTTATTGCTTGGTACATAAAAGATTCCCGTGTGAGAAGAGTAAGTGAGAAAATAAATCTAGGTCCTAGGTCACTGTTTCAAAATATATTAGGATGTCAAAATAATATTATAAGAGTTTGTTGACTTGAGGGTTGAATTCACGTTTCATCATCATCTTAGCATGCTGTCTCTATCTTATCACGTTGCTTTCGAGGCTTTCACCTCGAAGACCGCGTTCCGCTTACGCGTCCTCCTTAAGATTTGGTTTATGTGTTTTATATGGTAGTCTAAGAGGTAAATACCTGTACACCAAAGCAGTAAATGCACCACAGCAGCAAATTTATCTATATTTACACACCAATATATTTAATATATATTGACATTTTTTCTAGGCAATTTGCTGTGTGCAACACTACGTTATGACAGTGTTTATAAAAATTATGTTTAAACTAACATTTAAATGTAAAACACATTGTAGTAAATTATTATTACATTATGTTATTTTTAGCGACCAAATCGCTAGGTCTCATTCATAAGCTCAAGGTTGCGCAACGAGCTATGGAAAGAGCTATGTTAGGAGTTTCACTGCGTGATAGAATCCGTAATGAGGAAATCCGTAGAAGAACCAAGGTTACCAACATAGCTCTTAGAATAAATAAATCGAATGGCGACCGTGAACTGGAAATCGAAGTGTAGGACGGCCCCCTACTCGATGGACCGATAACATTAAAGCGGTCGCAGGAAGTCGATGGATGGTGAAGGCTCAATATCGGTCATCTTGGCACTCTTTGGGGGAGGCCTATGTCCAGCAGTGGACGTCTATTGGCTGATAGATAGATAGATAGATAGATAGATAGATAGATAGATAGATATGTTATTTATCATAATTTGCTGTGTGCAACAAATGTTGCTTTGATATCTAGGCCACACATCAAAACTAATCCTTAGAAAAAGATCTGCACCACAGTCTATATTTAGTTTTACTGTATGCACAAGAATTAAATATTGTTGTTTATAGTCAATTGTTTGGTTTTTCAAAGCTATAAAATCAGTGAGTCGCTTTTTTTTTTTTTTTTTTTTTTTTACGTGCGGGAAATCCCCACGGATACCCGCCCCTCCGGAGCCGGAGGGGCGGGTTATGTCGGACTCGAACCGACTAAACCGCACGCCGTCTGTGGGTCGTGGTGCTAGGCCGAAGGTGAGGTTGTCTTGCGACATATCCCTCGCACCCCGGCTGACCCAGGGCCATCCCTTTCGGTCTGGCCCTCCTCGGGAGGTGGGGACCACGCCGTCCCCGACTCAACCCCGGTGTGGGGAGGCGCGCATCGTCCTACGATGCGCGCCGCCGCCGTGGCCTGCTTCTGCTAGGGTGACGGGTGGCTCCACCCGTCACCCTCAGGCCCGCGCTCATGGGGGGCGGAGGTCTGTAAGCGCCCTCCGACGCCCGAGCCGCCTTCGGGCGCGAGCAGCGATGTCAGCGAGTCTTTCTCGCTCACCGCGCCGCGCCCGCTCTGCTGTCTCCTTCGCGAGCATGACCTGCTCCAGTGAGTCGCTTGATAGTTAACTGATAAAAACATAATTTATATTGTTTAGACTTTAGTAATTTCATGCAATGACCGAGCCAAGATTGCCAGATATCGCCCCCGCCTTCAGTGCCAAAACTCAGTTACATTTAAAACATAAATTTTGTTCAGCTGTTGTGTTTAATAGTTTATATTTCAATTTAGAATAAACATATGAGAACATGGTAAGTCATAAAAGTTATCGCCCTATCATCGCATTGGTGTTGGGGGATGAAATCTTTTGGGTTCGTTAAGTTCGATGCCCCGGTTGTGTCAAAAGTGATGTTGGATTTTACAGATTTGTTTAACAATTGTTTGTTAAACAATTCTGTATTTTTAACATTATTGTTTAACATTAGACCTTTTTTACAGTTTTTGTCGTGATTTATTTGGTGTTATCTGTTTTATTGCTTGCGGTGAATCCGACGTTTCGCTTACTTTTCACATTGGTCACAGAAAAAAATTAAATATTATATTTTCGTATAGGTAACTGCCAACTATGTCATACTCTCACAATTGAAATAATTATAGATATTGACAGAATATAAACAGATAGGTATTTCTAAATATTTTTTTCAGACCCATTTCTAATATACCAACAAAAGCAAACCACCAGAATCACTTCCAGTATCTTTAGATCCACACAGGCAGTTTCATTTCGCCTAACCAATGAAATATGCACCATATTGCTTTACGTTAAGATCTAAATGAGTTTCTAGTGGAATTATTAGATAAAGTTCCATCGGCATACCGAGAGACGTGTTCCAGCGTTGAAATTTCCACGACATGTGGGTCTAGGAATGAGCATAGTTGACAAAAGTGACTGTTTCTCAACATTTTAGGCTGTTAGCAAATTCTTCGTTAGTTTTTAACATAGTATTATGATATTGTAGGAAGTTCACGCGTAATGGATTTTTAAGAAAGCTTGCAGTTTAAGCTATTTGATAACTACCATCTTTCGAAACTCCACGACCAGGGCTGCTTAAAAGTAGTCAAAACATCTGGCTAAATAGTACCAAATAAATCACGATAGAATACGTTAAAAGTGAATTTATTTCAATATTAATAGAAGAGGAGATGAAAGTATCTAATATTTTTGATAAGGTCAAAGTATGAATGTAAAATATTTTAGAAGTCGAGGTCCAAAAAAGAGGAATGGAATGGGTGAAAGAGAGAAGGAGATATGAGATCCGAAGGATATGTTGAATGAAGTGTTACATGTTGCGCCAGCCCAATAAAGTCGTGATTTCCATAAGGAAATTAAGAAATCACGTCTTACCTTTTCAATGCCAGCCATTACTATGAAAGTAGCATACAAGCGTAGAGGCAAGTTATTAACAATCCTATGAATAGTTTCAACGCCAGAGAGGAAATGGGAAGGAGGGAAAATATATTCACAAATGGGTTGCTACACAGTTATTAAGTATTGATAAAGGTAATAATTTAGTAAGCGAAATGTGGATGTCAATACACCTCTACCCACTTCTTGTGAGTAAATGTATGTATGTAAATGTTGCCGCCAACTAGCTTAATTTGCCGTTCAATTAACTGCCTAGGCTGTTAACTAAACAGCGCCAATCAATGAACAGCCTAAATTATATTCAACCGTAACGTTTATTACAACATTTAATAATTTGGGTGGCTAATGCTTAGGCCAATCATGAGATGGTGCACTACCTTGAAATAAGATAGAAAATCATATACATACATACATAATAATATGCTTACACAGAGCCTAGGTGGTAAATTGAACGGCTGATTAAGCTAGTTTGCTGCGACATATATATTAAAGCAATGTAATCAAAGTCGGATATTTACTTGTTGACGCTTGAGGTAAATCGACAGCCTCCGTGGCGTAGCGGTAATGAACGCGGACGCTGCAAATATTTGTATGCATAAATATGGGTATTTGCATTAGTCTGGTCGTGCCTCGGAGAGCACGTTAAGCCGTAGGTCCCGGTTGTCATACAAACATCTATGGCAGTCGTTACGCGTAGTTGGAGCTCTCAAAAATCCAACAACTGGTCTAGCTGCAATGCTTCGATATCACCTTTGGGTTGTGGAGGTCAGATGGCAGATCGCTTCACGGAAAATATCGAAGTTTATTGGCTAAACTTCGATATTTTCCGTGAAGCGATCCGCAGTTAGACTGGTAAAAAGCGGACCGCAGACTCCAGTTGTAGAGCTTCGGATGCGACTGGGATTAACGCTAGGATCAAGAAGAAGCTTGAAGAAGAAGAGGTAAATGGCATTAGGTGACTGATGACTGGTGGCAACTATTAATGTGGTATAAAAATTCCGGTAGACGTTGCTGATAATAATAAACTCGGTGAATCCAGATTGAGAAACGATGGTCTTAGAATGTATGGTAAAATAGGGGATGGTAATTCCGTTATTATCTTTAATGTGTTTTATATTATTAGAAAATAGCTATTTTTTTTTTGACACAAATCAGATAGATTGTTATAACAGGCTTTGCATGGAAAGACTGAGATGTGTCGACTTTCCCATTGAACTGGGTGAATGTTGTGACAACTTCTGCACAAAGGAACAACACAGAGAGATAATCGATCGTCTGTACAAGGAAGTAGTGAATTCGCTTAGGCAGGCAGCTGAAAGGAGCTCCAAGGCCAGAGAGGGTGGAGAAAGGCGGCGTACAGTTATTGGGTGGAACAGGCATGTCAAGGACGCTCATGGTAATGCCAGACGAGCGTTTTTAAATTGGGTTTGGCATGGAAAACCGCGGGTTGGACAGCTTTTCGTGGTAATGACGGAAACCAGAAAACTATTTAAACAAAGGTTAAAATTTTGTCAGAACCACGAAGAGCAAATCCGTATGGATATTTTGGCAGCTCAACGGGAGAATAAGCAGTTTGGGAAATTCTGGAAGTCGACGAAGAGGTTGAGTCCCAGACCGGCGGCTCCTGTGAGCGTCAATGACGTGACTGACCCAAGAGAGATAGCGGACTTGTTTAAGAAGCACTTTCAGGTAACTTCTAGGCTGCCGTCTGAAAAGCGGGAGGAGAAAGAGCCTGGGGGTTCTGATGGAGTCCCTATTAATATAACTGCAAAAGAAGTGCATCTCTTGATCAGGTCTATGACAAGAGGCAAGTCGCCGGGTTGGGATGGACTCAGTATTGAGCATTTTCAGCACGCTGGTCCGCATCTACCGAGAATCCTATCCATGTTGTACAACTGTTGTGTGAGACACTCATACCTACCCAATGAGATGACGAAAACAATAGTTGTACCCATTGTAAAAAATAGAACGGGGGACACCTCTAGTCTGGATAATTATAGACCAATCTCCCTGGCAACCATTGCGGCTAAGGTACTTGATGGGGTGATTGAGCGACATATAGTTGGCCAGATTAAACTGCATGATGCCCAATTCGGTTTTAGAGAGGGTCTATCAACAGAAACAGCTATATTTGCGCTCAAGCACACTGTAAGATACTACACGGATAGGAATACGCCTGTGTATGCCGCCTTTCTCGATCTATCGAAGGCTTTTGATCTGGTTAATTATAATATAATGTGGGAAAAACTGCGCGAACAAAGCTTACCTGATGAGCTTGTAAGTTTGATGGAATACTGGTATGACAACCAAATTAATCAGGTCAGATGGGAGGGAGCGTTATCCGATGGGTATAGGTTGGAGTGTGGAGTGAGGCAGGGGGGGCTCACTTCGCCATCGCTCTTTAATCTGTACATAAATCGGCTGATTGAGGAGCTCAGTAGCACTAGGATCGGATGCTCAATCGATTTAAAAATGATAAATAGTATTAGCTATGCAGATGATATGGTGTTGCTGAGCCCCTCGCTCAGTGCGCTCCGTCAGCTGCTAGGAATTTGTGAGAAATATGCGAAGGCACACGGTCTTGTATATAATGAAAAAAAGTGTGAACTCGTTGTGTTTACGGTAGGCTCTAAGAAACCTGAAATAGTCCCGCCGGCTTACATTAACGGGGTAGCCTTGAATAGAGTGCCGTATTTTAAATATTTAGGTCACATTGTAACGGAAGATCTGATCGATGACAGAGATATGGAAAGGGAGCGGAGAGCGTTGGTGGTCAGATGCAATATGCTGGCTCGCAGGTTTGCTCGAGGTACGCTAGATGTAAAAAGAACGCTTTTCAAAGCGTTCTGTCAGTCGATGTACACATGCAGCCTGTGGGTTGGTTACACGCAGAAGGCCTATAACGCTCTTCGCATACAATATAACAATGCCTTCAGGGTGCTGTTGGGGTATCCTCGTTTCTGTAGCGCGTCAGGTATGTTTGCCGAAGAAAACATAGACAGTTTCCAAACTATATTAAGAAAGCGCGTCACATCGCTGTTACAGAGATTGAGGGCGAGCTCCAACGGCATCATGAGAGTAATCGTTGATCGACCTGACTGTCCCTTGGCTCGATACTGGGAGCGTTTGCATATGTATCGACCAGGTAAACCAGGCTACCTGAATTAAATAAAATATAATGATGACTGTATTTCTACCTACCTATCCAATTTCAATTAATATAATTCATTGCAATACATTTCATGTAATATACTTAATATAATCTCTAAAATTCAATTTAATTCATTAAATACAATTTTATTCATTCCGACATTGTTCTAATTTATTCATTAATTTATTGTTATTCCTTTTATTATTGTAATTAACTATTTTTTTGAATGCATACCTATCACTAACATAGTCCGTAAGTTCATGTAAACTAACTTATATGGAATATTGTTCCGAAATAAACAAATTTTATTTTATTTATTTATTTTTTATATGTTTTAATTCCTTACCTATAATGCATATAATTTAGAATTCAGATCTCTTCTGAAAGTTTGAATGTTTTGGCACCAAAGAAATATTTTTTTTAATGTGGGCAGTTTATTTTTGTCAACGTCTGCAATTATACACAGACGTTGATAAAAATGTAGATGCGCCGCGGATTTGAATTTCGAATTTGAACGGACGGACGCAGAAACTAGATAAATGTGATAATCAATACGAGTATCTACATCTAACTGTACAGCATATCGCACCTAATTGCTTTTGAATAAAAAAAAGGTGGGGCCGCAATAATGAGTTTTATGAAAAGAAATATAAAATCAAACCTTAAAAACATTTGTACAAAAATTTTCATTCGATTTGTTTAAGCAGTTACCAAAATACAAACATATATTTCATACACGTCCAAAAATTGCCTTTTTAATAGTATTTGACCCTTCAGATATTTTCCAATAAATCCTCAATATTATCAAATTTCCAATACACATTCCATTCCAGAATACATCATCTACATAAAACGTGTTCATTTGTACAGAAACATCTCGAAAAATAGCTTGAAATCAATTTTGGACGTGAACGGGACAAATCTAGTCCATTGGGACTTATAATATAATATCATTCAAGAAGGGCCGGGTTACGAGTGTGGATATTTTTTCTTAGAGACTGCCGACACGTCATTACCCCAGCGTAATAGATCGAGATATTTTGGAGGAGTGAGGGTTTCCACTTATGTTTTGAACAGGGAATATATTTCTACGCTTTAGTATTGAAGTGTTAGAAGTAAATCTAATTGTAAAAAGACTTTTTAATTGTTATAATATGTGGTCAATTGATTTATACTGTGGTTTTATATCAAGCAATGCAATAGCTATATTTTATAAAGTTTACGCGAGTATCACTCATCACTACACAATGGGGTATTGTGAAGTGATGAGTGATGACACCACCTCACTAAGTAAACAGCAAAATACAGCAAGACATAACGATATAGTGAGCTCAGTCTGCGTAAATAGTAACACCAACAATTCGTCATGATTCGGGTACTTTGAGATAACTTACACTTCAAACTATATGACAACTACCATCCTTAGTCAAACCGCGAACATGGCTGCTGAAAAGTATACGAGACGTCGATCGAAAAGTAAATAATAACAAATAAATCGCAATAGAATCCGTTAATAATTGGTTTTATTTAAATTTCCACTTAATTTTATATCCCTTTAAACGATGTCCGAGACTGCATCCACATGATTTAAATTTTCCAGGTGCTCTCAGGAACCTATGATGAAGTTATGATATTAGTCAACTCAGGGTATCGATACTGTCTGTTACGCGTTCGCGCCAGAACCATTGAATCGATTATCACAGAGATAGATTTATCGACGCGGGTTCAGCAGCGAGTATCATCTAGTAGCCTATTTATGTGCCAATTTTTATTTAAATCTGTTCAACTGTTTACGCGTAATTGAATAAGAAACATTCAAACATCTTTGTGAACTTTCATTTGGCACAGGGATAGTCTAGAATTGGGAAAGGACGTAAGCTAGGTTTGATCGCGAAAACTGACGTCTACAGCTAGTGGCCTCTAATACGTGCCAATTTTTATTCAAATCTGTTCAACAGTTTACACGCGTTAAACGAACATCTAAAGATGTTCACAAACTTTCACATTTATTAGTACGACGGTCAACAAACAGTCGTAGCAAAACGTTTACCTGTGAGTCCTGTCACCTGCCTGTGACATTATAAAGTCACGCAATCCTACCAGATGTTTTTACGTCAGTACGTTATAACTGTAATGTTTAAATTGGCGACCGGCAAGTTGGGGGTGGGCAGAGATTGAAATTTACGGGTCAGGGCGTTTAGGTTCACGCTCACGGCCCGCTGAACTGTCTACGTAGCTGAGATCACAGCTTTTGAAAAGACTGTAGACGTACAAGTTATGTCTGCTGTAGAAAAGTATGTGACTTGTGTTGTTTCATTAGTGAAATAATGTTATGACGTCATTGAATGAATATGCAACAGGACGCGACTTTTTTTCCGGAGCCGGAGGGGGAGCTTATGACAGACTCGAACCGACTAATCCGCCCGCCATATACGGGTGAGGTAAGGTGAGGTTATAGACGACATATACCTCTCCCCCGGTGGACCCAGGGGACCACGCGGTCCCCGACTCGCCTCCGGTATGGAGAGCCTCCGTGGCCTGCTCCTGCTAGGAAGACAGGCGGCTCCACCAGTCGCCCTCAGGCCCGCGCTCCTGGGGGGCGTCGTCACGTGTCTGTCTCGCTTATCGCACCGCGCCCGCTCTCTGTACTTATATACTTTAAGATTTCAAGATCGACCAAGCCAATTCAAAAGAATATAAAATCAAAATTCCTTCAGTAGGCAAAGTATACCAAAAGAATTATATTTTTTGTAAATTTATTTGTGAGTGTTCCTATTAACTCCCGCCAGTTGAGCCAAATTGTTTGTGTTAAGCGTGGGTTCAGTTTGGTAGAGCTAGTAGTGGTCAGGAACCTCTCGATCGTAAGGCGACTCCCCAAGGTGGCTCCAGAAACACTTAGTCCCCGACGCTATAGGCGCTATTGGCTTAGTACATTCACATACCTAGTGCGGCTACATCCAAAGGAAAGGCTTTTTTTTATACCACTTACGTGGCAGACGAACATACGACCCACCTAACGGAAAGTAGTTACGTACGGAAAGCTGCGCGACCCTGTTAAAACGGTCACCGCCGGGAACACAACACGAGGTTATTATGGCCGCGGTATTCTGTAGGGCGGAGGTACTTCCCCAGTCAGACTGCTCAATTGGAAGGAAATACCGTTATTTCCTCTCTTCTATATACGATTTTAATGTTTTGACTGCATCTAAATAATAATTTATTATCCACGAAATTCATATTCTAGAAACCGTTTTTCCTGAATATAGGCTATAAAATAAACACAGGTGTACGAAACCAAGTTTCCTTTCGACATTTTTATGAATAAAACGCAATGTTAAAGAAAATGTCAAGGGCATTACCACGTTTCATGACTGCCGTGTGAAATGTTCCAGGAATACGATAAAAGAGACATTAAAAATATCTAAATCAAAAATGCTTCAGTAAAATTATACGAAGAATTTGAATATAACACCATAGGAGTAATGGCGAGTCAATCAAATTGATGCTTTATTTTCAGAGTCATAAGACAAATAATAGGTAGGTATGATAGCAGGAAGATGAAAACAGGTGTGTTGGTAAAGAACGTCAAGTGTTTTTATTTTATGGTGTGACGAAAAGAAGAGATATTAATTTATAGATACGTACAGAAAGAAATAACTTTTTGGCATCAAGTTCATAAAGAACCAACACTTTTTTTTTAAATCATAGAGTCTCTGTATCCCTATCAGAAGCAAAATTTTATTGTCTTTCTACCTAATTGGTTAGAAAACAACTTTCTCCACGCTATCTGAAACTATTTGCAACAAAGCTACAAAAACACACTGGTAATTGTACTCAAAATAAATATGCAATCGCACTATTGCATTATTCTGAGTGACATCAAGATTCAAAGAAGTCATAAAGTAAGAAGATGTTGGATTATAATACTATAAGATAGAAGAGAGTAATGGCGTAATACTAGACCAACTTTAATGTGTTAGGTTTTACGAGCGCGCGTAGTTATGAAACTGTTTGTCACTCAGAATAAGGGGCTTGTTGTTTTACTTTGTCATTTGCCCTTACGACACCCAAGCCCAACAATAATTAACTTTTTATATTAGTCAAGTTTATTGTAATTGGCGAGTTATATGACAATGCAAAACGGTAAACCAAAAGAGTTCAATAAAACGACGAAGCGTTTCGAGAAAAGGTAGGTAGTGCCCTTGCGCTTCGTCTGGCTCGTCTTGCCGGGGGCACTGCCGTGCCCCCAGATATTGAAGTTAAAATAAGAGAATCAGGTTTTTGGTACTTACAGTTTATGTCGAGGTGATTATGAGGGCAGAGAAATAATAATTATTGTAATGCTAGCTGTTGCTTAGGTTCCGGCCGTCATCAATTTCTGCCCTTACACACTTCACGACATTGCTTTACTGTCATTTACCAATTTATGACACATCAAGAATGTGAAACAACACGTTCCACGGCACGTTCCTCTTAGGTGGCAGACAAGCACACGGCCCAACTGATGGAAAATGGTTACCGTGGCCTATGGACGTGTGCAACAACAGGGGCGTCACACTCGCGCTGCCGAGTTGCATTAGGGAGGCGTCACGAGTGCCGCTCAACTTCGGTCGGCGCGTATCTGACGGAGGAGTCTTCTACAAATATGCGACCGGAGTCGGTCGGCCTGAGATGTCGTAAAGTGATCCGCAGGGATTGGCCGCTCCTGTGGAACATCAGACACGACTGTGTGCTCCGCAGTCCCCAAGCCCATCAAGCCCCAGATGAAATATCTGGGGCTCGTACTCGAGGGTCAGTGGAATTAGAAAGACATTTTCGAAGTTTGTGTCACAGATTGGTGGGCACGGCTGACGCTTTGGCGCGGCTGCTGTCCAACCTGAGGGGTCCGGTGGACCGGGTATCGTGCGGTCCATGGCCCTATACCTACGGTTGTCCTGTATAGGCAAACATCCCAAAAGAGCCGATAGCGGCCCTAGGAGTGAGAGCTTTCACGCTCACCACCTTGCTCGTGTGATGATTCGCTGCGCGGCTGCGTGGACGGCCGGCGACTTTTTCTGCGAGCAAATAATGGTCGTGAAGGAGGCGGCGGGGCGAGCGCGGGACCAGGAGCGAAAGAGACTCGTGGCCCGCGCTGCCCGCCATTTGAGGCAACTCGAGCGACGGAGGTCATTGAGTGAGCTCCGTCCCCCATGTGCGCGAGCCTGGGGGTGACGGGTGGAGCTGCCTGTCACCCTAGCATAAGCAGGCCACGGAGGCAGCGCGTGTTGCTCGCTACTCATACTAGGGCCAAGTTGGGGACTCCGTGGTCCCCCACCCGAGGAGGGCCAGATTAAGAGACATGGTCCTGGGTCAGCCGGGGTGCGAGCACTAACAACCTCACCTCGGCCTTGCACTGCGACCCACAAACGGACGCATAACCTTTCCATCCGGCTCCGGCGGGGAGGGCGGAGGGTATTATAACATCATAAAAAAAAAATTCTTTTCGTTTGAAACAAGTGTGATGACAACACATTAAAATTAATTGTAAGGGAGCAAGTAAAGCTATTAATTTGATCAATAATATGTAGTTCTTGAAGCTTGACCTCGTTACACTTGTTTTGCATACTTGGGGTGTCTGGGTGCTCTAAGTGGACTACACCGTCATTAGCTAAGCACCCTTAGTAAACATACAAACTTTATTTAACAACATACGAAATTATCCTAACGCGGTGGTAAACTTAGTTTAAGGAGAATTGATGTGAAAAAGTAATAATATTTCACTATTTTGAGAAATAAAGAAATTGAAATTGAGTTGAAATTGTTAATGAAATTAAAAGGAGCGGAGGCGGCTTTGCTTCACTTCAAAGGATCCAAGCTCCTGTGCAACAGCAGTCGCTGAAACGATCCTATCGGGCATGGAATGCTATATTCCCAACCGTTGGATCGCAACAGGAGCGAGCAAACGGCCGTGGTTTAATAGGCCTTGTAGAGAAGCTAGAGACCGCAAGCAATCTGCATATAAGGCTTGGACCACGGCATTTGCCAATAAGGATCCTAACATAGCTGAAGTGAAGCGGAAATTGAATGCCGCCTCGAGGTCCAGTAAAAAAGCTACTGCCAGGGCGAAGTTTGAGTTCATCGGTGGAATGGGCTGCCGAGGGAAACTTCTGCCATTCCTGCCTTCCGTCGCTGCAAAAACCCGACGGTAGCCTAGCTCATGGCGCTAAGGAGAAAGCCGATCTTTTAGGTAATCTCTTTGCGTCAAACTCGACGATGAACGACGGGAATGCCGAGCCACCTATTGTCCCCAACTGTGGTACTTTCATGTCTGAAATTAAAATCACACAACGGGTGGTTCGGCGGGAACTCAAGTCCCTGAATATTCGGAAGTCGAGTGGGCCGGATGGTATACCGGCGATGGTGCTCAGGCACTGTGCCCCCGAATTGTGCCCAGTACTTACACAGCTTCTCGCGCTCTCTTACTCCGCGAGACAAGTCCCAGCCTCGTGGAAGACTGCATTCGTGCATCCTGTGTATTCACCGCTAAGAAAACCCCATTTATTGTAGCACCGCAATTCCTGGGCACACCACTTTCCATCTCTTCGAGTATTGGGATCCTAGGTGTCGACATCTCAAGCGACGTTCAGTTCCGCAACCATTTGGAGGACAAGGTCAAGCTGGCCTCAAAGAAACTTGGAGTGCTCAACAGGGCGAAGCAGTACTTCACTGCGGGGCAACTTCTGCTTTATAAGGCACAAATTCGGCCCTACATGGAGTACTGCTGTAACCTTTTTGCCGGAGCGCCTGCATACCAGCTTGGCCCCTTCGACTCATTGCAAAGACGGGCGTTGAGGCTCGTCGACAATCCCATACTCACAGGCGATGTGGAACCTCTCAGCCTCAGAAGGGACTTTGCCTCGCTGTGTGTGTTCTCCCGCCTATACAATGGTTTGTGCTCAGATGAATTGTTTGACATGATGCCCACCGCTGCATTCTATCATCGCACCACTCGCCATAGGCAGGGAATTCACCCTCACATACTGCGACCGGAAATGGTGCGCACCGTGCGTTTTGAAAGGAACTTCATCCCACGCACGCTCAGGTTGTGGAATGAACTTCCTGCCGTGGCTTTCCCAAGCGACTTGGGACTGGGGTTCTTCAAGAAGGGTATTAGAAGGTATCTACACGGTCGGTAGCACGATTGTGACACTCCCCTGGTGTTGCAAACGTCCATAGGCCACGGTAACCACTTCCCATCAGGTAGGCCGTGTGCTTGTCTGCCACCTAAGTGACATAAAAAAAAACCACTCGCCATAAAATCCTCATAACAAACTTGAATCCAAACTTTATTTTTAATCTATAATTCAAAGCACTAAGACAAAAGATTCCTGACTAGACTGAAACTTATAATACGACTAGTTCTGAAACAAACTATCCAATCCGAAACTTAGAACGACTTAGAACTTCATTTATCGGAAGGATTTTAATCTGATCTAACAGTTTCTTTGAGGTTCATAGTTTAGGGTCTTTGAGATACAAGTTTGGGCGAAGTGTGAGCTGGTAACTGAAAGGAGTGATGTAAATGTTTTAGTGGTCATTTGTAGATACAACTAAAGTATAGGTATACGAGCTTTTCAATTCGGGCTTACTATCTCTCGGAGGAGGGAAACGAAAGTATTGATTTGATAGTCTTTATGGTGTAGTCTTAGCATCTAACGATATACAAATATCACAATAAAACGGAATGAATTACAAAATTCATACTAAATTATTTTTAATCAATGTTATGGAGTGTTTCTTTTTTGAACTTACTTATTTCAACTTACGATGCAATTGAAATTAAATGGGGGCACAAGTTTACCTGGAGGCTCTAGAGCAAGCTTCCTTTTTAGATTTTAGAGGTTAGATAACACTCCCTCCCACAAGTTTCATGGGTAATGAATCTATAAGGAAAGGTACAGTAGGAAAACTGAAAAGACTTCAAATCCAAAGTGTAAGCTTTCCATGCAACCGGGACTAGAGATGGGTAATCATACAAGTAAAAATCCACAGCTGGTTTAAAAGTTTAAAACCCAGATATCATCCATTTCAATCCACCTAGTGGGTGGTTTGGCCGGGTGAAATCAAAATGTTTCGCGCTGCGCATCCTGGTGAAACGTAATATTTGAATTTACTGCATTGAGCAAAGCCACTGTACGTCATTCTGCACCTACTGTAGAAAAAATCCTTTAGTGCCCACGGTAATCTAAATTATGCAAGCAAAATTCACCAAATCTCAGAAACTATCAATCAATCAATCAATTAGCCCACTGCAGTCCACTGCTGGACATAAGCCTCTCCCAATAAAACTATATCACCAACAAACTTGAAATTCGGCGGGTAGGTTCCGTATAGGGTTCAAACATCCGCTAAGAACGCATTTTACGAAACTCCACCCCTAACGGGGTAAATCCATTTTACCCTTTTAAGGGTGGAGTTTCGTTTCATTCGATAGCCTCCGTGATGTAACGGTAGTGAACGCGGTCGCTGCGCATGAGGCGCGGGTTCGATCCTCGTTCATTGCAAATATTTGTGCAAACATCTATGGCAGTTGTTACGGGTAGTTGGAGCCCTCAAAAGTCCAACAACTGGTCTAACTGCAAAGCTTCGATATCGCCTTTGGGTTGTAGAGGTCAGATGGTAGTCGCTTCACGTAAAATGTCCAAGTTAGCCAAATCCGCAGATGGACTGGTAAAAGCGGACTCCAGACTCCAAGTTGATAGCTACGGATGCTGAGTGGTATCGAGTTTTTTTTGTTATTTTGGTGACTAGCGTCATCAATTAACGCCGAAAGTGTAACTAAGAAAAGTCATTAAGGTCGAAAATTGCTTGTACTAGCTGTATTAGTCGCTTTGTGATTCGATATCGGGGCAACACAGTGGTGTTGGCTCCGATAACCGATATCGGGCCGGACAATGATGACTCATACATTTGACTTCCTCCGATATCGGATATCGGATGAGTGTGAAAACGCTCTTGGGCTGCCTGGTCGAAAATCCTCACGGCCGTCCACCTTTGTGCATTTATTTTATGTTTGTGCGAGAAGACTAATCACTACACGTGGCAGCCGGATATTCTTTCTGTCTTGCTACCCAAAAGTCAATCATATACCCCTGCGATTCCAATAAAATATATGGTATACATATCCTAATTAATATATAGAATTTTGACGATAAAAAATATCATTGTCAAAATAAATAGTAACAGGAACAGAATGAGAAATGCGATGTGAGGTGAGGAATAATTTAATCTACTCACGATTTAAATCTAAGTTTAATTCATCAGTCAATTTCATTTAAAGAATATCGACTTTCTTCGTCTTCTAGAAATGTCACTATCTATTGAGATTCTAATTAATGGTTTACTATGATTTGATTTCTACACAAAAAACAGTGCAGACTGCATGATTTTTTCTGATATACGGCGGTCTTAACGCTCAGTGATTTTTAAGCGAAACCCTTTAAGCGGGGTGTGAAAAAGCACATGATAAGGCCGCCAAGCTGAGTGCCACTATTGTTAACATAGTACGTGTTCGTCATGGCGACCCTCTTTCCCGAGAATTAACCTTCAGCTTACCATCAGGCGAGCTGAAGTCGAATGAACGCGCCCTATAAAAAAAGTATACAATTAACAATGAAATTTTTATTTCGCCATGAAATTCCAACACCATTTCTGTTTAGCAGATAATATTCACCTAGCCACAATAATAGCATTTTCACAAGGTTTAAACGCTTTCACATCTTTCTACCCCAGCTTATTGTAAACATCAAACAGTAAATATACCCAAAATAAACTTTAAACACTGTAAAGCCACCGTTAACAATCTTGTATACATCACTAACTAACCAACAACTTTTTAGGTAAGCAGGTAGTTAAGTTGTTCTTACTGTCGATGATATCGGCTAAGCCGCTGGATATTTGATTATAGATACTTTAGATTGACTTAAGTTATAGAGTGACGTTGGATTTAAGTCAATTGACAAACATGTTCCATGAAACTTCGGTGAAAGGGCCGGCCTTACGGGTTCCTGGTTCGCATCCCAGTCATTATACTACCGACATGATCTACATAAACTGCATTAGCTAGAGACGGGTTCACTAATGTATGAAACCATAATAAAAAAAGCTGAATCTGTTCAAAATAGTTTCGACTGTCCTTCATATTTAAAACGTAATTTTTTATTACGTGCGGGAAATCCCCATGGATAATGGGAGGGGAAGGTTATGTCGGACTCGAACCGACTAAAACACGCCCTCTGTGGGTCGTTTTGTTAGGCCGAAGGTGATAGATGATGGCTCTCTCGGTCAGGTACGCTCCGACTATGCGATAGAAGTAGAGAGGCACATCGCGAAACACGAGCGCCTCCCTAATACAACTCCAGGACAAGGTGTTGAACGCTTTGGAGATGTCCAAGAACACCGCCAACATCACCTCGCCTCGAGCGACTGCATCCTCGGCCAGACTCCTCACACGCATGATGGCATCCACGGTGAAACGCCTCCGATAAAAGCCGTATTGGGTATTCACCAGATCCAGCCCATCCTAAAGACACCAGTCTCAGTACCCAGTCGTGTACATGATTTTCGTTTCTCTAAATTTGGTAGCAACATCCACAAAAAACTAGTTTACAACTAAAACTGTGGTCTGATACAAGTTTGAAACAACATGTCGACCCTCATCAGCAAGTATATCAAACGAATCGCATTCTCTAACCCGCTGCACTGGAAAACGTCTGAAACTAAACCCTAACGCGTGTTAACACGTTGTTCTGCTCGAACTAACACGGCATTCAGACAAAGTTTGGATGTTTCAATGTCAAGTTTTATAAGCAGTGTATTTCTCTGATGTCAAATTTTAATGGAAAGTATATGTGTGTATGTTTTCTTTTTTATACAAATGAGGTGGCAGACAGGCACGCGGTCCACCTGATGGGAAGTGGTTATCGTGGCCTATGGATACGTGCAACACCAGGGTAGTTACACTCATGCTGCTGACCCTCTAAACACAGAGAGCTACTGTGCCGTCAGCGTAGAAGACAAAGCAGGAATAGCCTTTGGTCTTCCCACTGACAGCACAACAACACTTCAGTGAGCTCTAGCTACCCTACTCACCACCAGGAACACGTCACGAGGTTATAATGGCCACAGTATTCTGTAGGGCAGAGGTATTTCCCCAGTAGGACTGCTCAATTGGAGAGAAATACCGTCGTGTCCTATCTCCTGCTATATTAAGTTAGGGGCCCCACATAGACCATTCGGTCAGAGTTAACTTTACTGCAAGCCACTACTCCTGGTGATGCACTGATGAGTCTCTTAGGGTTGTGAAGTAAAAGCTTCGAAGGCAACCGTGAACTACGTAGATAATGATGATAATTGATGATTTTTAAAAGTACTCGCCAGCCACATTGTGCACAGACAGTCGCAGGTTTATAACCCATCCAAGATATTACTTTTTGCGAACAATTTTTACCGTATTAACTTGAACCAGATACCAATAAATAAATTGACAAATATATTAAGATCTTGTTCAGTGTGTTGTTGTTGATAAAAATATTAATGTAAAAAACACAGCTTCGAGAAACAATTTCTTCGAGATCACTTCTCAATCTTCAAATCTGAATGTTGTTACCTTTGCAGATTTTCTGACTAAAATATAGAAAATTTCAGTAACAAGCCACTCCTAGTACTTAGCTTTTTATTAATAATTAAGCTCTGGCTCGCGAATGCGCTTTCAAATTGCTTTAATTTCCATGAGCTTTTTCAGTGGTCACATTGTTACGTTGCTTCAATTATTTTTAAATATTGGTGCACTGGATATGGAGGCATGAAACGGTAATGTGGTTTCTATAATAAATAATCTTTATAGTGTACTAGCGATCCGCCCCGGCTTCGCACGAGTGGTAAAAAACATTCCCATGGAAATGCAATATAGCCTATGTTACTCAGGGTGAATGTAGCTTTCCAATGGTGAAATAATTTTTGAAATTGGGTCAGTAGTTTTTGAGTTTGTGCATTACAAACATACAAATCTTTCCACTTTATAATAGTAGTGTAGATTATCTTTTACTTGAAAGAAAGAGAAATTGAAATAAGTAATGCATGTGATACGCAATCACGAAATGGCCGCTCTCTTTTGGGATTTGGCTTATGTAGTTTTTATGGAAGCGACTGCCATTTATCCACCTTACCCCAGAAGAACCTGTACCAGAAGCTCTTTCGCCAGTCAGAGATTATACCGGCTTGTAGGTAAGACAAGCTTGGCTCCGATGGCTTTTGGTAAGTCTCTAAGCACTCAGCCAAGTTTTCATCTAAGTATATTTCCCTCAAAACAAGCTGAACATAATATTCTACCACATAACAAAAAGAACACACGCACACACACTATGAGAAATAGTAACGATTTCTCTGTACCATTTATACTGCACCGATAAATCGATACTATTTGTGCTAAATATAAAAACTATACAGTTTATAAACATCTGCATCAATTTATCAATGCAATTTACACTAGGTACACTTGTGCGCTCATATTTTTCGTAGCATACATGTCTGTGTGTATGCCTATTAAGGAGAGTCAGATTTTCTTCTCGCGTACTCGCGGTCTCTGTTCAAACTTCAAACAAACTTCTTTTACTATTATATAATTGTACAGTGGTCAAGTCTGTACATTGCAAATATAATAAAGCGGCAAAGCGCGAGTCGGACTCGCCCATGAAGGGTTCCGCAGCAGCAATTTACATAATTATTAAAAGTTCTTGTAGTTCGTTGTTACTTTAATCGATGTCTTAATAATAGTATACGGTTAACGTACTCGTATTAAAAAATAACTACTTACTAGGTCTCGTTCAAACCAATTTTCGGTGGAAGTTTACATGGTAATGTAGATTATATTTTTATTTTTTCAGTTTTATCATTCTCTTATATTCCACTTACCATGTTTCAACATAATAGTTCTTATCGTTTCGGAAAAAAGGATCTGTGACAGACAGACAGACCGCAAAAACTACTGATCGTATTTTGATGTGGATTTTTTGTAGGAAGGTCAGACTTAAAATTACAGTTATTTGATTGCGTCTGGTAGAGTAGAACCGGGGACATGACTAAAAGTCGCGATAACCAACTTCTACACAAGCGAAGGTGCAGTCGTAAGGTTAGTTTTTAATACACCCAAATAACTGTTTATAATAGTAATTGGTACTATCATTGCATATCATATTATCCTCTTATGATAGGAGAATAAATCACTGTCGTACTTTGAATGATTGCACATTTGTTACGCGTCGCTAGAAAGAGAAAAATGTTTGGTACATAAAGACTATCCATCTTTCTGTATAGACTTGGAATTGGTTATGTCGAAACACTTACTTATATACAATGTTTGAGTCACTTTAGGCGCGGTTTATATAGAAGAGACGTGGCGGGGACGTATTGCGGTGGCGGACAATTGAACAGTATATGAATTTTATGTAGTGTACAATAACGTCAATGACGTGACGCGCGCCAATCGATGCGATGGCGCGTCACTTAGGTGGCGTGACGTCGCCTGGATGCGCGGGCGCAATACCTCTCAAAAACAAAGCGACGTTATTGTTCAATTTAAGTAACACAATTTACGGTTTATTTACTTAAATTACTTACTTAAGTTGTACGTTACTTAAATTGTCCGCACACCGCCATACGTCCTCGCCACGTCTCTTCTAAAAAAACCGCGTCTTATAATCAAATGTTTTACATGTTCCGTATTATCATCTTAGCGATTTTGCAGTTGCATTTACTGACAACATTACTAGCCTATGTCCAGCAGTGGAGTGCCAATTGGTTAAATTGATTAAATGATTGGTTGATAACTCATCCGATAATGAAGACGCATTTGTGGCACAAAAGAGGTGTATAAGGTCTATATGCCACTTAAAACCTACAGACAGCTGTAAGCCTTACTTTTCACAATTAAAGGTATTAACACTACCATGTATATATATTCTGGAGGTGCTGCTATTTGTAAGGAAAAACATGCATCTGTTTACTAAATTAAATAGTAAAAGAAAAAAAATCACTTTAAGCATCCCATCAAACAAATCGACATTGATGAATAGTAGCTTTCTATGTATGGCTCCTAGAATTTATAATAAATTACCAAGAAAAATTCAAGAAATATCAGAACTAAATATTTTTTAAAAAGAAATTAAGATTATTTTGTTAAATAGGTGCTATTACACAGTAAATGATTATTTAAATGACAACACACCGGAGGTTAAGTAAATTTCAGTTATGACTTTGACATTGTTATTTTATAATGTGTTTAATTTTATGAATGTAGGACATTGTTACTTTGTATTATGTTTTAATCTTATTAATGTCTGACATTGTTATTAGATGAGATTTTCTGTAATTTTAATTAACTAATTTAATGTATCTTGCATTGAAAATGCACGAAACACGGACATCTAGAATTTTGACAGCATATAATAATCTACACTTTCCCCTACTTCTAATAAATATGTAATTAATTATTAAATGCCCATTTATACTGTTAATTCTCTAATATGAGAATATTGCATGTCAATTTGGCTGAAATATGGTGAATCTAATGCATAAACTGTAATAACTATGTACCCATATATCGCAATAAAATGAATTTGAATTTGAATTTGAATTTGAATAACTGGCGACATCTTTGGTTTAGCGGTAGAGCGGTCGACAGCTAAGGCAGAGGTAGCGATTTCGAAACCCGCTAAGTGTTAAAATTTGTATGCTTTAGCGCTAGACTGAATGTTTCCACGTCCCTCTAATATTTAACAAAAAATATCTAAGCATAGTGTAGCGTTTATCCGCATTCTAGAATCCATAATACAAGCTAGTTAAACTACGCTTACTTCAGGTCTAGATAGCGCTTATAGATATTTTATAAGTGCTATGTTCTAGGCAAAATATACTCGACCTTTATTTCGGCATATTTATAAATAGTACCAAATGTAAACTAAACTATTTAAGAATCACAAAAAAGCGTGATTTGGGTATAATTGTTCGAAGTTTAGGTACTGTATAGGTATTCAATAATTATTTTTAAGGTGTAGAATCCATTCTTTTCCTAATTGATTCATTTAGATAATTTCTACTGCAAAATATTACGAATAAAATATTTTTGAGAATTATATACTTAACATTATAGATGGAACGCTAGTCTCAAATAATATTGTATTTACGAGTATATAACTCCTGAAAGCGTCGCTAAATTCTTAATACTAGAATTTTCTACATAAAACTCGATATTAATACTTTACAAATAGACCGGCGAAAGCCACAGACTGTAGATACTAATTGCGCCTTTGCACAAGGCGAGATCTGAATTCGGAACTTCAATGCTAGTTTTATAATTATATAGGTACGGCCAGGTACGGCTTTTAGAATTCGAGATAAAGACTCATTTCTGAGTCATTTTATTGGTTTTCTTAAACATTCATGTCTATATTCTTATTTGAAGTGTCTCTATCTAGTTTTAGGTTTAGGTAATATATTGTAATTAGGTTTCCTGTAAATAATTAAGAGAGCGGGAATTAACGCAATCATGATATAGGTATTTACATACGGAGTCAGCCTGTGATCACGGCCGGTGTAACAGTCACCACCGGCGTCAGGCAATCAAAGGTATGTAAGTACCTATACCATGATCGCTTATATATATCATGGATCGCGACAGTTTAAAAGTTAGGTTCCTGTAATTCGTTCACACTAGGCTTATGATAATACTGCAGCGCACGGTGCACCCATAGTGGAACAGACAGCAACATAAGTAACTAAACGTATTTCGATTTAAAGGTCACGTTAGATTCAAAAGCTATAGGTAGGTACATAAGATTAAATTGAAGTATACTTATTCATCAACGCACAGCCTAAAATCTTTCTTCTATCTTTATTAAAATAATGACAATAATAATGAACAAATTGATCTGATATCTATTATTGATTAGCTTTTGCCCTCCACACGCGTGGAAATCGGTTATCGATATATGTAACGATAACAGATATTCTAGCATCTGTTATCGTTATAAATGGTAGCTTATGTCTTATTCTGATGTATAATCTATTTTACTGTAAAGCTTCATTAAAATCCATTCAGTAGTTTTTACGTGAAAGAGTAACAAAGATCCATCTATCCATCCATACATAAAAACTATTGCGTTTATAATATTAGAAGGATGTATTTCATATGAACGTCCAAATTTGTTGTATATTTATGTTCATTTGTATTTTGCTACTACTGTGAAGATGTTAAACGTATTGTATTTCTTATTTACATTGGTCACAATGCAGGAATATAACGATACTGGTAGTTTCCCAACTGACAAAGACACTTCTTCATTTTGTAGGCGGGGTGCTGAGAGTGCCAGACTCCGTTACGAAGTGGAGCAGCTATCATCAATCAAGTTTGTGCGGAAATTTTTCATTCCGTGCTCAGCACTACTGTGTCGCAGATGCAATTAAATTATCACAGGTGTACGGGCTTGACGTTTAGTGAAATTGGGCATTGAAAAATTATATTTTCACTAACATGCAATGATATATTGACGTTATGTTCCTCAAAATAGGCTGCGAAGTATGATGTTTCAGGCACGGCTAGGGCCAGAGGTCGTTAATGGAATTTCATAGAAACCTTGCAGGCCTAGGCCGGCAAAGTCCTCTTTTTTAATTTCGATTCCACATAAATTTGTGGCAAAGGCATCGACACTCTGCCACTATGAGTATTAAAAAAGAACAGTAACGACTTGGTATGTACTTAGAGCAGTTTTATTTACATAAAAAATCCTCATTAACATAACGAATAACAGATTATTATCTTTTTTTTTAAATATTGAAATATTAAAGTCAAAGTCAAAAGTCAAAAAGACAAAAAACAATGACAAGCGTCACTGTCAATTCTAAAGGTTCATTTAGAAAAGTGCCTTTATACTTTTTTGAAGTAACATGATAATAAACATAAATGTAAATGTTAAAATCAAGCTAAAATAGACGAAATAGTAATATTCACGTGAGTTTTAGTTTTTATCTTGTTTACTTTTAATTTCTTCAGAAATATATCTTTAATTTTTTTGTTGTTTTTTTACTTGCTTGTTTGAAAAAAGCACTATACATACCTCGGCGGGAAATATGGGGCTACCTGCCTCAGACCTATCCGGCCGAGTGAAGCGAGCAAGCGTCAACATGTTTTTTTTCTTTTTTTACAACCCTTTTCTTCCCGGCCTCTGTAGTAATGTACTATTTATCATTTTCTGTAATTGGTTCCCGGTAGAATAGGGCCACCGTATCTCTTCCTGTGGGCGTCGTAGAAGGCTCTAAGGAATAGGGCTGTTCTTCATCCGACACTGAATATACATCCCATGACTAAGTGCCGCTTGATGGCGATTGGCTCGCCCCCTATTACGTGGGACCGAAAATAATACCACACATCAACATGGTCCAGGGATATTTCAATTAAACCTAACTAACTAAAATTTTGTTTATACTGGCGATTGATGGGACTTTGTGAATTCTACTACACATATTGAATAATGATAGCACTTGTACTTTTCCACACTTTATGAAGTGTGGAAAAGTACAAATGCATAGTTGGCGAAATGTACCTATTTGTTTATACACCTCTGCCAATGCCTTCGGGGATTTACATACGAGAATATTATGTATGTTCTATGCAGGATTTAATTTTTCAGATTTTTTTCATACCAGTTAGGTGGCAGCCAAGCACACGGCCCACCTGATGGAGACGTGTGCAACATCAGAGGCGGCATTCTCGCGCTGCCGTTACGTCACTGGCATTTAAGGGAGCGATTGTTCTCTCTCTCCCTCTCTCTATCTCTCTCTCTCTCTCTCTCTCTCTCTCTCTCTCTCTCTCTCTCTCTCTCTCTCTCTCTCTCTCTCTCTCTCTATCTCTATCTCTATCTCTCTCTCGGATAGAAGAGAGTCTGAGACAGACACTAGTTCATCAGCCACTACGTCTAGGTACCAGCTTGTATGTCTTGTTGACTGGGGCTCCGAAAATCCTGGTGGAACCCCAAAAACCAGTATTCAATATGATTTCTTACGTTTATCAATTCGTCTTAAGCTTGTCAGTGTCACTAGAGACATCATTCTTTATTAGTTTCCCAACAAAGTATCTATTTCTTTGTTTTAAATTTCAATTAATAAAAAAACCGTAAATTTAGACGTCAATGCAAGAGTACAATCGGTTACAAAACCTGCTCAACTTATTTCAATTTACTGATTGAAACACTATTGTTCTAAGCCCTTAAATATCACTAGTAAGAAAAATATGAAACTTGCCCTCATATTAATAATTTTATTAATATTTAATGACATGGTGCCCCTGGTGCTGCCCACGTCTATAGGCTCAGGTAGCATTTTTAATCAGGTGGACCGTGTAATTGTCAATCATTTAAGTGGTAAAAAAATACCTACCTTTCTCTCACCAGGGTGCGAAGAATCAATGGTCCGTCATCTATAGTTTATGTAAGTCCTGAAGCAGATGTCGGGCTATCGTTCACAAACTTCCTCTACTGTCATTAAACTTCCAATAAATTTCATATTTGTATTTTATTGTGAAAATCGTTTGAATTTTTTATTACTACTTTTGTCATTGCCTGTACAGTCGCAGGCCCATATTTTCTCCAAGTGACAGTCGTATCTCCAAAACGGATCTACGCTTCGAGTGAGATAGAAATAGCGTGTTATTTTTTTTTCTTTTATCGATACATAAATGTAACATTAGTACTTAATGTATTTGTGATTTTGTGGAATTTTGCAAAATTGTCTTGTTTTAAGAAAGTTTTAGATGCTTCAGCTATACACAATAAATAAATAAATATTTCAATGACGCCCTTTAAGCCCGTGATTAATTCGATTTAATCTATGATTGGGTGACTGGCGCAGCGAAAGAGACCTACGAAACAGGTCCAGAGAGGAGAGAGATACGAAGTATATTGCCACCATGTTTGCTGATCATTCAACTGATGACTGCTGGACATAGGTGTCTCCCAATTTTCGTAGGCTTTGGTCTAATGTTTCCACGTTGTCCAGACGGGTTGGTATAGGGTTTTATTTCGAGGTTTCCTTCTCTTGCAGTGATACCGCCCGCGTATTTTTCCGTTAGTCACCTCTTACGACACCCTTTGGATGAAATGGGTGGTGATACTTATATTCTTTCTTTGTCACTACACGGATCTCATCTGATTACCGATTATTATAAACATCATTAATTATATAAAAACAGTAGCCTTCTAATACAACATACACTAACCAGTATCCAAGAATAAAATATAAATATTTTCATACAACAACGTTCTCATGTAGAATATACTGTTTCCGGGCTGTCTGGCCGTGGTCTATGTGAAACTTTCGTTCCAGACGTTTCGTCGATCACTGAGGTCGACATCTTCAGTGGCGCAGGTCCGGGCGACAACGACTTCGGAGACCTTGCCTCGTCGGCGGTTGAGTTACGACTGATGCGAAGTCTTGAATCACTGTCCTATTTATAGGCGCGGTCGGAGCGGGGAATCGACTCACTCGATTCTGATTGGTCGAGAGCTGTGGCGCCAACGTACTCGATCCTGATTGGTTGTTTATACTGTGATACCGAGTGGCGCTCAGTACTGGGTACCAATCTTTTTGGAGCTGAAATCCCTCGTTTTTTTCGGTTGAAGTTGTTGGGATGCTTGAATATTTCGATGGCTTCTCGAAGTATACGTGGCAAAAAATGTGTACACACACTGACACTTCGACAAGTCAGCGGTTGCAGAACACACCCAAGAGGATGGGAATCACACCATTGAATTTCAGAACACGAAAGTTCTAGCTACCACTATACATTTTTTCCCAAGTATACTTCGAGAAGCCATCGAAATATTCAAGCATCCCAACAACAGCCCGGAAACAGTATGTAACGACGGCCGTGAAAGCCTGAAGACTTATAAACAACGTTCTCACTTTTTTACAGCTATAGGTATCGCAATAACATAACCACCTACCTCATTTTAATATCCGTACCCCTTCCACAAAAAACAACGGTAATCGTATCGTAGACGTATCAAGAGAACGGAGCATTACGATTGGCCGACTTCACATACACGCAGGTTTACAGTAGGCAGACAGCCAATCGCAAGGCTCCGTTCTCACGATACATTTATCATACGATTAAAATAGTTTGTCGTGCTAGGGACACAGATCATTGTAACCCATGCATCAAGAAAATAATTTGTGAACTGTACCCCGAATAACGTGAAAATTATGAGGGGGAATCTCACAAGGGTACCAAAAATATTAGCGGGCTCTTATATTATTTGATTTGCGTTGTATAGAAAGTTTTATATGAAGCATGTCTTACCTTTATATTATGACTGTGAACTTGCTAAGCAGTTAGCTATATTTTTCTAGTAGATCAACAAACTGCTGCACAACAACTGCTAAACCGAATATATCAAACTATGTACCACGCGAAAGATCAACCTCCATCTCATCAGATACTTCAAAAAACGAATTCTACCGGTGCCCAACACCCGGAACCACAAAATTAAAAAAACTAAGGAAAACATAAAAGAAACAAGAAAGAGCACCCCAAACCGTGGTCACCGTGGGGGAAGAAGACTGATACCCTCCAACAAAAGAAACAACCCACAACTACCCATACAAATCAACTAGTCCTAGGGACACAGAAAATTACTTGCATATTGGTACACTGAACACGTTAACTTTGATGTCAGAGGATAACTTTGAAGAACTACTAATGGCACTGAGGAAAATAAAATGGGACATAATAGGCCTTAGTGAAGTTAGAAGAATGGGAGAACGAATAGAAGAATACGATGACTTTATTCTACACTACAAAGGCGAGACAAAAGTTAGCTATGGCGTTGGCTTTCTAATAAAAAAGCACTTAAAAAATTATATAGAAGAGATCTCTGCTGTCTCTGAAAGAATAACAGCACTAAATCTGAGCCTGCCCTACATAAAAAAAAATGGACTATCATCCAGGTCTACTCACCTACGGAGAAAGCCAACAAGCAAGAAATAGCTAAATTCTATGAAGAATTAACCTTAACCGTGAATAGATATGCGCACAAAAACTTGATCGTCATGGGAGACTTTAATGCCCAAATAGGAAGACGACTTGACAGCGAAACTGGCATCATTGGCCCTTACACTATAGGGCATCGTAATAGGAACGGCAACAAATTGGTAAATTTCTGTCACGAACAGAACCTCACAGTCATGAACAGCGTCTATAAGAGAAGTAAGAACCAACTATGGACTTGGACATCTCCAGGGGATAGATATAGAAACCAAATAGATTTTATTCTCTGTAACCAAAGGAAATTTTTTGAAGACTGGTATAATCTATAACATAAATTTTAATACGAACCATCGAATGCTAAGAGCGAAACTGAAGCTGAAACTAACAAAAAACTCAAGAAGCAACATCAAAACATCTCCAAAATTGACAAAAGAGAGCCTTGCAATAATAGCAACTTCTGTCCAGGACCAAATAAAGGACTTCGAAATATCCACAAACCATCTAAGTCTCCAACGGAAATACGAGCACTTCGAAAAAATAATGACCAAGAAAACTCCAAAAAGCCACAACACAAATACAAAGAGAAATGCCAACAAAATATTCTCCAAAGAAACACTGAAGCTACAGGAAGAGAGAGGAAATTTAATTAGTCACAGAAACAAGTCAAAGGAAACCCGAAAAACATACAAGAACTGTCAAAAGAGCTCCGGACCAGGATGAGGAAAGATAGACAAGCATATAGATTAAAAACTTTTGAAGAATATATAATCAAATCAGGAGGAACCAAAAAAGCCATAAAATGCCTAACCACGAAGAAGGACTGGATACCAAGCATCAAGAACTCTAGAGATATAGCTAAAACAAAGAGGCCAGACATAATCAGAGCAGCAACAGAGTTCTTCCGAGGTCTATACTCAAAGCCATTAACAACAGACGAATCTATACTCGACAAGCCTAGCAATGTCCCACCTATACTAGAAAGTGAAATAGAACAGGCAATAAAATCTCAAGAAAGAGATAAAGCTCCCGGCCCCGACAACATAACAAATGAATTAATCTTAGGAACACAGCACGCCATAATACCAGCTTTAACCTCATTATTTAACGATATTTTAGAAAAGGAAATTATACCCCACCAATGGACGACCTCTACTATAATTTTAATCCATAAGAAGGGGGACCGAACTGATCTTAGCAACTATCGGCCCATAAGTTTGTTGTCAAACATTTATAAAATCTTCGCAAAAATTATCCTCAGCCGCATAACCCAAGTACTGGATGAGAATCAACCACGGGAACAGGCTGGATTCCGAAGCAGATATTCAGTATTGGACCATGTCCATGTAGTCAAGCAAATATTTGAGAAATATAGGGAATATAATCTACCAGTATACTGCTGCTTCGTTGACTATGCCAAGGTCTTTGACTCCCTGAACGACAACAGTATCTGGAACGCCCTAAAGAACCAAGGAGTACAAGAAAAGTACATCAGAATAATAAAAAACATCTACACTGGTGGTACAGCAAGGATCAAGCTGGAAAGGGAAGGAGAAGTTATTCATATAGAAAAGGGCGTACGGCAAGGAGACCCACTCTCCCCGAAACTATTTAGTGCAGCTCTCGAAGAAATTTTCCGACAACTCGAATGGGATGATTACGGCATAAGAATTAACGGAGAGTACCTAACAAACTTGCGATTTGCGGATGATATAATTCTGTTCGCCAAATCCCCACAAGAACTTCAGAAAATGCTTTCAGACCTTGACACACATAGCAAAGTTGTGGGCCTAATTAATATGAATATATCCAAAACTAAAGCAATGACAAATAGAGACAAAGAAACAATAATATTAAACAGCGTACCTATTGAATATGTGGACGAGTACTCATATTTGGGGCAAATAATCAGAGTAAACAATATGTCAAGCAGGGAAATCGAGACACGAATAGGTCATGCGTGGAAGAGATATTGGGCACACAGGGAAGTAATGAAAGACAAAGCAATAAGCACCTCGGTTAAAGGGAAGCTGTTCAATACCTGCATACTTCCCATCCTAACATATGGATATCAAACTTGGGCACTCACAAAATCTCAGCAAACCAAACTCCGAACATGTCAGCGAAGCATGGAACGAAGTATGTTGGCAAAGAGAAGAATAGACAAAATTAACCATATCAAAATTAGAAAAGCTACGAAGACGCAAGATGCGGTTCTAAAAATAAAAACATTAAAGTGGAAATGGGCTGGACATGTAATTAGAGGACATGAGAAATGGAACAAAAAAGTAACATTGTGGTACCCAAGAGAGGGAAAAAGGAAGCGAGGGAAACCATGTAGGCGATGGGAGGATGATTTGGTTGGTACAGCCGGAAAAACTTGGACCAGACTGCCACAGAACAGAGACGACTGGAGAGCGTTGGGGGAGGCCTTTGCCAAAGGGCACACGGAATAGATACAACATAGTCATGACAAATTCAATGCTAACAACGTTTTATTATCTAGCAAAATGTATCTATACTGATTAAAGGCTATAATAAAATAATAATAAAATATAGGTTTAGGAACAGATAGTATAATTCTTATACAGATACACAATCAGGAAGAATAAATGGTTACACTCGTAACTTCAAGAAGCAAGCGAGCAGCGTTTTAGTTCAAGTGTTATTACTAGATGGCGACATAGTTTTGGAAAACTTTCTATAATTTTCAGTTTTTGATGTGCCAGATTCTGCAGTAGTTTTAAAAGTTGCAGACTTAATGCCTTACGCCGCTAGATAGCACAAAAATAAATAAATAAATAAATAGCACGATTGTCATGAAATATTTATTTATTGAATTACCAATGAGTTTTATATGTTTACATGCTTACTTTATCATTTGTTAAAGTTCTGAAACAATTTACGTGATTCTTAGTCAGTAAATAAGCTTTTTAACATAGTTTTGACTTCTATAAATGAGTCTACTAGTGCCATCTATTCATTTTTGGATATTACTATTATAAAGATATTCTCTTGGTATCGGTACCCCATGGTTTGGGTGACACCCATAATATATGTATAATGATGTGTATGTATTTATGAAAACTCTTTTATATACTATTTAATAACCAGTAATTACCATTAGCGCGTTCTGTAAAATGAAATGACTTGTGGCTCTGACTGTACTTTTTTTTACTTTGACTTTGAATGAAAAAAGATGTTTATTGGAATACCTATTTTAATAGGAAGCCTTCTTGTGATAAATTGTTTCAATAATGAAATTTTGCAGCTTGTAACAAATTAATAAAGTATCATAACAATAGCCAAATAATAACTCAGTAAATGTTATAAGAAATTAATCGTTAATTCAATTATTCTTATACAAATTTCTTGTTTTGTCTTCACAAAAGGAAACTTATATATTGTTTATTTGGAAACACTCGCAATTTAATTAAATGGAATAATTGAAATTCACAAATATAACGATCCCTTGACAAATCCGGAATCACCAGCTGTGTATATATTAAAATAGAATTTGGCAACCGTTGTTCAATAAGGACTGATGGAAAGCAATGTGTTATCAAGGGCTGTTTATATATTTAAAAAAAATTTCGGCACGCCGGGATTGCCGACAGAGTCAAACAGTCAGTATAAAAGGTAAAAAATAATTACTTCACAAAATAGTGCTCAACGCGCTTAGAAGTTTTCACTTCATAGAGGTGTTACATGTGAATTGTCACAATTGGGTATTTGACTGACTAGTAAAATTATTTACTTTTTACTAAACGTCAAAACGGTACGTTTTAAGGAAAATTGTATGAAAAATTTATTTGTGACGTCATAATATTTAATAGTCAAATTATTCACTATTACAGGTTGGGTGGAAGATTAAAAATAAATAAGAACGATAAAATAAGAACCGACGCAACTGTTTTTACTCTTTTACTATTGTTAATTCAATGAGTTCAGCTAAATAATATATTACAGGAAATACCCAATTAGTCAAATAGACATTACTGGCCGTATAGACTCAAAAAACTATAGCGTTGTAGGTGACGTGTGGAGTAGTAAGTAGTTCATCCAAAAAGTATTAATGTTCGATTTAGATAGAAAAAAAAATTAATTGGTCCAGGCGGGACTCGTACACTATTCAAACATTTTTCCTATCTAAATCGATTTGAAATTTAGCATGCAAAATGCTAATTCCAAATCGATTTAGATAGGAAAAATGAGTAGTCAAAAATCAATGTTTAAAAATGATTGAAAATTCATTTATTGGTTCCGATAGTACGTGAGAATATTGGCAGACGGCACCGCCGTCACCTCAAAGATGGACTTAAGGAGGAATTTGGATTAGTTCGGACGTGGTCTAGCTCAGTGGTCAACACGGTTCCCCTGTAAAGGACAGTTCGCAGGGTCGAGTCCCGCATGGACCGATAAAAAAAATTCCTATCTAAATTGAGTTGAAATTTAACATGCGAAATGCTTAAAAATTATATTCAATTATTAATGTTTTCATGAAAACGGCCTAAAGAAGTTTTAGATTTGTTTATAATATAAGTAATAGGTACGTTATGTTATTTATAATGGTATCTCCACCCCATCTCATTCGAAGGGTGTCGTAAGAGACGACTAAAACACGGACGACGGACGGAACGGACGGAAAAATACTCAGATGATATCACTGCGAGAGAAGGAATACTCGAAATGAAACTCTGTACCAATCCATC
This sequence comes from Eilema caniola, assembly GCA_949126895.1. Classification (NCBI taxonomy): domain Eukaryota; kingdom Metazoa; phylum Arthropoda; class Insecta; order Lepidoptera; family Erebidae; genus Eilema; species Eilema caniola. The sequence goes on from OX421475.1 coordinate 1,966,398, forward strand.
TGGCCAGTGCAGAAACAATAGGCTAAACAAAGTCTTCCAAGATTGGCAGAGGTCTATGTCCAGCTGTGGACTGCTGTAGACAATTAGTCGACTGCTCAAGGCAATTAGGACGTTTGCGCACGCTTGGTACTCTATTAGGAGCGCATTTGAATAAGCGGTAGTCTGAATCCATTGGACAGCGGGACGCGCAGTACCGTTACTGTTACTGGGGTTGACATGCCAACCCCATTAGGGGGTTTTCGCAAAAGTAGAAAGCGGCTGGCCGAAGGGGGAGAATACGGCTGGGGACGGATCAAGAATTTGTAGGGAGTCAAGAACTGTGCCCGCGGAGCAGCTTTATAGCAAACCGCAGGGCAATCTCCCGTGATTCGGTCTGAACGCCGCAATTTTATAACTTTAGCATCTTGTATTTTTTTAACTTGCATAACATTTTCAACCGTGATCATTTTCGTTCCGTTCATTGTTATATTTTATTCTTAGTTGAATATTTACGAAGAGGTTTCAAAACTTTATTTTCATAAATAACAAATTAATGTCTTGAAAGTTTATTAATTATTCAGTTTTAATACTCTGAACATAAAATATTCTACTATTATACATTTACTAAATACAGGAATGTGTTTCTTATTATACTGCTTGATAAAGATAATGTTCATTACTACTATTCAAAGGTATTATTTCTCTGGGTAGTTTTATCATTCATTTCTACAATCTCCCAGAACACAGTGTGTGGAACTCATCTCTCTCTCGACGGAAGGTCTCGAACTGACGTAGGGTCTCGAGATCCAATAGGACATTTCCCTCGCTACCCATTTGACCCTTAGTTTTTTTTTATTAGTGGACAGACTACAATCTCTGTCGTCCTTTGTTGTTAGACACGTTCGTAGGCTACGAGTACCATTTCTTATCAGGATGGCAGTAATTAAAATTCGTACTGGCCATACCTAGTTGTCGGATAACATATCCAGCATTGATTTTCGAGGCAAAAACGAATAAAATATGGGGCGAAAAAGGATTTTTGCGGTGTAACTTTGCAGGGCAAATACGGAACAAATCGAAATTGCTAAGATACCATCTTTAAGCCAAAATTTAGCCGTAATACCCTTTGTCAAACAAACGGCCGATGTAGCCAACTACTAACGACATTTGCAACATGATAGATATCTTCATCTGATTGAAGTTTGATACAGCACCCAGATAAACTTTGTAATTGGCTATACAGATTCAATTGTGAATTCACCCTGGATAGATTTATATATCACTAATATTAATATTCAAGTATTAAATAAGTATCAAATGATTTTGAATCATTTCTGTAGCATAGTTGGTGACAAATGTAAGTTCATACATTCCAGTTTATAGATCCTGAAGCCTGGGTATTTTTGGAGTCACACAAAAATCTCCGGGGCAACATCACCTACAAACCGAAATAGGAAAACTTGTAAGTGGACTCAGGGCTCCATTGGGTGAAAGTCTCAAATAAAACCAGCGCTAAGATGATGAAGAAGATTAGATTATAATATTTCCCTGGTACCTAGACTTTTTTCCACAGAGGATGCAACTGATTCAATTATACAGGGTGTATTTTTGAAACGGGGCAGTAAGGGCAAGTACCTTAACCGTTGCAGTTACAGCAAAACGTTCTTAAAAGACCTTCCCTAACTTTTTGGGACATTTTGAACTGCATTCACAGATTTTGTAAAAAACTTACAGTTAGCAAAAAAAAATGCAAAAAGTTCAAATTTTTTTTTTTATGCCCATCGATTCTATTTCATGTGGGGATCAAAAAACTCTATTGGACCATTTTAGCTTTCAGTACTAGAAAAGACAGAAATCGCCAAAGACCTTTCCCATACATTTCGTACGGAAATATGATAAATCAACTCGAAACTCATAGGTCAGGTAAAATTTTGAACTTTATTAAATAAAAAAATGATTTAAACATTTAAGAAATTGGTTTATGAAATAAATTGCTCAAAATGATTTCCATTTTCACGAATACATAAGTCTATCCTTTTTTGCACTGAACGAATGGCGGCTAATAATGTTCTGGGATGAATATTACGTAAAATGGTCATTAATGCATCCTTGAGCTCTTGAACACTGGCGTACGTCATCTTATACACCTCGTTTTACACGAAGCCCCATAAAAAAAAATCAAGTGGTGTTAGATCGGGGCTACGAGGTGGCCACTGTGTTGGACCATGTGTACCTATCCACTGTGTACCGAATAGGCGGCTCAAATTGGAACGTGAAAGGTGACTGTTATGTGGCGGAGCACCATCTTGTTGAAAATGAACTTTTCGCAATTCCGACAGGGGCCATTCGTCCATCTCGTTTTCAAGATGGTGTAAAATGACTTCATTATACATGGCAGAATTCAGTTTCCCTTCATAAAATTCCACCATTATGACTCGATTGGACATTATACCACACCAACAGTTGAATGAGAAGCGAACCTGATTATGACTTGCCGTAACTCTTAGTGGATTTTCTTTGGACCAATAGTGGTGATTTTTTCTGTTGTACATACCGTTATTGAAAAAATTCGTTTCGTCTGACCACAGTATGTAATTTAAAAATTCATGATCTCTGCTTATTTTTCCTCTTAGCCATCTGCAAAAAGTAAGCCTTCGAACATCATCACCCGGATGTAACACTTGAACTATGCGCCCATATCGATAGCACTTGTAGCCGTATTTCTTCCATATCTTTATCACAAGGGAGTGGGATACACCTACTTCAAGGGCGACTTGCCTGGACGATACCTCTGGATATGCTTCGACATAAGTTAGAACCGCAATCTCCGTGTCCATGTCCACACGAGGCTGCCGCTTTCTTTTGAAAGAATCCTGCAATTCCAGGTTTTTCAAAAGATTTGTAATAACCTTTCTTGTTGGCACATGCCGCAACGGATACTTATTGCGGTACCACACTAATGCAGCTCCCGCATTTCGATTATTGATAAAATACGCTTCTAATAAGTCAATTTTTTCACGATTAAAAGACATTTTAGCGAAAATCCTTAATTAATAACTCATACGAAGTTTCTCAGCTGAAACTAAGAATAACACACAGATTTTCGAATCAAATTCGAAATTTGAGGGTAAAAATTATTTTTATTTACTTTACAGTCAATTCTACCCACTTCCTGGCCATAACAAAAAGTTAGACCATCGTAGAAATTTGTTTCTGTTGCCGAAATGTATGGGAAACGTTTTTGGCGATTTCTGTCTTTCCTAGTACTGAAAGCTAAAATGGTCTCATAGAGTTTTTTGATCCCCACATGAAATAGAATCGATTGGCATAAAAAAAATTTATGGACTTTTTGCATTTTTTTTGCCAACTGTAAGTTTTTTACAAAATCTGTGAATGCAGTTCAAAATATGTCAAAAAGTTAGGGAAGGTCTTCTAAGAACGTTTTGCTGTAACTGCAACGGTTAAGGTACTTGCCCTTACTGCCCCGTTTCAAAAATACACCCTGTATATAATGTGTATATGTCGCCGCCAACTAGCTTAATCATAACATAAACTCACGCCTATATCCCCGAAGGGGTAGGCAGAGGTGCTAGCACCCACATTTCGTCAGTTTATGTTTAGGTCCCAATGTAATAGGTGGCGAGCCTATTGCCATTTACCGGACACTTATAAATCTGCGATAAATACACACATAACTTCGAAAAGCATCGAGAAGTCATTGGTGTGTGCCATGGTAAAACCTGGGATCGAACCCGAGACCTCGTCTCAGCAGTCCATTACCCATACGACTAGGCTACCGCAGTTCGTTCAGCTGTCCAATTAACTGCGTAGGCAGTTAACTAAACGGCGCCATTCAATTAACGGCCTGAATGATAATCAGCCGTTTCGTTTATTATATCATTTAATAACCTGGCTGGCTAATGCTTAATCCAATCGTAAGACCGGGCACTACCTCGGATTAAGATAGAAAATTACATACATACATACATATACTTACAAATGTCAATCCCTGAGGGGGTAGACAATGGTGTATTCACAGAAAATGAGTGATAGGTTTATTGTGATAGCTGCGCAATCCAACTTGGTTAGGTTATGTTACAAGTAGAGCATTAAGCATTAAGCCGCATTAAGTCTTCGTGATTATTTTTTTATAACCATGCAGAAATAAGTTATTTTCTAACTGTTTAATTTAATGGCTAGGCAACGTCAGCGATCCAAGCTATTTGCCTAGCCGTTTAATTAAATGGCTGAATACCATTTAGTTAACTGCCTAGGCAGTTAATTGAAGGGTTAATGAACCTAGTTGGCGGCGACATGTATACAGGTACGCTAGTACTATTTATCTATTCTGTGATAGGGCATCAAAAGTAAATTTAAAGCTATACAAAATAAGAAAAACTCGTTCATTATTTTCTTTAAAATTTCGTAACAAACATTAAAAATCATTCCGATCGAATTGAGAACCTCTTCCGTTTTTCCAAGTCGGTTAGAAATAAGTGAAAGTATCATTGTGAAATCCCACTAACTCTATCTAACGTACATTATAATGATTAGCTCTTACATTTTTATGTAAATTAAACCAAAATTTGAACACACGCACGCGAAAAAACAGGACTGGCGGTATCTACAGTCCTGTTTTTTCGCGTGAGTGTGTATAATAAATTCAAGCTTTCAAAAATCTTTATTACCGCAACAAAATAAAGGTACAATGTCTAATGTTTTAGGTAGGTACTGAGCAAACAAGATAATATTATATTTGACCGAGGAGTTCCACTTTCGTAGACTCCCAGATTTTAATGTATTAACCCTATATAATGTATTATTTGTATGCAAAATGGGCCTGGAACTGCGGTGTTCTTTTATGTTGAGTGCCTGCTGGGCACGTGAAGGGATTTTGTTTTGGTCGTTGTTAAAATTCGTGGTTTTGTCCCTGTAGGTGTTAAATTATGCTAATTTGGGTTCAAATTATCATCGTTTTCACTTGAATTTTTCATATATCATGTCCGTTGTAATGTTTGTGGGATTATTCTTTGAGAAGAGTTTGGCTGGACTGCATGATTTGTTGATGATGATGCAAAAAGTAGCTTCATGGTCAACATTTGAAAATGGACCAGTTAACTATCAAGCAAATTCAGTTTCTTTACTTCTGTGGAAACTTTTATGAAAAAACGAGTTATAAATAAAATCACCAATTAAACTAAGCATAACATGTCGGTACTTTGCGTTTCAGAATATTATAGAAGATGATTGTTGGTATACTTAGGAAAGCGACTCACAAACATACGTACGCCGCACATAAACATAGGTACCTAAAGATCAGCACAAGTCCGTTTTTTATAAGTCTTAACCGTAACCACTAGGAAACAAATCCATTTACTTACTACCCTACTAACTAATTTACCGAATTCAAGTGCTCCAAATCTAAGCATATAACTTTCAAAAAGTGGTCGTATTTGTACATCAGTCAGGTCATGTAAAATGTAAAGAAGGTCTGAAAAAATGGCGTTCAGTCAGTCTCGGCGATAATCTAAAGGTTTGATTCCGAAAGGGACCGCATGCCATAACTGCAGACGCACGCAGCAGATACTACATGCACAGAGCTAATTCTTTGCGGTTTCTCAATGGTCTTCTTTATTAGTATTAAAGTTTAACAAGTTATGTATGTAATATATGTGCTGCAAGCGTCAGCAGTGTTGTTGTATGCGGTCAGCTTCGGAATCATACCTTAACTGGTGTGTAAATCGATGGAAAAATATACCACCGGCTGACCTCAGGGAAATAAGGTAGATCTTGTCTGGTTCTTTACGAGTTTGGAATATTTTGGATCTAGGGATAGGAGTATTTAGAGGGTGGTGTAATTTATTAACGTAATGTTTACGATTATTAGCTAGTAAGATTTTTACGTGCGCCAGAATCAAAATTATGATATGATAAGGCCTTTTTACGATTTATGGCACCGACAGCGGTATGTCACGTACGCAATATATGAGGGGATCTATGGAAAAGAAATTGCGTTTTTAAAAGGAGATGTGTGGCGTGGCGGTTGAACGTTTGACCACTAAGGTCGCGGGTTCAGTGCCTATTTAGTGCAAATGTTTGAAAAATATCTGGAACCTATGATCCACAGAATAAAAATATTTATGAATTTCCTAATTTCCAATATTAAAATTTTATAATTTTTGAGACTCCTCTGCACCAATAAATATTTCTTTTTGTTTCTTTACTTTCTTACTGATCTCTCTATAGGTACTACAAACATCATGTTTGTGTCTACAAAACAATGTATGAGGCTCCACCAAGAAATATATTTACGGAATTGATTGTGTCTGGCCAAACTAGTCCCGAAAGTGTCGCCTTCCAGATGAGGTAAAATTGGGGTTCGTAAATTTACGTAAATCGGAACCAGACAGGTCTATTCTGCATACTGGATGGTTTCTTTCTGCATGAATATGGACAATTTATGTACGTGTGTATAAATTATAAAGGTATGAAAGTGCTACAGAGAAGTGGCAGTTCGTTGGACGCCGTATGTACAATAGAATGACTAATATATGGGACAAGTCCCATATATTAGTCATTCTATTCTAAAAGTTGTCAACGTATTCTTCTTCTTCTTATTTACTCAAATGACACTTTGCATCAATTATAAAGGTACCGATGATTCTGCCAACCTCAAGGTGTGTAAATGTCCAGTAAAATCTTATATATATAACGGCGCGAGATATTATTTAATACCGAAAATTAGTTCATTTTGAGAGTTTTAATTTGTTTTGTATTCTTTATGAATAAATCGATTAAGAGCGGGTAACCCCGAATGGAGTTGCGTGAGCCATGACGGGCGAACGTGGTGTCACTGGTTTTTGTTTGGGTGGTTGACAGACGTTGCACGTAATGGTCTTTTGCAAAACCATTGGCTCTAAATCGTAAATAATCTCTGCAAATCCTTGTTTGTTTGAGTACTTTAAGCCTTTGTATAATTAAAATAGTGATAGCCAACGCGTTAGTGTATTCATTTCAACATTGTCTTGAAGTTTGCCGCTCACTATGAATTCCCGTGCTGATGAGGTCACGAATCACCAGCCAGATGCAACAGCCCGGCTTCCTGATTTCCCGTCATATATAAAACAAAGTCGTGTTAGTTACACTACTTATAACTCAAGAACGGCTATACCGATTTGGTTGAAAATGATTAGAACCAGAAGAGGATACTTTTCATTCCATGGAACCTTTTTGGGGTTAAAATAGGGATGATAGTTTGTATGTAACTTTACGCGTACGCAGTCGCGGGCGGCCGCTGGTGTATTATAAAATTATTAATGGCGAAATGCCAATGTCAAGTGTACCAGAGCCACGTTAGCCACGCCAGTAAATTTGTTTCCGTGTATCCACCCCCACAAGATTCAAGGGGGCAACGTATTCATAGGTCCCGGTCGGCAAACTTCGAAAAAGTTAACATACGTCGTTGACGAACGTCATATATATGTCAAATCATATACTGTTATATATGTCAAATCCCGTACGGTCGTATATGTCAAATCCCATACTGTCATATATGTCAAATCCAATAGATACGTTCTATTCTACAATACATCAGCTAACTAATTAAAGAAAGTAAAATGAAATATAATCAAAAAAGTACGAAAACATTTAAGTATATTAACTTGCAAAAGTATCAATAATTAATAAGGTACAAACCATTAAGTACTTCAGCCACAACTTTAGTTACTTAACAAAAATATTCTGAGAACTTTAGCAAAAATTTTAATTTAACTTAAGTCGATTCTTTGAAATAACTTAAATGCAAATTAGTTTTAAGTTTCAGACTAAGTTTGTTCCAAGTTATTTTGAGTTCTTATTGTCTGGTAATAATTTTGTAATTATCTGTGATGAAGGCTTCGTCTTATCTTGCCAAACCCTACTGAGAATACCTGGAATATTAATAGCTTTTAATATAAATATAACATCAGCCCTCATCGATTAGATCCCCTCCACCCCTCCTACCCCTTTTTTCACAAAAAACGTTGCCATGTCCGTTCCCGAGCTCTAATCCATCTCTATAACAAATTTCAACAGAATATGTTCAAAAATGACAAACTTTTATTTCAACTTTCATCCCTTAGTCCTGTTCCTTCTACCCCCTTTTCCGTGATCAAAGGTAGCCTATGTCCGTTCCCAAACTCTAATCCATTTACATACAATTTTTCATACCCCATTCTCTTTCTCCTAAAACCCCCTTTTCGCGGTAAAAGATAACCTATGTCCGTTCCCAAGCTGTAAACCACCTCTAACTAACTGTTTCAATAAATTGCCAGGCAAGTAGTTAAACATCATCGATTCAAGCCATTTGCCTGGCCGTTTAATCAAATGGCTGAATTTCATTCAGGCCGTTATTTGAACGGTGCCATTTAGCTAACAGCCCAGCCCCTCTAGACAAGTTGCTATTCACTAACCGGCGTTTGGTGGAATAGAATGACGAATGTATGGGATTTGACGTAAATGACAGTCGTTAACGCATGTCAAATGGCATGGCAGGCAGTTAATTGAACGGATGCTTAAACTAGTTGACTGCGACATATACGTATCTTTTAGTTGAAGATTCTTGTAACCAAATCGTCTTAATATCCCTTCAATCGAACTGAAGACAAAGGTGGCAAGCAGAGTGGGCAATGGATGCATGAAAATGGATGTATGGAGCGTCACCGAGACCAAACTACCATTGCCATACCCAACTTGCTTGCAGCTGGTATAATCACCATCAAATCGATCTCGATGAACAAGTTAAGCTGAAGGCACAGTCTCAGGACAGAGGGTTTTTTTTTACGTGTGGGAAATCCCCCTCCGGAGCCGGAGAGGGAGGTTATGTCGGACTCGAACCGACTTAACCGCACGCCGTCCGTGGGTCGATGCGCAAGGCCGAAGTTGAGGTTGTCTCTCAATATATCCCTCGCACCCCGTCTGACCCAGGGCCAATGGCCTCTCGATCTGGCCCTCGTCGGGAGGGGAGACTACGTCCGACTCGCCCCCGGTATGGGAGGGGGGGGGGGTGCATCGTTCAGGACAGAGGGTCACCATTACATACACGTACCATGTTAACAATGGTGGCACTCAGCTTGATGGACTCATCAGATGCTTTTTCCCGCCCCGCTTAAAGGACCTAATGATCTTAATGCCTTAATTTCCCCCCTTCCTGTTGCCTAATTGTTCTGATATTTGGTACACACCTTTAGTTCGGACAATAATACAATTTGAATCCAAAAAAAGTTCATTTTGAGACTTGGTAGTCAAGAAATTATTGACGCTGACTGTACACCAATATATCACACACCTCTGGCACAGGAATCACTATCAGAACTGGGAGGTAATACAGCAGTCACACCTATAAAAGCTTTATAAAACACACCAAAAAGAGAGAGAAGTAAGCGAACAAAACCTATATCAGCGTTTACCATTTACCGGGTCGTGACCCGGTACCGGGCCATCAAAATAAAATACAGGGTTTTTTGTAAAAAACATACCTCGACGCATCGTACATTAATTTAAATGAAGCTGGATTTCAACACAAGTTTACTTTAAAAATAAATATAGAAACCGACTTGAAATGGACATTAGGATAAAACATACGTCATTTTCCGCGAACTTGGACTCTGAAGTAAAAAATAATTAACAGCTACGTACTTCGCACTAAAATTTAGTGACTGAATAGGTAATACCAGAATATTGTATGTACCTGCAAAACATTTATACTATTACAGCTTGGGTTAAAAAGTATTCCGTGGGTCAAGAAAGGCCAGTGTTTAAAATTACCGGGCCATGGCAGAACAATGTTTGGGAAACACTGGCCTATATAATCAGGAACGACGCTAAAATGACAATGATGGCTGTGATTCAAGTAATTCAATGTTTGCTAAATTTTAACGCAGCTAAGGAACATTATAAACTGGAGCTTAAGCCTACCCTATGGGAATATCGCGAGAGAGTATTACATATTATTGACAGTACAGTGAAACAGTCGAGAACATACGCAAGGTGACCCATTAAAGCAAAATAGATCGTAATACTCTCTCATATTAAACGTAAGATAATAAAATCAAAATCCCCACACATAAAGCTCGCATAGAATTGACAGTTTGAGCCAATTAAGCGCTTTTAAGCGCTTTAATCTGTCCAAAGTACTGTAATAAACATGTAACACTGCTGTATTAGCGCTTTAATAATGGTGCTTCATTTATAAACGGCCGACGTATACATTTTTTAAGAATATTAGGTCACTTTTTCTTTGGCCGTTTGTGGCTTAATGCCACTGATTTGTTAAATAAGTTTAAATTTGGATACTGATTGCATTTTTTTTCTGAAATATATTGCACATTTTCCTCGTAATATCGAAAATATTCTGTTCATTGGCAGTCGGTCATAGGTTCAGGTATCTTATGAAAAATGACCTTAATTAGTTAGTGTTCCCCCTTCCTGTTGGCGGATTATGGTGATATTTAGTACCTATATACCTTTAGTTCGAACATTACATAACATAACATAAACTCACGCCTATATCCCGGAAAGGGTAGGCAGAGGTGCTAGCACCCACATTTCGCCAGTTTATGTTTAGGTCCCAATGTAATAGGTGGAGAGCATATTGCCATTAACCAGGCACTTATAAACCTGCGATAAATACACACATAACTTCGAAAAAGATTCGAAAAGTCATTGATATGTGCTATGGTAAAACCTGGGATCGAACCCGAGACCTCGTCTCAGCAGTCCATTACCCATACCCATACTACTACTGCGGATCATTAATACATTAATACATTGTAAATCAATAAAACAGTTTAACTTGCTCTTAATACCTTAGTTTTAAGATAATTTTTAGACATTGTAGTCAAGTGTAGTCAAGATCGTTCTGACGCTGACTGTACTTTCATTTTTTACGTCTGTCGTTTCACTAGAAGGTTAGGCGGCAGTCGCCCCCATAAAAGCCACGCAAGCCAAATTTGCAGGAGGAGAAGGAAAGTTAACGGACTCCGGGCTCCAAAATGAAAGCCTCGGATGTAACCGAAAACTACGCTTAGATTATAATGATATTCTTCATGGAATAAAATATATTTTTTTTTAGAATAAAAAACTCGACTGATTCTGAAAAGATCGAACCAAGCTTTATAGCAGGCGGTACCCATTAATTTTCATCTGGTTTGAGATTTGCAAATGGGTACCGCCTGCTTTTCAGCATGAGTCGGGTTTTTTATTTTTTATTATTTATTTTATTTTATGCTTTTTAGTTATGACATAATTATATATTTTTGTAATCGTCTTATAATTTCCTTCATTTTGATATACCAGTCGATAAACTTGAGTGTTTTTTTTAGCCACATACATTTTAGCGTCAAAATACCAACATATAACTTTTATTCATATTTTATGTACCCAAGAACACTTGGGTAATAAATACCTTTAATTTGAGACATGAATCATTGAAATCCGTACGATAGTTCAGAAGATATGAGGTAATAAAGAATATTACAAACATACATACGTACATACATACAAGATACGTTCTTGGCAGTCGGGTAAAAAGTACTGGCAAAAACTTTCTAGTTATTTATCTAGTAAAAAATATATAAAATAATTAAAATAGGAAAAGTTTGGATCGGTTTAGGCGGGGATTGAACCCGGGATCTTTGCTTTACAGAGGCAATGCTTTGACCACTATACTACCAGACCTCGCCCGAACCAATTTGAATTTCTCCTTCTTAAATCTATCCTTGAGGCGAACGTTTCCTATTTCAATTTGAAAATTTAGCATTTTTGCAAAATTTCATACAAATTATTCAAAATAAATTAAGGTTGAGTCACTAGTCATCAGTCAGGGGTCGAAACCCGATGCCTGCCGGATGCCAATGAGTCGCATGATGCATGTCGAAATAGATCGACGTAAGCTTTTTTCCAACGGTTTCTCCTTAGAATCACTCTTTGCCACTGCTATTCACAGTGACCGAGGTATAGCTTTATACATATCTAAAGCTTTTGATCGACATTTCGCGTGACCATAGGGCTGGCATTTCTTTGCACAGAGAACAAGCCTTGTGTGTAAACTTAGCCCGTCAATGTCGGCAAAGAATAATTTGCTGGCGCTCATTTCGGTACTATTTTTAGTTTACCCATTCAGGAAATGAAACGCCATACGAAATTCACAAACGATGTTTAAATAATAAATAATTGGTATAGATTTCATGTGTTGTATATTATTTGTTTCAGTAATTGGCCACGCGAGTCACGTCACAATAAGCTATTTCACATTGAATATTGATACGCAACCGACTTCCACGCAAAACCAAATTTTAACTGCCAGTACTCTCGCAACGAATTCTGAAATAAAATTGCCATTTATGCCAGGAATGATCCCTATGTTACAAAAATTAAACAAAAATTCATTAACTCTTGGGGTTTAAATAAAAAAATATCGATCCCAGGAAAAAATTACAAACATAATAATTGTAGACAATTTAATTGTAAACGACTTGGTAATCTCACAATACTCCTTCCAATGGTTGCCTGGAAGAGATTGCCACTGTGCGTTTAGTTGGCCAAATTACATATACTCACATAATAGCTTGTTTATATAATATAGATATACTAGCTTTTTCCCGCGGCTCCGCCCTTTTTGATGTTCTATTTTTCTGCACCCCTTTGGACTCTGGGCTTTCATTAAAAAAAACCCAATGACAATTGGTTGGGTAGTTTTTGAGTTATGAGCGTTACGCTAACGTGTTATTATGAGAGATAGGTATATTTTAACTAAAGAGTCTAAAATAAAATACATTATTAAAAAATAATAAATAAAACGACTGCTTTTTTACGTAAGGGAAATCCCCACGGATATCCCATCCCTCCGGAGCCGGAGGGGGAGGTTATGTCGGACTCGAACCGACTAAACCGCACGCCGTCTCTGGTTCGTAGTGCTAGGCCGAAGGTGAAGTTGTCATGCGACATATCCCTCGTCGTCGTCTAACGATGCGCGCTGCCGCCGTGGCCTGCTTCTGCTAGGGTGACGGGCGGCTCCACCCGTCACCCTCAGGCCTGCGCTCATGGGGAAATGACTGCTAGCGAAAAGATCGAAACAAGTTTGATAGGAGGCGATAAATATTTAAATAAATGAAAAAAACTTATAAAAATAAAAACCCAACTGATACCTACTGAAAAGATTGAAACAAGCTTTATAGCAGTACCCGTTAATTTTCATCTAGTTTGGATTTGCAAATGGGTAACGCTTGCTATAAAGCTTGTTTCGATCTTTTCACACTTTTTTTACGTCTTCTAATTTCCTTCATTTTGATCCCCAGTCAATAAATTTTAGGGATTTTTTTTACTACATACATAAAATGTAAAAGACATATAGCTTTTATTCATATTTTATGTATCCAAGAACACTTGGGCAATAAAGACCATTCATTTGAGACATGAATCATTGATATCCGTACGGTGGTTCAGAAGATATGAGGTAATAAAGAATATTACAAACATTCTTCAACTACCCTCCAGATGCGCGCGAAAACCATAACAGTACCGTCTACTCTCAAAATTTATAGATATTTTCAGCAGCAGTCAAATTTTTTATAATGTATCGCATGGTCACTCTCCCTTATCAAGAATTGCAAAATATTTTCGGTGTACCATAATATCCGAGCTATCACCGGAGTGCCGGCTCGCGCAGCCGTCTCGTTCTACTATGGTTTATTTGAAGCGGTGCCCATCATGTGGAAAATCAAAGCGTAGCCTATTGGGCCGTGAAGCCTAGCGGGGCATGCCGGCTGCACCCCGAACCTCGCAACTCTCGCAAGACGGGTACTGAGAGGACGTTATGCGTTTTCCATGACAGTTTTACGGTTGTTTCCATATTTTTAGATAATTATTTTTACTCGAAACCGGTGGGATTGCATGAAATTATTAATTACAGTACAGGAAACTCGTGATTTATGTAAGAATGAAGTCAGATTACAGGTTGTTGTGTCTGTCTACCCCTGATTGAAAGAGGCGTGAGCGTATGTATGCAGCTATTTACACGTGCAGATCGTAACGAAGGATTCACCATGCACCAGTCCATACCGTCAATTCGGAACGAACGTGTAAACGCTAGCAACGCGCCAGGAACGACAGATCGATCTGGCAGTCGGCGCGCACGCATCGCTTCACTGTTTTATCGGTGTAAAGCATTCCATTATAAAACAAAATAAACGTTAATGATTTGCCGCTCCGAGCTGTGTACATATTTTAGTCGCAATATAATAACCATAGTTCGATCTGCAGTCCAAACTGACAGAACGAACCGGCTCTTGCATACAGAGAAAAGGAAGAAATTATTTATTTATTTATATCTTTAGCTTTTTTTAATGTCAGGCATTACTAGTTATGCCTCTCGATTTCACCCGCTGTTCTTGGTACCATAATATTCTACCTCGTCACACCTCCTGTCTGAATCTCAACGTGATGTTTAAAGCCTAAAAGCTTCCCCACAAACTGTACTATCTAATACAAAAATTTTTAATCGTAAATGTAGTTCTAGATAATAACGCGTTCAATCAAACAAACAAACACAAAAACAGACACATGTCAAAGTAGAGACCACTATCTTGGGATTTTTAGCATCTGGAATGATGGTCCATATTTAATTTCTTATCAATCGGCTGGGTGTATTCATTTCACAAGTTGAAGTTTGTTTGGTTGTTTGGTTGAACACGCTAATCTCAGAAACGACTGGCTCGAATTGAAAAACATTTTTTATCGAATAGTCCGTTTATCTAGGAAGGTTAAAGGCTATATAACATTAGGCTACTAAAAAACGGAGTGGAGCAGTAATATTTAGTCGACAAAACCGGCAGATTCCCCTTGTTATTTGAAAATGTGATACGGGATTCCGAATTATGCTACGGATGAAGCCGGAGCGTGTCGGCGGCACAGTAAAATGTAAAGAAAAACAATTCTACAGCTTTATTTTTAGTAGAAATAATATTATCCTTAAAAAAATCATATCACAATTCAACAAAATTTCGAAACGAAACCTTACAACCACATCTTAATCACCTCTCTTTAATCATCCTGTATAAACTGAACTCAACAAAAACTGTATTTAGACCGAACAAAGAGGTCCAGTGAGAACTAAATGCTTCAGACCCAGACACAATGGGTACAAACAAAACATTATCCAGAGTACACTGAATGGACTGTGTACTGTAGATACGACTTAATCTAACCAAGCTTGGGACAAGGCACATTTGGTTAGATAGGACTGTTTTTAAGGCTAATGTTTCGAATGAAAAGACAGCACATTATTCATGAAGTTTTTTCCCTCAAATAAGGTAACATCAGTTGTTAAGCCATGTTTGTGGCATTGTTCGTGCATTGTTACGTGCGTAGTCATTTTCGCTTTCTGTGAAATGTTTTACCTACCTAATAAGTTTAGGGGCTTTTGTGTCATTCACTAATAAACAATTTAATACAAACAGCAAGCGATGGTGATTTGGTCCTTGACGTCGCACGCCACTATAAAAAGACCCTTACCACATAATAGATAATAGTACTAGCGTACAAAACGGAAGCTCACCCCCTCCCTCCGATTTCATTACCTCTCCCCGCACGTCAAGCTCATGGGAACCGGAATTGACAAACTACCTGACATACGGACAAAAGCAAAATCGGCCACTGTCAAAACGGAGCCTCCGTGGCGTAGCGGTAGTGAACGCGGCCGCTACGCAGGAGGCGCGGGTTCGATCCCCGCTCAGTGCAAATATTTGTATGCATGAATATGTATATTTGCATTGGTCTGGGTGTTTCTATGTATAATATGTATGTATTTACAAAAATAAAACGTATCTAAGTATGTTTATCCGCATTCTAGATTCCATAACACAAGCTAGTTAAGCTATGCTTAGGGTTTGGTCTAGATAGCGGTGTTGTGTGAAATGTTGTGGAATATTTATATTATATTATATTTATATTATATTATTCATTATTAATGCAAAATATCACGCGGGCGAAATTTAGAAACACAATCGGTGTTAATTACTCTATAAACATATTATCAAAGTCGTGTCGTAGTATTGTTTTTTTTATTTGTATTGTTTCTGTAGTTTGACGGGACCAAAATTTATTCCCATTTTCTTCTCATCCGAAGCGAAAAAAAGATGGGCATACGTTTTAATGTCAAACTCATTAATATCACTGTTTGTAACAAAACAAGATTGTCACCTCGTCGGATTTGAAAAACGTCACGTCACCAAGAGATTGATTGAGAAATATCACGCTATCTCACTCGAATATTGTCTAAAATGTGTGTTTGTCTATTTCTCCGTCTTTCACGCCAAAACCACTGAACCAATTTTCATGAAATTTTAAATAGTGGTAGATTAGACCTTGAAAAAGGTATGTTCGGTTGCGATAACCGTTATTCACGCGGGCGCAGCCGCAGGCAAAAGCTAGTTTCAAAAAATGTCATCCATGACATTTCTAATTTTCACACACATCAACACTACCGTGCATGTACACGAGCTACGTATGTTGTAATTGCAATTCGATTGTTTCATACATTTTTTCGAGAGCTTCATAGGTGCATATTATAAGATTTATCAGCACAAAAAATAATATTAACATTATATGTGTGTATGTAAAATCTATGCACGATTAATAGTCTGGACCGAGTCTAATCATGAAATAAAATCTGATAACGTTTGACGAGCTCTGTGGTATGGTGACAGAGCGTTCGACTGCCACGTCGGAGGTCGATGATTCGATTCTGGTGCAGATATTAGTGTGCATGAATATGTCTATTTGCCTTGGTCGAATATTTCCATGTATATAGTATGTGTTTACAAAACGGACTTATAACCAAGAGCCTCGACCAACACCTAGAAAGGCTCGCGTTGGGCAGTTGGATCAAGGGCCTGATACAGAAAGCGGTACTTCCCGACACGGCACGCATAGTGAGGAAGCGCTTCTCTCTGGAGCCCTGACCACCGGTAGCTTGGTCCTTGTCCTCGATGCCGATGGGGTGCTATTTTTTATATTTTTAAATATAATTTGTATTTCATTTTGGATATTAAAATAAATGTTAATTTATATGTATTTTAAAAATTAATAAATTCAAATAAAAAAATAAAAACACATAGCAGTGGACTATGTGTGGGCTGATATGACGATGATGATTATTTACAAAATGAAAATATAAATAGTGTACTTTAGAACGATAACAGAAGTTAGTTAAGCTATGCTTACTTTGGATCTAGATAGCAATGTGTAGAATGTCCTAGGATATTTATTTATATGCTTAACTCGAGTACAGAACAAGTCAGAACACCGCGGTCATAATAACCTCGTGTTGTGTTCCCCGCGGTGTGTAGGGTAGCCAGAGCTCACTGGAAAGTTTTTGTGCTGTCGGCGGGAAGACCAAAGGCTATTCCTGCTTTGTCTCATACACTGACGGCACAGAAACTCTCTGTGTTTACAGGGTCGGCAGTACGAGTGTGACTCGCCTGGAGTTGCGCACGTCTATATGCTACATAGGATAGAATTTTACATAGGATTTTACTTCCAAAATTATCAATAGTATATACAGAGAACACTTGAATTTCGTTAAGGGTTCATGTAAAAAATATTTTCCCCACTGAGAATATACAAGCATGACAATAACTATCTAACACTCCTATTATAGTTATTTATTATATTAAATGCTATGTAATTTTAATATTTAAAAGGGCCTAAAATTATACCTTAGTGCCTTGAAATGAGTTCATCAGACAAAAGTCTCTAAGGACTAACCATAATGAAGATTGTAATATATGTTAATATCAGTTTTAATTACGCTTAAAACCTAATGGAGTGGTTTAAAACAGTTAAAATACATTATTTAACAGAGTTTCGTTAATCAAAAAGTTGTAGTAAAGGTTTTTTACCCTGCACCTGTGAG
Organism: Eilema caniola; assembly: GCA_949126895.1. Classification (NCBI taxonomy): domain Eukaryota; kingdom Metazoa; phylum Arthropoda; class Insecta; order Lepidoptera; family Erebidae; genus Eilema; species Eilema caniola. The sequence goes on from OX421475.1 coordinate 1,984,327, forward strand.
GGTTATGTGTTACTCGTGTATGTTGGTATCTATGTATATTGTTTTCTTTTTTACTCTTTACAGGCTTAACGGCTGGTCGGATTTAGATGAGTGGGCTCTCAAATAAAAGGTGTTCATCGCCCGAGGATCATATGGTATATTAAATGTCAACAAAAACTATATTTATGGAGAATTCTTGGTGCTGAAATTTATCGAGTAGAGTTCCAAGATGCAGGGAATTTAAAGGAGATAAAGTTTAACTTATAGCAAATTGCGCCAAATAAAATGCTATTCATGAAGTAGGGACGTATAAAGACAGAAACACGATATTTGCCTCGATAGAAATTAGCGTCAAACATGGCTCTAAAATGCTTCAAATCGCTATTTAAAACACATTTTACACTAAGATCCTGTTCACGCAAAATGATGAACATGTTTTGTTTTATATTATCTGTATACTGCTTATACTGTTGATTGATGGTACTTGGTGGAACTTGCTACACATCTTCAATGAAAACAATTGTACTATACCACATTATTTATTGAATTCCTGACCGGTTTCGCCTTTGATAGTGTCGTAAGGCGAAACCGGTCAGGAATTTAATTGAATAAAAGTGTTTTCATTGAAGATATTATCTGTATAGTTTAAATTTCCCGCCATTCAATTCATTCGAATCAATTTAGTATTGTATTTACTTCACTTGTCTGGCGATCTCATAGGTCGATCAATAACATACGATTTGATGTACTTATGTAGCCAAAAGCAGAACGCACCCCTTCCGTCAGCGATCGTCAGGCAATCAATACGTATTTCTAGTTGAGTAATAATTTTCAGTGTAATCATAGTCAATTAATTTATTTATTCAGTCCGTATTGTATATGGTGGTGGCTCATATTCAACTGTGATAAATAAAACCAAGAACTCAGTTAAAGTGTATCATTTCACAAGACATCCCAACTCAAAGCGCACTCCACCTTCCCGGAGTCAAGAACGGTGGAGCGCTCAGTCATAGCGAAAGCAGTCTAGGCAGGAGGCAGCGGCTGCGGTTAACGGCATGGTGTGGTAAGAGCCTGTGAAAGGGATTCAGAGGAATCCGTATCAGACCCTACTATCAAATAATGACAAAGTTTGTATTGAAAAATAGAGCAAAAAAAATATCTTAGTAGGTAAATAAATCAATAAATAAATAAATATTCCACAACATTTCACACAACGCTATCGAGATCCATGGTAAGCATAGCTTAACTAGCTTGTGTTATGGAATCTAGAAGGCGGATACATACTTTAATACTTTTTTTTGTTGTAAATATGTACACATTATACATAGAAACACCCAGACCAATGCAAATATACTTATTCATGCGTACGAATATTTGCACAAAGCGGGGATCGAACTCGCGCCTCCTGCGTAGCGGCCGCGTTCACTACCGCCACGCCACGGTACTGGTAAAATTAAATTTTATCACGCAGATATAACTATTTATTACCAACACGGCAAATCTGGATTGTATCCAGATTTACCGTGCTGGTTCCCAGTGAAGTAGAATACCCATCTCTTCCTGTAGGTGTCCTTGAAGGCGACTCAGGGATAAAGCTGTTCTCTATCCGAGAGTAAACATATAACCCATGATAAAGTGCCCATTTGACGCCAATTGGCTCCCCCCTACGTGGGACTAAAAATCAAAGTTAGTGAAATATGGGTTTTAATCGACCTCTGCCTACCCCATCGGGGGTTTACATGCGTGAGTATAGATACGTATATATGAATATCTACAGCCAATATTCTAAAGTGCGACTGTAAATAGATAGTTATTATTGTATACTGAAACAGCTACATATTTTTCTAGTTTTATCATTCCCGAGCGTGCTACAAATTGACTACAACTTTAGAGAAAACCGTATCGGGAATGTTGTTTTACTTTAAGACAGTTTGTTGTCTACGCTATTTTCTGGAAACAGAATGTGTCAAGATGAGGTTCAATAGGTATCTTTATATGTACTAAATACCTATTAAACGAAAAACTTCAGAAACCTTTATCTTTTATGATTTTTAACCGACTTTCGTAGCCTGTCATTTAAATAGCCTGAATATTGATGTGCTGTATATGTCATAGCCAACTAGCTTAATACGCCGTTAAATTAACCGCCTAGGCTGTTTACTTAATGGTGCCGTTCAATTAGCCAGTTGATTCAACGGCTAGGCAAATGGCTTTTTTCGATGACTTGTAATTACTTGCCTAGCCATCTAATGAAACAGCTAAGAAAATGGCTTACTTCTGCATAGTAATATAAAATAACCACTAACCTTATCTATCCAAGTCGGAATGCGCAGCTATTTCAATAAACCTACCACAAATTTTCTGTTAATACACCTCTATTTACCCTCTCGAGGATATACAGGCGTGAGTACATTTATGTGTGTATGTAATTTTCTATCTTATTTCAGAGCGGTGCCCCATCTTACGAATGGCCTAAGCATTAGTCAGCTAGTGTATTAAATACTAGCGATTTAGCGATCCGTCCCGGCTTAGCACGGGTGGTGAAAACGTTCCCGTGGAAATCCAATATAACCTATGTTACTCAGGGTGAATGCAGCTTTCCATTGGTGAAAGAATTTTTGAAATCGGCAATGTAGTTTTCGAGTTCATTCATTAAAAACCTACAAAAAATATAAATCTTTATAATAGTAGTGTAAATGTAGATTGTAATAAACGTTACGCTAAATATCATTCAGGCCGTTAATTGAATGGCGTCGTTTAGTTACTAACCTAGGCAGTTAATTAAACGGCTGATTAGGCTTATTGGCGGCGACATATATATTATCCGTGTAGTGACAGAAAAAGAATACAAGTATCACCACCCCATCTCATCGGAAGTGTACCGTAAGAGGTGCTAACGAAAAAACGCAGACTATATCACTGTAAAAGAAGGCAACCCGTCTGGCCAGTATGGATATAGTAGGCAAAAATTTCCCAATATTGAGAGAGGCCTATGTCCAGCGTTGGACTGTGATAGGTCAATTAATGGAATAAGCAGTACTCGTTAGAGTCCTACCACACATGCTCAACTCTTGTGGCGATTGTTGTCCCTTTTTACCCGACTGCCAACAAGTGTTATGTTATTCGCGCATATCTTGTATGTTTGTATAGCCTAGCCTAGCATAGCTATGTTTGTAGCCTAGTGGTATGGGTAATGGACTGCTGAGACGAGGTCTCGGGTTCGATCCCAGGTTTTACCATGGCACACACCAATGACTTTTCGATGCTTTTCGAAGTTATGTGTGTATTTATCGCAGGTTTATAGGTGCCCGGTTAATGGCAATAGGCTAGCCACCTATTACATTGGGACCTAAAAACAATAAACTGGCGAAATGTGGGTGCTAGCACCTCTGCCTACACCTTCGGGGATAAAGGCGTGAGTTTATGTTATGTATGTATATAAGATACGCGCGATATCTTCTGAACCACCGTACGAATTTCAATTATCCATATCTCAAATGAAAGGTATTTATTGCCCAAGTGTTCTTGGGTACCCATTTACAAATCTCAAACCAGATGGAAACAAATGGGTACCGCCTGCTATAAAACTTGTTTCGATCGTTTTAGCATCAGTCGGGTTTTTTTGTTTTAAATAATTTATTTAATTCCTAGTTTAAGTCCTAGAGGTCCACCAGCAATGAAATACCATGACGGAATCAAATATACGGCATACCAAAACCAGCATGACTAGTAAATCTAGAAAGATTTCATTAGAGGTAATCTAATCAAAATCATAATATTATTTAATTTCAAAGGCAAACAACAGGTGCCTAGCTGGTACCGATTATATTCAATTAAAATTGACGCTTTTTTCGTTTGGTTAGTGGCCAACCTGTACCACTTATCAAATTACAAGCTTTCAACAATGTTCACGCAATATAATGAACATAATGACAAGAGAAAAGATTGATATTATTTTATACTGAAAAAAACATGTTTTTTATTATTATTTTATTAATACATTAGCAGCTTAAGCTAATACGATTTTGCCACTGCATTTGTGTTTTTAAATTTGTCCAATATTTGTTGAGTCTATTTTTAAAAACGTTCACGTTACAAGCACTTATTACACTTTCCGAAAAGGAGTTCCACATTTGCACGATATTGTCGCTACCTTCAATAAATTATTCCCATTGATAAACAAGTGTATTTCAAAATACGAAATATACAAACTATAGATGACAATATGTCCTGTTCAGTAGACAGAACTCTTTATTTGGGTTTCACGTTTCTCGGTGAGCGACAAGAATGTAAACCCAATGTTCCGCTCCAAGTGTTAGGCAGGTAAATTCTTTATTTATACACCGCTGGGTGGCAGGTGGAAAATAAGTGTACGGTCTACCAAACACCCGTTATGTTAGCCTACAAACAATTAAAGATAATAGGCTGACCGGGTATAATATACTCCTGAAAACCTTTTTTGTACCTTATCCTAATTGCATGTGGTATATCAATGCTGGGAATACAAGCTACTGAAATAGCCACCGTACTCTGTGCTCAAAGGAGTGTACCATAGATTATTTGGTGCTTTATAATTCAAAATTATGTACATTGCACATAGATAACATGTGATTACGAAGAATCTTCTTCACCCGAGCAAAAAGCCTGCACTTTGGTGCCCAGGGTTGGCATTCTTACTTCTACTTTTCATGGTATGATTTAGCTGGTTTTTACTGGAAATGTCTGACTCCCCCGCAAGAGTAAAGTCTGAACCAGAGCCTCGTCTTCCCTGGACCCACGAATTGTAAAATACACTGCTAATTGTTTACCCCGTACCAGCTAGAAGGTAAGACACCACAGTATTTCTGTGCAATTGAGCAGTCCGGCTGGGGAAGTACCTCAGCCCTACAGAATACCGCGGCCATAATAACCTCGTGTTGTGTTCTCGGTGGTGAGTAGGGTAGCCAGAGCTCACTAGATAGTTTTGTGCTGTCGGTGGGAAGACCAAAGGCTATTCCTGCTTTGTCTTCTACGCTGACGGCACAGAAACTATCTATGTTTACAGGGTCGGCAGCACGAGTGTGACTCCCCTGGTGTTGCACACGTCCATAGGCCACGGTAACCACTTTCCATCAGCTGGGCCGTGCGCTAATCTGCCACCTCAGTGTATAAAAAAAATTGTTAAATTAAATTAGGTACTTAGTTTTGTATTATACGTTACAATCGGCCGTTGCTCACCTCGCGTGTCATTAGAGTGAGATCGCTAATTAACCACAATTTATGTCCATTTTATCAAGATTGCTTATTATAGTTCTTTATCGCACACTCGACATCAAACAAAAATATTCTCATCCATCTAAACCCTACATCTTCAGAATCAAATTCGCAAACTCTTTAAAATATACTATACTATCAAAACTTGTTACTAAAACTTCAAGAGGAACAGATTTAACGGTACATCGAGCATACTGCAGCAGAAACAATTGGCTCCTAGTGTTGAGCACAAGCAAAGGGTGATAAGGCACAAATATATCCCGCCTTTGTCTCCAGTGGGGGTCCTAACTTATTCAGATGAAATGCTGTTACGTTCTATAGCGTTGCGACATCAAAGCTACGAAAAAAGGGAATGGAATATTGAAAATGTTTGTTTGTCTTAAGTAAGTGATAGCATTTTAGTTACCCTTTTCCGATGTTGAAAGAAGAGGTATATGTAGTGACGTATTTTATTGAAATTTGTCGTGATTAAGGCCAGTTTGCAGCAATTTTTAACATTTTTAAACATATTTATATCAAGTTATATAGCAAACTGCGCCAAATAAAAAGTATATTCCTAATGTAGGCTAAACCGTCTAGGGATGTGTCAAGACAGAAACGCGATTCATAATATTTGACTCGATAGAAATTAGCGTCAATTTCAAACACATTTTACACTAAGACGCCATTATTTTATTTATTATCAAAATAATTATGACGTTTGTATTAAAAAATAGAGCATTAAAATGTCTAGGGACTGGTACAGTTAAATTGTATCACGCAAATATATTTTTTTTTTCAAAAATCAAATAAATCCTCTAAATCGCTGCATTCTAGCTCTCGCGGCCATCTCTCTCTCTCTTGCGCGCTGATTTCATATTAGAAGTGGGAAAAGTATGGAGGTCGCATTGCAACCCGGCCTTAACTCGAGAACTATTTTAGTAAGCTATAGACGATCCATGTGCTAATGGAGAAAGATTACACGTTTCACCACCCTATCTCATCCGTGTCGTGAGAGGCGACTAACTGAAAAATACCTAGACGAAAACTCAAAATACAAGCCTGTGCCAACCCATCTGGCCAGCGTGGAAACAGTAGGTAACTCCTAAAATTAGGAGAGGCCTATGTCCAACATGCAATAGGCTATAAATGTCGAAGAAAGCACAATTTATTTGATTCTGTGGGAACAAATTCCCGGTATTAAAAGCCTATTTGTTAATCCAGACGGTAATCTAACCCTGTATCATTTTAGCTAGATGCGTTTACCTGTTAGAACATGTACGAATAACAAACATTCAAACTTCTTCAAAAACTTTTGCATTTATAGTATAGACTTTGGAAGAAGGATTAGTAGGATATTGTCGGTGTCAGTGGGCACTAATCTATTCTGTCCCTGTGCTATTGGTCAAATTCTATAAACTAATAAGTACTCCAATAAAATTACGATTTAACCATGGTGAATGTTCTGAAGAGCTATTCCAATTAGTCCCACCCTCCCCCTTCCTATACAGGACGACACGTGCAGGACTTAGATGTCACCCCTATACGGTGCAGAACATTCCTTCAAGAACCAAGCGGTTCGGTGACTCTTTCCTTTGTCGCACCATTAAGACCTGGAATTCCTTGCCAGCTCACGTGTTTCCCTCTTCCTACAGTCCCGGGTCCTTTAAGCGGGGCGTGAAAAAGCATCTGATGAGGCCGTCAAGCTGAGTGCCACCATTGTTAACATGGCACGTGTATATAATGGTGGCCCTCTTTCTTGTGACTTTACCTTCAGCTTACCATCAGGCGAGGTAAAGTCAAATTGACGTGTCCTATATATATTAAAAAAAAAAAAACCTATGAGCAAATGTCTTTCGGAAATATATGAGGGAGGCCGCATTTGGTTTTGCGAGGCAAAGGACTTTGCCCTATATTTAATTAAAAAATCTATGTTTGCGCCTAAATTCAGCAAATTTTAGAGAAGGTACTATACGACAATTTTGATACATAGAAAACAAAACTAAAACGTGAACAAAGTTTGTTAATCGTATTTAGCCAACTCTTAACTCTCGTATCAATTTGCTTTATTCAAATTGTTGAAATATATTATTTAAATCGAGTTTAAGAAAGTTCTAGTAGTTTCTATTAGATGAATTACTATTATTCAAATATATTATGAGAGTTATTTATCATCAGACAGAGATATACCTTCAGCCCAGACTCACCTCCACATGCATGGCTCGCATCAACAATAGTACCCAGAATACGGCAACAGGCTCAAAAATCATTGTTTTCGATCGTAGGTACCTATTATGTGAAACCGAAAACAATGATTAGTGAAATATGGGTGTCCATTCATTAAGGCAGGTGAGTACTGAATTGTTTATAAATGCGAAAAGTTTTAAAGTGTTGAACAATAGTGAAGTTTTGCCATTTGAATGCACTTATTTCATTTTCACTTTATTATTATTAGCATTTGTATTTTAATATACATAAGCAGAGGAAGACTAGAAAATTTATCTGATAGAAAAGTTAGAATTTCAGATTGTGTTGTTGTGTAAAAGGTTTGCTTAAAGTTTCGCTTCTACTATTAAGAAGTAAACATGTTTTTAACAATAGTACAGTCAGCGCCAGATCGATTTATGCTATGATTTTCACCCTTCCTGTTCACTGATCGTACTGATATTTGGCACAGACCTTTAGTATGAACAATAATATAAATTAAATCAATAAAACAGTTTGATTTCTACTTAATACACATACATTTTGAGACATTGTAGTCAAGATCGCTCCGACGATGACTGTACCTACGGGCTTAATACAACTTCGCAGCTAGCAGTCACGAGCGAAAGTTACGGGAACACATCTGGAAGATTCTCGTGGAAATTGTACGATATCTTAACCAATATGAACAATAAGAAAAGTGTGTTTGTTTGTACCCTATCAACAAAAGATAAGATAAGAAAAAGTTTACTGTTGCAAGTATATGTTAAAAATTAAGATAAATTTCTAAGTTACAATAATGTTTAATACAATAACTCGCTTCCAAACCAAGCTGATCTCTGTATTTTGGAGGTTAAAAAATAAAGGATCTTAAAAAAGATTATACGTAACGTTTAATAATTCACATTACTTAATACTATGTCCTTTTCTATATTCCTGATAATGTTATCGAGAGTGCACCAAAGGACAAGTACCTCTCTCGTCCATATAAGGACAAACTGTGCTGATACTCCAAGCGTCTGCTGAGATTTTTCTACTGTGTTATAGAACAATTAAAAATTTACTTCACAAAAGATGTTATCATCTCATGCCTATAAATTATAACGTGACCATTAATGTAAGAATAATATATCCAGTCTATTCTGTTCTGAATACATGAATGGAATTGTAAATTCAACCTTTACAAAATTTTCTCCAGTACAATCGTATTCGCTGAACAAATTATAGGCAGACCAGAGATACTTCACTAAACAAATTATAGGCAGACCAGAGATACCGTAACGGCCCTCAAAATAATAAATTCGGAGCCAAAATTTTAATCTAATTACTGTGACATCGCAGAAAATTTTAATAAACCTTTGTATAAACAAGGTAATTGTTATCAATGCTAAGTAATTAATACACGAAATTGATTTTTTTGGGTGTGTATAATTATTGAGGTCACCCTTCCAGCCCCGGCGGTCTAACGGCGTGAGCTTGTGTTAAATGACTGGTGTTTATTGGCAATTCTACACACAAAACATTGACTTATCTATCTAAAGCATTTTTTAAACTCCGGACGTAACTACTGACGACCAGAAAAAGATAGCTTTCAGATTAGACACAGAAGTATTTTATTTATTGTCTGTAACTTTATAATGCCGTTTCTTTGCGATGCATTTTGTTAGCAAGCTGTCTATACAGTAGTATGTGGTACGAAATCTGTCCGACTGAAGTTAAACATAGGGTGTAAAAACAAAACAAATATCTTACATCTGTCACAAATACAGAAATGATACTAATAGCGCTTATCACGCTCCATCTTCTGGAATTATGTATATATAACGCTGATACATCAAAATCCTACCGATTTATATCAAACTCATAACATAAACAAACCCTACAAAACAGCGTTACTCGTCACATAGCGTCCTCACCCGTTTTGTACTTAACAAACCGCCGACAGTCGCAAAAATGAATTACAAGCCGCATCGACGGATCCACGGTAAATAATGTTACAAAATTCTCATTACAAACGTATTACAATTTTAATGTTCGCCCGTGATCAATTGATTGCGAGAATCGTGATCAATTGGTTGCAAGAACGAGAAAAATGTGACAAGTTATCGTCGAAAATCGTCAATGGTTTGCGTTTTGCGGCACAATTAAACCCCCGCAGTGTGGTAAAGTTGAAAATTTAATTTTACTGAAACAATTTCGGATCTTATCGTGTTTTCGTTAAGCAAAAGATTTATCCGCCAACTTTGATCGTATTGGGGTTGTGTGTGTTTTGCTTTTGACGCTTTTCGAGGCATTTTATTAGTTATTGCAATAATAAGAAAGTTGAAAATTAACTAAGTACTTATGTGATATTTGAGAAAATTTTCTTTTCAAACCAAATCAAATCTTTTATTTGCAATAATATTTCGAAAGATGTTATAATACTTTTCTATATACCTATTTTTGCACATAATATGTCACATACAGCGTGCAAATTGCATGTTTATGTCATAATGTGATAAAAAAATGTTGAATGGTATACATAATTATGTTCAGCGAACCAATAATGCCCTAACGAGTACTGATCTTATTTTTGTTTATGCGCAAGAACAACTTTTTTCTGACCATGACTATTCTACATCAATATCATCTGCGAACTTTTATCATTCTAATGTTGTGTCTTCATAAACAACTTGAAAGCTTATGATTTGATTCAAAAGCTTTCAAGTGTTTTTCTTCTTTTGTACAAATTATTATAAGTCAAATAATTAGAGTTTACCCTCTAAGTACCTACTGTAAAAGCTGAAGTTCTTTATCCCAACACTATGGTAGGTTTGGTTAAATTGAATTGTACCTTCACTGTAGAAAACATTAATCACTGATTTTCAACATAGTGTCACACTTATTTAGGTAGTGACTAAAAACATTGACAGTGAGCCACACATTAATTACAGTAAGCTGTCAGCTGTCACTACTGTCAAATTCACTGGCAGTCGCCGCGTTAAACATTCATTGTTCATTATGATTTGAATTGTTTTGTTTGAGTTGTTTCAAACAACCAACACTTTTGGTAACTGTGAAAATATCTCAGGATAATAATTACAAAGTTATTATTCTGAGGAAAATATTGAGAATTCGAACAGATGATGGTCTAAAATTTAATATGAAAAATGTTTATTCATTGATTGAAATTATACTTAGAGTTGATGGGTTGTATGGGCCCCACAAATATGTCTAGGATCAAGTCAATCTCAAATATTCTAGAACCCATAACAAAAGCTAGTTAAGCTATGCTTACTTTTGGTTTAGATAAAAGTATTTTATTTATTTATTTACCTGCAAACCCGTAACCTGCTGTCTTATGGATGAGGCTCTGATTTAGTCTTTTTGGGGTTTGCAGGTCAGACAGCAGTCACTAACGTTAATTGTAATAACCGTGTATTAACCGTGTATAATTGTAATAATTGTAATGACCGTGGTCATAGTAGGTCATTATACCCAATAACCAGTTACTGACCACTGACATTTCGTTTTTGAGACTAACTTCAGTGTCAAATGTGCTAAGGTAGAAATTCAATACTCTACCTTTTTTTGGTCGTGAATATAATAAAACAGAACTGAAGTTATATTCACGCGTTTCCAGCGTTAGAACGTTAGTATAAATTATACGTATAAGTTTTTTTTTTCGTTTTGTGCTTCGTGTGACAAAATATAATTAACTACCCGCGTTTCCGAAAGTGAAAATTCCCTTGGAGAAATTAGACACAAACTAGAAAAAAATGCCCCCCATTAAATGTGTGGACTGCACCAAAGCAGTCAACAAAAAGTCGCCAGGCATTGAATGCAGCAAATGTCGTAAATGGCGCCACACCGACTGCGCCGGCATCACCAACGAAAAGCTTGCAATCCTACTAGAAACCGAGTGCGTTGACTGGATTTGTCGTAAGTGCAACAAAAACCCAAAGCGTCTGTCAGTTATTATTCCTGATACGAATGATGACGACCAAAGCACACCGAACATAGAGAGTGCGTTAAGTAAGACCCAAATCATTGCATTGATTAACGCTCATATTAAAACTGAGGTGAATGATTTGCGTGCAGCAGCGCAATTCAGTAGCGACAAAATGGATGAATATGAAGAAAAAATATCTGCCTTGGAAGGACTGGTCCAAGGACTGCAAAATAAACTGGCTAACGCTAACAACAAAACCAACAATCTAGAGCTTCATTGCAAGGCCCTAGAACAGCGAATTAATCAACTTGAACAGGAAAAAATGAAAAGCATGGTCGAGATCGCCGGAATTCCATTCAAACCCGAAGAAGATGTTACAACTATAGTCAACACTATATCTCAAAAAATCCAGACATCTACTGAAGACGTGCTTTCAGTAAAAAGAATTAAAAAGCTCCCTCAGGATGGACAGGACAAGGCGGAAGGCGATAAGGACTCCAGCAAAAATAGATCAGTCATTCTACTCACTATGAAGGATGAAGAAAAGAAAAGCACCTGGATTAATGCAGGACGAGAAGCCAAGATGACGAATACCGAAGTGGATCCTACCCTTGATGGAGGAAGAGTCTACATAAGAGAAGCCCTGACGAGTCCTATCAAAACTTTGCTGTGGCAATCGAAGAAAAAGTTGAAGGATGTCTACAAGTACGTCTGGTGTAAAGAGGGCAGAATCCTGGCTAGAAAAGGAGACAAATCCAAAGTTCGTGAAATAAGAAATATTACGGACATTGACAAACTCCTAGAAAATAAGTAGGTACACACATACAAGTTTATATGATTCACCATATCTCCCTACCGAACTTTAGCTATTTCTAATGGATCCTACAGATTTATCAAATGTTACCGAATACTTTAATGTTTCTAATATTAATGATTTCTTTAAAATTACACCGAACCTAAGACATAACATCAGCATTATCCATATAAACATACGATCACTTATCAAAAATTTTAACCATCTGGAACAAATCATACAAAGCTGTAAACAATCCATCGACATTATAGTGTTAACCGAGGTTAATATCTCCGAAAATATTTCCGCTTTATTTAATATGTGTGGGTATTCACAGCACTGTGAATTGCGCCAAGTTCGTAAAGGCGGTGGTATTATGTTATTTATAAAAAATCACTTAACATTCAATCCGATTAAAACTAAAACATATTCATTCGAATGCATTATGGGTAACGTCACCACGCCGTCTAAAAACGTAATTATGTTGTGCTGTGTATACCGACCACCAAAAAACAATAAATGGCTATTCACTAAGGAACTAAAATCACTTATTACACAGCGCACTTTACTAAGCGGAGATTTCGTTTTACTCGGAGATACGAACATCGATTTAAAATGTACACCTATGTCGTCAGCAGCTATAGAGTACACCAGCTTACTGGCCGAGTGCGAATTGTTTCAAGCTATATCTGACTATACTAGAATCGCAAAGATTAAAGATAAAATTACGAAGTCATGTATTGATCACATTTTTGTAAAAAGCTCTCATTATGACCCGCACTCGGCCGTCGTCAGCACTGTACTGGCGGATCATTGCCTAACTGCTCTTGCGCTTAGTTGTGACAGACGAGTACAGGATGCTCCGAAAATCACTACAGTATATGATAATAAATTATTGCACACAAAATTAAATAACATTGACTGGTCTCGTACTAAATTCATGTCTGATCCGAGAGAAATATTAAACTATATAATTAAATCTTTTTATGAATGCTATAAACAAACAAAAAAAACCGTAAAATTAAAAATGCAATTGCCACCATCTATTTATAATTCTAAGATAAAACAACTAGCATACCAGAGAGACGAAGCATTCACAAAATGGAAACATGACCCATTTAATGCTGTGCTGCGAATGAGTTATAATAAATTACGGAATAAAACCAATAAAGCTATATACAGAGCAAAACAAAGATACTTAAGAGATAAAATAAAAAATTGTAATGGAGACATGCGTAAGCTGTGGCGAGTTATAAATGAGATGACTGGTAAACTATCTAACAGCATTGAAGATCACATCGTAAAATCCTTTCCCGATTTGACTCATAGTGAAGTGACTGAGAACTTTATTAATGAGTTTAGTAGTTGTGTAGACAAAATTAAAATTAAATGCTCAAGGCAAATAACTGACACTAGTAATTACATAGGCACAGATAGAAGTATAAGAATTAAACCGGCTAAAACATCGGATGTAATAAAGCTAATAAATTCACTTAATATAGACAAATCGCCTGGTGCTGATACTATTCGAGCCAAAGACATTAAAAAGATCTGTCACGAAATTGCACCCACAATTAAAACACTAATTAACACTATTATTTCAACCGGGATTTATCCCGATGCGCTAAAACTAGGTATGATTCGACCAATTTATAAAAAAGGTGCCCATAAAGTGTATTCTAACTACCGACCTATTACCATACTCTCGTGTTTAAATAAACTAGTGGAAAAATATATAGGTAACCAAATCCAAACCTTTTATTCTAAAAATAATATTATATCTACTCAACAATTTGGATTCCAACCGAAAAAAAGTACCACGCAAATTCTGGACAATTTTACGGATGAAATAAATGCACATCTGAACGATAAAAAACATGTATTGATAACATTTATCGACTATAGCAAGGCATTTGACACGCTTGTGCACGAAACTCTCTTTGACAAAATGGATCAATGTGGTATTAGAGGCCCGCTGTTAAAACTTATCAAAAACTACCATTCAAATCGACAAAACTTTGTTAAAATTGGAAATACCGAGAGTACAAAGATTAAAAGTAGATACGGTACGGCACAAGGCTCAATATTAGGTCCAATTGAGTATATAACCTACGTAAATGATATGGCTAGAGTGGTAAAAAACTGCACAATGTACCAATTTGCAGACGATACGGCAATTGTGTCAGCACATATTCACGTAAACCAAGCTCAACAGGCACTACAGGAAGATTTTGATAGTATCAACAAGTGGTCACACGATATGGGACTGGTGCTCAATGCAGATAAAACCAACTTACTCCATATTCATTCTGCGCATAACAAACTCAAAGAACAACCCACAATTATCGCCCATGAACATAACTGCCTGCACAACCCAAACATTAACTGTCAATGTCCTAAAATTTGCTTAGTCACCAAATGCAAGTATGTAGGCCTAACCGTTGACACTAAATTTAACTGGAGAAACCATATTGATCTGATTTGTGATAAACTTAGAGCTCTTTACTCTAAATTTCGTATTCTGAAACACCGATTACCTACCTCTACTCTAATAATGCTGTACAAAACATTGGTTGACTCAATTATATCCTATGGCCTAAGCTCATACGGCAGAACCTTTTCATCCTACTTAAACGATATTTATAAAATACAGCTTCGAATACTAAAAACAATAGCACCCACAAATATTAAATATAAATATAAAAACAATATAAATAAACTATTCTATTACTACAATACATTACCAGTCACTCAACAATTTGAACTATCAATTTTAAAACAATATAATAACAACCCATCTAGTAACCTTGAACTATCTAAAATAGATCATAAAACTATAACACGATCAATCTCGTCAAATAAATATAATGTTCCTACCTTTAAAAACTTCTATGGATCTAGAACTGCTAATAGAATAATACCTAACCTGCTTAATAATATGACTACGGACATACGAACAAACTTCGGCAATAAAGATTTCATAACAAAAATTAAATCGTACTACCGTAACCAAAAACATAATGAAGCGTAATAATACCTAACATTTAAAAACATCCTGTATCACAGACTACGCACGTGCAAAACTATTGTCTATTTTTTATATAAGGTAAATCACTGGTTCGGATGCGAGCGAGTGCGAGATGCGTAAACGCAGACTGTATTGCGGAACTTATGGCAGTCTCGCTCTCGCCCGCGCGAGGCACATAGGTACATTTCGCTCTTCGAAGGAATGCACCTAATGAATGTAATAATTAAATAGGGACTTATTATTTTCCTATGTTCACAGTAGCAAAATTAATGTCTTACCCCTCAGTATTGTTAGATGCGACACATATTAAACCCTGCAGGGTTTTAGTGTCTTACTTTAAGATTTATGTAACATTGTATATTACTTAATAAATAAAAAAAAAAAAAAAAACGTATAAATCAAAGTGAAAACTTGGGACGCAACTGAGAAATCACTATGACAATTATTATGATGGTAACGATATTTGCTTGAAATAATTAGATTTGACACTAACGGCCGGTCCTAATATATTTGGATCAATCCAAAATCCGAAACCAATCAAAACGTCCATATGTGGGATCGATGGATCACTTTGACAATTCTTTTTATCATCGATCCCGCATATGGCGGTTTTGAGCAACGAATCGATCGAAATTCTGGTTTCGGATTGGCATATTTGGATTGATCCAAACATATTAGGGCCGCATGTGAATGAAACTGCCATAATGGTCTTTAGTGTAAACTTTTTTGTGCTTGTCACTCATAGTAAGTCTCTGACTTTTCATTTCGTGGTAGATATGTCGCAGCTAATTAGCTGAATCAGCCGTTTAATTAACTGCCTACGCTGATAACTAAACGGCGTCATTTAATTAGCGGCCTGAATTATGTTCAGCCAGTTGATTAAACGGCTAGGTAAATGCCTTGGATCGATGCAGTTTTATTACTTGCCTAGCCATTTAACCAAACAGCTACGAAAATGATTTATTTCTGCATGATTATAAAATAAAAGATATCAGAACGAAGTAAAAGATCACATCAATTTCATCGACGCTGATACATCTGATATAAATGAACTTCTCGACCATCTAAGTAGTTCACTCTGTAAGGCAGCTAAAAATGTTGCATCTAAGAACACGACCGGTCGAATACACAAGCTACAAAGAGAAACTAAGGCATTTCTGGAAGAAAGGAGAACCCTAATCAATCAAGGGAAAAGCCACACGGTCGAGTTTAAACTGATTTGTGGGGAAGCACGACAGCATGTTGAGAGGGATATTGATGCATACCGTGAAAGAACCGTGCAAAACATCATAAAGAAGTATAGAGGTCCAAAAGTATTTATGAGAGCTCTGAAGCCTGGTACTCAACAGATAACAAAGCTATGTGACAAAGACGGAAACCTAGTTACTGAACAAAATAAAATACTGAAAGTTGTAGAGGAGTACTATCAGCTACTCTATAGTTCTAGGAATCCTAAACCACTAAATATAGCGACCCGAAAGGTTACCAATGTTGGATCTGAAGATGTACCGGAGATAACAAAAGCTGAAATACGGGCTGCCCTATCCAAGATGTCAAACGGCAAGGCCCCTGGTGAAGATGATATCATCGTAGAAATGGTCAAAGAAGGTGGGGACGTGGTTTTGCAGTTCCTCATTAAACTTTTTAATAAGTGTCTGGAAGAATGCCGAATACCAGAAAAATGGGAGAGCGCTATGATCATCCTACTGTTCAAAAAGGGGAACAAATTAGACCTTAATAACTACCGCCCCATCAGTCTATTATCACAGCTGTACAAATTGTTTACGAAAATAATCACCATTCGTTTGACTAAAAAACTTGATTACTACCAACCAGTTGAGCAAGCTGGTTTCAGAGGTGGTTTTGGCACTATGGACCACATATTAACTATGAGAGTCATTATTGAAAAAGTCACCGAATATCAATTACCACTGTGGGTCGCATTTATAGACTACAAGAAGGCCTTTGATAGCATCGAAACTTGGGCAGTGGTTCAGTCCCTTCAGAATGCCCGTATTGATCACCGTTACACTAACCTCATAAAAAATATCTACAACAATGCAACTTTAAAGGTTAACCTACCACCAGAGACTCAACCTGTCAAGATTCGGAGAGGAGTTAGACAGGGAGATACACTCTCTCCAAAACTGTTCACCCTAGTATTGGAGGACATTTTCAAGAAGTTGGATTGGGAAGAGCGTGGCATTAGTGTGGAGGGCAAGAGACTGAATAACCTACGATTTGCGGATGATATAGTATTGTTCGCGGACACCTCGACTGGCCTTCAAGCTATGATACAGGAACTCAACCAAGCATCTGAACAGTGTGGTTTGGAAATGAACCTCGACAAAACCAAGATAATGACCAACATGCTAAATGATACCGCAAACATCCGCGTAAATGGCACTGTCATCGAAAAAGTAGATAAGTATGTGTATCTTGGTCAAGAGATTGTAATGGGAAAGGACAACCAGGCTAACGAAATTGACAGACGCATAAGACTGGCTTGGGCAGCTTACTCCAAACTCAAATTTGCGTTCAACATGAAACTCAGTGCCGAACAAAAAGCTCGTATTCACGACCAGTGCATCTTGCCTGTGCTTACGTATGGGGCTGAGACCTGGGTTTTTACTAAGGAGATCATCCACAAACTACAGGTGGCTCAAAGAGCAATCGAGAGAAAACTGGTAGGAGTTACGCTGAGAGACCGTAAAAGAAACGAATGGGTCAGAGAACAAAGCAAAGTGAGCGATGTAACTAAACGGGTTGCGAAATTGAAGTGGGAGTGAGCTGGCCATGTCGCCCGCAAGCATGGCTCGTGGTGCAGGGCAGTGGTAGAATGGAGACCATGGGGCGAGAAACGCCCGAGAGGAAGACCGCAGATGCGTTGGTACGACGACATCAAAAGACTGGCGGGAGCAAAGTGGTTGGAAACTGCCCAAGACCGGAACAGATGGCATAAGCTGAAGGAGGCCTACACCTTAGAGGTTGAGAATGGCTAAAGAAGAAGAAGAAGAACGCTCTGCTCCTGCATTAGCCTTCTAAACTAACCCAACCAAGTCTGATTGCGCAGCTATCTCAATAAACTTATCTCGAATTTTCTGTGAGTTCAACTCTATTTACCTCCTCGTTGGTTTACAGGCGTAAGTATATGTATGTTTGTAATTTTCTACCTTATTTTACGGTGGTGCCTCATCTTACGAATGGTCAGCCAGTTTATTAAATCTTATAATAAACGTAACGGCTGAACATCATTCAGGGTGTTAATTGAATGGCGTCGTTTAATTACCAGCCTAGGCAATTAATTGAATGGCTGATGAGGCCATTCAATTAATTGCCTAGGCTAGTTGACAGCGACAGATATAAATATAAAATAATTGTTGTAAATGCCCTAATACCGCACTAAACACTAATAAATGTTCCGAAAATAAATGAAATACAATTGCCGATGGCGCATTCTCGCCCAGCCCCGAGCAGGATAAGTTTCAAATATTTATGCTTGTTGAGGCTAAAATTTTGCCAATTAATGAAATTAGTTAGACCCAATTGGCGTCGGAGATAACTCGCCAACTTCAATATTTAATCAAATTAAATGTTTGCTAGAAAAAGACATATTCCGCTGAATTAAATTTGCTTTGTTGCTGATTGGTTTTTGAACAATTATTCGTAAATTTGTGCGAGTTACGAATGCTAATTGAATAATAATTTTCACTCATTTTCGCACCCGCAGTTAAGCTTGTAATTTGTCTCGATTAAGATAATAATGTAATTGTACGGGGTTATTTTATAAAACGGTAGTAAATCAGAAATTTAAACAAAGATTGTAAATTTTCACATTTAAGGATTGTACTGGTATTAGAAGATACCGTTTATTTATTTACTTACCTATAATAATTTATAGGCATTATTAAAAATATTGACAAAAGAAAAGCAGGTAGGTTCATAAATAGTAGGTAACCTGCTTTTCTCTTCAAGATTTTTATTATTTTACTAATCAGGGATTTGAATGAATAGTAGACGCCTCAAACGGCTATAAACTCCTTGAATCGGGTTCGACTCATTGGGTTTATTTGACTAAGTTTCATGCATTTTATCCACTGAGTTTGTCTCGATTTAAGTTGAAAAAATTGAATCGGTCTAGGCGGGGCTTGAACCCACGACCTTTACCTTACAAAGGCAATGCTTTAACCACAAAACTACCAGACCTCGCCTAGACTGACTTTTACTTCGATTTAAATATTTTGCATGAAGAAATTTTAAATTTTATTTCACATTGAGTTTATTTTACCCAGCTCCATACATTTCACGGTTTCTAAAAAGTGTATTACATGTGTATAAAACTCTTCTTTTAAGCATCTTACCAAGTTTATAGCTCTCGGAGGAGTGCTGAAGTTCTAAAGACTAAGCACGAAAAGCAGTTCTTGTCTAGTCTCATTTAATATATTGCTAGTTAATCGTCCCGGCTTTGCACACTTGCTATGTGACACGCAGTTCCTTGAAATTTTAATTGGAACAATACCTATACCTAATTAGACGTCCAAAATGTCGATTATGTTACTGAAATTCTACTAAAACCCGTTACAAATAAATTATTCGAGAGCGAGAATCGAACTTACGCCCCCCGCTTGGTACTCGCGTTCTCTACCTCCACGCCACAGAGGCTGTAACTTCTTGGAAGTATATTAAACAGTAAAGTCACGTCCACCAGTGTTATTATTAGAAGTTCACTAAGAAACAAATCCTGAATGAAACCAGGTCACTGTATTTTCAGAATAATTTAAGTTAGTATAGTCGAAGGGGCTCGTGCTTAGTGGTAACTGAGTAAGTTTGCACATTGCAAGGTTAAGCAAAAACCAGGTTAAAATCAGTGATGGGTGAATATTCTTAGCTCGGTAAGGACTCTATGCCATCGATTTATTTTTGAGGTGCTAAGCCGATGAAATTGGATGGATGGGGATAACATCACAGGTCAATATTGTTCTTAATAAGAAAAGTGACGGGTGTATATTTTTCAGTACCATTGGATAGCATCGCTTTACGCATCTATGTATTGTATATTTACATAAAAATTTTCATTATATTATGTTCAGCCGTCGTTTAGAATCCATACAAAATCAGTATAATCTTACTTATGAACAAGATCGCGCTGTGTAGAAAGTCCTATTATATTATAGAACGATCTTGTAAGAGACAACAAAATTTCTGATACAATCTAATTCCATGTGTTTACATACTTCTTATCTGATATCCGTGCGCTACCAAGCCGTAATGTGTAATAATATAATACGTATTCGTATTTAAACTTGGCATCGAGTCGACTATCCATGCATATGTGTTTTGTATCAATACTCGAATGTCAAACGGGATATTGGAATCGATTTCGAGTATAGCTCTGGTAAACCGATCGGTTTTATATTCTTGATTGAGTTTTGTTGGGAAAACGTTTTGAATTCTGTAAAAATGTACGGCATTATTATAGCTTTTCTTTGGATTTGAATGTTGGTGGTATACTGAGGTATACAGAGACGGTATATTCAACAATAAAGAACTGTAACGTGACCTTAGATATATAATATTGAAAGAATGGGTCGCATTGCCCTGCCAAAGAAATTATACTGTCAACATCAATGAATCAATTAGACAATTGCCATCTACTTCTGGACAGAGGCCTCTTCCACTAATCAAGTGACCTCTGTATGTCCACCAAGATACTTGGGACCCGAGCCATGGTCACCAGCAAGTAGATTGAAGGGCGAGAACATGGCACAGAGGTTCCTCTCAGAGTTGAGGGCTCAAACAGCAGTAGCACCAGAAAACTAAGTACACCAAATTATGATAAAAACAGACTCAGAATTTGAAAAGTGCAAGCTTTGAATACAAATTGGATCGGCGTTCGGATAAAGAAGATACCGTGACGCATATTGGCATATATGTTTGCCCAACGTATATAACCAGTATTGAAAGATGATCTCATTACAAGCTCTAACACCATTCACACAAGTGTCTCATTCATACCAGCGCTACGGAGATTCTTCAACTCGTTCAAAGTGTAACAACTTGTACTACGTATATCATTTGACGTATAATACATGAGCATCTTATTTGAGTTGATATTTGTCAAGTAATTTAGCTGGAAGTGTCGCGAGCGCAGACACATCCCCTTTTCCGTTACACAGAGATATTATTCAGGCCACAGCGTGTTAATAATGTTTTGGGTGGGGACTGAGTTTGGGCGATAGTTGTAGGCATTATACTAGCTATGCTGATCCTATTTATTTTAGTTTATCCATAGAATTGGCAAATTTCATGACTAAGGCGTATCGGGGCTCAATGTGCTACTCTTACTTCCACTATTTGATCTGACGCTCGAACTTTGAAGGAAAGCCTAAGCCTGGGCCTCATTTATAAATCAGCACGCGTATAGTACTAGCTTGTAGGTTAGGTTGGCTTGAATCTCTAATATCGCAGTGAAGCCAAACACACTACAAAAAATTTATACCTGCAGCTAAAATACTTAAAGACAATGATCAAACTATAAATCTTAGGCATACCGCGTACCTCAGTCTCGGATGTGAATGGGACAACGGTCAAATGATGATGTTGAGTCACCTAGTAGACCTTATGATATAACCTGGACAGCATGAATGTAATTGTTGCATTATAACCCTTAAAAAAACCGCGGTAGCCTAGTGGTATGGGTAATGGACTGCTGAGACGAGGTCTCGGGTTCGATCCCAGGATTTACCATGGCACACATCAATGACTTTTCGATGCTTTTCGAAGTTATGTGTGTATTTATCGCAGGTTTATAAGTTCCCGGATAATGGCAATAGGCCCGCTACCTATTACATTGGGACCTAAACATAAACTGGCGAAATGTGGGTGCTAGCACCTCTGCCTACCCCTTCGGGGATAAAGGCGTGAGTTTATGTTATGTTATGTTATGTTAATCCTTAAAAACAAAGAAACAGATGAATTTTCGTGCTACCAGAGGGAAGACCAAAGGCTAATCCTGCTTTGTCTTCTACACTGACGGCACAGAAACTCTCTGTGTTTACAGGATCGGCAGCACGAGTGTGACTCCCCTGGTGTTGATTCGTCCATAGGCCACATTGACCACTTTCCATCAGGTAGACCGTGTCTGCGACCTCAGTGGTATATAAAATACACACACTGGCAGAATTAGCGGAACACAAAAAAGGAGAGAATAAAATAATTAGCTTTACTTTTAAACAAATAATTATTAAACATGAAACAACAACAACATGTTCAATAACGAGTGTTTCCCTCTCGTTCCCTGATTAAGGTTTCCATCCGTCTGGGCATGCTGCGAATGATGTTGTCAATGATTTCTTGGGGCAACCTCTGCCATTCTACAGCTAATGTGTTACGCAACTCGCCCAGATTGTTAGGAGGTAGCATGCTTGATTAGACACTCCTCTTTAGCCAAACCCAAACGTGTTCAATCGGATTCATATCCGAGGACTGTGCTGGCCACTCCATCACCGTAACACCAACATAGTTTAGGTATGCCTGTACTCAGCGAGCACTGTGAGCCTGAGCATTATCCTGCATTAAAATGAAGTCGTTGCTAATAAAAGGGGCAAATGGCACAACATGTTCCTCTAAAATCTCCCTGATATACGGATCTGCAGTCAGATTTCCGCCGTCGACTACCACTAACTCCGTGCGAGCTCCTAAACATATCCCCAGACCATAATTTTGTGATCCGCTAATTCTGCCGGCGAGTGTATTAAAAAAAGAATTAACACGCCACACGCCCCACTACGATCACCGCTCACACAGACACCACATGCAGCAAACAGTATACACCTAACACATTTATGTCAGTACATTTCACAATTGACATCCAGAGTGACTAAGTTCCCTTTGATTCATTAGTGATGAAATGGTTTAACGAAGATTATTGTTCAGTTATTCATCACTGGAATTGTACGGTTTCAATTTAAAAGGACTTTTTTCTCTGTCAATCCAATTAGATATCCTGTGCCGTTGTGGCCAGTAATTGTTGACGAGGGATTCTGTCGTTAGATTGGCAATTTTATTAAAAGATTTGTGGTAGACGGACTAATGGTTCATAATGGTAAAATGTGATGACTTAAGTGGTAATGTGGAGAAGCGTTTGACTGTTACATTAGATATCATCATTACGCGAGCGCCAATCTTGGTTATATCTAAAGCTACTCTCTCTTTCTTTTAAGACTTAGTTTATTATATACACGGAAGACTACTGTCGAACTGGCTCAAATCTGAGAGGAAAGCCTGTGTCCAAGTCTTCTCCGTCAATCTTGCAGGTAAGTTTGGCCTAGGCCCTGAAAATTTTAATGGGGCTCCATAAATCTTGAAGGCTATTGCCAGCTATGTATAAATATCTGTGTGAATTCATATTAATAACATGTCTAATTGCAACGGTCAAAATAAATCTTCTTTTGAACGTTGCAAATAGATCTATGAGAAGAGCTACGCTAATTTTGGTTAAATGACTTTGTCATAGAATACTTACTTAATAATACATACTACATATTTACATGTATAACCAACATAATATACTTCATCTCCTCTGTATAGTAAAAACTAAATAAAAAACAGCCCTAACAAGATCACGACTATTATGCTATCAATACAATAGCCCTGAACACAATATTCGCGCTATTTTAGCAAAACGTTCAAACCATCTTATTTACCCTTTCATGCCGCGATCCTAATATATTATGCAATCTTTCGACAATATCATAGAAACGGGCTCAAAAGCCTCTTGCATAAATAACCCCCAGCAGCCAGTTCGAGTCCTGATTCAAACAACGATCCAATACATAATAAATGGTTTTCATGTCTTTCATGTAAAATCGGTTAATATGTATCGAATATGGGATTGTGGTTTCAACCGTTTACTTTGTGATTTCGATTGAATAGACTCTGGAGTTCAAGGTTCAAGCTTTATTTTAGGTGCTCCTTCGTATTTTGATCACGTTTTATAAAACGTATAGTAGTGCCACGAATACAGACTTACTTTGAAGTTGTATGAAGATAAGTATTAGCTGAGAAATTACAGCGTTTGTACTTACAACCCTTACCTACATTACATTCAAGCATTGCATCTTTTTACTGTTTTACGATGCCACCAGGCTTCTACAAGGAGACCTTGCAGGCGCACAGTACCATAGATTACCTAAATAGTTTTATGTCGTCTTGCCAACGTGCCCGATGGAGTACTCTTGAGTAGCTTCGACAATACATTGACAAACATATTATATTATACAACGTGTTTTCATCACCATCAGTGGACTGCCAGACGTAATCAACTTACCTGGTTGAAGGGTCTCTCATTTTATTAGAAGAACCTCATAATAATCTCAACCACACCTTTACCAATTCAAAACTAACCTAAAACTACTATCTCGCTTTCAACAGTGAGGTAGTTTCGCTTACTAAAGCTTAGTATAGCTACAATTGTTTTACGTGTATTTGTGACAAATATGTAGACAGTTTCAACTGTAATTAAAGTACCACTAAATAATCTGCATTTATATAATACTGGGTTCATCGATCTAACAAAATTTTGACAAGAATACACATTTACATAAAGAGATTGTTATCATTGGTTGAGAGGGTCAAACTTTTAGGTCACAATATCTTCCGGAGGTTATTTTATAATCTGAAGACTGCGACCTCAAGTGCGTATTTTAGGAGAGTCTGCGTAGTGCACACCCTACAAAGGCTCTCAAGGCTATAGATGTAGATAAATATTACACGCATCAGGATGATAAATATAATTAATTGTGGATTTTTAGTACATGTTTTACTTATTAAAACATTTAAAAGTTGTGCGTTAATGAACATTGCTTTTACAAGATAATGGTAAATTATTGAGCAAGGTGTCCAGTGCCTCTAGACAAGTGGCAATTCGCTAGCTGGCGTTTGGTGGAATAGAATGACGAATATATGGGATTTGACGTATATGACAGTCGTTAACGCATGTCAAATACGTCAAATCCCATACATTCGTCATTCTATTCCATCAAACGCCGGTTAGCGAATTGCCACTTGTCTAGAGGGGCAGGCGAGGTCTGCGTTCAGAAAATGCAATAAAAAAATACAAATCTCTTACAATTTACACCCAAACCGTGTCCACAAATCTTTAGTGACGAGGCCAACATTCTACTTGAACGGTCATGTCAGTAAACTAAACAACCGATATTGGGCTCCAAATAACCCTAAATTAAAACATCAAAGGCCACTGCACTTTTCTGTCTGTCTATCTGTCTGTTTGTTCCAGCTAATCTCTGAAATGGCTGGACCGATGTGACGGGACTTTTAAAGGCAGGTAGCTAATGTAATAATGAGTAACTTAGGCTACTTTTATTTTAGAAAAATAGCGTTGACTCAACACTAAGCGATAACCGACATCCACGCGGGCGGAGCTGCGGGCAACAGCTGGTTTCATATAACAAGGAACTTTTTGGCCTCTCGGCCGCACCAATTTCACTGATTTCATTCTAGGGCTTGGTTCCAACAAGATGGTGCCACTAGCCACATATCTAACCATAATATGGAAGCTGTGCCTGAATTATTGCTCAATAAGCCATTTCTCGAAGGGGGTATGCCTCCCTGGAGTCCAGATTTGGGTCCTTTGGACTATTAATTATGGGCTACCTAGAAAGTGTTGTTTGTGTAAATAAAGCAACAACTTTGACCTAATAGAAATCAAAATAAAAACACAGAAATTGCTGCAATCGCAAGAGCCGCGTGTCAAGGCTTTATCGACAATTTGCGGACATGGTTTGAGGAGTGCCTGCAGCGAGAGGGAACACGTCTAGACAAAATTATTTTCAAGAAATAACTGTCCATTGATTACTCATTTGGAATAGAATAATAAATTTTGGAAATTATTTGTATCTAGTTTATTTTAATAGCAGTTTCTGTTGTCCCCCAACTTCGCCCGGACACCCTGTATTTTACAAGTGAAATAATAAGTATGACAATTACAAATTTTGTGATAAGTGATAAGCATGGTCAATATATTATTTTTGTAACATAAATGTAGATATTTTAATTATCAACCAAAAATAAGAAAAATTAAGTAGCATTTAGGTGGGCATTATGACCAAAATCGACTAAAAATTTATACTAATAGCATATTAAATATTTAGAGTTTAGAAGTAAGTAATTAATTGATCAATCAATTAGCCTATTGCAATCTGCAGCTGGACATAGGCCGATCCTCCGCCTTCCGCATGCAGTGCACCCTAGTCACCTTTTTCAGATCATACGTCAATCCGGCTAGGAGTCGGGTAAGTAAATGATTAGTTTTAAATCTGTCTTGGCTTTGCAATATTGCCTAGAATTAAATTTATGACTGAGTGAGCTTAAAAAAGCCTTCTCATCGTCTACTAGTTTTCAAAGTTAATTCTATCACTGAGATTATCTTCACAATATTATAAAGTAATATAACTTTAATTTATTTTTAAAAATTAAATTTACCTACGTTATAATAACTTCTCAGTAGATGCAGTAAACAGCAATATTTACAGCACCTGCTAACCTGCCTTTACTGTTCACTCTGTAGTAAAGCCACACCTAAATAAACTCAACTCTGCCTTTGATATTAAAATATAAAACACACAAGATATTCTTTGTCAAAATAACATCCAACTTGGCTTCTGTCATTTTTAACGCACCGAAATTTAAGATGCAATGGGTTTTACACGTGAAAAATATACACATATATTCACGTCTGTAAATCCCTGAACGAGGGAGGTGAAGGTTTATGAACACCTACATTTTGCTAACTATGATTTTTGGTACTACGTAATAGGGGGCGAGGCTATTGGCGTCAAACGGAAACTATGCTATTGGCCGTATGTTTAATGTCGGAAAGAGAACAGTCCTGTCCTTTAGTCTTCTTTTACGACTCTCACAGCAAGAGATGGGGGTGGCCCTACTGAAACAAAACGTGTGTGAAAATATGCTGATAAATTTATTTGGAGTTACTTAAGCTTTAAATCGCGTGAATGCATTTGTATACGAAGTTTGAATTCAACTTTAAGAGCTCGTAATTCAAAGGATTGAATTTAGGAAACTCGAAAGATTTAAATGTGAATTTATACTTTAAAACTTTCAGTTTTGCACGTAAAGTTTTTGACTTCTCGTATTATGTGGATACTGTTATTTATAACTGAGTCAAAATATCGAATGCTTTACAATAGACCGAACTAGTCTCAGGGAGCATGTTAAGCCGGCGGTTCCGGATATAGGTAGTTGCCCTAAAATATCCAACAGCCAGTCTAACTGCAATGCTTCGATATTGCCTGTAGGAGGTAGGACACGACGGTATTCTCGTCCAATTGAGCAGTTCGACTGTGGAAGTACCTTCACCCTACAGAATACTACAGCCATAATAACCTCGTGTTATGTTCCCGGCAGTGAGTAGGGTAGCTAGAGCTCACTGGAGAGGTTTTGTGCTATCACTGGGAAGACCAATGACTATTCCTGATTTGTCTTCTACACTGACGGCACAGAAACTCTTTGTGTTTACAGACTACTTACCAGCAGGTGGGCCGTGTCCTATCTGACACCTCACTGTATAAAAAAAAAAACGTCAAAAGTGGACCCCAGACTCCAATGTGGAAGCTTCGGACGCGACTGAGATAGACGATAGGATAAAGTAGAAGAGAGATGTTACTTAATGTACATTTTCAATTCTTTAAATCTGTAGCGACATAACTTTATTTACGACAAAGAAGCAATAACGAGCTAAGAATAGGATTCCCAAGTACCATGTTAAACACACCTTTCGCCCTTTATATAAGGGCTCATGCAACTCATTACCATATAAGTATAAAGCGATTTTGGGTTCTGTAGGGTTTAACAATCAAAGGGTTTCGATCTTGGGGTCCATTTTATTTCCGAGCACTGAACCTTCTTTGTCTCACATTTACATAATATAGAAGAAATGTGACCCTTAAAAGGAATCTATGAGAAAGCTTTTCCGCATTGGCGGTCCATAATTTGGGAAAGACAACAATGAGAATCCAATTTTGCTATTTTATTTTGATAATGCTTGAGTTAGAGGAATTAGTTTTTGAAATATTAGGCTCTAAATAAAGAGAGGATTACCTTAGAGCTATCGGTATATTTACCATGTATTACTTAGAGTTTCCTGTATTGCATACCTATACATATATATACATACAAGCATCATGATCACGAAGGAACTGGAGTATTAACCGTGAACAAGTTTTAAAATAGCTACGTACCTACAACGTAGATCCTAATAGTTCTTATAGTAATGTGAGTGACAACGATAGTTCAATAGTATATATATAATAGTAATATATGTATTTCGCATACACACTATTATTCACGAAATATAGTTTTCCTTTCAACAGCCATAGTCACGGGGACGCGACCCTTTTGACAATATCTTTTGTTAAAATGATAATCCGTTAAAATGATGTTATTTCAATCAATACATGAATTAGAATACCACTTTTTAATCAATACATGAATTAGAATACCACTTTTTACTTTATCTTAGCATAATATCCTAACTAAATTTGAGGTAAAGTCTTCACCTGAGTGTCGTCTACTAGCTCCTGGCTCCTGAAGGTCTTGGTGGGGTTTCACAAACAGAAGCTTTGAGAAAGAAAATTGAACCAAAATTATATTTTAATTTATTTGTCAAATCATAAGTATTAAAAAGTGTTAACAGCTTTAAACAGGTTTAAAGTTAGACATTAAACTTCAATCAAAATACTTATTAAACTTTTCTATTCAACAAGCCTTTCCAATTTGTCTTGTTCATACATACAATACAAGTACAAAACGCGTACCTAAATGTATTTGTACGAATAAAACAAAATAAATCTCATACCCTTTACATTCTGGCACAATTGGAAACATAAACAATGTAATTTGTTGATTGAAAACAGGCAGGTACATACCATTTGTTGCCTTTTGTTACCAGTTATAAATATCGCTTTTAAAATTTAATTGTCATGTATTTTATCTTAGGACGATTAATTTTATTTCACTGAGGACTTTTTGAAGTGAAAATTTCTTTAGCGGCGTTGGATGGGTAAAAATTGTTAAACATGCGTCAGGATCGTTTGACCTTTGAACCGTAACCGACCAGTGACGTCATACAACATTAGCTAAAGAGAAAGACTGTCTATTTTGCAAGATACGATAAATAGCATCGTGGCTTAACGGTTAGCGGTTCGACTGTAAGTCCTTATGGTTTCAGATATTACCAGGTTCAAACCTGGACTTCTGGCACTCTTTTTGTGATTATTTTTCTTTTTGTAATTTATTACTTTTTGTGATTATTATTTCTTTTTGTAGTTTATTACTTTTGTCATTATTTTTTCTTTTTGTAATTTATTATTTTTTGTGATTGATTATTTTTTCTTTTTGTAATTTATTAATTTCTTCTGAGAGAAAATGAGCAGAAAATTTGTGATGGGTTCTATGATTGGCTCTATATTATAGGTATGGTATGGTATGGAATGGTATGGTATGGTATGGTATGGTATGGTATGGTATGGTATGTTCTTTTTATCTTTTTCTATGTATATAACGAAGAAAGAAAGAAAGTTTTCACTTCTACCGGCACTCCCAGAGTGCAACCCGTCTTTTTTTCTTTTTATATCACTTAAGTTGGCACACATTGCACTTGATGGGAAGTAGTTCCCACGGCCTATGTACGTGTGCGTGACACTCGGCCCTATAAGATCCTTCTAATGTCTTTCTTGAACTACTCCATATTGTAGTCGAAAAACTGCATGGAGATCGTTCTACAGCTAGAACGACTCATTCAAAATCTTCGAGACTTTTTTTTAACTCAGGGTTAGTTTTTCAGCCTGAATACGAAGGGGCTAAGCTTCGATATTTTCCGTGAAGCTACTGCTGCCTGAAGTCCACAACCACCACCAGTTTACAGATTTTTTAGGATTCTAACTGCCCGTAACGACTGAAATAGATGTTGGTATGGTAGCTCGGACCGACGTCGGTAGCATGTTATGCCCTGCGAGACCTCTTTACCTCACTGCGTCAATAATGGTCACGTATTTTAGACTGACCTGCCAAGAATTGCTTACCACTTACCCACGGGCATTTCAGGCTCCTGAGGACCTGTTACAATCGAATAAAATCATACGGTATTCATACCGTATAAGGCTTTAAGGCTGAGAGCTTAATCAAATAATTAGCCCACCACAGTACGCGACTAGACATAGGCTTCTCCCAGTGTGCGCTTTTTTGTTCGATTCTCCGCCTCCCGCATCCAGTCTGTCCCAACAACCTTTTCAGGTGGGAGCTTAAACAACACACTAAAAATAGATCTGTAACAAGCTCAACTATCTATCGATAACAAGAACTGACTTCCTCATATTGTATCTATTCGTATACATTTAGAAATATGCCATTAGTCCCAATACATTCGGGTCACACACTTGATATTGCACAAGTCGTTATACAAAACGCGCTTGGCATAATCAGAGAGACGCGCTCGCGTAAACGGTCGTACTATATAAGTACGAGAGAGGCCTATGACCAGCAGTGGACTGCAGTGGGCTAATAGATTGCTTGATTGACAAAATAGGTACAAACTTGTTAAGGGGCTACCTACCAGGCTTTAGACTTCATATGTTTGTATATGTATAGAGTAACTAACTACTTAACAGTAATGCACCTTACTATCAAGATATTTCCGGGGTTCAAATCCTGGAGGTTGTATCATCAACGTAAATGCAGTCCTAACACATGCAATTTAGTTTACCTGCCCCTTTAGACAAGTGGCAATTCGTTGCTTGGCGTCCGATGGAATAGAATGATGAATGTATAAGATTTGACGTTAATGACACGACTTAACGATTGTCAAATACGTCAAATCCCATACATTCGTCTTTCTATTCCATCGAACGCCGACCAAGGAATTACCACTTGTCTAGAGGGGCTTATTTATTTATTTTATTTAGAGGGGCTGGAGATAGTTATTTCATTTAATTAGTGCCCTGCTGAATGTGTACAAGGTCCTACCAAGATTCTCAGAGCCCATAGGTAAAGCCATAGGTACCCCCACCTGTTATTCGGTATCGGTTATCTCTCACTCGATAGTGAACAATAAAACCGCTTGCATTTTTACAATGATTCAGATCTTTACAGGTTTTAATTTATTGCTAGAGAGAGAAGGCTTTGAAAACCGAAGCAAGCTGATTATACCCAAACCCATT
The DNA here is from genome assembly GCA_949126895.1 of Eilema caniola. NCBI lineage: Eukaryota > Metazoa > Arthropoda > Insecta > Lepidoptera > Erebidae > Eilema > Eilema caniola. The sequence continues at coordinate 2,015,748 of OX421475.1, forward strand.
CTTTTCCCTGACAGCTAAGTACGTGCCAAATCAAAAAAACCGGAATCCGTACTTCTTTTCTTTCAAACAACAAATTCTACAGCTTCATTCCTGATGCTCTTACAAGGTGACTACAGAATTACCCAAAGGACAGCTATAGAATTATCTCTTTTATTACAGGAAGGCGTGTTAACCAGTGTTGTGGTACAACCTCTCCTGGGAGGGGAGCCTTCGTGACGATATTAACAAAGTCCATAAATTAAGCTTTGTATTGCAGGATGGATATTTAAAATTACTTCAGAGTACCTACTCCACTTGTTTCTTAAGTGAAGTACGCCGGTCTAAAAAATCGGGAAAAGCGAATCAAAGTAATGTACCGAGGTTCCGTATAAGATTGTATCTCTCCCGAATGCTTTTAGGATAATATGGGTGACTGTATTTATCTACAGAAATATATAAATTTGGAGTGTCTATGAAATTATAATTACGTCTATTATCCTAGTGTTAAACCCAGACGCATCCGATGCTTTCAACTTGGAGTCTGGGGTCCGCTGTACCAGTCCAACTGTGGATTTGGCTGAACTTCGAAATATTTCGTGAAGTGACTGCCACAATCTAAAAGCGATATCGAAACGTTACAGTTAGACCAGTTTTTGGAATTTTGAAGGCTCCAACTACCCGTAACGACTGCCATAGATGTACACAAAGCAACCGGGACCGACGGCTTAACGTGCTCTCTGATGCACTACCAGACCAATGCAAATACCCATATACATGCATACGAATATTTGCATCAAGCGAGGATCAACGCGCCTCCTGCGAGCACACAGTTCACTACCGCTACGCCACAGAGGTTGTTAATTACGTCTATAATCCTCTTTACTAAATAATTTATAAATACGCAATCGGAAATCTCTGGAACTGCTAGGTCAATTTTGACGGGACTCTTACTGGTGCATAGACAAGAAATCGTAATATAGGCAACTTTTTTCAGGAATTAGGGCTCCACGTACAGACAAAACAACCCAGATCGACATGGACTAAACCGTCTGCACAGCTAGTCAATGAACAACCTGAATATTACACACGACTTAATTGCCATTATCAGATTTTCACCCAGATTATCGGGATAGCGTGATAAAACGCCCCTCGTAATACTTAGGGGCGGTTCAATTTTTTTTTTAATTACAGCCCCTTTTTAATTGTTGACAAATTTTCCTTTATTGGGTTGCCATGCTTTTTAATGACAGTGGTGGAGATGAGGGTGCTTGTTCGGGAGCAGGTCAATGGCTTTTCATAAATAAACGAAATGTTGACGGGGTTAAATTAAAAAATAAATGAAAAGTGTACAAGCCAGCTTTCATTTATGAATATTCAATGACAGACGCAGACGTGGACGGAATAAAAATGCCTACAGATATAGAGTGAACGAAGTTTTCTTTGCATTGTGGTAACAAACAAGCATACATCCTTATCAGCATCTTTATAACGATTTCCTTGTTGCATCGAAAGTTTTGGCAGACGAGCACACCCACCTGATGTGTAGAATACTAAGGGCGTCATATTTGTGCTGCCTACTTTGTAGAAACCTTATTGAAGAACTCCATATTGTAGTTGCACTTTCTACTTTCTTTTGCACTTTTAAGCCTAAGTTCTGTTGTGGCCTGGTCAACTCTGAGAATAAAATATGTTTGGAAGAGCAGAAGGCACGAGCGTGACATAGTCATAGCACACGGTAGGACTCCGTAGGACTCAACAGAATATTATATACTTACCTGCGATCACAGAGGGTTTAGATATGGTGTACAAACTTCCTATTAGTTTTTTAACGAGCTGGCATATGCTTCCAAGGATTACGGGGATGGTATCTGAAGTCCATCGCAACCATAATCTCTAGTGAATTATAAAAGTGGATAACGGGAAGGTGTGCCTGATGTTATCTCTGCCTGCTCCCGTAAGAAAGAGGCATGAATGTCCACGTAAGTAGAAGTTTTTAATCCCAACTGATGAAATTCATGGATATTGTGTACACAAATAGCTTAAACTTGATATATAGCTTATTAAGATGCGTTATGAAGGTATAAATTTAACACAGTAATGAATTTATGACTCGACGCCAGATTGCCGGGAGTTGCGGCTCACTGAGAAATAGGTTCTTAGACTTTGTAAAGTTCTGTATTTATATATATATATATATATATCTCTCTCTTGGAATGAAGTAGACGGTCTACTCTTGTATAATTAGGTACTAGGTACTTATATTATAATACAAAGAAATACACAGATTGATACAAAAAATACTATTTGCATTCAACCCGCAATTTAAGACAGCGGTTGCACCCTTTACCACGATAAATTTGTAAGGGAATGCATTAAATTGTGGAATTTGTGGATGACCAAAGTAAAAAATAAAAAAACCGTTTGTTTTCTAGTTTAGCCTTCTATAACTAAATATATATTTTTTAGATTTTTATAATTTTGCTTTTGATTCGTTCGTTGCAAAAGTGCTCTGCCTTTTTAAAACACTCAACAATTAATGTTTTAGTCAGACATTCGCTCTACTTACCGAAAACACCTTAGCATATTCTTTACAATTCACTTCAAAAATGTAGCAATGAATGGAGAACGTGTTTCCATTTTTTGGATAAAAAATAAATAAATTCTTTGTCAGTTCCAAAAAGTAGGTTATTGTGTTGTCAAGCGTTTGAACTCCTCGAATAATCAAAGTCAGCTATTATTAATCATTAAATATACAGACTTCGTTCGCCCGACAAAATTCTACAGGCGGCATATTAATGAAAGTGATGAATTCAAAGTAGAAAGCTTTCACGAAAATGTTACGGGATGATAATACCTAATATACTTAATTCTGTCGAATCGTTCGTACAAAAACTTAAGTCGACCGGACAAAAATACCTATAGTTGAATTTTTATCTTGGTTTTGATAGAAAAAGGGTTGGGGGTTACTATATTCTGGTCAAATAAGCTTAATTAAGTTTTTGTAATAACGCAATCTTATTTTTACAATTGCCTACTTTATTATATAATTTTGAATAAAAAAATAAAGCTGTAAAATTTATTTCAGGACTTTTTTAACATTAATTATATTCCTGTTAAAATATCCACTTAACCACTAATAGCATAGTCAATCATTCAGCTTATTGCAGTCCACTGCTAGACATAGGCTTCTCCCAATGTTAGGCAATTACCTACAATTAGAACGTTTTCACGTTCGTCCGATATCGTCGGATGCCGATAGCCGACCTCCAACAGCCGACAACATGTTCTGTTTTCACATATATCCGATTACATCGGCCCGATACCGCTATTTGCGCGAAAGCACAGACTAGTTAGGGATGCTAGGGCAGAAAAAAAAACAAAGAGACTAAAATTCGACCTTATTGACATGACATAGTATCGAGATTTTTTCTTATACTTGTGTTCAGCGTCATTAACGTGAAAAGATACGTAACTAAGAAAATGTCATTAAGGTCGAAAATTGCTTGCTGTCGCCGTTTTAGTCTCTTTGTGTTGAGTTATGTGTTGTGATCCGATATCGGGCTAACACAGTGGTGTAGGCTCCGATATCGGATCAGATATCGACCCGATGTCGGATATCGGATAATGTGAAAACGCTCTCAGACTTTTATCTACAGTTTTCACGCTGGCTGGATTGGTAGGTTGGTACAGGGTTATGTTTCGAGTTTTCCTTATCTCGCAGTGATATCGTTTGCGTATTTTTTCGTGCAGCGCCTCTTACAACACCGTTCGGATGAAATGAGTGGTTGTATTCTTTCTCCAACACCCTTAAAGTAATGTATGATTTTAGATTGGCATGATCATTTATACTAGTAAAAGAAAAGTTAACGGGATATTTAATAATAAATTGTCTATGAACGCGTGCAGCACCAGGGGCATCAGGCTCGTGCCGCCAACTATTATAACCTTTTTTTGCTATTCCGATAAACACATATCTACAGGAATACAGGCAACTGCCACTACGTCGTGTACTGCCTTTGATCTCCACTAAGACTAAAATATATCTGGAATTCACCGACAAAGTTTAAACTGAGTTTGTGTCTAGCAACTGACATTGCTTCCGCCCGTTGTTTGTAAAGCCCCGTGGTTCTAGAGTAATTGCATAAAAGCAAATGTGGGTTCTTTAAAAATCTCTTATACAATTTATGCTTTTTTTCGTCTTACAAATCGAAGATAAACGATATTTGCGAAGCGAGAGAAACGATATTTAGACGTACGCGCTATGATTAGACCAATCAATCAATCAATTAGCCCACTGCAGTCCAATACTGGACATAGGCATCTCCCAATGTGCGCCATTGAACAATGATTATACTTGCGGCACGCTATGATGGCCATTTTGACATATTAACTAAGTTACGATACTGACCGAGTAAAACGGTCTAGCCATCTATAGTTGAGTTGATTAGATAGTAGACAATGTGATAGTTAACGAATGTGTAAAAAATAGAGAGAGCGAGCAAGCTCAGCCAAGTTCTTTTAGTACTTAGTGGATAAGGAGTCGGCGTTACGATCGAGAGGTCCTGGGTTCGAATCATGGCCATTACACTACCTACGTGAACCCACTCCTAGCACAAGCAATTAAGCTTAGTTGGAGGGGTTACAGGGAATATTAGTAATTTCGATAATTTCGGTTGCTAATATTCTCTAAAAAAAAAACTTAACGGCCATTATACCGTGCCGGTACTAGCAACTCGTCTTATACTCAAAAGACACCAAAACGCTTACTGCACATATAAAATACATTTTGTGATGTGAATGGAATTAAGATGATGCCGATAACTCTACCCACTTCTTGTGATTTTCCTGTATTTTTTCTTCTTCTTTATCCTAGCGTTAATCCCAGTCGCATCCGAAGCTTTCAACTTGGAGTCTGGGGTCCGCTTTTACCAGTCTAACTGCGTAATTAACAGAACTTCGACATTTTAAAGCGACCTCCACAACCCGAAGGCGATATCGAAGTATTGCAGTTAGACCAGTTGTTGGATTTTTGAGGGCTCCAACTACGCGTAACGTCTGCCATAGATGTTCGTATGGCAACCGGGACCGACGGCTTAACATGCTCTCTGAGGCACGACCAGACCAATGCAAATGCGTATCTAAAATAAGGGGATCGTAAAATGTTTAAATTTTTGACTTGGTACAGTCTGCAAAGGGGATAAGTATACAGGGTGTAATAGGTAAAGTACGTTACCTAATGAGTAAAATGACTTTTACTCATTAGGTAACGTACTTTCGATATCAGTTTAAAGTTTTTTGATATCTATAATAGTGACGGAATAATCGCCTGGACACACTTACCGATTACACTCTGTATACCTCTTAATTTAAAGTTATATGAAAACTTGTTAACAGTACGGATCTCCTTTGCCAACTGTAAATAGGTAAATTAAATTGTCCTTAAATATAAATAATGAGACGATATTCTTAGCAATCCATGGATTCTCCGTGCGTCATCGTCGTCGTCGTCCGGGTCTATCGCGTTGCTGAGTTGGGAACTCGGGACAGTGCCTGGGACTTGCGACCCAAGTGTAGGTTTAGAAGGGGTAATAATAATAATATACCGTGTTTTTTCCTTGTGGAGTAGAAAATCTTCCTGTGGGTGTCATGGAAGGCGGCTAAGGGATAGGGCGGCTAAGGGATAGGGCGGCTAAGGGATAGGGCGGCTAAGGTATAGGGCGGCTAAGGGATAGGGCGGTTAAGGGATAGGACGGCTAAGTGATAAGGCGGCTAAGGGATAGGGCGGTTAAGGGATAGGGCGGTTAAGGGATAGGACGGCTAAGTGATAAGGCGGCTAAGGGATAGGGCGGTTAAGGGATAGGGCGGTTAAGGGATAGGGCGGCTAAGGGATAAGGCGGCTAAGGGATAGGGCGGTTAAGGGATAGGGCGGTTAAGGGATAGGGTGGCTAAGGGGTAGAAGGCTGCTCTCCATCCGTCAGTAAACATACAGCCGATAACTAAGTGGCCACTTGACGGCAATAGGCCCCCTATTACATGGAAACGAAAATCATAGTTGGCAAAATGTGGGGGTTAATATACCTCTGCTTACCCCTTAGGGGATTTACAGGCGTGAGTACATGTATGTATATATGTAATAATACTTGTAAATCAAATTTTCATAGGACAATTCTATCAACAAACTGATTACTTTATTTAGGTTAAAATAACATAGTCCACTCTATAATTTATTCATAAAGGAAACTTTGATTTTAGTGAATTATGAAGTCCCAGAACTTTTCGTTATTAACACACAAATTAACACACCCCATATCAAGTTGTCTAATTCTACACCCGGTGTCAGCTTTTGTAATGCAAGATTAATGCCATTATCATAACAAATTTTATTTGATTTAATGATGGCATATGGCATATCATGATCCTGATAAACGTATTATGTTATCTTTAATAATATTATAAAGCGAAGAGTTTGTTTGGTTGAATGTGCTAATCTGCGGGCCTGTTGGTCAATAGTCCGTTTATCGAAGTTATGGGCTATATATCATCACGCTACACTCAAGGGAGCGGAGCAGTACGCATAATGTTAACACATCTGGAAGAATCTCATACATTTATTTATAAAAACTATAAAATTACAGGCACATAATTTGCTAAGGTGATACAGGGTTTTGAAATATGCAAGAAGCGAAAAAAGGGCGGGACGTCTTATAAGTTAGGCATATGGCTTATACTTTTATTCTCCTATTTTATAAATAAATTAAAATATATTTTAATAGATATAAAAATACCTAAAATATTATACGACAATTATGTCAATAATTGGACGACCTCATCAAGGTTGCCGGAAAGCGTTGGATGCAGGCTGCTTTAGATCGGTCGTTCTGGAAGTGTATGGGAGAGGCCTATGTTCAACAGTGGACTATGTGTGGCTGATATGATGATGATGATGACATCAACAATTTTAAATAAAGGTAGTGGTCCGGGCCCGATTTCAGCGCCGTCTACCAATGCGAAGAAATGCAACTAGTACCTAGTAAGTAGTAGCTAAGAACCATCTCTGAAGTGGCTGGTTCGATGGGTGCAGAACTTTTGAGTGCTGAGTAAAAGTAAATTATTATTACTTCTTCTGTTTGAATAATATATTTTAATATTATATATTGAATAATATAATATATTTTCTGAGCACGTAATTTGTCTCTTTTGTATTTTATTAATATAAGGAGGAACTTTCAGCTGATACGATCAGTCTTCAAATCATGTGATCTGTTGCTGATATAGGATGGTCATCATATTTTCTCTTATAATAACGATAAAACTTTTGACTGATTTTTTTGTGTTATAACGATATACATATCGTTATAACATAAAAAAAATCATGACCATAAAAAATAACTGATTTAAAAATAATGAAAACAAGCACCATGTACAAATAAAAGTTTTCAAAACAAAACATAGCGACAGGTCAGTTAATTCCTAATTTGTTTTACAAAAATTAAACTCATTCTGACAGAACACCCATCTGCGCCCAGGGGAATTACAGAATTTCATAAATTTTAATTGCTCCTGTATTTTCAAAAGGGCTTTTGCAATAATTTACCTACATGAAAAATTAATCTGTTTCGAGAGTAAACTCTGAAGTGTTCTTATAACTAAAGCCCTTCATTCTGCCACAGTCTGAGCATTTCGATAACCTGTCAACATTAATCTAAATTGATTAGGCAGATTAAACTCAAGGATTATCTACAACAAATAATTTAGACGAGTACCCTATTGAAGTAACCCCTCAACTCAACAGTCATCGACTCTCAAATTTAAATTCACAAACAAAAACAAAACAATTTGTACTTACCTTTATAACACATCACATTACAAACACAATCAAATATCACTTATAGAAAACAAAAATCACGTCACTAACAATGTTTACGATTAATACGCGGTCAGACGGGGTGGTACGGAATACGCGGGTGGTACGCGGCGGCGGTACGACAACTGGTCCAGTACACAACACGCGGCGGTTCCAAGTTTCAGCGCATGCGTATCAGTTGAAACGTCAGGTGTTTTAACTATTTCGTTCTTTAAAAGTCCTTTAGTTAGCGTACTGTGAGATGTGGCTTAGTGATAAAGGAGTCGGCGTTACGATCGAGAGGTCCTGGGTATGAATCATGGCTGGTACACTACATATAATTCATTAGCTGGATAGGTTAACGAGAATACTAGTAATTTTAACTACTATATGGAACTTTAGAAAAAAGTCAAGATCTTTTTTACCACAATTGTTACATTAGTCAGTAAATTAGTAGCGGAAATTACCAACATTCTGGATTAACCCCTTAAATAGCTAGTCATAGGAGTCGATTCATGTTGGTAGGGTATTAATGGCCAGGATTCGAACCCGTGACGTCTCGATCGTAAGGCCTACTCCTTAACCACTAGGCCTAAACTACTGACACTTTGTAGTTCATAGGGGGACTTTACGGGCAAGTTATAATAAGTCAACTGAAGAATATTCAGGGTTTAATGAGGTATCTTTGTGGGGTCTGTCTGTCTGTTCCTTCATGGCAAGAGGTTTGCACCCTGTTACTTTCGACTGAATGCGATTGATAAAATGAGCGCATGATGGTCAGCGTCCTCGAAAAAATGTGACATTGTTCAGAGTCCAATTACAATCTCAAAGTCAGCAGGTACGAGTAGAGCACGGCGGTATTGCCGTCCAAATGAGCAGTCCGACTGGGGAAGTACCTCGGCCCTACAGAATACCGCGGCCATAATAACCTCGTGTTGTGTTCCCGGCGGTGAGTAGGGTAGCCAGAGCTGACTGGAGAGATTTTTTCTGTCAGTGGGAAGATCAAAGGTTATTCCCGCTTTGTCTTCTATACTGACGGCACAGAAACTCTCTGTGATTACAAGGTCAGCAGCACGAGTGTGACTCACCTGGTGTTCCACACGTCCATAGGCCACAGTAACCACTTTCCATCAGGTGGGCCGTGTGCTATCTGCCACAAAAGTTGTATGAAAAAAAAAAGAATTCATAAAACGTCCACCGGTACCGAAATGTCCAATTCCCAAAACATCCAGATTATAAAAATGTGTGAGTATATTCCTATAAAGAGAACCACCCTTCCCTTTCCGTAGGTGGTATAAGAAGTGGGATGAAAAAGGAAGCGTATTCCCATGTAGTAACACCCTAATACACAACAACCTATAATGAGTAATGTTACTGGTTGGAAAAGTTTTCTCAATATGTTAGTGGTGTTGGCAAAATGTGGATGTCAATACAGGTCTGCCTATCCCTTTAAGAAATAAAGAAGAAGAAAGAAAAAAAACCCTTTTTATTATACAGGATTTACAGGCGAGAATAATGTTTTTATTATGAATGAGTCAATATCTATTTAGGTGGGATCCAAAAATAAGGATCCAGAGGGAAGTAAACTTGGACCTCCAGCTAGCGGCAAAGATGCCTACGCTCGGTTGGGGATGTTTAAAATTTGTATTATTAAAACAAACAATTTTTGCATGCTGTCTTGACTCTGTATATTTATGAATAAATTTAAATTTCAACCATCAAATAAGAGGGATCGAAAGCATAATAAAAAATCAATGACCTGTGATATAGGCGGAAGATACCTAAAGGGTGCGTTTCCACCGGAGCTGTGCTAAGTTATGAAACTATGTGAACGGACAGGGACAGCTACAGCAGGTCAAATCAGACGAAGATCTATTTCCTTACCAAACCATATTATAAGCAACCACTGTCCAATCTCGATACCAAATCCAATCAATAATTCATTGCTTACAGGTTACCATCAGGCGAGGTGAAAACAAATTGACGTGTCCTATACATAAAAAAATACCATAGCACACAACCATAGCACGTATCTTTCTGTATAAAAACACAGCTTAGCTGAATCTCTTTCTAGCAGTGGTCTGCTATGAGGACTAATTAAAATATGATGGGCGGATATCAAACACATCTAGAGCAACGTAGCACAGCACATATTACAAAATATAATATTACAACAAATAAAATAAATTAATAAAAATAATAAATCCAACTGATGCTGAAAAGATCGAAACCAGTTTTGAAGCGGGCGGTACCCATTAATTTTCAGCGGTACCCATTCATTTCCGTAGCTGCGTCGTGGGCTTGAAGATCGGCTTTATGTTATAAGCTTCTAGCAGTCTTCCGATACAATCTGTAATGCCACGAATGTATGGCAAGATTTTTTTCCCACGTATACTTCGAGAAGCCATCGAAATATTCAAGCATCCCAACAACTTCAACCGAAAAAACGAGGGATTTCAACTCCAAAAAGATTGGTACCCAGCACTGAGAGCCACTCGGTATCACAGTGCAAACAACCAATCAGGATCGAGTACGTCCGCGCCACAGCGCTCGACCAATCAGAATCGAGTGAGTCGATTCCCCGCTCCGACCGTGCCTATAAATACAGCCGTGATTCAAGGCTTGGCATCAGTCGCAAGTCAGCCGCCGGCGAGGCAAGGTCTCCGAAGTTGTCGTCGCCCGGCCGTGCGCCACTGAAGATGTCGACCGCAGTGATCGACGAAACGTCTGGAACGCAAGTTTCACATCGACCACGGCCAAACAGCCCGGAAGCAGTATATTCTACATGCAACGCCGGCCGTGAAAGCCTGAAGACTTATATTCTTTTATTTTTAACATTTTATTTTATACTTTTTAAACAAATGGCGCACATAGGGAGAGGACTATGTCCAGCAGTGGACTGCAGTGGGCTAATTGATTGATTGATTGATACTTTGTAGTGATAAAATAAATATTTTTGTAATCGTTTTTTAAATTCCGTAATTTTGATATCAATCATCGATAAATTTGAGTGATTTTCTTTTACCAAAATCCGCCCCTTTTGTTTCTTTTAGTTTGATATACCCAGTGCTACTCTCACAGTAAATACGAATCTAACGACACCCTTCAATCTTAAATCTATCGAGTCGTTCAGGCTGCAGAGCGTGCCAAACAATTATACATACATACATACTCTCGAAAAATGTAATTCTCCTTCTGGCACAGTCTATCAAAAACATTTTTTTAAATTTCAAAGGGGTTTCTTGCAACCTGGGTGAGTTTCCAACTCAGCAAAGCGATGATGGACCTGGCACTCGCACAGAGAATCCATGGATTGCTAAGAATATCGGTCGAGTCAGTATTAAAAAGCTTATCCTAATATTAAAAATGTGAAGGTGAGTTTATTAATTTTTACTTGGATATTTAGTTTAGCTTAGTTCCGAGGATTTTATGTGATTGTATCACGCAAAAATCTTGGAACTGATTTGGCTGAAATTTTGTACAGAAATAGAACACGATTAGGAATAGGTATTATTTCGGGTATAGGTGGATGTAAGCTAGTTAATAATTAAATTATTCTGTAAAGCTTATAAGCCTAGACACTACAAGACTTAACCATAACGTAGTTACTGTGAAGATTAAAATAATAATCAGTAAGGCTAAGCCCACACAGCGAAATAAAACCACGCCATTCTTTTTCCGCAGGGAGGGGGGGGGGGGGCAAAGTAGAGTACTTAACCATTAAACATCCCTTAAAACTAAATTTATGACATTAAATTTAAAGATTTAACTTAGCATCATAGCTTCATTCATTACGAATGACTATGCATACATTTATGTTGATAGCGTAATTAATCTACGAGAAATGAATACTTAAATAAAAAAGGCATTTGACCCGCTATGCCCCGTGCATAGGGGTAAAGTGGTTATAATGAGGTATGAAACACAACTTCCAAATGAAATAGTTTTATTTCTTAGAGACACAAAGACAGTTTAAAAATATATAAAATAACTATAGCACTTTAGTATAACAAATTCAGTACAAATCAGAATAAATTGCTCTATATTATTATTATTATTCTAAGTTAAAGAAATCAGGGATCACTAAAAAAACTTTGGCACGTTTCTTTAATTAAACTTAAACACTAAAAAACTAAAGACAGAACTTTGGTACAGTTAAGTAATGAGTTACGGTTAGCTATAAAGATATCCTTTAAAACTTCAAAAATAACAAAAATCAACGTAACTATTCGTATACATCTTAACATCTGCTAACTTAAATATTATGACTTTTAAAAAAACATATTTAATAATTATAATATCTTACAAAATTAGTTTTCAATGCATAATGTACATATATGAGTAGCCTCTTCATCTTTTTCATCCTCTCCAGCACAAGAGTAGTGTGCCCATCGAGAACATCTTAGACAACGTATCCATCCCTCGGTTGACTCTGACCAGAGGTAACCACAATAGATACATTCAGCATCGTCATCACCTTTTTCAGAGCTTGCTTCTTCAGGCAACAAGCTTTTCTTTTTGACAACCTTTCTCTTCTTCTGTTCGATGGATTTCAATTTAAAATCTTTAGCTACCCTCTTAGATGGCGCTAGCTGTCACGTTCACATCGAGTCCGTATTATAAAATTATTTAAAAATAGAAGAATCATCTTTTCAAAGTTAAAATTACATATAACTGTTCAAATACCCATGAACTGTCAGTGAAATTGTTATCAAGTGAAGTTAAATCATACAACCACTAAAAAACGGAAAATAACATAACATTACAAAGGGTGATAATAATTGTGTGCTGTGCAGTGAACTTGTGGTTAAATTAATAGATACAACCCGTAACAATGGATATAAGTACTACGTTTCAATAATATTACCATGAATGCTAAAATAAAAGTGTTTCACATCATTTTGATATAGTGAACGACCCACAAGTAACACACAAGTTGGGAAAAATTCCATTGAAATGAGTCATCCTAGCGACATAAAATTGAATTAGAAATCTACAACTACTAATTGAAACAGAAAATTAAGACATTTTACCAGTTGTCGCGATAGCCTGATAGTCAGTGGACGGACTGGTAAACAGTTGACTCGGGTTCGGAACCCGTACAATATTTTTATTTTTGACATTTTGGCATTATTTTTTATTTTATTTTATTTTATTTTTTTTGATGGAAGATGGATAATGATCAATTGAATATTACTGTTAGAAGAAAACGAAATAAATGTAAATCACTAAATCACTCATTATCACCAGTCGGCTCTCCGAATGATTACTTAGCAAAAAGTTTAGACCTATCGACAGGAAATGCTATACTATACCAAGAAGAAATACAACAATACAAGGAACAAATACAGAAATTACAAGAACAACTAGATATTGCGCATGCAGAAATAGACAATTTAACTCTAGAAAATATAACTTTAAAAAAGCATGCCCAAAAACAAGATTCTACCATAACAAATTTTAAAATTATATGCAAAACACCCGACAGAACCAGAAGCATCACAAAAAACACGTCTGGCCAAATACGTCACAAAAGGCTTGTAGAAATTCAAAATGACAAATTGAATTCAAGCAGTCATGAGCTAGGCTTACAATCGGATGAGGAGTACGAAGATGCAATCACAGATGGCGCTGATCCAAAAAATGAAACATCGATTCGTTCATTACCAAAGAATTTAAACGACAACAGAATTACTTGTAAGCTAACAGATGACACTCAACCGTGTAAAAATAAAAAAAAAACTAGTACGCAAATCCCGGAAATATTAATAGTGGGAGGACGACAAATATCTGGCTTAGCACCGGCACTTATTAATTCAAGAAGCAACAGTAAATATGGTAAATATAGTATATCTGCTATTGTAAAATACAATGCTTCGTCTGGGGAGATGCTGAAGTCATGCCACACCATACAGGATTCCCCCGAAAATTACATTGTCATTTGTCCAGGCGAATATGAACGGAATCCTAGTAAATATTTAATAAATTTAACAACAATGTTACAATATGTACAGTGTTCTAATATAATAGTTTTAAATGTAATCAGGAATAGGTATCTTAATGAATCAGTACTTAACAATCAAACGAAACTTATTTGTCAGTACTTTAAAAACTGTATTTTCTTAGATGTTGGTAATAACTATGGGACCAAAAAAGGTCACTATTTGTCGCATGTATGCAATCTTTTAAATCTCACTATTGACAGTCACTTTTATAAACAACACTTCTTAACGTTCCGTTCCGTTCACAGATCGACTATTAACATTGACAAAATACCCACTATAAATAATAATAAAAAGTCCCCCCCCATTCATGTACCGCTTAGAGATAGGCAAAGTCTCTCCCAAGTAGAAACACATACAACCCCACAGGCGGAAAAATGTTTTCGTCCCCAACTCAGACTTTAATTTTAGAATATTTCATCAAAATATTGCAGGTGCCATAAATAAAAGTGAAGAGCTATTATGTGCTATACACCAGCTCTCACAAACAGGATTAAAAATAAATGTAATATGTCTGACTGAAACATTTATTAAACAAAATACAGAAACACTTTTCAAAATCCCTGGTTATCAATTAGCGTCAATGTATTCCCGTAGGAAAAGCCGAGGAGGTGTATGCATTATGTTAAATTATAATATAAAATATAAATATCTGACTTATATAAATAACTTGACATGTGATTTCCATTTTGAAGGTTGCGGTATAGAAATAGATAACATCATTATTATTTGTTTATACAGAACTCCCGATAGCAACGCAAAGTTATTTCTTGAAAAATTAGAACAATTACTATCATGGCTTACTAGATATTCTAAAAAAAAATTATTCTTTGCGGTGATTGGAATTTAAATACTTTAAAACCTGACCAGCACTGTAAAGCGCTAAAAATCGTATTACAGAACTTTAACATTGAATTACACATAAAAACACCAACAAGAAAGAGTTCATGCCTAGATCAATTTGCTAGCAATATCAAGTATGTAAAGGCGGAGGTGCATCACCTCGGGTTGTCCGATCATGACACAGGCCAATCCCTTTCCATTAAAGTTAAAAAATGCTACGAAATATGCAGCTGGTACGAAATGGTCAGAGATTATAGTAAAGATAATATAAATAGATTTGTAGACTGTATATCTGCTCTTACCTTTTCAACTGTATATGAGAAGAGTAACTTGCAGGAAGCTTTTGCTGAATTTCATAATCTATTTAAATTGTTCTTCGATTTGTGTTTCCCGATAAAAAAGATAAAGAAATCAACAAAAAAAGGGAACTGTAAATGGTTAACAAAGGGTATAAAAAAGTCTTGTGTAAGGAAAAGATATTTATACCTTAAACAAGTCCATAATAAATCAAATCGAAAAACGTTAAATAAAAAATATACATCCTATAGCAATATATTAAAAAAATGCATACATAAATCTAAACAGTTACAAAACAAGAAATATATTGAAAGTAAGACAAATAAATGCAAAGCTACATGGGCAGTAATTAATGAAAACATTGGTGACGAAAATATGAAAACACGAATTGACAAAATAACTAAAGATAACCGGACATATGAAGACCCTTTAGAACTGAGTGACTTATTTAATGACTTTTATATTCAATTGACTAATAGTAATAATTTTAAATTTAAAAGTGACGAGATAAACAAAACTATTAAAATTAATAATGAAAAGACAATATTTCTTAAGCCAAGTGATAATATGGAAATTTTAAGAGTAATTAATAGTCTCAATAATACAAACGCAACAGGGATAGATGAATTAACGACAAAAGTAATTAAACGATGTGCAGTACACATTAGTCAACCCCTGTGTTATCTGATAAATATGTCATTTGAAGAGGGCACTTTTCCAAATTTACTAAAAACTTCAATTGTAAAACCACTTTTTAAAAAAGGCTGCACATCTGACATGAATAATTACCGCCCAGTAACACTTATACCAATTATGTCGAAAATTTTTGAGAAGGTAATGCTGAAGCGTCTACAAGAGTTTACGATATCACATGCTATACTAACAAGTGAACAATTTGGTTTCCGACATAATAGTACTACCTCACTGGCATGTTTTAACCTGGTAAAAACAATTACACAGACTATTGACAACGGTTTACCAGTAGCAGCAATTTTTCTAGACATGAGCAAAGCATTCGATTTTGTAGATCACAAACTGCTCTTACATAAGTTGGAAAAATATGGTATCAGAGGTAAAGCGAACGACTGGTTGGGATGTTACTTAAGCGGTAGGCAGCAATGTGTAGAGATTGCTAAGGTACAGGGAAATGAAAAGAAACTTTATAGAAGTGACTACCGGCAAAATAACTTTGGCGTTCCACAGGGTAGTGTGCTAGGACCTTTTCTCTTCCTAATGTACATTAATGATCTCCCAAATGTCACTCGACATAGCACAATATTATTCGCTGATGACACAACTCTCATTGTAAAATGCGAAAAGATAAATACTTACGAACTAGAAATAAACGAAGCCATAAGCAAAATAGTACAGTGGCTGTCTTCTAACAATTTGCAAATAAACATACAGAAGACAAAAATGATACAATTTCGGACGAACCAAAGCAAGGTTATAGATTTAAATGTGAAATATAATGATACTGTAATAGAACAAGTTCCTAGTGCTATGTTTCTAGGTATAAAATTAGATCAGAATTGTAACTGGAAGGCACACATCGATTATGTTTGTGACAGGCTTAACAAATTCGTATATGCGATAAAAAGATTACGAATAACAGTTTCGATAGAAGCCGCTCTTAGTGCATATCACGGGTATGTTTCGTCAGTACTCTCATATGGTCTTCTGTTGTGGGGTAATTCGGTAGAGGCTATAAGGGCGTTTAAAGTACAAAAGAAGTGTATACGGGCAATCTGTGGGGCCTGGAGCATGGATAGTTGTAGGCCTCTGTTCAAAAAATACAATATTCTGCCACTACCATCCATGTATATCAAGGAGTTATGCTTATTTGTAAAACAACATCCGGTACATTTCTGTAAACAAACCGATGTTATTAAACGAAATGTAGTTCCTAGAAATAAATATAGGCTGTATGTACCGCAATGCAGGCTAGAATTGCATAAAAGGAACTCATACATGAACGCTATAAAGGTATATAACAAATTACCGAACACCTTTAAGAATTTACCTTTTACTATGTTTAAAAGAAGGTTGACGCAATGGCTACAAAAAGAATGTTTTTACGATTTGGATGAGTTCATGTCATACCGTGGGATAGGTGACTAATAGATAATTTTATATACCTTTATACACATAGTAATAATGTTATGCTTAATATTATCAGCGATTTGACATCATAATTTAATGTAATTTAGAGTCTATAAAATAATTATTCTGACATTAACATAAAACTGACATTAATATAAAGCTGACATCAATATAAATCTGACATTAAACAAATAGATAACAATTATTGGTTGCATGCATGCTGTAGATTATAGCTTCAAATCACGTAAATATTTGCACACCATAGTGGTAGGATGTGAATGGGCCATTGTAATATATATAATATAATACCTTTATTTACCTGCATTCTGGCAAATAAATAATTTCATTTCATTTCATAATTTCATTTCATTTCATTTCATTTCTTTTTCTTTTAGTTCTGCGTCCTTTTTTATAGCTATAAGTTCGTTTTTGTACGGTGATTCTGTGATGATTGCTGATTTCCCTCGTTGCTTACTAACTCTTCTGCTTGTTCTGTTCTCCTTAGG
Source organism: Eilema caniola (assembly GCA_949126895.1). Taxonomy (NCBI): domain Eukaryota; kingdom Metazoa; phylum Arthropoda; class Insecta; order Lepidoptera; family Erebidae; genus Eilema; species Eilema caniola. Next base: position 2,033,321 of record OX421475.1, read on the forward strand.
CACTGGCATTATTTGTTCTGGAGTTGTTGCAAAGCTCGATGGCCTATCGACCATCCAAGAACAACGTTATAATTAAGAGAAGGAATTAACGCGATCATCGTATACTCGTAGGACCGTATAGGCCGTATAGACCGTACATACACACTTGCATTCATAGGACCAGACTGAAATCTGCGTAATAAACATAAACTGCTACTTACATGTTATTGGTTTAGCAGAGTTAGCGATTTTTTAGGGGGAAGGTATACGCTTTTATAATTAATAGCCTGAATTGGTCCTAAGTGTGCCTGAAAATCTATAACTATGTAAAGACTATTTTTATGTAAAAAGCATATACATATATGACATAATATGACTATCCTAAAGATAAAAACGTCTGGTATGGTGCAGGCACCTCCTAAACTGCTTTAGTCGGCATAATAGTGAACATTAAGTCTTATTTTAACTTAGGTTAATTATTTAATTATAATTTTTTTAGAGGGAAACCTTCTTTAGCGGCATTGGATAGATAGAAAGTGTTAAACTCGCGTCAGGATTACTTGACCTTTGAACCGTAACCGACGACTGACGTCATACAACATTACAACAGCTACAGATTGTTTATTTTGTTAGATGCGTTAAGAAGCTTCGTAGCTTCGCGGTAAACGCTTCGACTATAAGTCCTTATGGTTTCAGAGACTACCGGGTTCGAACCTCAGCATCTGACAATTTTTGTGCATAATTTTTCTTTTTGTAATTTATTACTTTTTGCGTTTATTTTTCTTTTTGTAATTTATTAATTTTGTGATTATTTTTTCTTAAATATTCATTAATTTCTTCTGACAGAAAATTAGTGATAGGTTCTATGATTGGCGCTATATTATAGGTATTAAATATTAAATTAAATATTCCACAACATTTCACACAACGCTATCTAGACCCATGGTAAGCATAGCTTAACTAGCTTGTGTTATGGAATCTAGAATGCGGATAAACATACTTAGATACGTTCTTTTTTTTTTGTAAATATATACATATTATACATAGAAACACCCAGACCAATGCAAATATACATATTCATGCATACAAATATTTGCACTGCGCGGGAATCGAACCCGCGCCTCCTGCGTAGCGGCCGCGTTCACTACCGCTACGCCACGGCGGCTGTCAAATGGTATGGTGTATTCTTTTTCTCTATATATAACGAAGAAATTAAATATTAATTTTATTTATATTTAAACGGTTTTACAAAATTCTTAACAATAATAATATACTTCAGTCAAATAACCCACCCCGTATCGTTCCCGGCGCAAAGGTGCCCACGATGCTGGCCGCGTTGCCTCGTTGAATCGCAATGGCCATCCTTTGCCCCAGAAACGAGCCATAGCGGGAGTCACCGCCTTGGTCGTGGATGCGGCGGCCAATTTCCGCGATCAACCTCTTCGCCTCTGACCCCCAACTGCCCATAGTCTCCACCGCAATGGGCACAAAATAATATTGTGACTCCATTGCAGCGTATTTCGCCCTTTTCTTATTCGCCGCGTCCTCAGCCGCCGCTGCCGGGGCGTTGATGGTGCGACTCAGATGCGTGGCCGCGACAGTGCTGACGCATGTAGCGTCCCACACCAGGCACTTGCCGTTTTTCCACGGCACCAAAATCAGACCATCAGGTCGCTTTCCGTCAGATCTGCTGAGGCCCGGGGGCTCTAGCACGCATGGAACGTTCGCCGATATGAGAGCTCTTCTAATTATGTCGTTGAGAGCATGGTGACGCGGGAACCTGCCTACGCAGCGACGACAGCTCAGTGCATGATGGCCGCCCTCCTCCACCATAGAGCCGCAGATGCATCTGTGTGATTCACACACCTTACAGCCCAGGCGAAGCGCCACTGACACACGCAGAGAGTCGTCGTCTAATAAAGTGCCCAGGTGCGGCGACGGCAGTGCGTGCAACCATGCCCCCGATTCAGGCTGCGACACAGCCCTGAGCCTCGCCAAATCGACGCCCGACGCACCATCCAGCATATCCTTCACCATCCTATCAGCACCAACCTCATCCCATGCTCTTTGCACGTGTGGAGTTACCGGACATTGTTTGTCCGGATTGAGGACCGACCATGCCGACATCGCTTCGCACACGTGAGGTACATCTATTCGATCGCCGCTTGAGGAGAGCATGATAGTGACCAAGTCTGCCACCCCGTGAGCTGACGCTAGAAAGGCCGGCAGGCCAACGTCCGCCACGCGCCGCAGTCCAAGACCACCGTGTCTTATTGGCAGGGAGGCCTGGAGCCACTGCTGTTCGTCGAGTGAGACGTTAAGAATCGACGCCGTAGTCTGTCTCAGAGTGCCGTCGAAGGAAGCGACCGCCCCCGGGCAGAGCCAGGTTGGTGTAGTCCTCAGCAAGTACATGATTTTGGGGACCGCAAAACACATTCGCAACAGTAGTACGGCAACGTGAGCTGAAAGGTTCCCTAACTGTTCCCGTGCAGCAAGGAGAAGGAGTTGGCGTGAAGTAATAGCCTCAGGAACTGCCTCCAGGAAAATGGGAGAACCCAGCAGGCTGAAGGTGCCGGAAGTAAGTTCACTGAGGCCAGGAACGAGAATGTTAAAGTGAGAAAAGTGGTTGTGGGCTTCTGTGCTGCAGGGGTAAAATTCGCACTTAGCCGGATTCACTTCCAGACCTAGCTAGCTAGCTAGCTAGCTAGCGAAGAAAGAAAAAGAAAAAGTTTTCACTTCTGTCGACACTCCCGGAGTGCAACCCGTCTTTTTTATTATACTTTGTTCATTAGACACGAGACAAATGTAGATTCGTCCACATTTAGCCTTCTGGGATATAAATAATATAATTTGACGTCTGAAAAAATGCCGCAGTGGAGTTTGTTGCGCCGTTTCTTCTCCACCAGCGCCTTGGAAGCGGTGGTAAACTAGATTGAAAAAAAATCTTTGAATTTGACTTTACCTTTGATTGCCTATTATTAGGCATCAAAGGTATGTAAGTACCTATACCATGATAGCGTTAATGTCCATACTCTTAATTATAAAGCATGGATGGCGAGTGTATAAAAGTTAGGGAGAGTTTTCTCTTAGTAATAATTAATTTAGTGAATAAATCTACTGAGATTGCAATTATTCTATCTATTATAGCACTAAACAATGTTACCATAGTGCTCAAAGCAGACTAATGCCCCTGTTTACCCCTTCAGAGATGTTCAAGCGTAACTATACATACAAAAAAGAAACAAATAAACCATTTTATTACCCCAGAGCCTACAACTGACATACGCTGTTGTCTGATACGTTCATAATTTTGATGGGGTGCTATATTAGTTCCCTTTGTGAGGTATTCCATTATATGGAAGAATTTCATTTGGGGAGTTATTGTTGGTAAATTTTTAGAGCATAACAGCTAATATTGTGGGGAAATTCTTGGGTAATAGAGTTTGTAGTGGGTATTGTCCTGTGACAGTAAAATATTAAATGTTTAGGTCACGTACTATACTACTACGACAGTCTACTCAGTGGCTTAGCGGTAGTGAGGCGCGGATTCGATCCCCGCTCAGTGCAAATATTTGTATATATGAATATGGATATGGAAGGATAGAATTCGAAACGAGGTGATCCGACAAAGAACCAAAGTTACCGACATAGCTCGCAGAATAAGCAAGCTGAAGTGGCAATGGGCTGGCCACGTCTGTCGAAGGACCGATGGCCGTTGGAGCAGACGAGTCCTAGAGTGGAGACCGCGAGAAGGCAAACGAAGGGTAGGACACCCCCTAGCCAGATGGACCGATGACCTGAAAAAGGTGGCTGGGATGGACTGGATGCGGAAGGCGGAGGATCGTATGGAATGGCGCACATTGGGGGAGGCCTATGTCCAGCAGTGGACTGCAGTGGGCTAATTGATGAATATGGGTATTTGCATTGGTCTGGTCGTGCCTCGGAAAGCATGTTAAGCCGATGGCATCGGTGGCAGTCGTTACGGGTAGTAGGAGCGCTCAAAAATTCAACAACTGGTCTAGCTGCAATGCTTCGATATCGCCTTTGGGTTGTGGAGGTTAGGTGGCAGTCGCTTCACGGGAAATATCGAAGTTTAGCCAAATCCGCAGTTAGACTGGTAAATAGCGGACCCCAGATTCCAAGTTGAAAAGCTTCGGATGCGACTGGAATTAACGCTAGGATGAAGAATAGGTCACGTACTATAACTCTGGACAGTATTCTATCTTGAATTAAGTAGGTATAATAAATACCAGCTGATGCCCGCAGCTTCTACGCATGAAATCTAAGTAGCCTGTGTATTATTTCATACTATCCCTGTACCAAAATTTAGCCATTTTCGTGCAGCCGTTGGAGCTTTATTGATTATAAATACAATATCCTGTGTACTTGTGGCAGTTTTTTACCGTCTCTACCATGGTGAATGTTCTGAAGAGCTATTCCAATTAGTCCCACCCTCCCCCTTCCTATACAGGACGACACGTGCAGGACTTAGATGTCACCCCTATACGGTGAAGAACATTCCTTCAAGAACCAAGCGGTTCGGTGACTCTTTCCTTTGTCGCACCATTAAAACCTGGAATTCCTTGCCAGCTCACGTGTTTCCCTCTTCCTACAGTCCCGGGTCCTTTAAGCGAGGCGTGAAAAAGCATCTGATGAGGCCGTCAAGGTGAGTGCCACCATTGTTAACATGGCACGTGTATATTATGGTGGCCCTCTTTCTTGAGACTTTACCTTCAGCTTACCATCAGGCGAGGTAAAGTCAAATTGACGTGTCCTACTTATAAAAAAAAAAAAAAACAAAAAAAAACAATATATGTAAAAAATAACCCTTCTTGGCAGTTCGGTAAAAATTAAAACATGTAAAAATAAAAATTCTCAGACTGCTTTCAGCTTACCATCAGACTAGGAGAAGTCAAATTGACGTATCCTAAAAAATTATGTTACTCAAGAGATAAATACGGTAAACAAAATTAGTGTACACCTTAACGTACAACCTCACATGTCATTATCTGCCTGCCCCAGCCTCACAATTATGATATGGGTTCTCCTACACATAAAAAAGTAACAATATTTCTGTCAGATGTCATTTCTTCAGTCACTCCCTGTCATATACCTTGAAACTGTGTGGAATAAGACTAGATAAGCATAATCCTGCTAATATTTTAAATGCTAAAGTTTGTGAGTATGTTTTTTTTTTAAAGAATATTAGCAACCGAAATTATCGATATTACTAATATTCACCTCTAACCCCTCCAACTAAGCTAAATTCCTTGTGCTAGGAGTGGGTTTACGTCGGTAGTGTAATGGCCAGGATTCGAACCCGCGACCTCTCGATCGTAAGGTTGCCTCCTTAACCACTAAGCTGTATGGATGGACGGATGGATCTTTGTTACTCTTTCACGTAAAAACTACTGAATGGATTTTAATGAATCTTTACAATAATATAGCTTATCCTTCAGAATAATACATAGGCATCATCACGCTACTACTCTAGGGAGCGGAGCAGTGATCGTTGATGTCAACAACTCCTGCCGGTATATACAATGAAGTGACAGTTCAGTTTTTTTTTTGCTAAGCAACGGTTCTGGGCATCGCACAAGCGCGCGGACTTAGCGGTTGGCGGTCGAGCTGGCCGCCACAAATTATTTGAATACGACAAAGAACGCGCTCAAAGGGTTGATATTTGGTAAAGGGATAGATCAAGCCACTCCAGACTCGTGTTCACACCATTTTACCACACTAGTGTGTCGATGGTATAATACCTGTTACTCGTGGTCATTCTTACTTACTTATATAATTCTATCACACTAGTATTATTATACTATATATTATTATTATACTATTGTGTAACATAGGAATGGACATAGGCTCCCCTTTTATCGTGATAGAAGGGGTTAAAGGAGGGGGGGGGGGAGAATAGGAGATGAATTTTTGTAATTTTGTACAGAGACGAATTATAGCTTGGGAACAATACGCGATAAGCGACATCCACGCGGGCGTAGCCGCGGGCAACAGCTAGTGTTGATCTAAATCCAAATAATGAAACTAATCCAAATAATTTCGATAGGATAACCTATAACAGCAGCTATATTACAGCTGTATATCGTCGGTATTTCAGCTGGACTATGATCCCAAGGCTGCTACTTCAATTTCCGGTACGCAAACAATCTCGCATAACTCCCTTGTCACGAATTAGGATGATGTCACACAGACAAATACCGATAATATCAAAGTAAATAATAAAATACTTGTAATTGAATGAAATTTTGAAGCATTTACTATGGCTAACTTTTCAAATCGATTTCAATCGATATTAAGATAGGAGAAAGTGTATAGCTCAGGCGGGACTCGAACCCGCGATCTTTCTCTTACAGGAGGAATGCTCTGACCACTGAGCCACCGAGCCACGCCTGAAGCTATCCAATTTCTCCTATACTACCGTCTTAGGACGACGGTGGGAGCCATCTACCGACATTCATACGAACTATCGGAAACAATGAATGATGTTGGAATCATTTTTAAATACGGTAGTATAGGCGAATTTGGATAACTTCAGGTGTGGCTCGGTGGCTCAGTGGTCAGAGCATTCCCCCTGCAAGGGAAAGATCGTGAGTTCGGGTCCCGCCTGAGCGATTCACATTTTCCTATCTTAATCGATTTGAAAATACTTGTAATTTTGAAGCAAGTAGAATGCTTATTTTACTTTTAAATTGAAAAAGTCAGCATCCAGTATGAGTTGAAGACTGGATGCGACCAGTGCTTTACGTGACAGGATCCATCTGTCACCCTCAGCGTTCATGGGGGATAGGGTTTCTTCTTCATTCTTCATTCTAGCGTTAATTCCAGTCGCATAGGAAGCTTTCGACTTGGAGTCTAGGGTCCGCTTATACCAGTCTAACTGCGGATTTAGCTGAACTTCAACATTTTCCGTGAAGCGACTGCCATCTGACCTCCACAACCCAAAGGCGATATCGAAGTATTGCAGTTAGACCAACTGTTGGATTGTATGGCAATCGGGACCGACGGCTTAGCGTGCTCTCCTAGGCATGATCAGACCAATGTAAATACCCAACATGCATACAAATATTTGCACTGAGCGAGGATCGAACCCGCGCTTCCTGCGTAGCGGCCGCGTTCACTACCGCCACGCCACGGAAGCTGTCTGGGGACGGGGATTGTTGAACAAATAATCAAAGCACTTTGTTTAAAAATAATGTTAACATCATTATTTGTTTTCATTAGTTCGTAATAATTTCGATTGAGGGCTTCAGCGTCGCCCCAAGACGTTGTAGGTATTACAGAATAGATAATAGTACTAGGTATGAGAGACGACCACAGAGGTTATCTTATGGACATACCCTACACAAAAAACTGCCATCCTACAGACAATGCAAAAAAAAATATCTATGAAATTTTAAAATTGCATGAAGAAGATTCCATTACATTTCTTGAGTCATCCTAAAAGATGCCATTTAATCATAGATATTAATAGCATAATAGTCAAGTCTAAAATAAGTGGCATTTTTTTGTAGTGTCTGTGGTATGACTTTTTGGCTTGGTAACAAGACCTTTAAGTCATGTCTTCATTTTTTGTATCTTCATTGGTTGACGAAGATGACGATGACAATGAATGATGATTGCAGGCTCAGTAAAGTTATGCTGGGGACTTTACTAAAAGCTCCCTAGGGAGATTAGGAACTAACACGAAAAGTCACAATTCACTGTAATATGCCACTTTCCTACATTTGTGTGAGTTGTCCAAGACGTTATGTCTAACAATCCACCATTTCTATACATAAAAACTTGAATTCATACCAATTTCGGAAAATTGATAATACCACAATGCGCCCTATCTGGTAGAAAATTAACAGAATCGGGTCCAGATCGCACACAAATGTCTAATAAAATAGTCGCAAACTTTTTACAAAACATTTCTACCAATAAATTGCTGAACCCATTGCTAGATCTATCTTGTAACTATGTTTGTTAAAGTTTTATGGTGCATTGGTTTACAAGTTATGGGGGTGGTCGCTGATCGTTGTGTATGTAGGTCAAGTGATCTTAAGCTTTATGGCTATTTGAGGAGCAGACAAGTAAACAACACCATGCTAGTGAATGGTCAGATTTTTATCGCTGGTAATAATTGGTCAAAGATGATATCGATAAGTTATTGGCAGTTAAGAAATATATTTTTTTTACTATCGATACGCTTGTTCCATGTTATGTTCTCGGCGGTGAGTAGGGTAGCCAGAGCTCACTGGAGAGTATTTTATTGTCAGTGGGAAGACCTAACGCTTGTCATGCTTTATCTTCTACGGAAGGCACAGAAACTCTCTGTTCAATAAGTTCGGCAGCGCGAGTGTGACACCCCTGGTGTTGCATACGTCTATAAGCCACGGTAACCACTTTCCATCAGTTGGGCCGTCTGCTTGTCTGCTACCTATGTGGTATAAAGAAAAAAAGACGGGTTGCACTCTGGGAGTGCCGACAGAAGTGAAAACTTTTTCTTTCTTTCATTCTTCGTTATATACATAGAAAAAGATAAAAAAACATACCATACCATACCATACCTATAATACAGCGCCAGTCATAGACCCTATCACTAATTTTCTGCTAATTTTCTATCAGAAGAAATTAATAAATTACAAAAAGATAAAATAATCACAAAAAGTAATAAATTACAAAAAGAAAAAATAATCACAAAAAGTGTCAGAAGGCCAGGTTTGAACCCGGTACTATCTGAAACCATAAGGACTTACAGTCGAAGCGTTTACCGCTATGCTGCGAAGCTATTAATCGTATATTGCAAAATCGACAGTCTATAGCTAATATTGTATGACGTCAGTCGTCGGTTACGGTCCAAAGGTCAAGCGATCCTGACTCGCGAGTTTAACAATTTTTACCCATCCAACGCCGCTAAAGAAGTTTTCACTTCAAAAAAACCAATAATTTGGTGATAGAGCATGCTTAAATACTGTCAGATTATAGTTTTGTGGAAGTTCAGACTCAGGAAAATGTTCAACTCCATAGCATACATGTAACGTTAGGGTACAGTCAGCATAAGCTCGTTCTTGATAAAAAAAAAGTACTCAATATGAGGGAAACAAAGGTTTCCCCTCCTTCCTGTTGACTGATTGTTCAGGAATTTGGAACACACCTTTTTGTTTTTATTTATACCACTTAGATGGCAGACAAGCATACTCACCGCCGAGAATACAACACAGGGTTATTATGGCCGCGGTATTCTCTAGGGCGGAGGTACTTCCCCAGTCGGACTGCTCAATTGGACGGAAATACCGTCGTGTTCTACCTCCTACCTTTAGTTCGGACAATAATACAATTAAATCAATAAAACAGTTTGATTTGCTTTAAATAGGAGAGTTTTAGGATCATTTTGAGGATTCGTAGTTAAGATATTTCTGACGCTGACTGTACCTATGCCGGTGGCCATAATATTTACACACAAGAAATTATAATTATGGACACCGGATTGCTAAATAATATTCTGACCCATACTTTAAATTTTGACGTATATAAACTGTATTTTATATACAAAATGTATATTGGTGCCAACTGTTTAAGCAGTAATGCTCGTATTCTGAAGTTTGAAAGACAAAAACTTTTTAGATTAAACAAGGAACCATATCACATTTCACACGCCCCAGACATATTTCAGAATAAAAATGCAATATAATACGGAGATACTTTAAAACAAAGTTAAATTGTCGCATAATTTTGGTAAAAATTTAGCTCACGTACCAAGTTGGAGCTACTTTCAGCTTATTGAGCTAAAATTGCTTGTACAAAGCTATGGCCTTTGCCAATAACAGCTGGTACTGGAGAATTGCATCTTTTTATTCATGAGAAACGTCTGCCGCTACTCAAGACACTTCGTATGATGATATTATTGGTGAGAAATGTTAGAATTATATTCAGGTTGTAATAGTAGATTTAGAAGCAAAATATAACTTCCGAAATCAGTATACGGTTTATAATGGAAAGTTTATCTTTCTGCATTAGTCTGGCCGCCAGGTTCTTCAGAAATAATAATAATAATAATCTCATCTGGCCAACGGCGAGTACTTGCACAGGCATAACCTAGTGGCCAGGATCATCCACCAGCAACTTGCTCTTCGATATGGCCATGTTGAGTCTGAGGTGCCGTACTATCGGTACACACCGGTGTCGGTTCTTGAAAATAGTCATGCATTGCTCTACTGGGACCGCTCTATTATCACAGACAGGACTATTGCTTGCAATAAGCCTGATATTGTGGTGGTCGACCGGCCCCAGCGCCGGGCAATGATCGTTGACATCACCATCCCGCATGACGAGAACCTCGTGAAGGCTGAGAAGGACAAAATTAGCAAGTACCTTGACTTGGCTCACGAGGTAACCGCCATGTGGGATGTTGATTCAACGATAATTGTCCCAATAGTCATTGCGGCGAACGGGCTGATAGCGAAGAGCCTAGAACAACACCTCAAGAGGCTCTCGCTAGATGGTTGGGTCAAGGGTCAGATGCAGAAGGTGGTCATCCTCGACACGGCACGCATCGTCCGGAGGTTTCTCACCCTGTGACCCCAACCGCCGTTAGCTTGGGCCCTGCCCCGCTATCGGTAGCACTCTATTTTTTATATTTTTAAATAGAGGTTTTTCTTTGTTTTGTTTTTTTTGAAATGTGTATTTAAAAATGTAATTTATAAGTAGTTTAAAAGTAAATAAAGAGATAATAATAATAATAACTCATTTATTTCAGACTTTAAAATCCATATGTGTAAGTATACAATATTCTTAATAACTATGTTAGTATTGAAAGGGAACAGAGTTCAGGTTAATTCATATACCTGTGTCTCCTCTCCAGCGCATCGGACCCGTACATATGCATACGTATCCAGTGCCCCGAGAAGGGACCCTCATCCTTGCCCATCCAACCCTTTATCATTGACACCTCCAAAAAGAAAAAGGGAAAAGCTGTGGAATGAACTTCCTACTGTGATTAACGACTATTATTATACGGAGATCTGGGTCGGCAGCACGAATGTGCCGCCCATGGTGCTGCATACGACTATAGGCCATAGTAACCACTTTTCATCAATTGGGCCTTGTGTTAGGCTGCCACAAAAGATAAAAGGAGTGAAGAGAAAAAACAAGTTTATCAAGAACATGCACAACACTTAATACACATGTTATAATGATTTTACACTGATCCCTACGTAACTGCTGAAAATCAACTAAAACTTTGGGATTAAAACTAAACTAATAATAGTCTTATTTCAACTAGATACCGGGTTATAGGTAAGTGAAATAAATCATGACCTCATACGTAATAGATTTTATTCGAATGATATAAGCGAAGCACGAAATACTTAGCTGTCCATCGATTCACCGTTCGGTTGCCAGATCCATTGTGTGTTATAAAGAGAAACCTAAGCAGATCCTGAGACTCATAGAAAAAGGTTTAAGGTTTGAGGGTCTCCTTTCCGACATAGGTACGTCAACACTCACCTTCACTACTCGTGTTACTATGCTCAGCCAAATCTGGTATCAGTTAATGCAGCTTTAGATACTCGTCATTGTAAAGAACTTACTGCACTTCTGGGCAAGCTAACGTCTTTCAGCATTTTATTAAAGTCATATTTTAGTGATAAACTTCCAAATGAATCCAATTTTGCGGTATTTCATTTCTCATCAAATTCTTTTGGACGACCTCTCCTCTATTGCCCATCTAACCAAAACGCCACTAAGTGAAGGGCACTTCCATAACGCATGGTCGCACTTTGCTTTAGCATCTTATAAAATGCCCATTTAGTAAATCTGGAAATCGGAAGAAACTTTACTTTTGATATTTTGCCCATTTGAGAGTCATAATTATCTTGAGTGATATTTATAATGAAAAAAAAAAGTTCAAATATTAAATTTATTTGCCAAATTTAGTTTTAATTTTTAGCTCTGGTAGTTTATCCGTATGGTGACGAAGAAAGAATACAAGTATCGCCACCCCATTTCATCCGAAGGGTGTCTTAAAATTCGACTAACTGGAAAATAACTGGTAAAAAAATAAATAACTGCAAGATAAGGATAACTCGAAATAAGCCCTGTGCCAACCAGTCTTCGCACTGTCCATCCATTTTTCGCACTGTCCATCCATCTTCTCTTGGGTCTTCTTCTCCATAAATCATTACGATAATGAAATGTCTTCATTCGTCTCTATAATCACCCAATGCCTTAACCAAGACAAAAGAACAAAAGACCAAAAAAAAAATGCCCGCTGAGTTTCTTGCCGGAGTCTTCTCAGGTCGGGGCCGCGTTTCGAACCACGCCGTGGTCCATTTACTAAACTAGTCTAGATTTTTTATAAACTTGACGTTTTGTAAGTGCCGTTTTAATGGTCTATGCAGAATAAATGATTTTTGACTTTGACTTTGACGGATTGTTTCATTTCAACAAATTTTACCAAACAGCAATGATCCAGCCTATCGAAGACTCTGCGCCATAATGTAGGGCAGTAAAGAATTTATTATCCCATTTCATTAAAGTTCATAAAATGCAACGTTTCGCAACAGAATAAAACGCCAAGAGGCTTTTACCTTAAACAATTTACTGTACACAATTTTGCGCTTATTAACGCGTCAAAAGCTATTTTAATGAAGATACAGGTGATCCTAAAATAATTATCTTAAATTAAACGAGGTAGCCGACTGTGTTATTAACTTTTCAGCTTCCTTCGTTTGAAAGATAGGATCATTTTACATGACTATTATAACGTATTTTTCATGTTACTTATGGAAACGGGACATAGGGATTGTGTTAGGTGCGTGGAAAGAGCAGCACTTCACGCGGCCAACGTTAAATGGAACAATAACTAGTATATGGTATTTGATGGCATATTTAATTCTTGGAGTATAAAAATTAAGAAATTTGATGTCGGAGGCCTATTTGTACAAGTTTGCTGTTCATACCTATCGACAGCCTCCGTGGCGTAGCGGTAGTGAACGCGGCCGCTACGCAGGAGGCGCGGGTTCGATCCCCGCTCAGTGCAAATATTTGTATGCATGAATGTGGGTATTTGCATTGGTCTGGTCGTACCTGGGAGAGCACGTTAAGCCGTCGGTCCCGGTTATTATACAAACCTCTATAGCAGTCGTTTCGGGTAGTTGGAGCCCTCAAAAATCCAACAACTGGTCTATCTGCAATGCTTCGATTTCGCCTTTATGTTGTGAAGGTCAGATGGCAGTCGCTTCACGGAAAATATCGAAATTTAGCCAAATCCGCAGTTAGACTGGTAAAAAGCGGACCCCAGACTCCAAGTTGAAAAGCTTCAGATGCCACTGGGATTAGCGCTAGGATGAAGAAGCTGTTCATACGTTTATGTATTATTGCCGATTCTTTTGGATGTTTCCAAACCAGTTGATATTTACGCACTTCGATTTTTTTCCGTGAAGTAAATGCTATTTGACTTTGACAACCAATTGGCAAAATCGGACTTCTGTTGGTAGACTAATCGAACTTTTCAGAGCTCCATATAGACGTTGGTATGGCAACCAGGACCGTGCTCTCCGAGATACGCAAACACCCAGACCAATGCAAATAGACATATTCATGTATACAAATATTTGCACTGTGCGTGAATCGAACCTGCGATTCCTACGTCAAATGTACTATCGCCACGCCACAGAGCATAGAGCGAAGAAACATAATTATTTGTCATGTTGGCACACAGCTTCTACCTATATAGTTATAAGAACATTTCCATGATATAAAAGTATATCACGAAATTGATGATTTAAAATTCTACGAGAAATCTCTAAAATAATTTATTTATTTAATGCGAATTCAATCACAGACAACTCTAGAATTCTTAGAAGAATATTTTCATTTTGTACGTGAAAAGCTAAGAGATTCTATTCGCAAAGCTGAAGCTGTACAACTCCCACCGGCTTCGAGGTGCAAATTGCATGCGGAGCCAATGTATACCTGAGTTCTACTACCTGTGTGGCTGGAGAGAATGGAAAGTAATTGAATACTCGTTATATTGTGATAGATATTTTACTCGATGAGCTACTGTACCGTGTTTTAAGATTGGAAATTCTTCTTTACCTAGAGGCGACGTGGCTCAGTGGTAAGAGCCTTCCTCCTGTAAGGGACTGGCCTTGGGTTCAAATCCGATCTGAGCGTTCGCTTTTCTCATTCTAAATCGATTTGAATCGTTAGCAAAGTAATAAAATGTCTTTAAAATTTCACTACAATTTTTTTTTACTATACCCACATATAAAGTTTTTAAAGCATTTTGCATGCAAAATATTTATGTTACAGGGGTAATGCTTTGACCAATAAGCTACCAGATCTATAGCTCAGTGGTCAAAGTATTGCCTCTGTAAGGCAAAGTTCGCGGGTTCACACCCCGCCTAGACCGATTCATTTTTATCCTATTTTAATTTCTTATTTTAATCCATTTACATAATCAATGGTTGATCCAATGGTAAGACACAAGTACTGTTATCACTAAAGGACCTTAAATACTTTATAAGCGTGAATGTAAGTGTACATTTTTAACCTTTTGGTGTCTAAAGATGCAACACATTACAAAATATGTTGACAGCTGCTTAAACAGAGACTGTAGAGACACTATGGGCTGTTCGAGCCTTAAAAGAATTCCAACAACTGGTATAACACCATTGCTTCGATATCGCCAATGGGTTGCGGAGGTCAGGTGGCAGTCGCTTTATGGCAAATATCGAAGTTCAGCCAAACCCGCAGTTAGACAGGAAAAGTGGACCCCAGACTTCGAGGAGACAGCTTTGGATGCGACTGGCATTAACGGTAGGATGACGAAGAAACTACTTTTTACAGAGAATTTACAACCACAGATTGTGGCCTAGAGTGGGGTATCTTTGTGTATTGTTTTTTTGTGTTTCGTAATTGGGATGCTTAAAGAGAGTGGCCTATATTTACAGTTGATTTCTCTCTCTCTGATTAGTACAATGTAAAGTTCTCATACAAATTTTCTCATATAATTTTTGAATGCTAAAAACATTTTCAATATAATGTTATCACATGACGTGGTATTTAATTCCACCGCAATTTGCTCAGAAATTTCTGTACTTTATATCTGAACAACAAGAAAGAAAAGATTCCCTCAAGAGACTTAGTTTGAACTCTGAGGGTATCTTCACGGAAGCCAAAGAAATGCTATGTCAGAGCTTATTGCAGAGACCTAAAGATGAAAGCTTCGAGCTTGTGGTGCAAGAATGATAGCGTAATTCTATAAAATGTGGGATGGGGTTATTTTCACTTTGTTTAAATATTTTATTTGAAAGATATGCAATAAAATACAAGTGCATTAACACTTTGCAGACGACACTGTCCTAAATAATAACTATTAATTAAGATAGTTGAAATAATACTAGTATTAAAGAATTCTATCGTGATTTATTTTCGGGTAATTTTTAACATTTGGCCCGACGTTTCGGCTACTTTTCAGCAGCTATGGTAACGGGCTGACTAAAGATGATAGTTGCCAGATAGTTTGAAATCGAAGTTTTCTCACAGTACACGAATTATATCGAATTGTGGAGCTCAGTCGTTAGGTCTTGCTGCAGTATGTGCGAGGGATATGTCGCAAGACAACCTCACCTTCGGGCTAGCATATCGACCCACAGACGGCGTGCGGTTTAGTCGGTTCGAGTCCGACATAACCTCCCTCTTCGGCTCCGAAGGGAGGTGGGGTATTGGGGGATTCCAACAAGTAAAAAAAAAAAGTCTTGCTATATTTTGCTTTTTCCTATGTTTAATTAAGCGAATGACTGATTGACAAACTAATACCAAATAAATCGCGACAGACAATAAATCTTAAGACTGTCATTAAGACAGTTGTTTTGTTCCATCGAAGATATCAACTCAGAGAAAAACTAGATACATACCTATAGTACATAGTGTGTGGGAAATTTGGGCCAAACTCATCCACCCGTTTTTGCATGAGTGGTTAAGTAAATATTGAAACAAACAAACAAACCCACTTTTGCGTTTATAGTTCTAGTTGTCATAGAATATACGATTTCCCGGTAGCGTCCAGAATTTCTATTTTGGAGCCCCGGGGCACTTCAATGGTGACCTTCCAATCCTGCCTGTCTACTTTACAGCCTCGTCTATTGTCTAGCAGGAGCATCGACGAGATAGTAGACGAGGTTGTCCCCGAAGGTTTTGTTAGGTATTGGGTGTACAAGCACGAATTTGGTGTGCTATATCTATTTTTTTCTGTAACGTGCACAATAAATGCACAAAGACGGACATGTATAATTGTCTGTGATGAATGTACCGGTACATTTAAGTTCTAATCACTATTTCGCATAATGTAAAGCTAAAACATTTTTTTTCACACCGTCTTTAAAGATGGCGACGGATAAGTGACTCTTTTGGGGTATCAAGCATTTATAAGCTTCATTAAACACTGACGATCGGTTGAGTTATTTAAACAAAAAAGCAACAACAAATATAAAATAATAGTATAACATCTAATCAAAGTTCAACAAGTATGCGACCGAAACAATCGATATTTTTATAACAGCTTAACATTTGAACAATTTGCGCTTCATTTGTTTAACTCAAGTCCATCTTTTCTTTTATTTACTAATGCACCAACCACTACATGATTGCCAGTTTCATATATTTTATTGTGGTGGACTTTTCTTTTCGACTTTCTGTTAGTAAATATGTCTTCTTCTTTGATTTTCTAATCATTTCCTGTGTAATGTGGTTTTCGACGTATATAAAGTGTTTATGTAATAACTGGTGATCCTAGGGACGATCACGTATAGAGAAACCTTTGTTGGTTTAGGTCTACCCACTAATGTTCACGACATGATTATCAAGAGCTGCTAATGTTCTCAATTGCAAGGATTAATTATTGCCAAAGAGCCTTTACTTTGTTTGTATTACTTGATTTTATCTGTAAGGTACACGAAGATAAGATTTATCGTTGGAATTTTACAGCTATCTGTAAAGTATGTTGTCCGAAGTATATAAATAACAACAAGGTACAGTCAAAATAATAATTATTCAGTTGTTTCCGAAATTTGAATTTTGACCTCCAAATATCTCATTTTGTTTCATGATCGATTATTTGCTTGAAAATCTGGGGGCACGGCAAGTATTGTTCATGTGAATAAAAAGCGGCACGGCCGTACCATCCTTTTGCTCGAAGCAGTTCAGGCCACTTTCGACCCCCTGTGACTTCGTTGTGAATAAAACTACAAAGCTAAATTTTCAGTAACCAAATCTTTAAATCTTTAACGTTTTGAAAAAATATATTGACTTAACAATCGCGCTGAACAATCTGATTTATATTTGTAAGATATATTGTGTTTTCATGCGATGGCTGAGTCAATTTATTAATTATATTTTAAACGTTAAAGATTTTTAATATTGATATTGTCACTATAAAATTTTAGGTTAGATAATTACGTTACAACATAAGATAGACGGTCCTATAAGTAGGGACTGAATATGAATAAATTAATTACCGACTTGGTATTATATTGATCACACAACTTTTGAAGGTAAAACAGCGAGACATGGTTTTTTTTTGACAAGTATTGTTGTTTTTATGAGATTAAAGTTATTTCTAAAGTGAACATTGTATTTGTAGTAAACTTGTAGTTTCTATGATTATTACAAAAGCCCTTAAGTATTTTTTCTTCTGCATTATTCGTAGTTCTCTGAGGTCATCACTACCATCATTCAAGAGCAATAGTTGCATCCAAAGCCTGCAATTAGATGTTTTATTTACATAATTTGGTGTGAAGTCGCTCTCTTAAAAACCTTATGCTGACTGCTATCAGACCCCAAGACAAAAGCCTGCTCCAAAGACTTGTTTGTCAATGAGCCGGTCGGCTTGCAAGTTGATTGATTAGTGTTCCAAAGATCTCAATACGTCTGCTCTATGAAATAGGTATAGGTACCTAATTATAACGATAAGTGTAAATCCCTTATGTGCATGAAACCCGAGCCACTCAGGCTCTGGTTTCTTGCATATTTGTCAAACTATTGTCAACTTAACATACCGAAGTCGTCTGACATTTTCAACTTACCCTCATTAGTCATCAGTTACCTGTTGATCATCTATTATCTTTAATAAATGAGCGAAAAGTATTTAGTTATATAATTTGGCACGAGGATGACAAACGTAAGTATACCATGGATAATACTTGTAAAATGTGCGGAATAAGACTTAGTGGTTAGCCAGTTTTATAAGTTTTTTTTTTTATCGAGAATATTAGCAACCGAAATTATCGAAATTACTAATATTCCCTCTTACTCCTCAAACTAAGCTAAATTGCTTGTGCTAGGAATGGGTTCACGTCAGTAGTGTAATGGCCAGGAATCAAACCCGGGACCTCTCGATCGTAAGGCCGACTCCTAAACCACTAAGCTATCGACGCCTATAAATATCCACATAAATTATTTTTAAACAGCTTTTTATTACTTTTTCGTATAAATAGTTAGCTGTTTTTTATTTAAAATATATATGTACATTAGAATTATTTAAATAAAAATTTAAAAACAATACATAATTAATACAAACCTGCAGGTTTAGGCGTTAGAGAATTCCTCCCCATCGACGTCAACTGGGAGTGTGGCCAGAAGGCTAGCGGCATTGCCATGTCTAGTAGCAATACCGATCCTTTGCGGAAGGAATAAACCAGCCCTCTGGTCACGGGTAGCATCTATTAACCGTTTGCAAATATCTTTATATAATATACATGCACCCCATGATCCCAGCGTCTCGACCTCAAACGGCTTAAATATGTAATTATCACTTAAACTACTAGATTTGCACCGTTTGAGGGTCTTTGCCGAAGCTATAGTAGCGCAGGCACAGTCTCCAATTCCTGAAAGATGTGAAGGCGCAAGGGAGTCAGCACATGTTGCATCCCACACCAAATGCCAATAGTATTATCTAATTCGTAGATTTTTTATGTCATCTTCTCACTCGCACATAGTTTCCTAAGTTTATAATATGTATTATGTTGAAAAATAATCATAATCTGAAGGAAAAAAGGAACACTATATGAACATGGCTTTAAATTTCTTCATTAACCACTAGAGGTTTCCTGCGGCTACGCCCGCGTGGATGTCGCGTATCGCGTAGTGTGCCCAAGCTCTAATTCATATCTTCAAAAATTACTACCATTCATCCCCTATCCCCCCCCCCCCCCCCCTTTAACCTG
The DNA here is from genome assembly GCA_949126895.1 of Eilema caniola. Taxonomy (NCBI): domain Eukaryota; kingdom Metazoa; phylum Arthropoda; class Insecta; order Lepidoptera; family Erebidae; genus Eilema; species Eilema caniola. Next base: position 2,052,529 of record OX421475.1, read on the forward strand.
TTCAATCGCCCTGTCCGTTCCTAAGCTTTATTCATCTCTATTCCAAGTATCAACCCTTTGAGCGCGTATTTTTTTGTATTCAAATAATTTATGGTGGCGTGCTCGACCGTTAACCGCTAAGTCACTCTCACTGCAATGCACAGCGCCGTGGCATCGCCAAAAAAATACCTAAGCTGTCACTTCTCTGTATATGCCGGCTGGATTTGTTGACATTAATTATCACTGCTCCGCTCCCTTGAGTAACAGCATGATCATATAAATAGTCTATGTGTTATTCTGATGTATAAGCTATATTATTGTAAAGTTATTATTTTATTGTTAAGTTATAAGCCGCGTGGTTCCCGGTAGAGTAGACTTTGGGCCCTTCCTTACCATGTGGTGTCATACAAGGCGACTAAGGGATAGGGCTGATTAACTTTAATATCAGACAGCAGACAATTAATATGTACAGCCCAGACTCAGCCTCAGATGCATGGCTCATGTCAACTACAGTGCTCGTAATACGGCAAAAGGGTCACCCCATATCACGTGGGTCCGAATACAGATTGGCAACATGTGGGTGTTAATTCACCTCTGCCCAACCCTCCGGGGATAAAGGCGTGAAGATATGTGATGACAACGCCGCTGGTGGTCCGTGCTGTCCATACTGGGTTTAAAGAGACCTCCTACATACATATCTACTACCTTGTATTATAGGCCACCCTCTCAGGCCTTAAAACCCACGCAAAAGAGCTTTAAGGTTGGCAAATATTACAATGAATATGCGACCATTGTATGTATGTTTTGTAAAGTTTCATTAAAATCCATTCAGTATTTTTTACGTGAAAGAGTAAGAACCATCCATCCATCCATCCATCTATCCATCCATCCATACATACATCCATTCATACTCACAAACTTTCGAATTTATAATATTAGTAGGATCCGTATTGCTAATCAGTGAAGCACGAAGTTTGGAACAGTAAAATTACAGAACAAGCCCATCTAGCGGTGAAAGGTGCAACTAGCAAGTTGAAAACGAGTTATATTAAATCCAGATAGAGGTCGCTATTGCTGCAACCTATAGTAAAATTTTAAAATTCAGTTATGTATTTTCTTTGATATTCTTAATTTAAATATAGATGCTTACATAAATTATATGCGCTGCAAAACTTTGACTGACTTTGACAACTTGACTTGCAACGGATATGGATTTAGGAGGCTTCAAGCACCACCGACGTACTTTAGATGTTTGCATTTGACGAACACCTCCAACATTTGGATACTAGCAAGGACTGGCTTATGAGATCCAAATAGTCTGAGATGTAAATTTCTGAAGTAAAGGTTACCATTCAAAGTTAGACGCTAGAAGTTTCGAATGAGAAATAAAAAGTGATCAAAATATAATTAAAAATTGGATGAAAGTTACCAATAGATATTTTAACTGATAGTTTTGAGTACATACCATTATAACTTATTGGAGTATTCAATGGGAGAAACACAAGCAGAGGTTAAAGTTATAGTCAAAAATCATTTATTATAGTATAGGCTAATTAAATGAAACTTACAAAACGTCTAAATATTTAACAAATGAAACATTTCAATTAACCCGCCCTAAAAAGACATCGGCAAAAAATTCAGCGAGCTCATTTCGATCTAATTTGTAAAAAAAATCTACTATCTTACATCTATCAAATAAAAATACATTTAAGTGTTACCTTTGCTCCTTAAACATGAAGTCCCAAAAGAGAATATTATTATGAATGAATGATGAGCCTTATTTAAAGGCCACTTTGAGACCGCACCGAAGTTAACCGTTTTATCAAATATAAAACTTTGAAAGCTTTTAGATCCAATTCGCTTAAAGAGCAATAAAATAAAATTGTGACTACAAAATATTGAAGTGAATATTAATGGGTTAGGAAATCTATTTTCAAAGTTCTGTTTTATAGTGCTCAATGAACCTTTTCCAAGCATTTTTACCAGGTGTACTCACTATTCAGTGTCTGTAAGCAACACGCTTTACGTGTGACTCAGCTAATGACAATATTACCTTAGTGTGCATGTTATGGAATATATGGTATAATGTCAAACTTCATCACCTTAGTAGCTATTCTTTACGCTTAAAGTGGCAATTACTATGTTTAAAGAATTTTTATCTAGTCTAAGGTACTTACCTTAGACTAGAAGTTTTATATCAACATCACAAGAACATCACAACATTCCATAATCCATAACCAGGCACCGTGGAAATTTTAAGAGCTACATGTTAATATTTTCAAGAGGTCCACTCTCAGCTCCATTATGAATTTCAACTAGAGGGCTTTATTATTTATGAATACTTCTCAGCCCTCCGTGCCGGGCCCATTATTGAGTGAAGAGGTCAATTTTGTAGGTTTGTGTACAAAATATCCTCTTTTACTTTCATACATTTTTTTATATCAAAGCAAGGTTAATATATTTTGGGACGTTGTCATTCTTTGGTTCGGGTACAAGTGTACCTTTAACACTTAGATAGATTCAGTTAATACTTTGATGGTAATTTGATTTTACCGACTGATTATCTATATTATACTAATATTATAAAGCTGAATGGAGAGTTTGATTTGAGATTGACATGTCATTCACACTTCAGTAGTATATCACTCAATTTGTTGTGTACTCAAATTGAGTAACCGATAATTCAGCGCTGTTACAAGCGCGATCATGGCGCTAGTGTTATACTACTAAAACTGAAGAGATTGTTTATTTAAAAAGCTCTATTCTCAAGAACCGGTTAGATTTAGAAAGTTATTTTTGTGTTGTATATAGTACGTTTATCAACAAAGGTTATAATATTAGGCTATAATATTTCATCACTCTAGTGCTTAAACTATCAAACGACCCAAAATTATTTAGCCTACTTTAGCCACCTACCATGTTGTCCACAAGGTACTTTCTTCACGTGCGCCGCAGCTCACCACACATGAACACGACGCGCCTTTGTCCTGGGTATACCCGTAGCGTCACCACCAGACCGCGCAAAATATGACGAAGAACTCATTCAAGGATACTACTTATACCTCTACTATATAAATAGATTTTTTCCAGAGTCACTTAAAAATAAAGCGTGTTTAAAAAAATATCATTTCCAAATATTCACTGAATCTCCAGAACTTTGGGACCATCTTGCATTCACTCGGGCACAATTAATTCTTCTCTGGCAATTCAGCTATAAGAGGGATTTTACGCGCTGTGAAACCTGGCACTTCATATTATAATCGTTTTAGTTTAATAGTAGCGAATACGGAAGACTTTTCTCTGAATGCAAAATGTTATTCTCGGTGCAGATATTATTTTGGAGAGAATGAAATTGTTAAGTTCTGCAGGAATTGAGTAAGCAGTGAATAATATGAAATAAGTAGATTGTAATTTGAAAAGTACCTAATAAACAAGAAGAAAGTATAGTTATATTATCCTTGTGTAATTTTGCCATCCCATCGCCATGCCTCTCAAAAATTTGCCTGAAGGTAATTTTCTGACTTAGTTGTAAATTTTTTTTTACGCCACCTATATGACAAACACACAGTCCACCTTACAGAAAGTGTTAACCATGAGACGTGTGCAATACCAGAAGTGTCACGTGCTGCTGATCCTCTAATCTTCCTTGTATTCTTTTCTTTTTTCTAAACGTTATGGTCATCTCAAATGGTATTTTTAAGGTACAGTCAGCATCAGATCTATCTTGACTAGCAAAGTACTGTATGGCATGTATATTGAGAACATACATGTACTTTTGTGTTCTCAATATATGTAACAGTAGCGATTCGCCTCGGCTTCGCACGGCTGGTAAAACGTTTTCGTAGAATTCCAATATAGCCTATGTTACTCAGGATGAATGTAGCTTTCCAATGATAAAAGAATTTTTGAAATCGGCACACACAACATACACACAAAAATACCAATGTGTCCTCTTTATAATAGTAGTGTAGATAATAATAATAATAATAATAATATAGCCTCATTTATTCCTTAATAAAAAATAGTAAGTACATAACATCACAAAATTAAATCAGTTATCAGCAAATTAAATCAATTATCATTAAACTTAATCAATTTTATCAAATAAAGCAAATCAATTATCAATAAGATTAATCAATCATCAAATAAAGTAAATGAAATATCAATAAATTAAAAAAAAAATCAATTTCATTACTTGCCAAAATTAAATCAATTATCAATTTCATTTCTTGTAAAAACTTAAATCATCAAATATTAAATTTATAATACATGCATGAATTATTTCATAGAATATTATTATTCAACTAAATTTTCTACATTTATTAAGGACCTCTCTACGAGTAAAGGCCTCCTCCATATTTTTCCACGTATCTCTATCTTTTGCCTTTGTAATCCAGTCTTTTCCAGCCACTCTCTCAATCTCGTCTGTCCATCTTTCTTTTGGCCTTCCTTTATTTCGTTTACCAAGTGGACCTACCCATGTGGATTAACTTGCTAGCCCATTTATTTTTGTTCATACGTGCCACATGGCCTCCCCATTTCCATTTTAGTTTTTTACAATGTTCTAAGGCGTCTATTACATTTGTTGTTTTTCTTATATCGATATTCCGTTTCCTGTCTCTCCTATTTATATTCAGAATACTTCGCTCCTGACATGTTTGTATTTTATTTACTGTATAATTGTTGTATATCCAGGTTTGGCTTCCATACGAGAGACATGGGAGTATGCATGAATCCAGAACTCTTTTCTTGAGTTCGATAGGGACGTTAGATTTCAAAAATTCTTTATAGCTCCAAAATTTATTCCATGTTAAAGTTATTCGCCTATTTATTTCGTCTATGTGTCTGGATTTACTAAAAGATATTTGCTTGCCTAAATAAATATATTCGTGTACGTATTCTAACTGAGTGTTGTTCACATAAATAGGTCTTTTTGAAGCATTAGTCATGAGTTTTGTTTTTGAAGTGTTTAGGTCCAAGCCGATTTTTCGACTGACTGTATGAAGCTCGCAAACCATTTTTTCTAGCTGGGTTGCAGATTCTGAAAAAAGGATAATATCATCGGCGAATCGTAGGTTGCTTAAATACTCGCCCTTATGTTTATTCCTTTCCTATCCCATCTTAGATTCCTCATGATGCTTTCGAGAACAGTAACGAAAATTCTAGGCGAGAGAGGGTCACCCTGTCTGACTCCTCTACAAATTTTAATTTCTGGGCCTGTTGTTTCCATTCTAACACGAGATACGCTTTTATTATATATATTTTTTATAGTGTCTATGATCTCCGTTGGTACGTCGCACTCGTGCAGAGCCTTCCACATACTATTATGGGATATAGAGTCGAACGCTTTGGCATAGTCGATGAAAGCCACGTAGAGTGGCCTTTGGCGTTCCTCGTACTTCTCTATTATTAGTTCTAGCGTGTGGATGTGGTCTGTTGTCGAAAAACCTGTCCGGAACCCTGCCTGTTCTGCTGGTTGGTGTTTCTCTGTATACTTGGCGAGACGGTCTTCAAGACAGGAAGCGAATAATTTATACAGGTTTGGTTGTAGGCTAATGGGTCTGTAGTTGGTTATATCAGATCTCCTTTTTTGTACAACAAAATTATCTCGGATTTTGCCCAATCTGTAGGTATTTTTCTAGCGTCTAGAATTTTGTTAAACAAGTTGGTTAGATGCGGCACCAGTAGAAATTCACCTGTTTTTATAGCTTCATTAGGAATTCCGTCAGGACCAGAACTTTTATCTGTTTTTAACCTTTTTATTTTTCTAATGATTTCTGAAGGTGAAAATCTGGGTACAGTGTCAGAGTTATGATATAGTAGTGTAGATAAAGTTCAATAAATGCCATCAATCAACAGTATAAATTTAGTATTCGTCAAAACTAATTTCGAGCGTGATAGTGATTTTTTTTGTAATATTTTTTATTACCACATATTATCTGAACCACCCATAAGGATTTCAATGATTCATATCTCAAGTGGAAAATATTTATTGCCGAAGTACTCTTAGGCAGTAGCTTTAAAAAAAGCTATATGTTGATGTTTTGGCGCCAAAATGAATGGGGGCAAAATTTTTTCTCGTTAATTTATTAAGTGGGGTATCAAAATGTTTTCAGCATCAGTCGGGTTTTATTATTAATAATTTACTTTATTTATGTCTATAGAAGGGGAAAGTGACACGCTTAGTTTCAAAACAGTGGTAGTCGATAAAGTAACTAGTATATAGGAAAGCAGTAACAAGTTGCATTTCATTGTGTTAAACCCATTTTGGACCTAACTCGCGAATAAGTTTTTGCCTTATGTCCAAGTACGACAATGGCGTACAAAAACTGGGGAACGAAATAAATGAGTTTCCTGACAGAAGTCATCTATAACACTCTGCTGAACTTTTAATTTAGGTACTAAAGTTTCAAAAGCAAGATGTAATTCTTTAATTATACTAAGGATGTTCCAATAAGTAGCAAAATACTTAAAAGGTACTCAATAATGGTTTCATAGAAATATATTTGGTCATAACTCTGGTTCGTCTGAAACAATTGCGAACAAATAAACGTAAGGTTTTAAAACCTGAATCAAACTTGTTAAGCCTTAACCTTTTCATTGGTTTTTCATCCAACGTACACAAACAGACAAGTATTCAACTTTTTGAAGTTAAAACTTCTTTAGCGGCGTTGGATGACCGTAAAATGTTAAGAAAGCGTCAGGATTAGTTGACCTTTGAACCGTAACCGACGACTGACGTCATACAACATTAGGTACAGACTATCTATTTTGCAAGTTACGATAGATAGCGTCGTAGCTTAAACGATAAGCACTTCGACTGTAAGTCCTTATAGTTTCAGAGAGCATCGGGTTCAAACCATCTGGCCTTCAGGGATTTTTTGTGATTGTTTTTTCTTATTATACTTTATTACTTTTGGTGATTATTTGTTCTTTTTGTAATTTATTACTTTTTATGATTATTTTTTCTTTCTGTAATTTATTATTTTTTGTGATATTTTTTTCTTTTCATAATTTATTAATTTCTTCTAACAGAAAATTAGCAGAAAATAAGTCATAGGTTCTATGATTAGCGCTATATTATAGGTATGGTATGGTATGTTCTTTTTTATCTTTTTCTATGTATATAACGAAGGAAGAAAAAAAGAAAATGTTTTCACTTCTGCCGGCATTCCCAGAGTGCAACCCGTCTTTTTTTTTTAAATAAACCTTCTTCTCTTATATAAAAGGCTTTATCCTGAATGATTGAATTAGAGACAACGTACAGCTTAAGGCGCTGGACGCAGAGACTTGAAATTAGAGAATGTTTGGTAGACACATTGAGACACCAATAGGATCCTATTGGGCTGGGTAACATTGAACACAATTTGCTTCGTCAAGTTTTCTCCTCCCACCCTACCGCAAAACTTCAAACAAAGGTATTTGATCAGGACCGACACGTGGTAACTAAGACAGTGGATCAGAAAAAGGTAGCTAGGGATTCACAATTTTTAACTTTAGCAAGTCCGTCAGTTTAGAAAAAAGTACTTTTGGTAGTGTTAGCCGACATCCACGTAGACGGAGCTGCGGAAAAAAGCTACTCCAATATAAAGATCCAAGTACTTTACAATTTTATTATAGTACAGAAGATTCTGATGACAATCAAGTTGCAATATACCAATCAAATATATCTAACGCTCCCGTTAAGCCTCCCGTACTCGACATTATTGAGTCCACATCTTACAATGCACTTTGTGAGATATTTTTTAATTAAAATTTCATATTCTGTCATGCGAATAGGGACTAAAAGGGTAAAAAGGGTAGCCTTGATGAATTACTTTGGTCACTCAGTTTTGTGAGTGTAGTGTTCTGTATAATTTAAGAATAGTCTTCACTACTACACCTGTACGGATAGATGTTATATATATTTGTTTAGCTTAAGAGGATTAAAATGATTCAGAACTGTGTAAAAATATTTCATCGTATTACTTTTCCCTTTGAAAAAAGAAAGTAATAAATTGGTATCTCTGAACGTAGTTAGCCTTGAAACAGAATAAATAAACTCCATTTTTTAACATATTTGCTTTATATTTCTTATATCTTATCTTCTCTCTATCGTAAGTGTTTTTATTATAGTAATAATAATACTAAACTAATTATATAACCTTAATGTGCACAAGAGTTATAATGGATTAAAACCATTTTCTAAAATTGTAAATACATTTTCTTTATGATTTTTTTTTTACCGCGGGAAATCCCCACGGATACCCCCGCCTTCGGAGCCGAAGGGGGAGGTTATGTCAGACTCGAACCGACCAAACCGCACGCCGTCTGTGGGTCGATGTGCTAGGCCGAAGGTGAGGTTGTCTTGTGACATATCCCTCACACCCCGGCTGGCCCAGGGCCATTCCTCTCGGTCTGGCCCTCCTCAGGAGGGGGGACCACGCGGTCCCCGACTCGCCCCCGGTATGGGGGGAGGGGGGGGGGGCTGAAGGAGAAAGAATGCAAGTATCACCACCTCATCCGAAGGGTGACATAAGAGGCGCCTAATGGCAAAATACGCAGACGATATCATTGCGAGATACGGAAAACTCGAAATAAATCCCTGGACAAACTCATCTGGCCTCAAGCCTCCCAACATTGGGAAAGGCCTAGGTATGACTATATAGGCTAATTGATGGAAATTGTTCCATCAATTGGCCTATCACAGTTCACTATTGGACATAGGCCTCAGTGGTAGGGCTATTTAATCTAATATAATTTGAAGTCTTCAGTTTTGGTATTTGTCGCCATAGCTACAGCTTCAGTAGAATACGGTCCATCTGAGAACAAAATATGATATTTACAAAACATTTCACGCATAAAGATCACATGAATATGAGTCAAACACTACAATTATCTATAGGGCAGACGTAAACATGGTAAAGGAAATAAGTATACACCTATGTTACTATAATACGTACCTATTTGGAACCATTGGGTGGTAGGTATTCCAGTGTCCATGCGAGCATGTGCAATAGCTTCCCTGAGCGCGAAAGTGATGCCTACTGCAGCACATGTAGCTGGCTCCCCAGTAGCTGTTAGGAAAAAGGTAAAGTTTACCAAAAAAATCTAATAAAATCACAAAAAGCGATCTGTTGTTTCCTTGCTGATCTACCAAGTAAAGTTTTAACACAATCAGATGGATATATCTTTTTAAAGAAGTTTTTTTTTAAGAATGTTAGTGATTCCCTTAAACCAACTAAGGTAAATTGCTGGTGGCAGGAGTGGGTTCACGTCAGTAGTGTAATGGTCAGGATTCAAACCTAGAAGCTCTCGATTGCAAGGCCGATTCCTTAACCATTAAGCTTCTTTTTTAACTGTGTTTATAACATTATGTCATGTTATGACTATAGAGTAACAAGCCACACGTAGTTTCGTTTCCATCTTAATAACTGCCATTAGAAAATACTAATTATTAAATAAATGGACTCTACCTTTGGATCCAAGGATAAGGTCGTTGCTATAAGAATTCTTCCTAAAATAAACATTGAAAGTTTGAGGGATATCTCTCATGCCAGGCACATAGTAGTTCCAGGACCGATTTGTGAGCATCTGACCGCTATTAGCATATACTAGCTTCTCACTAGTCCAGTAACCCACACCCATCATGAAACCTCCTTCAACCTTGAAGATAAATATACAAGTATTAAACTTTATGCAAGTAAGAGTTCAAAAAGTTCATCTAACTCGATCTAAATATTCGTTTCTTTGCTTAGGTACTTATACAAAATATATTAATACTTACTTGTCCGATGTCAACTTCAGGACTGATACTCAATCCAACATCCTGGATCAAATCTACTCTTAAAATTTCGTATTCTCCGGTCAAGCAATCAATTTCTACTTCAGATAGTGACATACCGAATACATTGTATTGCTGTGCATCATTCATTCCTACGAAACCATGAGCTTGAAGATCTACATCAGCGTTATAAGCTGCTAATATTAATTGTTCCCACGTTGGATTAGTTAACGTAGCTCTGATAGGTTCTAGTCTAGCTAGAAGCTGCTCACAACATCTCCGCAAACTAATGACAATATTCTGGGTTGTAAGACTTCCACCAGAAATGAATCCGTTCGGTGCAATAATTGTGTTATTGGCTTTAATTTGAATTTTGTTGACCGGCACTTTCAATACATATGCAGCTATTTGAACAGCTTTAGTATTTATGCCCTGTCCCATTTCGACACCAGCGTGAGTAATTACTATTGAACCATCTCCATGATATACTGACAGATTTACATCAAGACGCTGTGCTCCAATTGGTGCCCACCTTGCAAAGGCAAATCTAAGTCCACGTTTCTTCCATCGGTTTCTTGCGTTGAAAGTATCTACTGCTGCTCGCCTAGTATCATATTCAGCATCAGTTTTAAGTCTTTCAACCATATCTAAAATATCGTTATATTTGCTGCTATCTAAATTAGCTAGACGTACTGTTACTGGATCTAGAGATAGCTCGTAAGCAACCCTCTCCATTATACATTCACATGCAGCAATAGCTTCTAGAGTACCTGTGGAATATGAATATTTAGATATTAAATTCAAAAATCTTTAGTTTAAAACAAAATATTTGTTAAATCCACCATAATTGCAGTGTATGTTAAGATACTGGTGACGGTTAACACCCACCAAGATTTTTGGTGAATATCCGTTATTTATCTTTTTCATGACATGACATGATAATTTTGAGTTGAAAGAATTACGAAGTGTGATAATTTTAAATACAAATTGATAGTTTAAAAACAAAACACCGGCGTTTCTTAACATTCACACTAGCTGTAAATCGCCTTATCTGAGATTCAATGTATTGCCTCTGTGTAAGCTAAATTCATGGGTGTATGTCCGATTCAAGTATAATTATTTATATATGTATATATCATATACATATAATAAAAATTCGGTGGAAGTTTGCATGGTAATGTACATCATATATTTTTTTAGTTTTATCATTCTTTTATTTTAGAAGGTACGGGGGGGGGGGGGGACACATTTTACCACTTTGGAAGTGTCTGTTGCGCAAACTATTCAGTTGAGAAAAAAATGATATTAGAAATCTCAATATCATACACGTGTATTGGTTCGATGAAAAAAATTGTTTTGAGTTTCAGTTCTAAGTATGGGGGAACCCCTAAAATTTTTTGGTTTTTTTTTCTATTTTTGTGTGAAAATCTTAATGCGGTTCACAGAATATATCTACTTACCAAGTTTCAACAGTATAGTTCTTATAGTTTGGGAAAAAAGTGGCTGTGACATACAGACGGACGGACGACACGACGAATCTATAAGGGTTCCGTTTTTTGCCATTTGGCTACGGAACCCTTGAAAGGGTAACAGATATGAAAAAATAACCTATATATAAATCTTTAATTACCTGGGGATCTGCACCACGTATTTTTAGCTTTGTCAGTGATAGTATCAAAAACCTTATAGGTAAACTTCGTGACGTCATAGCAATTGAAATATACATCATTTCCAAGCATGCTTAAGGTTTCATTCCTTTGGTGTCCATTATCTTCGTAGAGTGTTGTATTTAAGTATTGTATTACACCTGATTTATTAACTGCCACCTGAAATTTATTACAATGCGAATTAACTTCTCCAGGAACGGCTATTACCGGCTTTGTTATAGCTAAAAGCTCTGATAACTGAAGCTATTGATTGCTTTACAATTTCAATTTTTTTCTTAATAGTATTTATGTTGTGATGAATTATTTTCTTTCTTCGCTGTTAACAGCTAGTATAAAAGAATATACCTCATAATCATTGGTGCACGACAATCTTTTGCCAATAGCCTCCATATTAGTAGTCAGCGGTAGAATGAACCGACAGGGGCGATTCAATTTGATGCATGCAAGGCTACAAGCGACCGCAGACTGAATGCTACGAGAAATCTTTATGCCGTAAGCACCACCGACTTGACGAACGTACACGTCAATTCTGTAAGAATTAATATTCATTACAATAGTATAAAAACAGGCAACAACAACATTGACCACGGGCGATGCAATGCATCCGAAACATCGGCAAAAATAGTAAGTTCCATAATTTATCGCGAAAAGTCCCGAACAGTTATATAATTAAAGTATAATTATTATTATCACCTTTCGAATAAAAGTTAGTCTCGGTTGCATCCAAAGTTTGTGCTGTGAAGCCTAGGCGTGTTCTTGTACTTTTTTTGTTTAATTCGACTTATATTGATTTTTGCGAGAACGACTACTGTCTGCTCTAGTGCAGGTTTTCTTCTCGGGTTAGTGGCTAAAGAAATACCTGTTCCAAAGCCTTAACCGTTAATGAACAGGTATACCCTATCAGGTGAGATTGGCTTGGGCCCCGAAGATCTTAGTAACCCCCCCCCCCCCCTCCGACCCCGTTACTAATAATAATTTTCTAATATCCTTTTTTTGAAGTGAAAACTTCTTTAGCGGCGTTGGATGGGTAAAAATTGTTAAACTCGCGCGTTAGGATCACTTGACCTTAGAACCGTAACTGACGACTGACGTCATACAACATTAACAGACTGTTTATTTTGCAAGATACGAGAAGAAGCTTCTTAGTGTAGCGGTGAGCGCTGCGACTGTAAGTACTTATAGTTTCAGATAGTACCGAGTTCGAACCTGGGCTTCTGGTTTTTTTTCTTTTTGAAATTTGTTACGTTTTGTGATTATTTTTCTGTTTGTAATTTATTTCTGTTTGTAATTAATTAATTTCTTCTGACAGAAAATCAGCAGAAAATTAGTGATAGGTTCTATGATTGGCGCTATATTGTAGGTATGTTATGGTATGGTATGGTATATTCTTTTTATCTTTTTCTCTGTATATAACGAAGAAAGAAAGAAAACTAAAGTTTTTACTTCTGCCCGCACTCCCAGAGTGCAACCCGTGATTTTTATAACGTGTGGAGACCCCCACGGGCTTCACTCCATCGGTGCCGACGATGTGTCGACGAAAGGTTGGAATCGGATCGACTAAAGGAACCTTCCCAAGTGTGCATGCCCGGCAAGGGCATCCTAAGGAAAAAAAAAAACCTAAAATAATATACGTACTTGTTTTGATCAATACCCAACGCTCTTGATATCATGACCTGTGTTGCATCAATCCACTGCGTCGCAGAATGTACTTCTATTCCTTCTTCAGTGGGTTTTGTTACAGTCACTAAAGTTTCCATAGTAAAGTGATACTGTCCATAGAATGTCGAATTACCAGTAATTACTTTTTGTACATCGGCTCCTGGATTAGTTGCATTAGCTGAGAAGACCATTGTGTTCCTTGAATTATCTTCTTTTGCTTTTTTAACATCTAATACAGGTTGTTTAACATTACTATACGTTACTTTAACAAGTTTGGTTGCTCTGATGGCTATATATTGAGTTTCTGCTACAATTATTCCAATAGGCTGATGGTAGTATTTTACTGTATCCTTGGCAAGTACTTCTTCATTTGCAGCGTATAATACGCTTTCTGCTGGTGTGAAAGAATTTAAACCAGGGATGTCCTTTACCGTGTAAAAAGCAACAACGCCCTTTCTTTTCTGGAATGAATAGGTATAATATCATACATTTCATTTGAGTGGCTAAAATATCATACATTTCATTTGATTGGCTAAAATATCATACATTTCATTTGATTGGCTAAAATACCATATTTAAATAGATTCATTTCGTTAAAAGTCCATAATTTAGAAGTATATGTAGGTCACACTGCTGGTGCAATTGCTTTTTAATTTAGCCATCATCATCTGATGATAATGATCTTCATCTTCACTTCAGTGTTAAACATTGTTATATACAAAGCTTGCACTTTTAGTCCTGAATAAATTCTCCTAACTTTTGCAGGAGCAATCGTCAAAATCGTCTTACCTGATCAACTTCAACCTCAACCTGAACCAGTCTCACTCGGTAATGAACCTGCAGGGGTACCGGCTTGCAAGTTAAGTTGCCTTAGACTCCGAACATATTGGTACCATACTTATTCCTCAGTTTTTAAAGAATTGCATAATATTATTTGAAAATGCCCAAGTAACGTTTGGACTTACCAATGCATCTGTAGCGTCTATATTAACAATAGTACCCATGGCTACCGTGCTGAGTACGAAAGCACCGAAAACTTCATTAGGATATGATGGTATATCTTCAGTGTACACCGTTTCACCTGAACTTTGAAACTAGAAAATAATAAAACATATAATGTATAAATTAGGTAGGTATTTAAATTATCATGATCACTCACATTATACCTATTCTATATACACACACCGGCAGAATTAGTGGAACACAAAAAAAGGAGAGTATAAAATGGTTAGCTTTATTTTTAAACAAAAAATAATTAAACATGAAACAACAATATGTTTAATAACTTGTTATTCCCCCTCATGCCCTGATTAAGGTTTCCATCCGTCTGTGCATGCTGCGAATGATAATGATTTCTTGGGGCAACCTCTGCCATTCATCAATTAATGTGTTTCGCAGCTCGCCAGATTGTTACGAGGTGGCATTTTTGATTTGACACTCCTCTTTAGCAAGTCCTAAATGTGTTCAATCGGATTCATACCCGGGGACCGTGCAGGCCACTCCATCATCGTATGCCTGTGCTGAGCAAGCACTGTGAGCCCGAGCATTATCCTGTATTAAAATGAAGCCGTTACCAATAAATGGGGCAAATGGCACAACATGTTCCTCTAAAATCTCCCTGATATACCGATCAGCAGTCAGATTTCTGTCGTCGACTACCACTAACGTGCGAGCTCCTAAACATATCCCTCCCCAGACCATAATTTTGTGTTTTGCTAATTCTTCCGATGTGTGTATTATACCTTGTTTTGAATTTCCGATATTTCAACGGTGTTGCACCATGATCACGGAGGAACACGGAGGAATATCGGAAACTTGAAACAATACAACATGGTTAATATTCCGATAGCTCTAATTGTAATAATATTGAAGTTATTATTAGTAAAAAGTTAGAACACAAAATTCATATTAATTGTTTAAAAATGGGTAAATAATTGTAGAAAATATTTGTGATCAAGTGGTTACAAAAACATGAAAAACATTGCATAATATTGGAAATCAAAAGTATGTTGTATTTTCATGTTTTGTCTAACCATACTAAATAATTATATTTCAACAAACTACTTACCAAGGCTTCAACTTTTTGGATAGGTTTGTTCAATGGCCACTTAGTAGGATCCGTAGTGAAAATCTGTTTCCCATCTGAAAGTCCCCTAGACTCATGTAATTTCAAGGGGCCTGAATGGAAACGTGAAGCACGAACTGATGGTGGGCAAATTGTGAGCAGACCCTGGAAGGTAAATAGGACTTAAATGTTGAAAGACAATAAAGGTGAGAGCGAAAACAGCTAGAACAATAGGTACTACACCTATTGTTCTAGCTGTAAGAATGGGTCTCGGAATAATATTATGCAAATATAGCCTTTATGCCAATATAGGAAGCTCAAGAACCTTACAAGGATAGAAGCAGATGGCAGTCTTGAATTTCCTGCAATCTTAATGAACACTTTTTAAAATTAATTTTATTAAAATTAAAAAGGTAATTATTACCTAAAAAGAATAAGCCCGCCCATATTTATGAAAAACACCCAAAAAATAGTCACCTTATAAAACAATGCCTTTGCAAGATACCTTCTGTACCCTACAGAAGGTTCAGGAGGATCATCTTCAACTATCATCTCACCATCAAGAACCTTTAAAGCTGCCTGCAGAGTCTCATTAGTGCATAACGGCTTTCCAATTAAACTGGCTTCTGTAGCAAACGCTCTTATGAACTTAGGTGATAAACCTCCATACACGATCCTTGCTCTTGTTACAGTATTTGTATATTTATTTATATTGTATAAAAAGCCAGCATTAACGATGGCATGGACGCTTTGAGCTCGAGGCATTATCTGGAAACAAAAGTTATTTATTTTCTTTTTTTGAATCAAATCAAATATTTATTCTTTTGCAGAAGGCCCTGTTACGATGATGTTGCACACTGGCGTTGTAATTTTTTTCAAGTTTAAGACGATCATTTAGGAAATCTAGTATATTTTCTGGCTATAATAGTATATTTTCTTAAATAAATATGAAGTCCCTTTATTTTTCTTTAGACAGTTTTTTATATAGCCCAACCGAACCCAGACTTTGCAATGAACTACAATTGGTGGACCAGACAATTCATCGACATACAATTGGTCGAAAAACCAATTGAACGACAACGATTACTAATCGACACCTGTAAATCTCCGAGGGAGAAGACAGAGGTGTATTCACAGAAATTAGTGATAGGTTTATTGTGATAGCTGCGCAATCCGACTTAACCATGCAGAAATTATTAATTTTTCTAACTCTTTGGTTAAATGGCTAGGCAAGTAGTTAAACGTCATCGATCCAAGCTATTTGCCAAGCTGTTTAATTAAATGGCTGAACACCACTCAGGCCGTTAATTGAATGGCACCGTTCAGTAAAGCGCCTAGGTAGTTAATTGAACGGCTGATAAAGCTAGTTGACGGCGAAATATACATTGATATTTACTAATTCATAAAGTAGAGTAAACCACTATTTTTCGATCAATAATTATAATATATCGACCAATAGACTTGTCAGTTAATTTTCATTTTCGACCTAAGATCATGTCGACCAAAAATGTCTAATTATAATGTCAATCAATAAGCTGTCGACCAATTGTCGTGAACCTAGCTCAACAGCCATATAGAATACACTTTTCCATTTCTAAGGGCGACTGTACAATGATGTGACAAATTTGTAATTAAATATTATAATGTACAAAGTTCCACTAATATTTTAGCTTTGGATAAATTTTTCACATGATTATTATATTAATTATTAAAATCTGCAATAACATACATACTTTGAAAGTAACTAATATATTTTCATCAGACAGCGGCGGTAGTAATACATTGCGAATAATCTTTCCGTCCATGTTGTTGCTCAAAAAGCTCCGCATTGTATGTGTTTCTTGGCGACCATGCCAATCAACTGAAACAAATAATTGACTTTAATTTCGTAAGGGTTATATTAATTTTGAGGCCGAACCAATTACTACCTACAGCCCCGGATCTCGGACGTAAAAAGCACTGATGAGGTCTTCAAGCTGAAAGTCACCATTGTTACATTGTTGGAGTTTGTAATGGTGACTCATTCATGAGATCGTCAGGCGACGCTCTTTACCGTTTCCAACTTGTTTCTACTGTTTAGTGTACCCAGTAGCCCTTGCAATAGAAAGCCAAAATACATAAATAAATTAAAAATAAGATATATTCGAAAAACCTTTTTAAAAACAATCTTTGTCATCTTGCATTGTCATCCGAACTGAACGTGCATACCAAATTTCAGCTCAATCGGTTGAGGGCAAGTGCCTTAAAATTGAGTTGTAAGATTCCACCCGAACAAACATTCATTGCAAGTTAAATAAAAGCTTGTAAAAATAACATAGCAGTAGTTTCTAGCAAAGTCATTCTTAACGAAATTTTATTGCATTTGATTTGCCTAAATTAAAATGTACGTATACCGCAACGATTTTCGGGGTCAAACCAACCTAGGAGCAAATACAGCTGCTGTTTGAGAAAAATTTACAATTTATTTCAAAAAATTAAACATTAAGCCTTTTTTATGCTACATATTCAAATATATTTAAATAGAAAAAATTGAATCGATCTAGACGGGGCCTGAACACCCGATCATTGCTTTTAAAATGTTGGAAAAATCATTCATTGGTTCCAATAGTTCGTAAGAATGTCGGCAGATGCTCCACCGTCGCCTTAAAGACGGATATAAAACGGATAAATTTGGATTGGTCAGGGCGGGGCCTGGCAGCTTTGTGGTCAAAGCATTGCCCCTGTAAGACCAAGATCGCAGGTTCAAGACCGATTCAATTTTTTCCTATTTAAATCGAAACCATTACCGGTAATATCTCGAGGTGGGAACGGCGTCGTTTGAAAGTTAAATAAATCAAATCGAAAGGAACAAACGGACCCTGTGAGAGTGAAAACCTCCGGACCAAATGTAGACAAAGCTTTCATAGCTCCCCCTTCCCTTTGGACCGCGAAAGCGTTTAGACGTCTAATCTGTACAAGTTTTTGTAATAATAGTAGTTTATGATACTGTTGCATAATAAGGGTTCTTATAACACGAGTGTATTTTAAAAAAACGAGCCGTAGGCGAGTTTTTTTATTGTATCACACGAGTGTTATAAGACTAAGTTATGTACAGTGTCATACACTACTTTATCTACTCTCATACTTTAATACATAAACTAATTTATTTTACAAACAAAACCAAATTATGTTTAATTTATATGTAAAAAATGTTGACGCCAAGCCAAGGCGCAAACATCGATTGCGCATGCGCGTTTCTTTTTTTTTTCTTCCGAATCGGCCGTTTTTTTTTAAAGTAGAGGTTCAGTCCAGATGGAGGTTATATAGGTGTATCGTTATGATTAAAAAGTTATTTTATGATATAGGTGTCCATACAAGACCTGTATCGTAATACAACTTTTTTTTTAGCCTGTGCGTAATGTTTGTCATAAGAGTTTTGATTTCAATTTTATAATCTTTGTATTACAGTATCAGAGTAGATAAATTTATTTATTTAATTAATATAATCGAAAAATTTGGTGAAACTAACAGTGTGAAGTACTAGGCGCGCATGAGTTTGAAGAAATGACGCTGAGTGATTGTTGAAGCAAGACGGCAATAACAGCAATAGCTATCACAAACACAGCTACGCCTACTTTCAAAAGCCTGTCAAACCTATCAAGCGTCAAGCCTGTCAAACGTCAAACCTGTCAAGAGTTAATACTGTCAAACGTCAAACCTGTCAAACGTCAATACTATCAAACATCAAGATTGTCGCTTGTCGTAATTCATAAGAGATAGCGATTTACTGGACTTCTTGGATCTTCGGACTTGGCCCAAGGTATAATTTTTCTTTGAATTATAACTATTGTATTATAATTGAATTTAACATCAAACTCAAAATCCGAAGCATGTTAAGAACACCAACAAATTCACCTACAAATGATAATGTCCCTGTACAGAGTGGCGGTCAAACGAACCCAAAGCTTAATCTAATTGCTTCCTCTCGCTCTGAGTCTGATATTCGAAGACCCACCACTGAAGAAGGCCTGCTTCATTACAACACACAACGCGCCAAATGTAAACTCCCCGCAGAGGTTACTGGTGAGGATTTTGAAAGTTTCAAAAACGAGATTAGGGACATGATTAGGGAATTGTTAAGTGCCCAAAATTGTCGTCTGGACAAACTGGAAGGTTACATGATGGAAATTAAAAAACATTACACCGACATTAAGACGACAACAGGTGAATTAGAAAAGACGATGACTTTTGTTTCTGACCAACTAACGGCAGTTGAGAACAAAATAACCATCTTGGAGAAAGAACGAAATACCATGGTGATCAGATTGTCTACGCTTGAAGAAAAACTGGAGTTGCATGACCATAACAGTGTTAAAACCTCCGTAGAACTTCGTAATGTTCCAAAAAGGAACGGAGAAGATAAAACTATGCTATATAACATGGTTCAGCAACTATCCAAGCAAATGAATATCCTTTTTGATCATTCTAATATTCGCGACGTCTGCCGGCAATCATCTAAAAAAGAACAAAAAACTTCTAGTATCACTGTTGAGTTCACGAACACGCTCACAAAGAGCGGTTTCCTTAGCGCGATTAAGGATTATAACAGGAAAAACCCGAAGCACAAGGTAAATTCAACACACTTAGGTATATTAGATGTAGCTGAAACACCCGTGTACGCCGCAGAACAGCTCACCTCTCACGCAAAGAAACTGTTTTATCTAACCAGGACCTACGCCAAGACAAACCACTTTGATTTTTGCTGGACCTCAAATGGGCGGGTTATGTTGAAAAAGGATCCAGCTAGCCAAGCCATCCTGGTGAAAAATGAACAACATCTGAGACAACTAGACGGAACTCTCACCAAATGACTATACATTTACTACTTTTTAGTTTCTTATATTGTTACTATACTGAATCTACTGACCGATACAAGCTATAATTACCACTACCTTATGTTACTGTTTACAGAAAACACATACAAAATACATAATTTTTACAACTACACTCTACAACAATACAAACACTGCACGAAACATAAACACTTACCTGTATTCCCCCAAAAATGCTATACACCTAAATATCTGCTTATACATTGTCCCCATTCTCAGTTATGCCTTCTGCTACCGCCCCCGCTCAAACAAATAACTGCTAGTTCCCAAAGAAACACATTTCGGATATGTCATGACCAGATACAAATTGTTGCTTTCACTTCAGTCAACCAGATTGCCCCTCCCCACTTAATTTATCTCTACCAACAAAATGAACAGTGACATTGATAGTCTTATTAAAAATATCGATCAATATTCAGTATCTGAAATACATACCTGCACCCCAGAACAGACTAATACGATTATAAAACGGCCGACTAACTTTATAAAAATACTGACACAAAACATTTGTTCTATTAACTATAATTTCTGAAGCTTACAGACCGTCCTACAGCGACTTTCATTCGATTGTGATGTGATTGTCTTGACAGAATGCTGGTTGTCTTGCTTATCAAATACTGTTATTCCACAGCTGCAAAACTACACAGTTTTTAACTCAACCAACCATCTTAACAAAAATGATGGAGTGGTGGTATATGTAAACAGATTTATTGGCGACATATGAAGAACCCGACCTAAATCAGTCAGCTTCGGCAATCATTATAAAGATTAAAAACGATGTCGCCATAGTCTGCATATATCGGTCACCATCAAATTAGTAAAGTAAAGTATATCATATACAGGATTTTCTTGCAGCTCTTAATCGCATACTCCCGCCCCTACAAAACTTTAAGTCAGTAATTTTATGTGCGACCTAAACATAGATATTAAACCTGCTACTATAGACACTCGGTCCGATGATTATCTCAATAGTTTAGCGTTCCTTGGTTACCTTCCTGCACATTCCCTACCAACTAGAGAAGGAAATTGTCTAGACCATATATTTTTGAAAACAAACTACCAATGCCACACGTTCGTCTACGACACTACGATAACTGACCACTGTTCCTCCTTATTATGTCTAAATAGCCCAACTACGCGAAACCACACTATTTCTACTATCTCCAAGATTGATTATGAACAACTCGACATTACTATGGCCCAACTACACCTAACTTCAATCCTTCATTTGGAAAATGCTGACATTGCCACCGATAGACTCATTGAATTGGTAACCACTACCATATCTAGAAATACTTCGATCACAAAAGTATCAACTAAAAAGAGAATACTGAAGCCCTGGATTACGACTGGTCTGTTACGTTGTATAAGAAACAGGGACGCCTTACATAGAAAGGCGAATAAGTATCCGGATAATGAAGTATTGAAACTCACATACAGAAGATATAGAAATGATTGTACTCGAATTCTGAAAAAGGCGAAACGGATTTTCGATACCCAGGAGCTGGATAAGGCATGTCATAATCCAAAACAACTTTGGGACACAATAAAACGAGTTACTGATATTACTAAACCCAGAAACACAGCTACGCAGTTAATAACCTCCACATCTTCACCATTACTATCCTGTAACATAGTAAACTCATTTTTTGTTGATATAGGCAAAAAGCTTGCTGATAATCTCAACTCTAAATTACCCCAACAACTCACCCACATTAAATATGGCACGACACACCTATCTTCGTTCGTTTTGGAACACACTGACTGTGATGAAATTATTGCTATTATACATTCGCTACGTTCTGATGCCGCTGCTGGTTTGGATACCATTACGCCCTATATTTTAAAAAATATGCCCTTCTTCTGGCACCCATCCTATGCTACATATTTAATATCTGCCTTGACACGGGTATCTTTCCTACTTCCTTCAAAAAGGCAATTATCCATCCAATCTTTAAGGGTGGAGACGGGAAGTTACCAAATAACTACCGCCCCATAGCAGTTTTAAGTTCACTATCCAAAGTTCTTGAGCGCTTAATAAACAGAAGACTGGTAAACTATTTGGAACACTATAACCTACTCTCTAAACACCAATACGGTTTTCGCAAATCTTTATCCACCTGTGACGCGGTTTGTGAGGTGACTTATTATGTTGTTCAAAATATTAATAATAATAAAAAAGTCCTTACCATATTTTTGGACCTCACAAAAGCGTTCGACTCTGTTCCCATCTCTACCCTCTTACTGAAACTGTAGAAAATGGGTGTGAGAGGGACTCAACTAAATCTCTTTCGGAGCTACCTTACGGGTCGCTCACAGTTTGTTAGGATAGATAGCCACAACAGTGATGTCCTCCCTATCTCCTACGCTGTGCCACAGGGTAGCATACTCGGTCCAACATTGTTTCTTGCCTATATCAACGACTTATGTAATCTTAACATAAAGGATGGTATAATAACATCTTTTGCTGATGATACTGCTATAACTGTCACTGCAAACACTTGGAAGCAACTAGAAGGCAGGGCACAGCTTGCATTAGACTCTGCACTAAACTGGCTACACACTCACACCCTGACACTCAACTCTTCCAAAACCAACTTCCTTACATGGTCCATCAGCGCAGCCTCCCAACCTCGTAGCACTATAAACATAATCGCTCACACTTGTGGCTCTGGAACTCTGCCCCCTCGTGGCTGTCCACATCTAACTCCCGTTGAAAATGTTAAGTATCTGGGGGTGACGCTGGATAGGAATCTCAACTTTAAGACTCACATCACTAATCTCACAGGGAGGATTCGCAAATTAATCCACATTTTTAAAACTCTTCGTCACGTCACTAAGTTTGTGGTTATCCGGAGTGTCTACTTTGCGCTATGCCAATCCGTAATAACATATTGCATATCTTGTTGGGGTGGAGCTGGTAAAACCTTGATGAAGCCGTTAGAGGTCGCACATAGAGCGGTGCTGAAAGTGGCAACCTTTCGTCCGATCATGTTCTCAACAGATGAATTATATAAAAGCTGGAATATATTAAGCGTTCGTCAACACTTTATCCTCCAAATTGTACTACTCCAGCATCATAAAACACCATACAGGGTGATCGACAAGCGTAGAAAAGATAAAATCTGCACGATTCCACTGGCACGGTCGTCTTTTGCTCAAAGATTTTCTTGCTTCCTCGGCCCATACCTATACAACCAAATTAATAAGCATTGTCCAGTGTTTGGCTTAAGCATCTTTGAATGTAAGAAACTTGTCTTCCTGTTCCTTCGTAGCCACGACTACGAAGAAACAGAGAAATACTTGCCTTAACGTTGTTTCTGATTCTCCCCCACCAATAAGCCAATAAGCATACAACTCTCTCTCACTTTCTCATACACACACACACACACACACACACGCATAAATACAACACAACACACACATACACGCACACAAACACACACACATTTATTTTATTAAAACTTCTATAATTAGGTTCTGTTACTTTTTAAATACCAAAAAAAAAATAGATAACTAAACTGTTATGAGCCAATATGTAGCACTATAATAATTACAAAAATTGTACTTAATACTTATTATAATTTTAAATCCATTGGGAATAGGGAACTGTAACTCCTTCATACAGGCTACTTTGTAACCTAGTTAGGAAAACAGAACTGTACCCACAAATTGTAGAATTATTGTACTAATCTCTGTACTTATATATTAAGTTTTCTATGTACTACAATCTTTACATGAATAAATTATTATTATTATTATTATATTATTATATTATAGCTTCGTCTCCTTTTAAGTCAGAGTTTTTGATTCATGATATGACTAAATACCAATAATTTTATTTATGAAGTACCTACCAATAGTCAGTTGGGCATCAACTGTCTCCAAGAGAAGGAATATATCAGATTGAAAGCTGTTGTGTTTGTGTTTGATCATTAGGTTCCCAGCTATAGTACCCACCTGAAATAAATCACATATTATAAAAAAATGTACCCAATGGAATTACTCAAATTCCCGATAATACTACTCCACCCGATAAAGTCACTCCTAACAAGCAATTTAACTTTGCTAGACTATCAATTAGCCTAATGCAGTCCACTTATGGACATACGCCTCACCCAATGTGTGCCATTGCTCCCGATCCTCTTCCTCATCCAGTCTGTTCCAGGCACCTTTTTCAGGTCGTCGGTCCATCTTCCTAAGGGATGTTTGATGTGCCTGACCTTCCATTTCCCTACTCGCGGTGTCCTCTCTAAGACACCGCTAACTTTGTTTGCTCTGTACCTGGATTAAGCTACGAAAATTGCTTGTGCCTACCACAAGCAATTTGCGTGTGTGGATTCACGTTGATAGAATAGAAGACAGGATGTAAACCTTGTGTCCCCATATATTCATCATATGGTCGACTTTTTAGAGACTGCACTATAAACGCTTTTGAATCAGAAATCATCATTATTAATGCAGAAAGTGTTAAATCAATCAATGACATCGTCTGCTTATTTTTGCATTAGTCGCCTCTCACGACTCCCTTCGGATGATATAGGGTGATACTTGTATTCTTTCTCCGTCACTACATGTGAATGGTTAATAGTAACTATTACTTACATTTCTAACAGAAATATGAGCGACTAGCTGAATATGTTCATATAATTTCTGCAAGTAACCAAAATACTGTTGTGTTGAGTTAGCCTTCAGAACAGATAAAAACTCTGTAAGGGTTAACCCAGCACCAACTACAAAGTTTTGATCATAGTAACATGTTTTTAATTCTGTAAGGTGGCTGACGTCTATAAGAAGATTTGGGTACTCATGTATTGGATATGCACCTGAAAACAAAATATGTACATTATAAAAAATCAATCAATCATAATGCAATATTAATACGCTTTAGTTTGTATTTAACATATTTGTATGTATCAAGTTTGTTTGAAACATGTTTGTGTGTAACGTATTTAAATGTTTCGTAATCTTTGAACTCTATTTTAGCACATCAAAACGTCAAAATAATTTGACACTTCACAGGACCGATTACAAAACTATAATATTATACAAAAATTATAAAAATAAAATATAAAGTATCTAAAAATAAAGCACGCTTCAATAGAAGACTGAAAGGTGTAAGAAAGTTTAGTTTCATTCAAGTGTTAAAACGAATAGGGTGCTTACAACAATCATTATGAAGTACCACATGCAGTTAACATTAAAATATATATTATAAAAAAATAATGAAGCCTATTTTTTATTTTTTGTAGCAATAAGTTATATTTTATTTTTTGTAGTAACAATTTGAAAACAGGAATTACAGTTCCGTAAGATCAAAAGTTACTGTTACCTTTGGCAGTATTCCCAGCCACCAACATGTAGTTAAACCCAAAGCCTGCCTGCTGTGATAATATGTTCAAAACATCTCGAACGCTATTAGGTCTATACCAGACTTTTCCATCTTTCAAAGTTATTTTCTTAATCGATGCTTCTAACAAATCTTCTTCATCTACTAGACACCAATCATCATCTTCAGCACAGTTATTTCTATTACAAGGTTTATTATTTTTCTTACAAAGGGTCAAGTTTTCAATATCCTCTATTCTATGTTCTTTTGGAGTGTCTTTTGCAAATTTTTTGAAGCATTCTACTATAGGTCTATATCCTGTGCACCGACAAATGTTACCGCCAAATGATTGTTCAACCTCCAACATCGTGACGTTTCTGTTAGTTGATTCTAGAAGGCTGTATAGAAAACATAAAAGATTGTTATTGGTTGCCGTGGTCAATAATATACCTATCACAACTCTAATCTTTATATTAAACTAAAAAAGATTACTCCAAGACCTATTGTTACCAACATATGTTTTCTTCCTCTTACAATTCTGAGTTTTTTAAAAGACTTTATTGTTTTAATTATCCCTAATTACTTAAAAAAAGAAATTCTCAGAAACCAGAAATTTACGAGCGTACTTAAACACAATCTCAAACTTATACCAAAGGCCAGTGAGATGAGGAAGATTTTATAAGTATTATAAGTAAAACTTTTGCTCGGTTTCGACTCACCCATTCATGCTCATGACCCATCCAGGAGTACAATGTCCGCATTGGGTGGCATTGTGCTCAGCCATTGACTTCTGCAGCGGATGGTACCCAACATGCTTGTTGCCTAATCCTTCTATCGTTGTGATCTCCCAGTCTTGGCAAGATGTGACTGATACCATACACTATAAATTAAAATTAATAGGTATTGAAATAGGGGTTTAAGAGGCCGTATTGTAGCAACGTTAATTTTCATACGACTTACATACGCTCAAGCATATTATTTCCCTTCAAGGAGGGCAGGGACGACAGCCAGCCACTTGCTTTTATCCTTACATACTCCACGAACTTTCTCTACTGTCAGTAAACCTTCCATGCAAGCCATGCAGGTTTTGAGTGCTTCCGACATGTCCTTTTTTCAATACTGTATGTTTTGCGTAATTGTATTGCTGTGTTGATATAGGTATTAGGTAAAATTTTTAATTTTATTTTCCATATTTGGTGCAGTCGTTCGGAAGTTATGTTTCGACTATTCATTTTTAAAAACAGAGTTAAATGAGTGGGCGAATAATTTTGAGATTGGCGTACTAGACTGACTTGTAGCTGACTGTTAGATCTTATCTGCTCTACTGTTATGCCAGTTATGCTTACCAAATGTACAATAATGTAGACGTTAATTTCTGATCTGATTAGACTTGTACCATGCATTATAAACAATACTGATTCATATCAAATAATTATGCTACTTATGACCGTTAACAACCAAGAAATTTTTATAATTTTACGAAGACATTAAAATAACAAAATGTAACTAGGTACTGTTTCGTTATCTGAAATGTTCTAAAGTGAGGCATTAGTAGAAAAAAGTACTAGGTAAACCATTTTTATCTCTGCTAGGCACTTAACTTTAAATTAAATACGATAATTATCATGAAACATTATTATGCCGTATTATTTTGAGCGCGTTCTAGCGTATCGAGACATAAGATCTAATTCATACTGATTTTTATAAGTTTAATAATAATTTGGCAGCAATTTTGAAAATGTCTTAAGGCGCCCACTCACTAACAGTTTACCGGACAACGACGACGGCCGGACGATATAAATCTGTCAGTTAATCGCAATAACCCACACACTAACAGTTTCGTTAACGGTTTTGGACTGACGATTAATACGATCCAATAGTGTGTGGCCGCCGAACGATTCCGGACAGTTCCAGGCCGGACAGTCTTAGGCCGTCAAGGCGAACGAGCACACATTATCAGGCAGTCGGCCGGCGCGGCGGCCTGTCGACCAACATCTCGTGTCAGCATTTTTACGTAATAACCTCAGAATAACACAGTGAATTAATTTTATTCTTTTGTCTGAAGTAACATTATGATGACATGTACCTACATCACTAGTTTTTACTAAGATTTTATTCATTTTATGTACATAATCGTCTATATTTCTTATGCACATAGTCCGTAAGGTTCAAAATAGCTAACACCTATTTCTCACAATGATTAGCACGTACATATATAAGAATAACGTAGTGCAAGCTATTTTGAACCTTATTGACATCACAACACATCTAGTTTTTTTTCTGATATTCGTGATCAGCGGCAATTATTTAAGCAAAAAAACATGTAATTAAGAAAATGTCAATAAGGTCGAAAATCGCTTGCACTGTTTCGTAGTCTCTATGTAACTGATATCAGACCATTACCGGCAGGCGATCGTACACCGTAAAACTGACGACTCACAACAGCTAGTGTGTGGTCGCAAAAGTGACAACAGGGAATTGCCGGCAGGCCAAAATCGCTTTAGTGTGCGGCTTAGGACTGCAGGCCGCCGGACAGATCAGAAACTGCAGGCGGACTGCAGGCGGACTGTTAGTGAGTGGGCGCCTTTAGTCCATCCACGACCTGCAATCAGGCTGATGAGGTGAGTTGTGGACGTTGAAACTCATCGAAATTTTGGAAGACTAGACAAATCTGGATGAACTTAGCCCAGTGATAGATTTTTTTTGATTGATATAAATTCAGTGGCATCTCATGCGTACCAGCGACCCTTTAAGAAACTTACCTACTACATCCCAGTTCCTTCGCAAGGGTGTGAAAAGGTATCTAACAAGGCCGTCAAGCTAAGGGCCACTATTGTAACATTGTTGGGGTCTGCAATGGTGACCCTCTTTGCTAAGTTTCAAGGAGAATACTTACGGAGTTGATAGCTTTACTGGCGGTGCCGGGTGAGATAGACGCGTTGACAATGCAAGCTCCACAGCCACCCTCGCGACACATGTACTTGGTGCCTCGAAGCTCCAGGGTGTTTCGGAGGAAATCCACCAGCGTTATGTCAGAACTGACCTCGCCTCCGACTGCGAATAAAGAAAAACTTCTATATCCTGTGTACCAACAAATGTTACTGCCCAATGATTGTTCAACCTCTAACATAGTGACGTTTCTGTTAGTAGATTCTAGTAGTAGAATTCTTTATCCTATCCAACAGGATAAAGAATAAATTGTTATTGATGGTCGTGTTCCCAATATAATCTGATTCGTGTTTAATTTTAAATGAGAGGGGGGTAGTTGGTCTACTATCTCTGTCTACTATATACTCTTTACTGGTAAGTGTACAGAAAGTAACTAACGCTCACAAATTGTGTGGCATCAACCTGATCATCCTGTCAAATGATGATGTTGACTGGACTACTATGCATAGAATATTATTTATTCAAGTCATTATTAATTTATAAGTCTTCAGGCTTTCACGGCCGGCGTTGCATGTAGAATATACTGCTTCCGGGCTGTTTGGTCGTGGTCGCCCGGCCCTGCGCCACTGAAGATGTCGACCGCAGTGATCAACGAAACGTCTGGAACGCAAGATTCACATCGACCACGGCCAAACAGCCCGGAAGCAGTATATTCTACATTATTAATTTATTCAAGTCATCGTGACTGAATAATTGGATGTTTGTCAACTCGCGTACACTAGTGAATTTTTTTATACCACTGGGGTGGCAGACTAGCAAACGGCCCTATCTGGTGACAAGTGGTTACCGTGGCCTATGGAGGTGTGCAACAGGGGAGTCACACTCGTGCTGCCGACCCTGTAAACACAGAGAGTTTCTGTGCCGAACTAGAAGACAAAGCAGGAATAACCTTTGGTCTTCCCACTGACAGCTCAAATCTCTCCAGTGAGCTCTGGTTACACTACTCACCGCCGGGAACACAGCACGAGGTTATTATGATCGCGGTATTCTGTAAGGTTGAGGTACTTCCCCAGTCGGACTGCTCAATCAAACGAAAATACCGCCGTGTCCTACCTCCCAGTTGACACTAGCGAGTTGATGAATAACCCGTCTTCTTTTGTGTATTTGCTTTCTTTTTAATATCATATAGTGTTCACGAAAGGAAGTGCATTATTATATCACTCTTTGATTTCGTGAATTTCAACCAAAAATTAAGCACAATTTGACGTTATTGAAGGCGGTCACCGCCTCATTCCATTCACGAAATTATATTTTTGATGTGAAAACTTCTTTAGCGGCGTTGGATGGGTAAAAAGTGTTAAACTCGCGTCAGGATCACTTGACCTTTGAACCGTAACCGACGACTGACGTCATAAAACATTAGCTACAGACTGTATATTTAGCAAGATACGATAAATTGCTTCGTAGCTTAGCTGTAAGCGCTTCGACTGTAAGTCCTTATGGTTTCAGATAGTACCGGGTTCAAACCTGGCCTTCTGACACTTTTTGTGATTATTTTTCCTTTTTTGTAATTTATTACATTTTGAGATTATTTTTCTATTTGTAATTTATTAATTTCTTCTGACAGAAAATTAGCAGAATATTAGTGATAGGTTCTATGATTGGCGCTATATTACAGGTATGGTATGGTATGGTATGTTCTTTTTATCTTTTTCTATGTATATAATGAAGAAAGAAAAAGTTTTCACTTCTGCCGGCACTCCCAGAGTGCAACCCGTCTTTTTTTTTGTTAAACTATTTATGTAGGTAACTTTTATAGATTTGTTACATTGTTCAGTAACTTTCGACGTCCACTGCATAGGCCATTCACCTGTTTTTTTATCTAACTTGTCACTTTTTTTTTTGTTAAAGAAATCACTCCAGATTCACTTCTACGATTTCAAAACTAGTTTTTGTGGACGAAGCCTTAGGCTACATGGTTCGTGTTACAGTTAAAACTCTTAACCGGTCTAAAGAACTTTCGACAGAAAAATGACTATCTTAATATATTTAAATCTCGTGTCACAATGTTTGTCCTCAATGGACTCCTAAACCACTTAACCGATTATAATAAAATTCGCACACCATGTGCAGTTCGATCCAACTTGAGAGATAGGATAGTTTAAATCTCAAATTATAGTCCGATTCGCGATAACCGACATCCACGCGGGCGGAGCCGCGGGTGACAGCTAGTTTATTTTGTATTATTCGGTTGGCCAAGAGTAAGTACTTATAATCGCTTATAATATTCATGGTTTTTACTGAATATAAAATGTTGTCTGGGTGCCTAAAAATCATCAATTAGTAGGTTTTACTGAATTGGTGACGAGATTGGTTGGTCAACAGTAATTTTATCTGAGTGTCACACATGATCTACTAACTAGCTAGACAAATGATAGAACACTGAAAGTACAGTTTTATCCAGTGACGAATCATAGCAGTAGCTGTTTTTGGCCGATTGTGAATTTTGACTGTAACATATTCTTATTATAATATCGAGTGCTGCCCGCCAATCCGGTTTTTCATTATTGTGTAGCAGACTTAATACCTAATTACAAAGTACCGGTTAAAGCGAGCAAGCAAAAAACAAGAAGCGACTATAATTATTATTTTTTTTTTTCTTTTTTCAGATTTCTCAAGCGGCAAACGCATTACACGAGCTACCTATTAACTCTTTTGGTTAAAACAATTGCTTGCTTTGCATAGCGCGGCGTATACTATTTGTTTTTATTTTTTTTAAATACACTTTGTTTTGTAGGTCTTTAGTTAACTAAAGTTCAGTTGACGAAAAACTTATTCAAATTTATTCAAATTCAAAATATGTACTACATGATCCATAATATTATTGGTAACAATATGAGTTAATCTAGAGTTAGTATTTAATAGAATCAATCAACAAAATCAGTTACGTGAAAAATCTATGAAGTCGGAATCAACAATCCATACTAATATTATAAATGCGAAAGTAACTCTGTCTGTCTGTCTGTCTGTCTGTCTGTCTGTCTGTCTGTCTGTCTGTCTGTCTGTATGTTACGCTTTCACGCCACTGAACCGATTTTGATGAAATTTGGCATAGGGGTAGATTAGACCTAGAGAAAGGACATAGGCTATGTTTGGTCTCGATAACCGACATACGTGCGGGCGGAGCCGCGGGCAAAAGCTAGTTAAAATTATATGCGATAGAAGTAATTAGGTACTTCTTCAAATCCTGCACAAATTGTATATTGACAATAATTATGCTATCCATCACGTAGATAAATTTCATTTATCTTCATCATACGCTCAATTCTTGTTAACATCATATGTGTATACATATAATGTTGGCCCTCTTTCCTGAGACTTTGCAATCAGGCGAGGTGAAGCCAAATTGACGTGTCCTATAGAAAAAAAAACTGTTCTAAATTCAAAATTGTTGTGAATGTTGGCTCTCGAAAATCGTTTTGCGAAAATTTCAAAGAAATGAAATTTTAAATTGTTATAATAGTTATTTATGTTATGATACAAGTGTGGTAAGTTGGTCATTACACTCGAAGTGATATTGCATAGCCCGAGCCGAAGGCAAGGGTTGCAAGGAAACCGAGAGTGTAATGACCAAACCTTACGTGTGTCATACGGAGTTTTTCGACCCACTTACGAGTAAAAAAAAACAAATTTAATAGTTTATGAAGGTCTCATAAACTGAACTGACTAAAAGGCGATCACTGACATTTCGTGCCACACTTAATATTTTGAGATTGACATTCTAAACGTGTTGATCAATTATTCGTACTTAAATAAACAATGCTGTGAAGCACAGACGGAAAGCTTGTTAAAAACTCCGCGTTGTTTTTTTTTTCGGCATGTTAGCTATGCGCGTGCAGAATGGAGCATAGGCACGAACAATTACGCTAAACAGCCAAAATGCAAAATGTGAAAAATCCATTTTTTTGTATTTATAAATTAGTTTCACGTTGAATTATTAATTAAAGTAAATAAGTTGTTGAAAATTTATCATATTCAAGGTGGTAGACTACTTTTTTTTTTACAAAAATAGTGTTATTTTTAGTCTTATGTTGAAACGAAACGTATCCAAGTCAAAACTTTTTCCGAAATTTATAAATAAAACTATAACCCTGTTAAGTTAAGAGCAAATATAATGCATATACAATAGCTTTCAGCGAAGTACCAACTTCATTTGATGGAATATAAAACCACTAGTGCGATCAAGAAAAAAAAAGCGCAAGTGTTAGTTTATGAGTGTATAAGCCATGTGATAAACACCAATTTATGAGTAAGGGTATCGAAAAATATTTTATAAAGGGTAAATAAAGTTCAGGACAGGCCATTGAACTGAACACCCATTTAGATCTCATTTCTATTGTCGATGAAGTCAACAACCAAGAAATTTGTCATAACACTACTCGTTGCCAGCGGCTCTGCTCACGTGACACACTGTTCCTGTTCCCGCGACCCAAATAAAGTTCCTTGTGTTGCCGGTCTCTTGGTTCTAAGCTTCATCCCCACCAATTTTCAGCCAAATCGGTACAGCCATTCTTGAGTTATAAAATAGTGTGACCATCCCGACTTTATTATTTTGTATAATTAGTTGAGTTAATATATTTATCTACTCTGATACTATAATACAAAGATTATAAAATTAAAATCAATACTCTTATGACAAACATTACGCACACGCCAAAAATAAAGTTTTATTACGATACAGGTCTTGTATGGACACCTATATCATTAAGTTAGCACTGTAAATGCTTCAACATTTACAATGCTAACTTTTCAAATCGATAAAGATAGGAAAAAGTGAATGCTCAGGTGAGACTCGAACCCACGATCTTTCCCTTACAGGGGGAATGCTCCCACCGTCGCCCTAAGACGGTAGTATAGGAGAATTTGGTAGTAATATTTCAGGTGTGGCTCGGTGGCTCAGTGGTCAGAGCATTCCCCCTGTAAGGGAAAGATCGTGGGTTCGAGTCCCACCTGAGCATTCACTTTTTCCTATCTTAATCAAAAGTTTGGTTTTGTTTGTAAAATAAATTAGTTTATGTATTATACTATGAGAGTAGATAAAGTAGTGTATGACACTGTACATAACTTGGTCTTATAACACTCGTGTGATACAATAAAAAAACTCACCTACGGCTCGTTTATTTAAAACACACTCGTGTTATAAGAACCTTTATTATGCAACAGTATCATAAACTACTATTATTTATACAATTGTGTTGGATGGACAGTATAGACTTACTTTTATGTAAGATAAAATTTTGGCTCTCATTTCACATTTATTAATTAGAATATTTTTATTAATTGGAATAAGGTAAACTTATCGCGACAGACGCTATAGAAGAATTGTAATATGTGCATGCCATTTTCTGGTGATAATACAATGTGCTTATTTTATTTTTATGTGACCAACTTTTTATGACTGTATTATGCGAATATATTATTTAATAAAATAAATAAATAAAAATAAATAGTTTTTTAAAACAAGAATTGACTCTCATATAAATATATACCTACCTATTATCCAAATAATTGTACCTAACTATAATATCCTTATTTTATAACACCCGTTGACATTTTCCTTATTCCACATAACACATTAATGCGAAACGCAATTTCAAAACCGCAAAATGATGTTTTAAATGAGCCAGCTGCACCCAAACTGCAGGTTTTTACTTGGAAGAGAAATCGTGGGTCTGTGACACATTTTTGGCCTTCAAGGTGTAATCATTTTGCATTTTATGTAAGTTCAAAACTTGTACCGTTTTACACGTGTAAACTTAAGTTTTGAAACCGTTATTCAGCTGACCATCGCATGCCGAGCACATCTTAAACAATCTAGATTTAATTCTGCTTTGAGGCTAAATTATTTTAAAGATTAAAATTGCAAGAACTGAATGTCCAAGTCTGGACACTACCAGATTCTGAGAATGTTCTGACCAGGATGTGTTCTTGTAGCTCAGATGGTCAGAGACATGAACCCGTCCTCCTGCAATGGACGGATTTAAGTTCCACTTTCGACCTTTTTTCAATCTAAATCAGTAGGAAATAGTTACAATGCTACTTGCCTAAAAATTTGAAGAAAAAAATTACAGCTTGGCATTTACACGAAGTCTTAAGAGTCTTATCAATATTACGGAGATAGGACTACCGTGTCAATATCATTATCTGGTAGGTACTGAACGAAAAAGTAAGTAAATACTGTAGATAAAAAACTCATTATTTAACGAAAAGAAGTTTTTCAGCATATATTATATAGGCTTGGATAAACTTAATGGACTGCTGAGACGAGGTCTCGGGTTCGAACCCAGGTTTTCCATGGCACACACCAATGACTTTTCGATGCTTTTCGTTGTTATGTGTGTATTGATTGCAGGTTTATAAGTGCCCGGTTAATGGCAATAGGCTCGCCCACCTATTACATTGGGAACTAAACATAAAACTGGCGAAATGTGGGTGCTCGGACCTCTGCCTACCCCTTCGGGGATAAAGGCGTGAGTTTATATTATGTTCTGATAAACTTGGAGAAATAAATTTCACCATTAGCCAATATTAACATTTATAAAAAGAGGAAAAATTTGTTTGTATTGAATTGACTCCGAAACTAGGTACTGCACTGATTTGAAAAAGTATTTTACCAGAAGAAAGGCATATTATTTGTTTCATTGGTTATTTATCATCACACTATTGTCCAAAGAAGCGGAGCAGTAATCTTATATGTCAATCTATTACTCGCCAAAGCTCACTGGAGAGTTTTTGTGCTGTCAGTGTGAAAACCATAGGCTAGTTCTGCTTCGTCTTTATGCACTGACGGCACAGAAACTTTCTGTTCATACAGGGTCGGCAGTACGATTGTAACTCCCTTTTCCACATGTCCATACACCACGGTAATAATTTTCCCTCAGGTGGTTCGCGTGCTTGTTTGCCACCTAAGTAGTATAAAAGAATAGTAGTTTATGATACTGTTGCATAATAAGGGTTCTTATAACACGAGTGTGTTTTAAAAAAACGAGCCGTAGGCGAGTTTTTTTATAGTATCACACGAGTGTTATAAGACCAAGTTATGTACAATGTCATACACTACTTTATCTACTCTCATACTATAATACATAAACTAATTTATTTAACAAACAAAACCAAACTTTGTTTAATATAAATGTAAAAAAAAAG
The DNA here is from genome assembly GCA_949126895.1 of Eilema caniola. Taxonomy (NCBI): domain Eukaryota; kingdom Metazoa; phylum Arthropoda; class Insecta; order Lepidoptera; family Erebidae; genus Eilema; species Eilema caniola. The sequence goes on from OX421475.1 coordinate 2,087,957, forward strand.
TTGACGCCAAGCCAAGGCGCAAACTTCGATTGCGCATGCGCGTTTCTTTTTTTTTCCGTATCGGCCGTTTTTTTTAAAGTAGAGGTTCAGTCCTGATTACCCCAGATGGACGTTGTATAGGTGTATCGTTATGATTAAAAAGTTATTTTATGATATAGGTGTCCATACAAGACCTGTATCGTAATAAAACTTTATTTTTGGCCTGTGCGTAATGTTTGTCATAAGAGTTTTGATTTCAATTTTATAATCTTTGTATTATAGTATCAGAGTAGATAAAGTATATTAAATTATGGGCATGATATATGGGGCCGCAAACCACAGTAATGTGCCTGTACTTAACATGAAAGTGCGCAAATACGTAAAAAGGCGTTTGTTTATATTTATTTGAACGTATATATTTCTTCTGTATTTACATATACCAAACAATTTTTTATCTACTGTAATAAAACCTGTTAACAGTAAATATTTAAGGTAAATATACGATAAAAGTGGAAACAATAACATCCTAATTAGGTTGTAGTTACTTGTTTTTGATTGGCTTAAACCGGTTATTGACATCCAACTTACGTCTGAGCAACATGTAATTAAGCGAATATCTAAATTATGTAACGCTAATTGTTTCATGTTTTTTTCGTTTCAAAATACTGATAATTCGCAAAATGTTATGTGCTTCCGGACCTCGCCGCATAAACGAGCTCGTAATTAAAATTAAGACAGTAAGAATTTATTTTATAGGTATATATACAAACTCCGTGACGCTTCATTTAGACATTGCTGCTCACTGCCTAGCCTTTATTCACCTGAGAGCAAAGTCTGCGCCAAAAAGCCTCAGGGGTATAAAGAAATACAGACAAGATTTCCAACAATATATTTTTCTAGGGTTCTGAATCATTAATTTAATAAAAACCAAGTATTTATTAATGTTTTTTTTTACACCACTTAGTTGGCAGACATGCAAACGATCCATCTGATTGAAAGTGGTTACCGTGGCCTATGGACGTTTGCAACACCAGGGGCGTCACGCTCGCGCTGCCGACCCTATTATAACAGAGAGTTTGTGTGCCGTCAGTGTAGAAGATAAAGTAGGACAAACCTTAGGTATTCCCACTGACAGCACAAAAACTCTCTAGTGAGCTCTGGATACTCTATTCACCGCCGGGTACACAACACGAGGTTATTATGACCGCAGTGTTCTGTCTTCAATGTATAGACACAAAAGTATTTTTTTACAGTTATAGTTAAAGCTCAAGGCAGGGCTCCACCCGTGTGAACAGTGCGAACTGTGCAGTGATCATTAATGTCAACAAATCCGGCCGGCATATACCGAGAAGTGACAGTGTAGTTATTTCTGTTGCTAAGCCACGGCGCTGTACATCGCGCAAGCGCGCGGACTTGGCGTTGGCGGTCGAGTAGGCCGCCACAAATTACACAGGTCTACCACAAAAATGCTGCATGGATATTTTCAACTGATTTATATGCATTTGAGTGTTCTGAGTATTGAAAAAATATCCAAAAAATTCCTGGACATAATTTTTTTTTTTGCAAAACGCTAAGTTTTAACAGAAAATGTGACTTTTTGTCACATTGCCGATTCTATTCAATTGCGATTAAACATACGTAACATTTTAAGATTAACTAATCTTTTACATATGAAAAACTGCATCGAAATCCATTCAGTAGTTTTTGCGTCCATCGCGAACAAACAGATATCTAGTTAGGAATGAAAAATTGATTAAGAATAGGAAAAAGTGAATGCCCAGGTGGGACTCGTGGATTCGAGTCCCACCTGGGCATTCACTTTTTCCTATTCTTAATCGATTTCAAAAGTTAGCATAGTAAATGCTTCAAAATTTCATTCAATTATTTGGGCGGAGTCATCAAAAACAATGTTTAAAAATGATTGCAACATCATTCATTGTTTCCGATATTTCGTATAAATGTCGGTAGATGCCTCCCACCGTCGCCCTAAGACGGTAATATAGGAGAATTTGGATAGCTTCAGGTGTGGCCCGTCGGCTCAGTGGTCAGAGCATTCCCCCTGTAAGGGAAAGATCGTGGGTTCGAGTCCCACCTGGGCATTCACTTTTTCCTATTCTTAATCGATTTGAAAAGTTAGCATAGTAAATGCTTCAAAATTTCATTCAATGAAAAAATTGTCTGCAGAAATGTTTATACAACAATAACCTAAGTATTTTATACCTATAATATGCAGTTGAAAAAGGAGATACGGTTGCACCTTTACATATCCACATACTCATATGAAAAAGTGCTAGCATATCTCATTTGTCGACTGTACAGACACTTGCTAGTGTTACTAGATTAGTTTTAATACTATAGAAGATTAATCTAAATATACATAACTCAAAGATGACTGACTGACTAACAAAGTGATCTATCAACGCACAGCCCAAACCAGAGGACGGATCGGGATGCAGGTAGATGTTTTGACGATTTTTATTAATTCTAACCCCAAGGGGATAAAATAGGGGATGAAAGTTTGTATGAAACTTTGTCAATTTTAAACCGATCGGGCTGAGACTTTGCATGCATAAAGCTACTATATTGACTCAACACCAAGCGATAACCGACATCCACGCGGGCGGAGCCGCGTGCAACAGCTAGTGATTATATAAATTACCAGAATACTAAGTTTGCGAGTTTTAATCCATTACGAATCACTTTCTCAATTCAGCCGTCGCGTTATGTTAGTGCACGTTCCATTCTATTAACAACTCGGTCAGCGACAAGACAAGTTATTATCTTAGTTAATATATCTTCAATGAAAATACTTGTACTTATTAGATACCTACATAACTTTTATTTCATTTGACATTTATTTGTAATAATACTTCAAATATGACTTGATTTGTGTTAATGGTCTCATATTGTGATTCTCCCTAAATTTTGGGAAAATTTATAAAGTGGTATCTCACTATTTTTGTCTACCCACCCAGTCAATAACTTACTTTAATTGACATCTGATATCCAAAAAACATGTATCAACCTTTGATAATGCCGTAAGGCGAAACCGGGAAGTATTTTCATTGTAGATGTGTAGCAAGTTCCACCAAGTGCCATCAAGCAACAGTAACAGTTAATAAACTATGATAATATCTTGTACAGATAATGTTTTTTCTAAATATAGCGATGTACAACACTAGTGACTCACCCCGGCTTCGCACGGGTGGCAAAAACGATTCCGTGGATTTCTTACGGAGCCCTGAATTTTCGAAACTTCAAAATGGCATATGTTACTCACGAAGTATATAACTTTCTAATGGTGAAAGTGTTTTTAAAATCGGCCCCGTAGTCTTTTATCATATTTTTAGTTTTATTCAACATAAGTACCTACATAAGATTTTAAATAGCGCCAAGAAGCACCTATTGCGAATAAACAGATAAACAGACAAGATTTAAAAAAAATAGTAATATGCGTGACCATGATAGTTTAAATTATACCTATATTGCGTTCAAAATAGCTGTTATTCTCATAACCAAAGTAGGCATTATTTGTTTAATATATGTCACCGCCAATATAGCTTAATAAGCCGTTCAATCAACTGCCCGTTAATAAACTGGCTGGCTAATGCTTAGGCCATTCATAGAATGGGGCACCGCCCGAAAATGAGATAGAAAATTAAAATTACAAATAGAGGTGTATTCACAGAAAATTTGTGATAGGTCTATTGAGACAGCTGCGCAATCCGATTTAGGCTAATCCCGCACAAGGTAAGCCTTCGTGGCTTTTTTTTAACCAAGCAAAAATAAGTAATTCAGCCATTTAATTTAACGACTAGATATCTTGGATCGATGACGTTTAACTACCTGCCTTGCCATTTAATTAAACAGTTAGAAAATGGCGTATTTCTGCATTTTGGCTTATTTCTTCTGTAAAAACAATAACCACATTCTAACCTAACTTAAACAAGTCGGATTGCGCCGCTATCACAATAATCCTATCACTAATTTTCTGTGAATACACCTCTGTCTACCCCTTCGGGAATTTACAGGTGTAAGTATTGTATGTATGTAATTTTCTATCTTATTTCGAGGTAGTGCCCCATCTTCCGATAGGCCTAAGCATTAGTCAGCCAGGTTATTAAATGATGTAATAAAAGACATGGCTGAACATCATTCAGGCTGTTAATTGAATGGCGCCGTTGAGTTACCTGCCTAGGCAGTTAATTGGAGGGCTGATTAAGCTAGTTGGCGGCGATATATCGTATAACGTACAGACAAAACTAATTTGCAATTTTGTCATGCTATAAAATTACAAAATTTTAATAATAGATCATAAAAAAGGAATAAGGAACCAGAAGGAGTTACAGTTTATTCGTCGACAGTTACGACGAATATAACTGTAACTCCCCCTGATTCTGTCTCACTCGAGTCAACTAAATCCGCACGCCGCCGCCCCGTCTCGGGTTCCAATCAATGGAGTGTTAGGTGACCCAATAAGGCAATTGCCTTGCACACTGGCGGACCCTAGTTTACAAGGTGCATTTTTAAAACGGGGCAGTAAATGCAGGTACTTTATCTGTTGTACTTACAGCAAAATATTCTTAGGATACCTTTTTAGGATATTTTGTATGATATAATCCATCAATTTTCCATGTTAAAGGAATAAATATTAACTGGTTATAAGAACGGTATCAAAATTCCACGCGAGCAAAGCCAGTAAATTATTTTTTACATTATAAATGCCGTATTTTTTGTTTTACTTCTTAATTATTTTATTTAAATTCATTTATAACGTCAATTTAAAACCTCATTATTTAAATTTTAATAGGCTACATTGTGTAGTTTTTTGGTACTTGGAGAAGTATGTTTATTGCTGGGCAACGAACCGAGGTTTTACGAGATCTTTTAAACCACAAACCAACGAAATGACATTGTGTTTGTAAAGGAAGGCTGCTCAAAGAAATAACTTCAAAAACGATATTCAATTTTGATGGTTGCCGTTGACTTGACAATACGCATAGACACGTATGACAAACACTACAAAATACTGGAGGATATCTGTGCCTCATCGTCCAGACCCGACATATTCCTTTTGTCACGATCGCATGGGCATGCAGTGCTTGTAGATCACACAGTACCGTGGAAAACTAATATACCTAAAGACCACGCTATAAAGACAAACAAATACTTTGACTTGACCAACGAGTAAACAAAAAACGGCTATGTGGTTAAACTCTACGCCGTAGAAGTAGGAGCAAAGGCAATTTCAGTTAACTCGCTGTATAACTTACTTAAAGACCTCGGATTGCCAGGAGCTTCAGTAAGCTCAAAAGCGGCGATGATAGGATTTTACCAAATTTGGAAAGGTAGGCGGGGGGGGGACACTACTGACGGTGGAGGTGAGCGCTGATGCATCACAAGGTGGCCACCCTAAACCTACATCTGGGTCGCAAGTCCCAGTCGCCGTCACGGTGTTCCTCTCTGTACCACGTTATGGACCCGGCGACCGCGCGGTAAATTCATGGAGTGCTGAGAATCGGATCTCTAAAACGTTGTAGTTATTTACTGTTTAACCGACTTCAAAGAGGAAGGCAGTTTCTTGTTTCACGTCAATTCATCATTAACGAATTGTTACGATTCGGTTTATCCCAGCTGCCTTTTTCAGCAATTTTTGCTTATCCCTGAGGGGGTAGGTAGAGGTGTTCTTCACCCGCATTTCTCCAAGTATGATTTTCAGTCCCACGTAATAGCGGGCGAGCCTATTGACGTCAAACGGGCACTCAGTCATGGGCTGTATGCTCGCTGTCGAATGTAGAACAGTCACATATACAATACATATTGGGAGAGACCTATATTCAGCAGTGGACATAAATATAAAATTATTTCCTATTCTTCCTTACATAGTTTGTTTTATGTTTATCAATCAATCAATTAGCCCACTGCAGTCCACTGCTGGACATAGGCATCTTTCAATGTGTGCCTTCCACATCCAGTCCGTCCCAGCCACCTTTATCAGGTCATTTAATAGGTATTATGAACATTGTAAGTTTTTCCTATGACATAATACGTTGATGGGTGTGACTGTTTAATTCACCTTTGCCTATCCCTTTGATACGTATTTACAGGCGTAATTAATTTGAAATAAATAAGACAGTCTCTTTGGCGTGGCCATAGTAAAGGAGGCACGGGTTCGATTCCCGCTCAGTGTAAATATTCAGATTGTATTTGCATTGGTCTGGGTGTTTCTATGCATAATATATATTTTTAATAAAAAATTAAAGTATCTAAGTATGTTAATCTGCATTCCAGATTCCATCACACACGATAGTTAAGTTAAGCATACCAGCTATGGGTCTAGATAGCGTTGTGTGAAATGTTGTAGAATATTTTTTTTCTTATCAGTATTTGTGTTTCTTTGTTGTTCTGTAAAACCTCTTTTTCGGCTATGAGTCCAAACGCCCCAAGTTATTAGCATTTTTATTAATAATATAATTTAAAGTGCCCCTAGGCCTGGGCCCTACATCAGTTTAAAAATAAAAAAATACGTATAGCCAAAACATATTAGACAAAAGAAAAACTATTTTTGCAAATGACTTTGCGGGATTCCTATTTCCAGATGGTCATAAAAAAAATATAATTAGCTTTCTAACCTAATCTATCCAAGTTCGGACTTGGATAGATATAGGTTACAATACTAAGGCAGTATAATAATATAATATTAATGGATTAAATCTTTTGGGGTGTATGGGCTCTTAACCATATTTGTTTATAGTTATTAAAATATCAACTATCTAGTGTTTATTTATACCTATTCGTAATAATAAGAACGTTTTTGTAAATTAATGCTTTTACAACGGCAGTTTTAAGTCGCAAAGAGTTGTTTTTACGCCCATTAAATTTATCATCAAATATAATAAAAATTCAAATGTCTGTCTGTAATATTAAAATACCAGTTTGTTACTAAATATGGTTAATATATGCATTCAAATAGATAAAAAAAAATCTGTTTGGCGTTTAGTATCAAAAGTCCCCGTCACAAGAAGCTATAAATATTGTAAACACACGCATTCAGGGGTACGCAAACTCGAGACACAACGTGTCAAAGTAAACTTTAAAATGGCATCCAGAACGTTTACACGACACGTTTCTGTACCAAAAACATTAATTGAAACCGCTTCGTATCGCTAAAATATAACCCGACTAATTGAAAATGTGCGTGAGTGTCGCCTTATGCGGTGCATCTGATGGGCATAGAGCCTCGGGACTCCACACGCTCACCGAGTGTCCGGCGTGGGAAACGGCGAGGTGGGAGCTGGTGACGACCCTGGGGGTGAGAGTGCTCAAGCTCTCCACCTTGCTCGCTGCGATGGACCGCTGACGTCAGTGGAAGCAGAACGACCGCCACCCCCATGAGCGCGGCCTGAGGGTGGTGGAGGTGTCGCCCGTCACCCTAACAGAAGATAACATCCTGCGATGCGCGCCTCCCCATACCGGGGGAGAGTCGGGGACCGCTTGGTCCCCCTCCCGAGGAGGGCCAGACCGAGAAGAATGGCCCTGGGTCAGACGGGGTCCGAGGGATATGTCGTCGACAACCTCACCTTCGGCCTACCACTACGACCCACAGACGGCGTGCGGTTTAGTCTGTTCGAGTCCAACACAACCTCTCCCTCTGGCTCCAGAGGGCGGGGTATCCGTGGGCATTTCCCTCATGCAAAACGAAATAAAAAATAAAAGTGTCGTATTATGCGTATGTTACTTAGAGTAGATTGAATTTGGCATTATTTGTTATTGATTTAATTATAGCTACGTAAATTGGTAGAAGTTTTTATTTACAAAAGTTATAGCTTCTCGTGACGGGGTTTTTAAAATCCCCGTCACGAGAAGCTATAATTTTTGCAAATAAAAAACCTATTTTTTTAATTAACTACTAGTAGTACTTAATTTTTTTTTAATTACCTTATATTAGTAAGTTGCCGGTTACATCGGAGACTGCCCCAGGAGCCCTAGATTCGGTTAATACTTTTCTTTCTTTAGATTTTACTTTTACGTATTTTATGTAACTGTTATCTAACCTCCCAACCCTAAAACCTAAGCTTGCTTCAGAGTCCCGCGCCCGATTTACTGGACTTATACCCATATTTTATCAACCATGATTTTTGGCCCCACGTCATAGGAGCCGAGTCTGCTGCCGTTAAACATTAACAAGTATTATCCCGACTTATATAATATTATTTTATTAATTTACTTAAAATATTATCTATTCTACATTCGGTTATGTACATAACGAAAGGTAAACAATTTTGTGGCGAATTTTTATAAAAATAGATGTTAAATCAGTAAACCAGGCCAACTAGTTAACTGACTAACTAGTGGTTCAATTTCAATTTTTTTGAATAAAGCATTAAAAACTCACATCAAGATTGTTTACATTTAGTTATGTACCTAACTAAATGAAGTAAAAGTATGTATATCAACATTCTAACATAAACTGGATAAGCTAAGCTTGCTTCGGGTTTAGATGGGCCTGTGCAGAATGTCTCGGAATATTTATTTATTGTTATTTATACTGTACACTTCAACTATAGTAAGCAAAAGGCACAATTTGCAAAATAAATCACCTATCCCCACATCTAATCACCTATGCGCATGGGCATCTACATATATACCGGGTGAAAGGGGAACGCTCCCGAAGCTGAAGGCTGTACCTACAATTGGCATATTTTTTTTTGTTTTTGTTAAAAAGAACCCAATAATTCAAACAGCATCTTTATGCACAGAAACCACCGCTAAAAGAATACGTCATTATTATTAACATTTTCAATCATGATATTTTCATAAGATTACGCGCATGTCACTCATTAAAAAAAAAGAGTTTTTAACGATTCTAAATCGATTTATTTATTCCTATTTACTCCTCGGCTCTAAAAGTAATTCATAACAAATTAATCGCGATAGAATCATTAAGAAACTGTTTTTATTTAGCAATCATTACAACACTTTGGAACCAAAAATCAAAAGTATAAAAATAGTTATTAAACATAAGCTTCACAATTAACACATCACTACAAAAAAAAAAATTACTGTTTACAAAAAAAAAAACAAGATCTGACCTGAACGCTTCACTCCATTAACCTTAAAACAGATGCGATCCGTCATGACTGCAGTGTATGGCAACTTGGAACCCACTGGTTGCAACGCCGTACAGAACATACGCTGACTCACAAAAAGACACGAAAAAGATAACCTCAACGAGAATCGACCATACAACAACTGCCGTAGCCTAAATTAAGCCGTTAATGCGAAAAGTTTATAAATCTGTTTATTTAAATAGTGACTGTATTAAACATTTGTTCAAATACAAATTAGTTTGCAAGTTTATAATTATATCTGTTTATTTAAACAGTGAAGGTAATAAACATGTGTTCAAATAAAAATTAGTTTGCGTACGTCAATGTGGTTCACCTTTGAAGTGCAATGGACCGCTTTCTTTTTAGTCTGGTTTGTTGATATAAATATCTATCTTATTGTATATTATTGTAAAGGCGTACATTGGAGATAAAAAAAAACTTGGGTCATGTTTTATTATCGATACTGAACATACAAAAAAAACATTTTTGGAATTTATTTGTTCCCGATGTACGCAAAAACTAAACGGATTGTGTTTTTAGGGTTCCGTAGCCAAATGTCAAAAAACAGAACCATTATGGATTTGTCATGTTTGTCTGTATGTCCGTCCGTATATCACAGCCACTTTTTTCCGAAACTATAAAAACTTGGTAAGTAGATGTATTCTGGGGTATCTATGGATAGGTCTTCATTGTGGTAAAATGTGTATTCAAATGTGTATTCGAAATTTGTGAGTGAATTTGTTGTAAATCGACATAGTACCAACAGTCAGTATCAGAAAAATGTTGACCTTCAAAATACTCAAAATGATCTGAATATCAAAATTCCCAATTTTTGTAAGCATCCACAGTGGTCAAACCATCTTAGCTATCAGTTTTCTGTTATGATGTAAGTTAATTGAGTGTCTATATATTCATATGTGCAAATACGTCGTTCAAGGGTATCTAATCCAGTATAAGGTCAAAATAATGTTTACGAGTACATTGTCATTTAAACATGATAATTTAGTACTTATACTCGTAAATTAAAGTTTGTGAAGTTAGGTACGTTTTTTGTGACTTGACCGGTCAATGATCTTAATAATATCGGGTAGATATAAATAAATTAGGTAAATGAATATCCATAGTATACCTACCTAGTCGTTCGTTATCAATTTTATTGATCGTAAAAATTTCGGACTATTGCCAATGTGTTGTAAAGGTCATATGGCAGTCGCTTCACGGATACTTGGCCGTTTTGTAGTGACCCAAAGAGTAGACCTAAACTGACTTGAGAAAAGGCTCGGGGAATGATAGAGATAGAAGAAAGAGAGAGAGAGAGAAAGAGAGGAGAGAGAGAGAGAGAAAGAGACTAAGGGATGGAGCTGTTCTCCAGGACAGTAAACATACAGTCCAGGACAAAGCGCCCACTTGTCTGCAGTAGGCTTTACGTTTTTTTTTTTTTATAAATAGGACACGTCAATTTGACTTTACCTCGCCTGATGGTAAGCTTGTGTTATTATGTTAACAATGGTGGCACTCAGCTTGACGGCCTCATCAGATGCTTTTTCACGCCCCGCTTAAAGGACCCGGGACTGTAGGAAGAGGGAAACACATGAGCTGGCAAGGAATTCCAGATCTTAATGGTGCGACAAAGGAAAAAGTCACCGAACCGCTTGGTTCGGTGACTGAAAATCAAAGTTGACGAAATGTGGCTATTTGATACAGTTCTATCTATGGCATAGTACCTTCATGATAACCCCACTAATATGATGAGTGTGATGATGATTGGTTTTTAAGGCTATACGCTTGTATATTTACTTCGAACCTAAAATCAGATAGATACGCAACCATTGATTGTATGTTGTATAATAACTTAATAATAATATACTTAACGTGCATCCTGTGCCTAAGAAAGGCGACAGGACCGACCCGTCCAATTACAGGCCTATTGCTATAACCTCCCTACTTTCGAAGGTTATGGAGCGCATTATTAATACGCAGCTCTTGAGATACCTGGAGGGAAACGATCTACTGAGCGACCGACAGTACGGCTTTCGCCACCGTCGCTCTGTCGGTGACCTTCTGGTGTATCTCACAAACCGATGGGCGCAAGCCGTCGAGAGTCGGGGGGAGGCACTAGCGGTCAGCCTCGATATAGCGAAGGCCTTTGATCGGGTCTGGCACAGAGGTCTTCTTACGAAGTTGCCATACTATGGACTCCCTGAGGGACTATGCGAATGGATTGCTAGCTTTTTGTCCAACAGAAGTATCCAAGCCGTCGTCGATGGCAGTTGCTCGGACCGCATGGACATAAACGCTGGTGTCCCACAAGGCTCCGTGCTGTCTCCGACCCTGTTTCTGCTGCATATCAATGATATGCTATCTGATGACTCCATCCATTGTTATGCGGACGACAGTACCGGGGACACGTGTTACACGGGCCGTGCAAATGTCTCTCAGTCCAAGGTGAAGGAGAGTCGCGAACAACTTGTGTCCGAAATCGAGACTACTCTCTTGGGAGTATCCGATTGGGGTCGACTAAACCTAGTCCAATTCAACCCCACTAAGACACAAGTATGTGTATTCACCGCTAAGAAAACCCCATTTATTGTGGCGCCGCAATTCCTGGGTACATCACTTACCATTTCCTCGAGTATCGGGATCCTAGGCGTCGACATCTCAAGCGACGTCCAGTACCGCAGCCATTTGGAGGACAAGGCCAGGTTGGCATCTAAGAAACTTGGAGTGCTTAACAAAGCGAAGCGGTACTTCTCTGCGGGGCAACGACTCCTTCTTTATAAGGCACAAGTTCGGCCCCATATGGAGTACTGCTGTCACCTTTTTGCCGGAGCACCTGCATACCAGCTTGACCCCTTCGAATCGATACAAAGACGGGCGTTGAGGCTCGTCGACAATCCCATACTCGCAGGCGCTGTGGAACCCCTCAGCCTCAGGAGGGACTTTGCCTCACTGTGTGTGTTCTACCGCCTATACAATGGTTTGTGCTCAGATGAATTGTTTGACATGATGCCGACAGCTACTTTCTATCACCGCACCGCTCGCCATAGACAGGGAGTTCATCCTCACACATTGCGACCAGAAATGGTGCGAACCGTGCGGTACGAAAGGAACTTCATCCCACGCACGCTCAAGCTATGGAACGAGCTCCCTGCTGTGGTTTTCCCCAGCGACTACAATATGGGGTTCTTCAAGAAGGGTATTAGAAGGTTTCTTCAGGGTCGGCAGCGCGAGTGCGACGCCCCTGGTGTTGCACACGTCCATAGGCCACGGTAACCACTTTCCATCAGGTGGGCCGTGTGCTTGTCTGCCACCTAAGTGGTATAAAAAAAAAAAAAAAAAAAACTTTCATTCGCAAACAGGATCCGTTGGAGCTAGATGGTGCAGTAGATACACACGGAAGCTAGACTTCGAGCCCATACGCCCCAAGTGATTAAGTGAAATAATTTATGTAATAAACATGCTATTACATAAATTATTTTACACAGTTATACAAGACTAGCTGTTGCCCGCGGCTCCGCCCGCGTGGATGTCGGTTATCGCTTAATGTTGAGTCAACATGTAGCTTTATGCATGCAAACTCTCATACTTGATCGGTTTAAAATTGACAAAGTTTCATACAAACTTTCATCCCCTATTTTATCCCCTTAGGGGCAGAATTAATTACAATCCTTTCATAACGGATGCCAACGTCATAACGTCCACCTGCATGCCAAATTTTAGCTCGATCCGTCGAGTGGTTTGGGCTGTGCGTTGATAGATCACTATATCAGTCAGTCAGTCACCTTTGAGTTATTTATATTTAGATATTTTTTTAAGTTAAACTAAAACTAAAACGCATAAACGAAATAAACAAGAATGTAACAAAAAAAAAATTTGGTTGCCTGTAAAGTCGGTATACGGGCGAAAGTTTTACGTGACAACGACTTTGAGTGGTAAAATAATTTTAATGTGAATATTCATTCGTATAGTAGGAAGAAGGATGAAATAATAGTAACAATTTAAAAATGTCTGTCTCTCTCGCTCTTAGGCGGGCTAACCATGCCCGAGTGGAAGGGACGCGTGCCTCTCACTCGCTCTCATTGTGAGCGCATAACGTGAGCGGAGCGTAACGCAGTTTCTTGAAGTGTCACCCGGCAAACCAATTGATAAGACGTTGTCACGTCAAAAAAACAACAAAAGAGGCCAGAGTTTAGGCGTCGTAGAATTCCTCCCCATGGACGTCGATTGGTAACGTGCCCAAAAGGCTGGCGGTATTGCCCCGTTGGATGGCAATGCCAATACGTTATGCCAAAAACAGGTTGGTCCCTTGGTCACGCGAAGCATCGATCAGTCGCTTTGCAAAAACGGACCCTACGACCCCAGCGCCTCGATCCCAAACGGCTTAAATAAATAATTGCTGGTAAAATTATCATATTTTTACCGTTTGAGGCTCACCGCAGATGCCGCAGCAGGACAAGCGCACAACATCATACTTGGAAGATGGGAAGCGCAAGGATGTCGACGCATGTTGCGTTCCACACGAAAGGCCTACCCATCTTCCAAGGCACCCAAGACATACCGTCCGGTCTCTTGCCATTATCACGCACCAAACCAACTGGTTCAAGTATGGGTGGGACGCCGGCGCTGGCAAGAGCCCGGCGGATAATGTCGTTTAAATGTGCATGACGTGACATGCGTCCTTCAATCAAATATTTTTGAAGTGCCCATACTCAGTTTAAAAATAAAAAAAAGGACGGATAGACAAAATATCTAAGACAACAGTACAAGTAAGCTGATATATCAGGCGATTCACTCTAGTGATTATTCGCTCGGGTGCCTACAATGCCCAGGCAATGTATGTATGCTATTATATAGAATACATTTCTGGATAGTTATAAAAAAAATCACGAAGCATTAATCTTCTAGCCTAATCTATCCAAGATTTATAATTTATACCTTTGTTTTCTTAGCCCCATCAATCTAAACTAAATTAGAGGAGTGAGGCTACAATAATTTGCACCCAGCTGAAATTTGGTAGAATTAAATACATAAAAAGGAATATAGAAAGTTCTCAAAGACACCTGTTTTTTTATTTGGTGTTAAAGATCACAAAAATGGGTATTTCGCGATTTTCAGCAAAACGGCAAGTTGGATCATAGAAATGTCTCAGACAAAGTTAAAGACCATGTAATTATCTGGAAAACTCAATCAAGTGCGAGTCGGGATCTTGCAGTAAGGGTTCCGTATGAATTTTAATTGAGGCGCAGACTTGCGTAACTTAAACGGCAATATACTTTGATTGCGTTAAATTATAACTTTGATTTTACGGTACTTCCCGTTGAGCTAGACTCATGAAATTTGGGAAGAGGCAAGGTCTTATAGCACAGTTAAAGGTAAAAGTTTGAAAGCCGTTAATATGGAGCTACCCGTGCTGTACCGTACTGCTACCGTAGATAGGTGGATTATGGTGATGAGCTACATATTTACGGATTTCATTTGTGCTATAATTATCTTGCTTCTTCCCAAATTTCATGATTCTAGCTCAACGGGAAGTATCCTAAAATCAAATTTTGATTTTAATGCAATCCAAGTACATTGCCATTTATGGATCACAAATATGCGCCTAAATTCAGTTTCATACGGAACCCATAACGAGCGAACCCCATTCGCACTTAATCGATTTTAATAGATATTTGCACGATCTGTAACTTCTCAGATATTTTTATGATAAAACTTATCGTTTGGAGGAAAATCACGAAGATCCCGTTTTATTTACCTTTGATATTGAATATAAAAAATCCAGGCATCGGATCAATGAGGACTTTTTATATTTTATTAATGACAGTGTTATGAACAATCCTACAAATTTTTTAGCTGGGTCCGAATTATTTAAGTCTCGGATGTGTGGATTGTTCAGGGTATCATGCCAAATACTGGGTCGTCGAAACACAAGGTTTTGCTGCTGACTGTATAATTTTAATGTACTTCCAAATTGGGGCGTACGAGCTCGTAGCTGGCTTGGGCCTCAAAAAAAATTATTATATTTATAATATACTCGTAGACTAAGTATACATGTTTTTAAATAGTCCAAAAGAAATCTGGCTGGGTTTAGAACCGGTGACCCGTCTATGGGGTCCGTAACTAAACTTCGAGAGTCATATGTTCGTGTAGAATATACTGCTTCCGGGCTGTTTGGCCGTGGTCGATGTGAAACTTGCGTTCCAGACGTTTCGTCGATCACTGCG
Organism: Eilema caniola; assembly: GCA_949126895.1. Classification (NCBI taxonomy): domain Eukaryota; kingdom Metazoa; phylum Arthropoda; class Insecta; order Lepidoptera; family Erebidae; genus Eilema; species Eilema caniola. Next base: position 2,103,270 of record OX421475.1, read on the forward strand.
GTCGACATCTTCAGTGGCGCAGGGCCGGGCGACGACAACTTCGGAGACCTTGCCTCGCCGGCGGCTGACTTGCGACTAATGCCGAACCTTGAATCACAGCTGTATTTATAGGCACGGTCGGAGCGGGGAATTGACTCACTCGATTCTGATTGGTCGAGCCCTGTGGCGCGGACGTACTGGATCCTGATTGGTTGTTTGCACTGTGATACCGAGTGGCTCTCAGTGCTGGGTACCAATCTTTTTGGATTTGAAATCCCTCGTTTTTTCGGTTGAAATTGTTGGGATGCTTGAATATTTCGATGGCTTCTCGAAGTATACGTGGGAAAAAATGTGTTGTGGTAGCTAGAACTTTCGTGTTCTGAAATTCGATGGTATGATTCCCATCCTCTTGGGTGTGTTCTGCAACCGCTGACTTGTCGAAGTGGCAGAGGCGGCAATTCCGTTCATGTTCCGACAGGCGGGTCTTGATGCTTCTTCGGGTGTTGCCCACGTATACCGAGCCACATGAGCAGGGGATTCTGTAAACTCCAGCTGACGATAGTGGATCACGTGGGTCCTTGACCGAACGGTGAAAATTCCGTAGCTGCGTCGTGGGCTTGAAGATCGGCTTGATGTTATAAGCTTCTAGCAGTCTTCCGATACGATCTGTAATGCCACGAATGTATGGCAAGAAAGCCTTCCCTATCGGAGCAGGTTTTTCCTCATCCTGGTTTGTCTGCGAACCTTTCCTTGGGTGAAGAGCTCTCCGTATCTCATGTGCAGAGAATCCATTAGCTTGGAAGGCCGAGTCCAAGTGGCGTAACTCGTTTTGTAGGTGTTGAGGTTCACAGATGGTCTTAGCTCGGTGGACCAGTGTCTTGATAACAGACATTTTTTGTCTGGGATGGTGGTTGGAGTCCTTGTGTAGGTAACGGTCTGTGTGTGTCGGCTTTCGATAGACTCGGTGACTAAGACTGCCATCTTCTTTTTTGGATACTAGGACATCTAGGAATGGTAGCTCCCCGTTCTTCTCAACTTCCATGGTGAATTGGATGTTCGGATGGATGCTGTTTAGGTGATCCAGGAACTTGGTCAGCTCCGAGTCCCCATGAGTCCAAACCACGAAGGTATCGTCCACGTAGCGGAACCAGACCTTAGGCTTCTTGGGAGCTCTATCCAGAGCATCTTCCTCAAATGATTCCATGTAAAAGTTCGCGACTACCGGACTGATGGGGTTTCCCATGGCTAAACCGTCCACTTGCTCATAGAACGTGCTGTTCCACTGGAAGTAGGAAGTCGTCAACACGAACTCGAACAGATCTGCGATGTCCTTGGAGAAGAGTGGTCGGATACGCGACATTGCTTCCCTGACCGGAACTCTCGTGAACAGAGAGACAACGTCGAAGCTGACTAGACGATCGTCCGGATGTAGTTTTAGGTTCTTGAGTTTCTCCACGAAGTGGCGAGAGTCTTTGATGTATGACGAGGATGATCCGACATGTTGTTGAAGCAGTCCGGTGAGATACTTCGAGACTGGATGAGTGGGTGAGCCGATAGTACTCACGATGGGCCGGAGCGGTACTGAAGGCTTATGGATCTTTGGTAACCCATACAACCTAGGTGGAAGAGCTTCAGACTTCTTGATGAAGCTTTGCGTTTCTTCTGGGATAGACGAACCCTTGATCAGGTTGTTTACCTGTCTCAAGATTCTTGCCGTTGGGTCTTTTGGAATCTCCTTGTAGGTAGCTGGGTCGAGAAGATCCTTGATCTTGGTCTCATAATCCTTGGTGTTAAGAACCGCTGTGGCATTGCCCTTATCAGCTTTCAGGATAACAATATCCTTGTTAGCTCTTAGGTACTTTAAGGCTTTCCGTTCTTTCTCTGTGATATTGCTCCTCGGTGGCTTGGCTCGCTGTAGAACTCTAGAGGACTCTTGGCGGACCCTCTCAGCCAGATCTTTACGAAGGCTTGCTTCGACGTTTGCGATGATATCTTCCACCGGAACTGATCTTGGGGCAATGGCAAAGTTCTCACCTTTGCTTAAGACTGACATCTCCTCCTCGGATAGTTGGTGGTCTGACAGGTTCACTACTACAAGTCGTTTATCCAGACTTGGACCAGACTCTTGTGCTCTTGGGAGCCTGTTAAACTTCCTCATCTGACGTGTAGTAGCCTGCTCGCCTTCCCAGGTCATGGTGTTGAACGTTAGTTTTTCCAGGCGGTCCCAATCATTCGGTGAAAGCTCATGGGCGACTTGAAGGTGGACTCTGAGAAGATCCTGACTGAGTAGCGCCAGTGTCCGCCGTGTACTGTGAATACGTTCTCGGAGAAGGGCTTTCTCTGTACGATCGTAGATTCGGTGCGAAGCGGGACTCTGTATGATCCTCTTCTGGCGTAGAAAGTGGGGCACGACGTTGCTATCCCGACAGCGGAGTAGAAACGCCAATGAAGATAAAAGATGGGCTTTTCTTTTTCTAAGTGACTCAAGGCGGCGAACTCGCTGGTGAACTTCCTCCCCGTAGAGGCGTTGAATATAAGTCTTCAGGCTTTCACGGCCGGCGATGCATGTAGAATATACTGCTTCCGGGCTGTTTGGCCGTGGTCGATGTGAAACTTGCGTTCCAGACGTTTCGTCGATCACTGCGGTCGACATCTTCAGTGGCGCAGGGCCGGGCGACGACAACTTCGGAGACCTTGCCTCGCCGGCGGCTGACTTGCGACTAATGCCGAACCTTGAATCACAGCTGTATTTATAGGCACGGTCGGAGCGGGGAATTGACTCACTCGATTCTGATTGGTCGAGCCCTGTGGCGCGGACGTACTGGATCCTGATTGGTTGTTTGCACTGTGATACCGAGTGGCTCTCAGTGCTGGGTACCAATCTTTTTGGATTTTAAATCCCTCGTTTTTTCGGTTGAAATTGTTGGGATGCTTGAATATTTCGATGGCTTCTCGAAGTATACGTGGGAAAAAATGTGTTGTGGTAGCTAGAACTTTCGTGTTCTGAAATTCGATGGTATGATTCCCATCCTCTTGGGTGTGTTCTGCAACCGCTGACTTGTCGAAGTGGCAGAGGCGGCAATTCCGTTCATGTTCCGACAGGCGGGTCTTGATGCTTCTTCGGGTGGTGAATGGAAAGTCGACAGAACGTTTATCGAATATTGCTATTTCGAATGAACCGTATATCGCCAAACGCAACTTCGACTGAACGTTTTATCGAATATTTATTAATCGATGGATTGCTGTATCGAATGAGATTTAGACATGAAATTTGTCATGGCTGGGGCCTGTGTGGTCAATTTGCTAAACTTTCTTTCATTTACCTATGTCTATGTATGTATTACATGTAGTTTTTGACGTGACAACGTCTTATAAATTGGTTTGCCGGGCGACACTTCAAGAAACTGCGTTACGCTCTGCGTTACGCTCTGCGTTACGCTTCGCGTTATGCGCTTACAATGAGAGCGAGTGAGAGGCACGCGTCCCGCCTAAGAGCGAGAGAGACAGACATAAAAAGTGAAAGGCACGCGTCCCTTCCACTCGAGCACAGTTAGCCCGCCTAAGAGCGAGAGAGACAGAGCGAGAGAGAGAGTGAGAGAGATAGGCATACACACCGGTTCATCTATTATTTCATCCTTCTTCCTACTATACGAATGAATATTCACATTAAAATTATTTTACCACTCAAAGTCGTTGTCACGTAAAACTTTCGCCTGTATACCGACTTTACAGGCAACCAAATTTTTTTTTGTTATACCCCATGGCGTATAGCCAAAGTACAATATATACCTATACTATGCTATAGAGACCTATAGAATTCGATGAGTGGGGTCACAAATGAAAATTATTCGCCTCCCAAGTATCATAGGCTACATGAAATGCGAATAAAAACTACACAGTGGATTTTAGATGCTAAAATGTATGTTGTCAATTTTTGTTTATGCTAAAGCTTATCGTATAGGGTTAGTCGCCTTTAACGACACCCTTCGGATAAGATGGGGTGGTGATACTTGTATTCTTTCTCTGTCACCACACGGATTATATCTACCTACAAGTGAAGAGAGGTACATACTTGTAGACATTTTAATTAATAAATAACTATAATTTCACCAGTAAAAGTGAATCGCGAAAAATAAAAATAAAAACATTGGCCACAGACTAAAAGAATGAAGTTTCTTTTTTTTCTATGTGTACAAAATGGTCCACCGTGGACGCGATCATGCGCATTAGAGACCTAACGGAGGAAGCAATCTCACAGGGTGAGGTGGTGGTGGCGGTGTCTCTTGACATCGCCAACGCCTTCAACACCTTGCCCTGGAGCTGCGTTAGGGAGGCGCTTACCTACCATGGAGTGCCTCCCTACCTCCGTCGACTTGTCTGGGCCTATCTCTCCGAGAGGGCCATTTCTTATCCGAGCTGGCTAGGGCCGGGTCGGCGAAATGTGTCGTGCGGTGGTCCACAGGGATCGGTATTAGGACCGCTTCTGTGGAACATCGGTTACGATTGGGTGCTGCGCGCTCCGTTGCTCAGAGGGGTCGACGTAACGTGTTACGCCGACGACACCCTCGTTACGGCGCGGGGAGCAACGCACCGAGAAGCAGCACTAAAGGCCACGGCATGGGTTGCTCAAGTCGTGGGTCGGATACGGCGGCTGGGTCTCGAGGTCGCCCTTCCGAAATCCGAAGCTCTGTGCTTCCACGGACCTCGGATGGGGCCACCTGCGGGATCCAGGCTACAGATAGGGGGCGTCAGCATCGGCATCGAGCCCTCGATGAAGTATCTGGGACTCGTACTCGATGGCCGGTGGAACTTCGGACATCACTTCCGAAGTTTGGTCCCAAAACTGAGGGGAGCATCAGCCGCACTCGCGCGACTGATGCCCAACATCAGGGGACCCAACGCTCCCTACAGGAGACTGTACCTGGGGATCGTGTGAAGTATGGCCCTATACGGGGCCCCCGTATGGACGGAAACCCTGACGGCCACCAATGTGGCTAGATTGCTGAGCCCGCAGAGGGCGATGGCCATCAGAGTGATAAGGGGATACCGCACGATCTCAGGTGAAGCGGTATGTCTCCTAGCCAGGACCCCTTCATGGGACCTGGAAGCGAGAGTCCTTGCGTCTCTATTTAAATGCATGGCCCAGCTCCACCAGGAAACCGTGGGGACATGGAAGGTGTGACTTGAGCAACCAAAGGGGGGATTCGCCACAATCGCGGCCATCAGACCGGTCATGGACAAGTGGCTGAAGAGGAGACATGGTGCTCTCTCCTACCGGTTGTCACAGATGCTTAACGGGCATGGTCGCTTCGGTAGATATCTGTGTTGAAGACACCGGGAAACCACGGCCAAGTGTCAGCACTGCGAGGACCGCAGCGACGACACATCGCTCCACACGCTGGTGGAGTGCACAGCGTGGGCGGAACAGCGCCAGGTCCTCGTGGTGGGTCTGGACGTGGACACTCTCTCGCTCGAGACCATGGTGCGAGCCATGGTCTCCAGCGGGAGTAAGTGGGACTGCACCGTCTCTTTCTGCGAACAGGTCATGCTCGCGAAAGAGGCGGCGGAGCAGGAGTGGGAGAGAACTCTCCCACCCGAGTTCCGCAGTCGGCGGCTTGGGCGCCGCCGACGTGTCTCCGCCGAAAACCATCGGCTTCCATGACCGGGGTCTTGAGGACGGTGAATGGGCTGCTCACCGTTCTTACAGAAGCAGGCACATGACGGCAGCGTGACGTGAGAGATCACGCACGCCCCCCCCCCCCTTAGAAATGGGGTGACACCCGAACCCCCTCCACCATAGACGCGGGATAACACCCGAACCTCCTAGGTGAGGCCGCAGCCGTAGGTCTGTTGGTAGTCCTGGGACATCCTTCCGAGGGCATACCCGAAGCAACCAACCGCAGGCTATTAGGCGGTACGTGAGGGTTTTTAGTCGGTAAGAGTATCCATGAAGGATTATCCCTCACGTTAAAAAAAAATGTGTACAAAATGGTGAATGTACTTAAAGTTTTAACAGAGAGAAAACAAAAGTTATATTTCAGTTAAAGTTTTGTTTATTATACACTTACATGATAAAATTTTATATTTAAATACGAAGTTGCATGAAATGAAAAAGCAATTGTATATGAATTTATTTTTTCTATTGGAGACGATCTTTTTGTATCTAATTTTCCATGAATCTTAGCTTGGATGGCAAGGATTCAACTAACGAGTCATCCAATACAATTTTACATTTGCATTAACTAGCCGTTGCCCGCGGCTTCGCCCGCGTGGATGTCGGTTATCGCTTAGTGTTGAGTCAACGCTATTTTTCTAAAATAAAACTAGCCTAAGTTACTCCTTATTACGTCAGCTACTTGCCAATAAAAGTCCCAACAAAATCAGTCCAGCCAAATTTTTGTCTGTCTAGACAAAATTTTTAAAAATGTTATTTAGGTGTATGTTCCGTATTATATTCATAATAATATATTAAAAACGGTTATTTCAATATTACAAACAGACACTCCAATTTTATTTATATTATGTATTGGTATAGATGTATAGATTATTATTACTCAGTTAGTACTACAATTGGGTGGGTCATAGACTTTGTTGCTTGAGAACATTCCTGGGCCACTTGTAAATGGATGATACCTATCTAGGAATGGATTAATCATTTAATTCGTTCTCTGTGATGGCCTCGTACTGCTGATATCAAGAAAAAATTATAAAAGTGCCTGCAAAAACATTATCAGCAATCATTCTGAGAAAGAATTACTTACATAATTTATGTACAGGCGTTTATAAGGTAGAAAACAAGCCGTGAACCAAAAACAACAACATTATGGCAACATCGAAGAATGGCAGTTAGAACAGTTGTTGGATTTTTAGGTCTAAACTACCCGTAACGATTGCCAAAGGCAACCTGGACAACTTTACTTGGTCTTCGAGGCATGGAAATATCTACTCAGGCAAATGCAAATGCATATTTTTATGCATTGATACCTACAAATATATACACTGAGCGGGAATCAAACGCGTGCCCCGTGGGAGTATTAATGTAATATATCTACAAAATAGTCATAATTATTATGGTGCGTTTGTTCATTTTTTTATAAAAAATAAAAAGTAGATGATTATAAAATAAAATGTGTCAATTATTCAAGACACGTGTGAATGCAGTCGCTCTTCAATATTCTGCTACAACTGCATTTTCCAATGAAACGTGGCCATGTTAATGTACACATAATATTCTTATTAACTCAGTAAATATGTATACAGTTTTAATGTTCGGAGTGTGAGCGCGCGAATGTGTGAAGCTCTTTCGGCCAGTCCTTGCCTCGTAGTTACTTGAACCAACATGGATCGAGTTAATTTTAAAGTCAATGGTGTTGAATATTCGGGTGAGTGCAATTCGATATTCAAAATGTATTTAGTGAAACTACCCATACTTTTTGTGACTTTTAGGTATTTAGGTACATTAAGGTATAAACATACATCTTGGATTCTGCTAATTTATCAACCAATAGCATTTTCATTGACGCGGCGAAAAATGTAATTAATACTTTATTGATATACTTAATGTTGAAGTCCTGCTAGTTCCCCACATCATTGCTGGCCCTTCGTGTCGAGCTTACTTACTGTCAGTTTTGAATCCCGTCTTGAATCTTGACTGAATCTATTAGAAAAATTAGCATACTTTACAAAATTTGCTTGAACGCTTCATTATGAACTCCCCTCGGGTGCCTCTCCTACTGCCGAAACTGGTAAGTATGGTTTTTTCAGATTCAAACCAAATAAAGTCACACACGGTCTTGGGTCATCAGTCAACCGAGACAAGATTGCCACTTGCATACCATTTGCACTTCGACTTACTCAGGGCCATCTCTAATTTGGAGATGCTCATCGGTGGGAACTACGGCGTCATACCTTGCCACCGAATAGGTTTTATCATCATCTTACTCCCTGCTGTAGTTTCCCCACGCAACTACAATAGAGTTAGAGTTCTTCAAGAAAGAAATTAAAAGGTTTCTTCAGCGTCTGTAGCACGAGTGTTATGCCCCTGGTGTTGTATATGTCCATAGGCCACAGTAACATTATCAGGCCGGTGGGCCGTGTGCTTGTCTGCCATATAAAAAAATGCGGAAGGCAAGCATCACGCAGCCGCCTCGGTCTGCTTCTACCAGGGTGACAGGCTGTTCTTGACCACTAAATTCTGTCTGTTCGTATACTTCAACCTGTTTCTTTAAAATGAGGTTTTTTTTGAAGTGAAAACTTCTTTAGCGGCGTTAAATGGGTGTAAAATGTTAAGGAAGCGTCAGGATTAGTTGACCTTTGAACCGTAACCGACGACTGACGTCATACAAGATTAGGTAAAGACTATCTATTTTGCAAGTTACGATAGATAGCTTCGTAGCTTAAACGGTAAGCACTTCGACTGTGAGTCCTTATAGTTTCAGATAGTATCGGGTTCAAATCACCTGGCCTTCTGAAACTTTTTGTGATTATTTTTTCTTTTTGTAATTTATTACTTTTTATGATTATTTTTTCTTTCTGTAATTTATTACTTTTTGTGATTATTTTTTCTTTTCATAATTTATTAATTTCTTCTGACAGAAAATTAGTAGAAAATAAGTGATAGGTTCTATGATTAGCGCTATATTATAGGTATGGTATGGTATGTTGTTTTTTTTTCTTTTTCTATGTATATAACGAAGAAAGAAAAAAGAAAATGTTTTCACTTCTGCCGGCACTCCCAGAGTGCAACCCGTCTTTTTTTTTATTATATAACTTTGGTGCCATGCACAGTATACTATAGGGAATAGTATACTGTGCATGGCACCAAAGCTATATAATAAAATTCCAAACATTTACAAGGACATAAATATAGATATGTTTAAGCAGAATATAAAAACGCTACTGATTCAGAAGTGCTACTATACAATAAGAGATTTTATCAGTGATCAGAATATAAATTAAATAATTTAAGACCTGACATAAATTCAAATACATACTTGACATTAACGAGAAAGAGAGAGAAAGAGTTTAGACATTAATATATTTTAGACTTGGACATCGATTTATTAATAAAAAAATAATAATCATAAATTCTGACAACCATTATACATATCTACTATTTGACATTCAATTACTTCTGACTAGTCGTAACTTCCCTATATATTGAAACTATTTACTTTGACTGATAACAGATAATTTGCACTAATTTGTAATTGTGTTTTGTTAACAATTTAAACTACTTACATAAGAAGAGAACAATGTACCTGTATATCCAGCTGCTACAACAGCTTCAAAAAATTTGTACGTCGACATTAACAGACCATGTTGAAACTTGTAACGTATTATATCATTAAATGCCACCTGTACGTTAGTACTATTAATTATTCAGTGCCTGTACCTACACATGTTTCCGCAAATAAAATTATCTTTATCTTTACGTCATAAATTGTTGCAGTTGGAGGCGAAGTGAGTTCAAGCGTGATGCTGTTGGACTATCTTCGCCAAGATCTGGGGTTGTGCGGTACCAAGTACCTGTGTCGGCAAGCTGGTTGCGGGGCTTGTATCGTCAGCGCTCGCCGACAGAATAGTCTACCTTATGCTGTCAATTCGGTAATAAATTTCATATTACCTCTATGAAGCTAATTCACCCCTGCGTATGAGCTCCGTTTCAAGTTTTGCATGACCACTGGGCTGAGTATTTGTGGAGATTTACGTAAAAATCTCGTTTTACAATCATTATTTTCTTTCTCTAAGCATTATTTTCGAATGGATCCACCTTGTTGCAATTTCACCTTGATGGTTTAGTTTAGACCTCCCAAAGCCTGCGCCAGAGTCTACTTCGTAAACCATCAGCATTAGTGGCTCGCAAGTGAAGTAGGCTTCACAGCCTTTGTGGCTCAGCAGTAGGGTTCGATCCCCGCTCAATGCGAATATTTATATTTATGATTACGGGTATTTGCATTGGTCTGGTCGTCCTTCGGAGAGCACGTTAAGCCGGTCCCAGTTGCCATACGAACAACTATGGACTACCTTACGGGTAGTTGGAGCCCTAAAAAGTTCAACAACTGGTCTAACTGCAATGCTTCGATATCGCCTTTGGGTTGTAGAGGTCAGATGGTAGCCGCTTCACAGAAAATATCGAAGTTCAGCCAAATCCACAGTTAAACTTATAAAACAGACCCAAGACTCCAAGCTGATAGCTTCGGATGCGATTGGTATTAACGCTTAGATGAAGAATGAGACGTGAAGTAGGCTTTGGTCCAAATTCTGGACCCAAAAATATCTCTAATATTCTTCTGCAATGAAATGCGATAATTTTCTCATCAACTTAGCAATAATGCCATCTGAGTCATCTGTTCTCATCTCTGACTCCAGAACCATTACCACCTCCTTTCAATAAGTAGGGTATTAGGATTCCAAAATTTTATGTAAATAAAACTAGTTCGCAATGTTTCTTGCCAGATTAAAGTACGTGAGATTAAAGTGACGCTGCTCAGAATTGATTGAAAACAATATTTTTCTTGGTTTTAGTGCATGATACCTATAACTGCATGCCAAGGCCTGGAGATAACCACGGTAGAGGAAGTTGGCAACAGGAGGAAGGATTACCATTCCCTTCAAAAGAAGGGTCTTTTGAAGGGAATGGTAATCCTTCCTCCTGGGCGCTGAGCGTAATGGATCGCAGTGTGGATACTGTAGTCCTGGATGGATCATGGCTATGTATAGGTACAAAGTTTCAAAATTTTCTGAATATTTTGGACTTGTTAAGCAAAAGCTAAGCTTACAAACTCTGCGTAATCACGCTGTCGATATTTCTATCGTTTGTCATTTTACTGTTATCCCTAGCAGGATTTTAAGCTTTCAACTGACCTCATCTCGCTTGATGGTAAGCTGAAGGCAAAGTCTCAGGGACGAGGGCCACCATTACATGCACGTACCATGTTAATAATGGTAGCAATCATCTTGACGGCCTCATCAAAAGAGGATTGTCGTCGCAGCACCGCGTGACACCCACTGATCTCACTGGTGCTACGACTTCAATCCCCCCTGCCCGGCTATGCACTTGCTGAGCGTAATCCTACTGAGATTGGATTACTATGGAGTGTTTTTGGCAATCGTGCACGGTGGTACTCACCCGGCCGAAATTAGTGACTTTTACTTACGACCGTTAACTGAAATTCGACCTAATGGTTTTATAGACTACAACCGTCAGATCCCAAACCCTGAGAGGAAGACCTCCCAGCACAGTGCCTCCTTCGTCAATCAGCAAGTGCAGCGGCTTTCAGGTTTCTTCGGCCCCGAAGATCTTGACGTGACCCCAGTCGGCCTTACGATCGAGAGGTCACGGATTCAAATTCTGGCCATTATACTACCGATGTAAACCCACTCCTAGCTCAAGCAATTAAGCTTAGTTGGAGGGCTTAGAGGGAATATTAGTCATTTCAGATGCGAATATTCATTTTAAAAAAACCCGTTATTTTCTCTTCGATTATGTTTACATTTCTGTTCAATATAAACAATACTTTTCTAAACTAATGTAATTTTTCAGTTTGCTCAAAAGCAAAAGAAATCTTACGATGCTATACTAGATTGAACAATCGTTTGGCAGTAACATTTGTCGGTGCACTGGATACAGATCTATCTTGGATGCATTTAAGAGATTTGCTAAAGATGCTCCTGATAATATATCACTACCAGATATTGAAGATTTAAAAATATGTACAAATAATTGCGAATATTGTGATGAAGCATGCGAAAGGGATGACAATGATTGGTGTCTGGTTACTAAAAAAGATTTAGATTACAGTATTTTTAAAATAAATCTGAAAGATGGTAAAATGTGGTATAGGGCTACTAGCGTGTATGATATTTTCTTTGCCTTGTCTGCAGAAGGCTATGATTACTATAGACTATGTAAAATCAGCAATCAGCCCACTGTACTAACTGCTTACCATGGCTACGTAGGATCTACCTTACGATATGGAATAATCTTTTGGGGTAGCTCAACATATAAAGGCCAGGTTTTTACTGCCCAAAAACGTTGTATTAGAAGCATCTGTCAACTTAAACGTACCGATTCATGTGTACCTCATTTTAAGAAACTGAACATATTGACATTACCTTCTCTTTATATATATGAAGATGCAATATTTATTAAATCTGATATAGAATTGTTCGAGTTCCGGACTAGGGCCCGAAACTGTCATAAATTGGCCATAGTAGCAAGTAGAACAGAATTGCTACATAACAGTTTATTTTGCCTAGGACCACGAATATTTAATAAAATACCAGTAGCAATTAGAAATGTAATTGAAATGAACACTTTTAAAACTAAACTTCGCAAATTTTTAATTGAAAAATGTTATTATACTATAAATGAATTTTTGGAGGATAACTCACTGTAATTAATACCTATGACAACTTGAATATGATGCATGATAATTATTAATGAATTCTATTATTGTTTCAATTGACATTATGCGATTTGTATTATTTATTTAATTCTATGTATTAACTTAATTAATAAGCTACTTAATATTGTATACCCAAATGGTGAAACATAGCTGAACTCATTTTTCTGTGAACATCTTTTGTACCTATGATTTACAATAAATAAATATGAATATGAATATGAATATGATTCATATAAGCTAATTTGTGGAAATACGGCAAAAGGTATCTGTTATTCTCATTATGCTATAGACAAATGCTTTTATTCGTCTACGTTTAATTTTAAAAGTAGGGTTTGACTTATCGAGTCGTCCGACCATCCTTATAGTCACTGATAACCTAATAATTGGCTAGTATGATTTTGTGTAATACAAAGACGATTCGTGATTATTTCGATTAATTTTCACTGCTTTCATTTTTTTTTTATATTATAGTTTTGATGTTTTTTTTTTCTTTAACAAAAAGAAACCCCGAATACTACTTTTAAAATGATTTTTTTAATACAAGGTGTTTTTGTTTACAGGCGTTTATCCAAATGACGATATAATAGATAATCATCGAGTTTTGATCGATATAAGTGATGTTCCACAACTAAAAGGTCATATTTTTGACCAGAACCTGATTTTAGGGGCTGGCAATACCTTAACAGAACTGCAAGAGAAACTTGAATTGTTCTCTAAGGAACAATATTTTCATTATTTGAAGATATTAAATGACCATATTAAGTTAGTAGCTCACATTGCTGTAAGAAATGTAAGAAAAATTATTTGTAAAATTACTAACTTTTGCCCCGGGTCCGCCCGCGTGGATGTCGATTATCGCGACGAAACGTAGCCTATGTCCTTTTTCAGGGTCTAATCTACCCTTATACCAAATTTCATCATAATCGGTTCAGTGGTTTAGACGTGAGAGACGCACACACACACACACATACACACACACACACACACACACACACACACACACACACACACACACACACACACACACACACACACACACACACACACACACACACACACACACACAACACACGCACGCACGCGCGCGCGCACACACACACACACACACACACACACACACACACACACACACTACCACACACTTTCCCATTTATAAAATTAGTCTGGATAAATATCATCCACCTACAAACCAAGAGAGCGAAACAGTGCAAACAAGGGTTCAAAGTATATCACGGGCAAAGCCGGGAAGCCTTCTGTGCAATTTAGTCGAATTTAATTATATGTGTTCCTATTAAGTATTAACTGGTAAACTTTAAACAATATTTTGGTTTCAGAGAGGCTCCATTGGCGGAAACTTGATGATCAAACACAGGCATAAAGAATTTCAGTCTGATATATTTCTATTGTTTGAAACCATTGGAGCAGAGTTGACAATAGGTAAATTCTATTGAATCAAGGAGTAAAACTATCAAGTAATTCTGAATGTGAGTACTTACGGACCATAAGGAATAACGAACTGAAACTCCATTCAGGAGAGGAACACTTGATTAAATATGTTTTCATAAAACGAAACGGTCAAATGTACGTAAGGTCATTTGGTTGAGGAAGGCTAAATTTGGCACTAAACTTGATGATTGTCATTGCTGAATTTTGAACCAGGCCAGGGCTTCGTCATTCGCCCTCAAGCGCGCGGCCTTACATAATTGAATAGTCAATATCTCAAAAGAATATTTTCTCAATGTTATGGTATGGTATTACGGGCTCGATCCACCCCAACTCACTGAAGAACACCAGCAAACTACTCGCGTTACTGGTGATCTACCGGAGCGTACGTGTGTTTCAGAAGTACTTAGCCCTGTATGTGGTGGTTGCAGGGTAGTGTAGGAGCATGTGTCGCTGTTTCTTCCTCTCTTATGCAGGCTCTGCAGAGAAGGCTATCAGTGATTCCTAAAATAAAAATGTGTTGAAGGAGCCGTGCCCCGTGATGGCAGCTGTAGTCGTGGGTAGTTGCCGTTTGGACAGTTGTCAAAGACGCCCCCTCTCAGTCTATTTTCAAGTACAGGGAGTGCTTTCCTGGCCTGTCTGCATACTTCCAAGTTTATCCAGTAACTTTTGTGTTGATCTCCACTCTAGTAATAGTTCTGAGTTTATAGTGTGGCTGTTTAAAGCTTGCAGCACAGCCATGCTGTCTGAGAGTATAGTGAGTGGCCTTCCACTGCCAGTGAGATTCCAATACATTCAGCTTGAAATACAGTGTTATGGGACCTCAGCGGTAATGAAATGGATATATGGAGGCCCTCCGAAAAGATGCCAGCCCCGGTGCCTGTACCTATTATAGATCCATCTGTGAAGATGCATAATTCTGCGGGGCATAAAGCCTCACAGTGGTGGTCCTCATGGAGCTGCATCTTGTATTTTTTGTTGAAAAAGTGTTGTTTGGTTACACGATCATTTACTGGTCTATGAGCAGTGAGGTTTGTCGTATGTCTCTTTCGCTCCATAGGGTGAGTGCCTTTAGACGTATAGTCGCAACTGTAACTTCCTGGCGGATGAACAGATCCAAGGGTGGTAGTCCAAGCATGGCTTTCATTGCCGCGGTGGGAGTGAATTTCATTCATCCAGTGGTTGCCATGCAGGCTACTCTTTGGGTCCGTTGTAGACTAGCCGATATTGTGCTGTTTTCAGTCCTTGGCCACCAGACAATGGCGCCATACGCTTTCATAGAGGGGATTACTGTTTCGTAAAGCCACAAGATGATTTTCGGTTTTAGCCCCCATTTTTGGCCAATCATTTTTCTGCACTGCCAAAAAGTAATCAATGTATGTCTCGTCTATGAACATTGATTATTACAAGAAAGAAAGAAAGAATTTTGTTGTACTACGAGAATGAAAAATTTAGCAATTTATTTTTTCAGTATCTTCTGCCGGAGTAACATCCATTGTTAATATGCAGAAATTTCTTGAATTCAATATGAAAGGATGTATTATTTTAAATGTTATGCTACCTCCACTAAGCAATCAGTTTAAATTAATAACATTTAAGGTAAGTGATCATCCTTCCAATATTTTCCAAATTCAGTTGGGGTCGGTTTCCAGTCTAACAGCGCTACTATCTTCGATCTAGTGCTGCCTTTTGACCTTCACAACCCACAGGTTATATCGATATTCTGTAGGTAGCAAGATAAGATTGTTGGATGTTTTAGGACTCCTAACTATTCCTAATAAATCCCAAAAATGTTCTTTTAGCAACTAAGGCTGGCTTAAAGTGCTCTTAGAAACGTGAAGGGTGTTTTAAAAAAAAACATCCTAACACAAACCTTGTTAACAATGCATATGCTTGCAATACTACTACTTTACTAACCTACTATATAGCCAAACAACAAATCCAAAAAAAGCTAATATAAGCGTCATAAAAACTAGAACGATTATTACATTACATATTTACCAACGCATGTTACTAAAAGATAATATTTCAAAGTATTTTTAATTTCGCAGGTAATGCCTCGCTCTCAAAACGCACACGCCATAGTTAATGCTGGTTTCCTTTACAATTTAAACCGAAATAATGTTGTACATGAAGCAAGGATAGTGTTTGGTGGGCTGTCACCCAAATTTGTACGAGCAACAGCAACGGAAGGCCTTTTAAATGGAAGATCGTTATTTACAAATGAAACGTTGCAAAGAGCGCTTGTTAGTTTAAAGTCTGAATTGATCAGTAATGATAATCCACCTGAACCTTCCGCAGCTTACAGGAAGACATTGGCACTTGGACTATTTTATAAGGTAAAAATTGAATACAATTCTGTAACTATATCCGTAAGTTTTTTTTTTCAATATTCATTCAGCATAATGATCATGCATGAGCGATCCGACCTATGGAATCGGATTCTTGGTGTTTCAGATAATATCAATATAGGATCCTGGAACCCCTTAACACCGCAGTGCTGACCAGATCAACGCACGTAGGACACAATGTGTATAAACAAGCAATGCAGAAACATATAACTTCTTTATTTCT
The DNA here is from genome assembly GCA_949126895.1 of Eilema caniola. Taxonomy (NCBI): domain Eukaryota; kingdom Metazoa; phylum Arthropoda; class Insecta; order Lepidoptera; family Erebidae; genus Eilema; species Eilema caniola. Next base: position 2,119,676 of record OX421475.1, read on the forward strand.
CCGAAAAAATCCTTAGGGCAAACTGGTAGATTATATGATACATATGAGTATAAAAATATTTTTTATGCATTATTATCACTTGAAACGACGAATTAATACAAAGTGAAAGCTAAATCACACGACTTATCATTCACTTTGTATTAATTCGTCTTTATATAACACTAGCGATCCGCCCGGCTTCGCACGGGTGGTAAAAACGTTCCCGTGGAAATCCAATATAGCCTATGTTGCTCAGGATGAATGTAGCTTTCCAATGGTGACAGACTTCTTGAAATCGGCAGTAGTTTTTGAGTTTATTCATTACAAACATACAAATCTTTCCTATCTATAATAGTAGTTTAGATGTAGATTACTACTCAAAATGTTGAAAATATACACCAACCAAATTGGTAATGACTATATGAAGAATCATTTTTTAATTATTCTAGGGTCTACTCAAACTCTGTCCAGGCAATATCATTCACCCACGTGTAAAGTCGGGAACAATCAATCTCCACGATATTCGACCAGTGTCTAAGGGTTACCAAGAATTTGACACGAACCCTACAACATGGCCTCTCAACCAACCAATGCCACGGAGAGAAGGTTTGGTCTGTAAAACCATTTTCCACTAATCATTGTGTCATTGTCAATTATCTTTGAGAGGTAACGATAGGAGGTTTTGACCATTATTCATTTTCAGATCCAATGCGCTGGTGAGGCGATCTACACAGATGATATACCAACATTTCCAAAAGAAGTGCATGCTGCACTTGTACTCAGTACCGTTGCAAGAGGTCGTATATCAGACATTGATCCTACTGAAGCACTTGTAAGAATATCAATTCTGTTATTCGAAATCCCTTGCTCATAAGCCTGACTTTACATTTAAAAATATATATTATTTTTAGAAATATCCCGGAGTAATTGCGTTTTATAAAGCAGCTGATATTCCTGGTCTTAACTCTTTTACTCCTAAAGATGACCCAATAAACAAGACGAATGAAGAAGTATTCTGCAGTGGTGACGTAAAGTATTTTAACCAACCTATAGCGCTCGTAGTTGCTGACACACAAGACACAGCTGATAAAGCAACTAGACTTGTAAAAGTAAAATACACAAATACCTCACAACCTGTTATTGATATAAAAGAAGCTAAAATAGATCCAAGCAGAACTTTCTTGTATAAACAAGTTAATGCCACTAATGAAGGGATTGATGTTACTAAGGTTATAAAAGGAGGAAATACAATATACGGACAACAACACTTTTCAATAGAAACTCTGGTATGTGTTACTAAGCCTAATGAAGAAGGGTTAGCTGTGTATGCAACATCACAGTCACTAAGTGCAATGCAGTTAATGATATCACGTGCCTTACAGTTAGATCAGAGCAGGTAAACGCACATTTATGTTGTTAATAATTTGATTTCTTTTTTTTCATTATCTTTATTATTTAATTATAGTAATTATGTATGTATTCTTTCAATGTAGTATTGTTTTTTTTATTATTTAAAAAGCTAACTTACACAATAATGGGTAATTTATCTGGAGCCCCGTTACATAAAGTACCTAAAAATAATTTAAATTCTTTAAATAAAAAATATCGAAGGTCTACCAAACCCGCAGTTTACTTTGAATTTGAATAACGCTGGGATGGAGAAGAATTTAAATTATTTGTAGTAAAAGTAACAACGAACGCAATAATCTTATAGGATAGACATTCATGTCCGTCGTTTGGGTGGCTCTTATGGGATTAAAATAACTAGAAGCATCCAAATTGCAGTCGCTGCTAGTTTGGTAGCTATTAAGCTGAACCGCCCATGTCGTATTGTGCTAAATCTGGAGACAAATACCAGGGCAATGGGCAAGAGGTTCCCATGTTCTACTGACTATGAGGTGAGAGTGAATTATTAAATGCAAAAAACCTCTACAATACATTAAAGTTTAATATTGCTGAAGTATTTTTTTCTTTTTCATAGGTCGGCATCAATAAATCAGGTGTTTTTCAATATTTAAACTATAACATATATGAAGATAATGGGTATACTATTAATGAGAATTTAGCAGAGCTAGGTTCGAAGGTTTATAATAATTGCTACAATCTTTCAACTTGGAACTATTCCTGCTATAATGTTATTACAGACACTGCAAAAAATACTTGGTTCAGATCGCCAGGTAAGAAATGCAAATAATGTTAATAAAAAATCCTTAATTACGTAGGGAAGAGTATCACAGAACAAATACAAAACTAGACTTATAAAACGCAAGTTGAAACGTGTGAGTTATATTTGGGTTTAAAAATAATATAGTATAGTCATTTTTAATTATTTTTAAAAATAATATCATTGTGAATGACGTACAATATGAAAAATCATAATTATATAATTACGAAGACTAATTTCGTGGTCACAAAATAATTTCAGGTACTTTAGAGAACATAGCCATGGTTGAAATGATGATGGAACAAATATCATATACGTTACCAGTAGACCCAATAGAACTCCGCTTAACGAATTTGGACCCACAGCATATAGACATAAAAGAAATGTTAGAAACTTTGAAAACAAATTCTGATTACACATATAGAAAAAAAATGGTAAAACAATACAATGCTGAGAACAGATGGAAGAAAAGAGGTATTCGATTTTCATTTCTTAGATGGCAATGTCTTCACTACAGGTATTTTGATGTGAATTTAGCAGTATTTCAAGGCGATGGGACCGTTATTATATCACATGGTGGTGTCGAAATAGGCCAAAGTATAAACACAAAAGTTGCTCAAATTGTTGCTTATAAGCTAAACATACCTATTGAAAAGGTTATCGTAAAAGAAAATAATACTACGGTATCTCCAAATTCAGATGTTACTGGAGGAAGTCTAACTACACAAAATATATTAATTGCTGTCGAGAAGTCTTGTGATGAGTTATTGGCAAGATTGGCACCTTTAAGAATTCAGTTAAATAATCCACCTTGGGAAGAACTTATTAAGAAAAGTTTTGAAATGTCGATAGATTTACAAGCACATGGTTTTGTGGGCAAAGATGATAGTGATAAGGAGGTATATGAGGTGTATGGGGTAACGTTGGCTGAAGTGGAAATAGATGTGTTAACTGGAGAATATGAAATACTGAGGGTCGATATATTGCAAGATGTTGGAAGAAGTATCAATCCAGCACTAGATGTGGGTCAAGTAAGTTATTGAATTATTTTATACCGCTTAAGTGGCAGCAAGCGTATGGCCCGCCTTATGGAAAGTGGTTACCGTGACCTATGTGTTATTTTATAACCACTGTGCAACACCAGGGCCATCCACCTGTGCTACTGACACTGTAGAAAACTAATGATCTTCTTAAAGAATCCAACTTAGTCGCAGGTAATCACCACAGCAGGGAGTTCATCCAGTCAGTCCACAGTTTGCGTGCACCTTAGCATGAATAAGTTTTATCTTTAACTAGTATAAAAATAATAATGAAAATTAATATAACATTTATGTTAACTTTAATTTTAGGAATAGTGTAGTAGTCATTTTCTTGTTACTATTCACTGTTCTTTTTTTAACTGTTCTGGAGTTATATATAATACCTATCTACACACATCAAAAAAAGTTTGAGATCGCTCTGATAATACAAAATCGTTTTTGTTACGTTAGAGTAAAACGTTTTTTTCCTTTTTTTTCTAAGATTCTTCATTTAAAAATCATAACAAAATCATAATAAATAATGATTTTTCTGTATAAAAAGAGATTAAATCCTTGTTTATATTCATTCAGTTAACTGACCAACTTGATACAAGCGTTTTTTCTGACTTTTTGAAGAAGAAGCTCATTCAAAAAGATGCCGTGTTGATTATCAGATGTTTTACGAGGAAGAATTGGTACTTTGGGGGAAGAAGGACAGTCTACGAGATAAATAATACGCAGAGTGGCTGTATTCCAATCCTGTGTCGTAAACACGTTACGAAGGTATCTCGGTGTAGAAAATTTGCTGATCGACCTTGCAATGATCGGCCAACTGTTTTACTGCTGCTCAGAAGCGTTACATAAGATTGCTGACTGCCCGAGACCCAACAATCAATGCCATTATAATAAAAGCTGAGTTGTTGGCTGCTACTGGACTAGAAATTAGTACTCAAACCATCAGCAATTGCTTTCACCAGGTTGGATTACGAGCGAGGAGATCCTGGCGAGCACCCCTGAACTCACAGCAATGACAGCGAGGCAGATCGCAATAGGCTAAACTCCGCAAAAATGAAGAAAACGACGAGGAAAACATTTGGTGGAATTGTCTCTCCGTCGACGAGTCTAGAATTAGCACTCATTTAGACGACCGACGACTGCGTGTCTGGAGAAGACGTAAGGACGCTGCAAGACAAAGAACTGCCACCGGATCCACTCAAAATGGCGGGAAATTGGCATCTTTTTGGGAAGGTATAATTATAGGTTTAGAGCCGTTGAACCCGTGTCGTGGCTCAATGACTGCAGCTTTGTACCGAACCATTGCTATTGATGGAATTGTCAGGTCATTTAGAATAAACCATGGCCCTCGATTCGTAATGGTTGACGATAATGCACCCGCACATCGAGGTCAATGAATCAGCGCTGCTCTGCGTGAATACGATATTACCAGAATAGACTAGCCTGCCGGCTCGGCTGACATGAACCCGATAGAGCACGCGTGGGATGATGTCAAGCGAGCTATTTAGAACCGTTAGCCACTTTCCCAGACAGTGCCAGAGATCAGGGAAGCCGTTATTCAAGAATGGGACAGGTTACCACCAGAAATGCTGGATAACTTAATTCTCAGCATGCCAAGAAGGATTGCCGCATGTGTTTCCATTTTAATAATAAATGTTGACAATATTTAGTTAAAACTCTTTTTCTTTCAATTATTTATTAGTCGAAATTGCATTAGGACTTTTAAATTCAATTTTTTGTTAATAAAAATAAAACATAATTTAAATTTTTTATCTCAAAAAGGGTACTTGTATTAAAAAATGATCTGAAACTTTTTTTGATGTGTGTATACACATATATTTTAATGCATTCCCATATTTTATAAAAAAACTAGCGACCTGCCCCGGCTTCGTACGAGTGCAATCAATGTTATTATACATATAAACCACCCTCTTCAATCACTCTATCTATTAAAATAAACCGCATGAAAATCCGTTGCGTAGTTTCAAAGATTTAAGCATACATAGGAATACAGGGACAGAGAAAGCGACTTTGTTTCATACTATGTAGTGTTATTTATAATTTATATACTTTATAATAAAAAATTAAATGAAAGTAAAATTTTTCTCGCGATGAGCGAGACAAACCCGCAGCCATCGCTGCCCGCGTGCGTAGGCAGCTCCGGCGTCGGAGGGCATAGAACGACCTCCGCCCCCATGAGCGCGGGCCTGACGCTGACGTGTGGAGCCGCCTGTCACCCTAGCAGAAGTAGGCCACGGCGGCAGCGCGTATCGTGCGATGTGCACCTCCCCATACCGGGAGTGAGTCGGGGGCCTCGTGGTCCGTCCTCCTGAGGAAGGCCAGACCGATGGATGGCCTTGAGTCAGTCGGGGTGCGAGGGATATGTCGAAGACAACCTCACTTTTCGATTTAGTCGGTTCGAGTCCGACATAACCTCCCCCTTTAGGCTCTGGAGAGGGCGAGTTAACCAGGGGAATCCCCCGCACGTAAAACCAGGATTTGTTTAAACTAGCTGTGTAGACTATGGCGTGATCTAGGAAAACTAGGATTTGTTTAAACTAGCTGTGTAAATAGAATTCTATGCGGGCAAAGCCGTCCTCGGCTTTGCCCGCATAGAATTCTATTCTCGATCCTGTTCGCCCTCGAGGCGTGAGGAATTGTACCCATTCGGATCGATCAAGCCGTTCTGGAATTTACGCTTAGCAACATCCATTTTTATATATGATATTTTTTATGGATGACAGGCTCTCATTTGACCACTATCTCACCTGTTAATAAGTGAAGATGTGATCGACAGTGGAGCACGCTTGCCTAGAAGCAACCTATTCACTCTAATCTTGACATCCAAGTTGGAGCTATCTCCTCCAGATAATTTTATGTGAACTCAAAATGATTTAGGTGGAAGGTGCCTTCGTAATGGGCTTGGGTTATTGGACCTGTGAGAAGCTGGTGTACGACCAAAACACGGGGGAATTGCTTACGAATCGTACTTGGAACTACTATGTTCCACAGACAAGAGATATACCGCAAGACTTCAGAGTATATTTGAGAAAGAAATCTTATTCTACAAGAGTTCTGTTTGGAGCAAAAGGTAAATATTGTAATAGAAAGTCGTGTTGATTCCCGATGTAGTAAAGTAGTGCCACTCCGCCTCTTTCTGTGGGTCGTAGAAGGTGACCAGGGTCTTAGATTATACACAAACTTAGACACAGCATGGTACTTCGACGCGGCGTAAAAATAGCTACTACTTAGATATAAGTTTGACATATGCTATACATCCCATATTATGGACACATGTGCAGTTTAAAGACAATATTGACATAAGCTTTATAACGCGTTAATCGAGCCGTCTTTTATAGCAATACTGTATCTACATCGTACGTACTTCCGTAGTCGTTAGAGCGTTTTCACATTGTCCAATATCCGATATCGAAATAAGTCAAATGTATCAGTTTTTCACATTGTCCAGCAACACCGTGTTGGCCCGATATCGGATCACAAGGAGATTAAAACAGCGATTGCAATGAATTAATGACATTTTCTTAGTTAGGTGTCTTTTCGCCTTAGGTAATTGATGATGCTGGTCACGAATATTAGAAAAAAATTCTATACTATGTCATGTCAATAAGGTCGAAAATGACTTGCACTTTCTTTTTTTTCATTCCTAGCATCCCTAACTAGTCTTTCGAGCAAATGGCCATATCGGGCCGATTTTATCGGATAATATGTGAAAACAGCACATGGTGTCGGATATCGGTGGCCGGCTACCGGCGTCCGACACCGATATCGGATATCGGATAAATGTGAAAACGCTCTTACGGTGATTAGAGTTCTAAAAACACCTAACCTAACTACAGAACTTCGATATCTCTAATTGGTTGTGGAAGTCAGATGGCAGTCGCTTCATGGAAAATATCGAAATTAAGCCGCATCTTAGTGAAAGCCGACCCCAACATTGTTGGGAGAAAGGATAAGAGTATGCTACTCTGTCTATAAAGAATATAGTCAAAAGGCGATAGGGCTAGACAGTAGGGGACATCGTAAACATCAAATATAATTAAAATATAAGCAATTAAACAAACCATTTCATTTGCAGCATGCGGCGAACCACCAATATGTATGGCGGTGTCGATACCTATCGCCATTAGAGAAGCGATTGTATCAGCGAGGCAAGAGGCTGGCATACCTAGCACAATATGGTTTAACATTGGTGAGAGCTTTCTACTTTCTCAGGATAATAATTATGTTAGTTCAAAAGATGTGTGTTTACCAGACCCTCTAGACAAATAGCAATACGTTTGTACAATAGAATAGATTGACCTTACAGCCTCCGTGGACGCAGGAGGCGCGGGTTCGATCCCCGCTCAATGCAAATATTTGTATGCATGAATATGGGTATTTGCATTGGTCTGGTCGTGCCTCGGAGAGCACATTAAGCCGTCAGTCCCGGTTGCCATACAAACATCTATGGCAGTCTTCCGTACGGACCCCTCCACATTACTCCACGCTTAGTTGACACTAAAACCAGCCTATCATTTTGTTTACAGATGGTCCTTATACTACTGAAGAAGTTTGTATGGCGAGCAACACAAGGACAGAAGACTTTATATTTAACTAGCTGTACCCGCAACTTCGTATGCGGGGACTTCTAGGTTTCTTTTACAACATAATAATAAAGTTCCAATTTATAAAGTCAGCTATCTCCCAATGAAAGAAAAACCAGAAAGGCTATGATTGTGACATGTGATAGTAGAGACGTACATCGTAGAGAGTGCACTGGGTACAAATAGCCTCACCAGTATGGATGCCAAACACTGTGCGTAGTGGAGAAGTAAAGACGGACCCTGGACTCCGATGTCAAGGCCGTGGGTGCGACTAGGATAAACGCTAAGATGATGTTTATGATAATGATGATGATGTATCTCCTGATAGAGAAACCGGCATCAAACCTCTTATTCTTCGGCTCACAACGTTGACGGCAATAGCTCACAAGTTTTGATATCGTTTGTGGCCCTAAAGGCACCGAATTGCTATTTATGAATATGAAGCTCTTTAAATATTAATTCCGTACGTAACCAATAAAGATTATATGGCTTTCATATTTTTTATTTCTTTCCTAACAAATATTGATCAATATAAACATATAAGGATCACGGCATTATGTTTTTGAAATAATCTTTCACTATCTAAACCAAAGTTGATCATGTCGAGGCGCCGCTGACGCGCGCACTCTGTACGCTCAACTTCATTGCTAGGGAGACGGACCTATTTTTCTGTATTCTGAGTGAATACACAAGGGCAGCTTTATTTGTAATTTGCTATGTGTAAATATTTAGTTTGCAAAGCTAAAACGTTTTTACTGTCTTGTATTGCCCTGTACTGTGTTGTATTGTCTTGTATTGTCCTGTATTGTCTTGTATTGTTTGGTATTATTTTGTAGTGTCTTTTATTATATTGTATTGTCTAGTAATTAGACATTTAGCTTTATATTTATAAATGGGTACACTATCACATTGGGTTTATCGTGTAAAGGTGGTTGTATATATGGAATAAAAATAAAGAAATAAATGTCGTAGGGTGCTTACATAGACACGCAGGATAGCCAGCGCGAGCCAGCGCGATTGGCGTTTGTTTAAACCAGTTATTCCCAGTTGCCACCACTGGTGATAAATGGGATTTCTTTGCAAAAAATGTCCCACTTGCCCTACCTGGAGGCGTCACCAGCGGTGACAATTTGGAATTGTCACTCTTTTGTTCGCAGTTGCCACCAGCTGTGACAGAAATGTCATATCTGTATTATTATTACCGTATGGTTATTAAAAATATACTCACGAAGGCTAAGACAAATAGTGAAATATGGGGTGGTATGGTGTATGGCTATATGCCACGGTAAAACACCATCAAAAATGAATACCTGTGATTTATTTGTAATTTAGAATTATTATTTTTTGCTTTTACATCGTATAGGATTGGTCATATCTATCTAAGTTTTGGGACATTTAAATAGTTCAATTAATAAAAATATCAATAAATATTTCAATTAATTATTGTCGAGTTTTCTGTACTTTTGCTTTAAAGCAAAACTATCATAAAGCTAATAAGGGATCTAAGCGCACATATAGGGACATACAGCGGGAAGCGATTTTGTTTTCTACTATGTTGTAGTACGGGAATCTGTCGGATTTATTGACATTCATGATTACAGCTCCTTAAGCAGCCACGAACAGATATTTAGGCTATATATAATCTTCCTCAATAAACGGATTATCAACATAAAAATATTTTTACTAAACCTACCGTTCATGTATCGCAATGGCCGCGTTCAACCAAACAAACAATCAAGAAAACTCTCCAGTTTTATAATATTACATAGTATAATAGGTGTAGTTTTCAAAAGAAATTAACAAGAGTGCCACCAAACCAAACTCATTTATACATACTCTACTAATTTCAAACAAGATCGCCGCCGGTTGGTCGAAGCGGCCAAACCGCTTCTCTATGTAAGCAACCGTTTAAGCACAGGCTTATAAGTTGCAGTTAAGATGGTGTAAGAAGGAAACAAGATAGAGTGCTGGCACTAATTTTTTTCACCTCAAATACCTGCTCGAAAATAGATGCCAGGTCACCTACTAAGATGGCCTATTCTATCACTTTTGGAAACAGTTACCTTTGCAGTTTTATTTTACACTATTTTTTAAATTACCGCAAAGCCCAGTCACCAGCAAGCAAGGAATGTCTACTAAAAGTAATTTACATAAAATACCAGGAAAAATGAAATATAAACAATTTATTCTAATGTGATACTCTAAAATTAACATCACTCTTTAAGAAAACAAACTGCTAAAATAATATCATATCTGTGTCCTAGTGGTATTAGACTTCACGCCAGTAGATTTGTGGTAATCATCATGTTCAATCATTTGCTGTATTATATCTAATTCTCTTCTCATCAAAATACCTGGTTCCTCCCTTTTCTCCCTTTGAATTTTTTCCATTGCTTGTCTATAATCTTCAGAGCTATATTTCATAATTTTATATGTACCTTTATTTGAGGGATCTTTATCTGGTTCCATATATTTTTCGCTTATCAGCCTATTATGCATTTCTTTAGTTGAAGCTTTCTGGCTCTCATCATCTGGCGCAAACATCATGAACTTTCTTTTACAAGCTGGACATAGTCTTTCTTCGTACGATCTTTTACTTTTCTTATCTTTTGCAGCCACCACTATCGGAACCTCGCTCGGTTTAACATTTTCCTGGGAGGTTGGTTTTGGGCAATTAAAGCAAAAAAGCTTCCTTTTTTTGGATTTCTTTGGTTTTGAAGACTCACTTTTGTTAAAGCGGGAAAGAAACGGGAGCTTTAAATTGTCCACTACGCTGGAACATATCAAAGTGAGTAACTTTAAGAATAATAGTTCATTTTGACTTTTTGTTAACTTGAGTTTAGATAGCTGAAGAGCTATTATAACATTACATTATGAATTTTAAAATAAATTGCAAAATGTATTTCACGTTCCTTTTTTACTCATTAGTGAATTTTATGATCAACCATTAAAATATGAGTAACAGTGTTTAGTTAATTCTATCAGCTATTATCTCTACTGAAAGCTACTGTAATTATGTAAGTGACAAAATTAAGTTTATCAAAAACTCTGAACATCCTAAACTTGCCGTGCACTTTATAAAAATAATGGTGTAGAAATTCTAAAAATAGGTATGGGCCGTGTGCTTGTCTGCCAACTTAGAGGTATGCAAAAGGCATTAGCACTACAAAGCGTCTTTCATCTACTATATTTATAGATTTAGATATCAAACGAGAAAACAGATTAAACCTAACATAAAATCGCCGCTCAGACTGGGCAAATAAAATACAGTTTACATATCCGGTGACATTTCTAACTAATTAAATTCAGTAGATATAGTTTTGTAAACATCAACATCTTAAGTAAGTTCTTACATGAAATTTATAAACGACTTGCTTTTACTAACATCAGTACTACAGAACAGAAAAAATGTTATGGTAGTGTAAAACCAAACAAGGTGCATGTTATACAGATCATTAGTATTACATATAAAATAAGACTTATATAAAACGTAAATTATTTATTACAATGTAAAATTACACTAATCTAAAATAACGTAACATTAAGCAATACAACTTTTCATTGCTCCTGAGGCCTGGTAAACTTAGGTTTAGTGATTTTAACACTGTCGACTTTCTTCTCAATCTCATCCAATAACTTCAATTGTCTATCTCTATCTAAGCTATCTGGATCTTCCCTTTTCGTCCTATCCGTCCATATGAGAGGTTCAGGATCTCCAAAATTGTATATTAGATTTTTATTTAAATTGTCTTTTATTTTCACATCTGGGTGCATTTGAAAGAACTGCCTACTGTTATGTATAATTTTTGCTGGAGTTTTCTTGTGTCGATTGTTAACGTTCAAATGGGTAATATATTTCTTCTTACACGCTGGGCACACTCTTATTTCATAAGATCTCTTAAATTTATGCTGGGCTATTGAATTTGGTTTTAATTCGTTTTTACCAATAATGGACTCGCCGGCACTTTTTTTGACATCCTTTAAGTCATATAACTTTCGCTTCTGGGCTTTCTTAGGCTTTAAGGAGTCCGTTTTATTATGGGAAAAAAACGGGAACTTTATGCTTTTGAATACGCTGGAACATATCAAAGCGAGAATGTACTTAAGAGTTTATTATAGGGAAACAGTTACAAAATTATTTATTGAGGCTCCTCTTCATGATCGGTCATGTTTCAAATTCGTATAGTGGTTTATTATTGATTCATCTTGCACAAGTAGTAGTAACATTTTGGTTGAGAGACAAAATATATACACAGCAATAAATATAATTGCAGCTATCAGACGACGTTCTGGCTCTATTTAGGTACGCATAAACATTTTCTATACTAAAGATTGTACATATTTGTTACCAATAATTATTGCTATAATATAAAAAGCAATCTGCAAGGAAGGGATTCTACGTACTGGAAATAAACAATCATCACACTCATATTAATCATGATTCATTTGTATTAACTCATTAGTACGAGTTTTATTATTTGCACATAAGTGCAAAAACAATATCGCTATTTGTTGACGAAGTCAAATGATTTTGCCGATTTATACCGATCATGAAGAGTTACCTTTAAATTTACATCGCAGGGAGTGGCGTATCACCGTAAAGACTATGTAAACTGCTAAGTTAAATGCCCAGCTTAGCACTAAGTCAATTTATGAATAGTATATAAATATGCGCGACAAAACGTATTAGGTAAATACCATAATATATCGATTAAATGATATAAAACTAACAAACATAACTATGAAATCTGACAGAAAGCAAATATCTCATCCAGGATTATAGTTTTTGCAAAGTTACAATATTTTTTACAAAAATATCCCAGCGAAAAATTTGCCTTTGTGGAGAATACTTTAAAAATTACACTTCCTATCTTGTATTTGGAGAGAATGGTTTATTATTTGTTGCTACTGTTTTTTGTTTAACACTGTTTAAATCTGTCTTCATGGTGTATTTTGGTTTTATTTGTTTTGATAGCAAATTATTTCTTAATTTTTATTCTCCATAAAGTATGAGTGTTTTTTTTAGTATACCTATAGAGGCTAAAAGAATTTAGAATTTAGTAAACTCACCATTTTTTCTGGGGATTATGCGCTGGAATCTGTTCAGGTAAAACAATCTGATTCTTGAGCAGATGTTTGAAATCATTGCTATATTTGGCATTGTGGTCATCCATATTATTCATTTTGAACTTTTTAATATTCATAGAATCTTTCAATAAGGGTGGACTAAGGTTCAACAAAGTGGGGCTGAGATTAGCTTGTGAGTCTCCAAAGTTGAAGTAATCATCACTAATATCTCTACTGTTAGTTCCTCTTTCCATGTTCAATCCCAATAGAGAGTTGTAGTCATTGTTTTTTGAGATACGGCGTCTGAAAATCATGAATACGTGTTACTAGCGATGCGCTCCGGCTTCGCACGGGTGTAAAAACGTTCATGTGGAAATCCAATACAGCCTATGTTACTCAGGATGAATGTAGCTTTGTAATTTTGAAAGAATTTTCGAAATCGGCACAGTATTTTTTGAGTTTATTCATTACAAACATACACGCAAAAATACAAATCTTTCGTCTTTATAATAGTAGTGTAGATGTAAATATGACTAGCTTGCTGTAAGTATAAATAAATTAAAAAAGGTGTTTGATAGCGGGCCTTAGAGATATGGTTATAAAGGGGGGAAGATTACAGATTCTTTATGCATAAACTACCTAAGTAACCGTATACAACATCAACTAAAAATTCATTTAAAATGAAAACAAGTAAATCCATTTATTCACAACAAAGGTGACTTTTATGTTAAGAAGTCAGAATAAATTATGACGTATTTATTTTGACATTTTTGTCATGACAAGTATGGAAGAAAATGAAACGGTCATTTTGGTATAGCTCTTCTTAAGGGATTCTTTTGTAATTTGGATCGTCTTCGGGATATAAAACCAGTATTTATTTCTAGACAATGTATTCATACCTCCGTAACTGATTGCGACGCTTGATCGACTCTTCATCAGCAACAGTTTCCTCGTCTGGCTGGATGAATCCAGCTAAATCAAATTCAACCGGATTTTTGTCATAACTATACTCTTGCCGTATTTGATTCTTCTTGTCTTTCTGTCTACCCATCATACCTACTCTCTTTACATTCTTACCAAAGCTATGAAAAGTTCTTCTAGGACCGTCATCTATATATTCATATGAAAAAACCAAATTTATACATAGTAACAAAGATATTAAATAAAAATAGTGAAACATGGTTTTGGATCTGACATGACCGTTAGATATTCATGACAGTAAATATTCTAAACGTCAAATTTTCTTATATTTGTTTAATGGCTGTAAAGAAGTTCTTATACGTAAACTTGTCCAAATAAATAAGATCTATATGAATATTAATGACTATACTGGTTGGATTTTTTAACTCTACCTGTTGACAGGGGAAACGTAATTTCAATGCTGGAGAAAGTTTTACTCCAAGGTTACATTCTTTTATTAAAAAAAATAACAAGTCAGCATACAAATATGTTCAGAAACACACTTACTAATTGCACTTTGTAATTGAGCAGACTAAAATCCGAAAAAATACATTCACAAATTTTATGGCATTCATGTATGAGGTTCATCATCATCATCATCAGGCTATATTAGTCCACTGCTGGACATAGCCCTCCCCCAATGAGCGCCATAGCGCCCTGTCTTCAGCTTGCCGCATCCAGCATCTGCCTGCAGTCCTTCTTAGATCGTCATCCCACCTGGTCGGAGGGCGTCCTACACTACGCTTGCCGAGTCGCGGTCTCCACTCAAGAACACGTTTACCCCAATTGTATGAGGTTAATCATAACGATCAAATGAAATATCGCTAGCAAATTAAGAAAATTAAATAAAAATAAAAGAAAATCCGTGCAACGTAAACATAAGTGCCTTGCGCATGCAATCAACCCCAGACCAGTATATTTTCAAGTCAATATCCGTTTTGGTGGAGGGGGTCACATCTTTCGTTTTTCGATTCGCAATCTCCACACTAGGATTCCGTTGTGAAGGCTTTGGAGTCCAAGATTCGTTTAAATATAACATGCCTTGTTTTTTCTCGGTTATATTAGTAGTGACTGCTATCTTAACACCCAGCCTAAGTTGTGGTTTATAGACAACCACTGACAGAGTAGTTCAGGTCGCGCCTATAGGCCTTCGTCTTGACCTAACGACTGTTGACACCTGGGGTCGACTTGTAACGTGCCCCCCCGAAGCATTCAAATTCAAATTATTTTGCGAAAGGTATAATAGGTGTTAGCAAAGTAGGGACCTATTTATAATTTTGAATAGCCATATTCTGTCTCAAAATGTCAGCAATCAATCAAGCAATCGCCATTCCTGCCCTTCCTGCGTTTATGAAACAGTAAAAGGGAAAGATACAGGTCGCGTTGTATCGAAAGGTCAAGAAATTGGCGGAGGAAAGGAGGTACTTAATCATCATCATCAACATCATATCAGCCACAGATACCCACTGCTGATCATAGGCCTCTCCTATAAACTTCCAGACCTCATCGAAGTCACCGGGTAGCGCTGGATATCAGCTGCTTTATATCTGTCGTTCTGGAAGGAGTACATAATATAGAAGTTTAATTCAATCGATCGCCTCACGTCAGCACCAGATCGATCTTGACGAAAAAAGTGCTCAAAATTATCTTAACACCTTGGTTTTCCCCGCTTCCTGTTAACTGATTGCTCTAAAAGGACCATGCCTATATTAGTATGGAGCTGAAAGTCAGCAATGCTATGCAATGCCTAAATTGCAGCTCCAGGTTAAATAATAACTTGTTAACAATATTTTTATGATATCTAGATTTAATGTCATATGTAGCACCGGTTCAAAAGATATTGAACATTAAACATGATGACTTCCTACTGGTTTTAATTCATTTTATCGTTTACAGACAGCATTGCTATTAGTTTTTCACTAGGAACACACATCTTTGGTTCGGACAATAAAGCAATTTAAATCAATAAATCAGTTCGATTGACTCTTACTACCATGGTTTTAATATCATTTTGAGACCGTATTGCGTAGCACTATTATTTATTATGTGCAGTAGTCAAGATATATTATAAGAATAGAGAAGATGTATTTAATTTTTTTATTATACCTACCGATTCATTACCAATTTCCAGGATAATATTAGGTCGTTACATGTGAAATTGCCGAAATTTTCTTACAGATTCATGAGTTCGTTATTCCTGTAATTTAATAGCTATTTTCATTATTTATACTTTGTTTTAAAGTTGATTTCAAGATTTTACAACTCTGTATTAAATTTTGTTTTTATTGGCCGCTTGATAAATTAAAATTGATCTTCAAAAACAGTACTTCCTAAATGCTATCAATTTTAATGACAAATTTCGTATTACTTTTTTACAGCTATCATTTTTCAAAAATGTAATAAAACTTCCTGTTAGCATAATGTTGTCTCATTCATACACAAAAAAAAAAAACATAAAATCATAATCTGTCATCCGAAGAAAATTTGGATTCGACATTCTTAAAAAAAATGCAATAATGTTACATGCAAATTGGGATTCCTCCAATTTCTTCAATAAAACGACAATTTCATATGTAACGACCTATTATTATCCGCCTGAACTATTTCTCTGATATGACGTAATTAGAATATGCAAATATGTGTTGACAGCCCACGTTGAATGTTCTGTCAGTCTGTTTTGTCCCTGTGTCCAATATCACTCCGACGAGTTACATCGTCATATCGCTTGAAATAGTGATTTCTTGTCACCCTTAGGGAAATAGCTAATGAGAATCGTTAGGCCTATTGGAATAATAGCATATTACCTACACTGTTTACCTTTCTACTCTGATGTTATACAGCCAATAGGTTTTCAAAACATTAGATCTGTTAAATGAAAAATACCATCTTATACTTCACATGTTCTCCCCCTTGAAACATCCCCGGGTTTTTTAAGCGGGGCGTGAAAAACATCTGTCGACGCCGTCAAGGTAGGGATTATGCATCTAATAGTGGCCACTGCTTTTTGGACTGCATCTCAGTCTGCTTGCAGTCAATTTGATGATCTGAATATATTAAAAAACTGTTTTATCAAATAAGACATATAGTTCCAGAGATTACCGCCTTCAAACATACAAACTTTTCAGCATTCTCATTAATATAGATAGATTAAATTGTACCGTACGTATCTACCGTATGTCTGCATCAAAATGTGCAACCTCCACTATTCCCTACTTATGTATATTCAGCAGGATAGTTTTGCCCTTCCGTGTCGTTACTCATGTAATTTATTGTGCCCATTTGTCCACGCCAGGGAAGGGTTTAGGGATAAGTCCTATTTGAGGCATCACCCCAGTTAAACAAAGGGCAGGTAAGCTTTATGGAACCGTATATTGCTGTTTTAGAGTTCAGCTTAACTATTAGAATGTCTGGTTGAATTTACACCTACAGTACTTACTATGTAACAAGGGTGTATTGGGACCCTTGAGATCAACAAGATCTTTGAGGCCTAAACCAATCTTCCCTGTAAACTGGTATATCAGTTGATGGGTAGACGAGGCTCTGAAGCAAGCTTTTACTCTCGGAGTAAGGAGGTCATGATGCCAATCGCTCTTACAAAAGCTAAATACAGCAAATACCCCGGACAATCTACACATGCGAGGCTACAATAATTCGCACCCAGCTGAAAATTTATAGGATTGTTCAGAATTCTATCATAAATGGAATACATTATAAAAAGTCCTCATCGATAAGGACTTTTTATATTGATGGCGTTTTGAACAATCCTACCTAATTTCAGCTGGGTGCGAATTATTGTAGCCTCACTCTTATAATTTAGCTTAGATAGGCCGGGCTAAAATTGATCGAAAGAGTCGGAAACCTGGTACTAGCATGTGAAAAAAAAAGAAAAAAAGCAAATAAACAATTTAACCAATATTTGCAAAAAGCGGGCATCTAATCCGCGACGTCTAACGAAGAAGTAAAACCACAGATCTGTGAGTGGAACGCTCACGGAGGACAGAATATGATTTCCTTCTCCATGGGAACGCTCTACCGCTACGTCACAGAGGTCGTCAACTTCAATTTTTTTCAGAAATCATAACAAACTAATAATGATAATCACAATAAGAATATTTTATTATTTACTAACCGTTTCCCGCTGCTCCATCCGCGTGGAATTCGGATTATGACATAAACTGAAATGTTAGCTATCCTATCTTTCAAGTTGGATCAAATTGCAATACGGTGTACAAATTTGATTAAAATCGTTAGAGCCCATCGCGGACAAACAATGTTACGCGTACTAACTTTATATATTATTAATATATTCATTCATAAAGGCAGCCATTACTTCTCTTTTTAATAGTATACTTTATAATTCTCTCAGGTATTATTCCAGAGAGGTAAAATTCTCAGTACCTACCTAATGAGCACCCCAATTCAATAGCAAAACTTTTTATGTCGATTTTTTACTATTCGATTTTCAACCTTTTGTAATAAAAAATAACTTCGATGCGGAGACTTGATTTATTTTGCTATCCAAGAAGTATTTCTGTGTATCTAGAAAATGTGCAAAAGTTATTTCAACTAACATTTCAGTTGACGTGCTCTTAAATGAAAGTAACGAAATGTGAATCGAGTGTTGTTCCTAAGGATTTATTTTTATGTCTGAGTTTGAATAGAAATTTATACCAGGTGTAAGGGGAACGCTCCAATGTAACAAGCGCCAATGTAACAATTGGGAATTTTATGCTTGGGACTTTAATGTTATGTTAATTCAAATGATAATAATGGCTATGAGAGTTGTAAAAAGTAATTATAGATGCTAAAAAAAACGAAAAAAATAATTAGCAAATCGAAAAAAAAATGTCTTTATAAGTAAAGTGCGTGAAATTGTAGTTTCATTGAGCTTTCCTAATACGATAGAGAATAAATAACGGTAAAAAGAAAACCAAAAAAAAATTAAAGCAATTTTTTTTTCACAAAAACGAAAAAATAATTATGCGAAAATGTACTATATCCGGAGTACTACCACGGAGATTCGACTTCGGGAGAGTTCCCTTATACCCGGTATTATAGGCGTTGTATTCGACTTTTTAGTGAGGATGTTATTGTGTAATTGCCTTTCACCATATCAGCCACACACAGTCCAGTGCTGAACAGAGGCCTCTTCCATAGACTTCAAGAACGACCGATCTAAAGCAGCCCGCATCCAGCGCTTCCCGGCGACCTTGATGAGGTCGCTCTTCCACCTGGCCGTTGGGTGGTGGGTTCTTAGCAATTGTGCATGGTGGTAACCCACCCGGCCGAAATTTGTGACAAATTTGTGCCATCAAATTTCTACCACTAGTAGAAGATTTCATACAGCTAGAGGTATGTATAATAAATATACATTTTCTCAAACATGCTTGGAAATGTGAACATTATTTTGACAACCTTCTTCGAGATAAATCGAAATTGCTGTACATGCGAGCAGCGGCCGGCAAAAGTTGTATGAAAATCCGTATCTGTCGTGTTTTAGCGGCCATAGTACATTACTATAGAGGCCGGGAAGAAAGGGGTTGCCGGCCGAAGACATAATATAAAACTCACGTGTATATTACTATTTCGTCTATTTTAGCTTGATTTTAACAGAAAACATTTACATTTATGTTCATTATCATGTTACTTAAAAAAAGTATATAGGGCACGTTTCTGAACGAACAGTGACACTTATCATTGTTATAAATGTCAATTTGTTGCAACTAAATTAGGTAAATATTAATATTTGTGTTATTAGTTATTAGTTATGTTAATGTGGATTCTTTATGTAAATAAAACTGCTCTGAGTACATACCAAGTCGTTTATTGTTTTTTTTTTTTATTTATACGCATAGTGGCAGAGTTTCGATACCTTTGCCACAAATTTTTGTGGAATCGAAATTAAAAAAAGAGGACTTGCAAGGTTTGTATGAAATTCCATTACCGGCCTCTGGTCCTAGCCGCGCCTGAAACGTCATACTTCGCAGCCTATTAGGAGGAACGTAATGTCAATATTTCATTGCATGTTTGAGAAAGATAAATTACTATGTTAACTCATATCTGTCGTGTAATTTAAAAATGGAACCATCTTTTACTCCGAACCATGGCAACCAAGGAGGGAACTTATCCAAGGCATTATTTAAATACAGAACTGGCTTGCAAATAGAATGCTGTTTCATAAGAAAAATAAAAAACAAATGAACATTTTGCCGCGTGAAAAATTACTGTAGTTCGTTGTTCGTCATTGATTTTAAAAAGTAGGTAACTAAAAAGTTCTGCCTAGATACTACATAGTTGTAATTTCCGCGCATTGTTTGAGAAAAGCACTATACAAACCTTGGCCCCAACTAAGCGTTGCTGGACTCGTCCGGCAACACTACATTTGGCGGCCGCGGCAACGTACTATGAATGAAAGAATGAATGAATGAATCAATGAATGAATGGATGATAATTTATTCGTACGAAAGAAATATCATACTTCGTCAGTGGCGCGGTTGCTTGTAAAATGAAGTATAAGGGCCGGTTTTTTTATCGCTAGTTATGGCAACTAATGGTTAAAAATCATAACAAATGGTTAAAATTCCTTAAAATTGGTTTTTTGTTCTATGGTTAGCCCAACTAATAGTTAAAAATGTAACCAATAGTCAAAATATTTAACTACTACTCCGATGGAGGGTTAGCCAGTGGTTAGCAAGATGGCGGTTGGTTAGTTCCTGTTGCAACAGCTGTTCTGTTTATCCTTTCCGTCAGTTGTGAGTTTAGTGATTTCATCCTTCGAAAAGTTTGTGGGACGATCTCTGCAAAATACAGTAGGGGAGAGTGGGTAACAGTGGATCACGGGTCACAGTGGATTATTCGCTATAATTCTTACGTGTGATGCTTTATGCACACAAGCAAACGCGTGGCTACTGCTCGTCGATACCCCCCTCTCACGTACTATTTTGCCGCCCCGCTCGCCGAGCGGAATCACGATATTGTTACACGCAGGCCAGTAGGTAAGTACGAAAATATTTTTTACGTAATTTAGAAATTTGTCGTATTCCCAACCCTTTAATAAATATTAATGACAGTTGTATGTTTTGAACTTGTTATTTGTTAAATCGGTTGTGGGTAATGTAATTTTGGCTTAGGTATAAGTAGTTATTTTTTGAATATTTTTTTCTGTCGTAACGTCCTATGGGGCACAGTGAATAGTTTTCATTTGGGTCACAGTGGACTGTGATCCAGTGTGACCCATGTGGAAATTACATAAATATCATGAAATTAAAATGGTTTTGTACTTCTTCGTAGGTAACGATGCCTCGCAATCGGGTACGAAAAACCAGTATCGGTCTTCACACTGAAGAACAGATGAGTAACGCCTTAAAACTTATATCTAATGGCTGAATAATAAGATCTGTGGCTAAATCGACTGCTATTCCATATGCAAAGTTATATCGATACTATGTCAAGAGAACGAAAAACTCTGATCCTGAAAAACCAATGAGGCTAACACCTAATTATGCAGTTCATAAGATATTTACTGACGTAGAAGAAAAGGAGATAGTTGATTTTACTCTCATGTGCAGTCAAATGTTCTATGGACTTACTATGACAGACGTTCGCAATTTGATTAATGAAGTACCACTGTTGAATAACAAAAAGTGGCATGAAACTAAACTAGCAGGTATTGAATATCTATATATAATCTTAGAAATAGAGATAACAGATTATCATTGCGAACTCCCGAGAGCTGCAGCTTGAGTCGAACGACATCTTTCAACCGCCACAATGTTGGTTTATTCTTCGATAACTTAGAAAATGTTACGTCTCGGCAACCTGTCTTTGGTAATGGAACCAGAGTATTTAACGTAGATGAAACGAATACCATGACAGTGCAAAAAAGTGCTAAAGTGCTAGCAGCCAAAGGACAAAGACAGTTTTTAAAGGTCACAAGCGCAGAACGAGGGACGTTAACAACTATTTGTTACATATTTAGTGCTTTAGGGAATGCACTACCGCCCGTCATGACATTCCCAAGGGTGCACTTTAAACAACACATGATTATAATGAAAATGTTTGTTAATGATTACTGAAGAAGTAAATATATTTAATTGAATAGAAAAGAGAGCTTTATGGAAAATAAAGGCGAAAAACGCTTGCTTCTTTAACAAAATTTTGATAAGTTTAGGTCTCTTTATACCAGCATAATTTGTAAGACTTTTGTAATTTTTTATAATACTGTGATAGCATGCTGTCTTAGAATATAAATAAATAAATAATGATGTAGAAAATTAGTATTTTATTGAACTTTTTTTTAATAGATCCAGTGTACCCCAAGCGATTCACTGTGACCCATGAAAAGATCCACAGTGACTCATCCACGGGTCACAGTGGATCATTTTCCATTTTTTTTAAAACTTGTTATAACTTGTAAGTTTTTGCCGTTTTTACCAATAATTGCACTTGTTTTTGTAGATTACGGACGTATCTTGTAGTTAATTATCATAGATTAATTATTAAGGCATAATCTGGGGTTTCTGGAGCTTAAAAAAAAAGTGATCCACTGTTACCCACTCTCCCACATTATACTTTTTTAAGTAATACTTGCGAAAACAAACATGACGCGTGACGAATACATTTACGTAGAACCCAATTGGTAGGTACTTACTTGCTACTAGCCGGTTTACATGAAGCCATTATTGTAAACTTTTGTTAGTTAACCTTCAATTATAGAATAAAAATATTGATACAAACCTATCAACACCACGCGAAACGAAATTATATGATATTTTTTAATTCAAACTCAACTGACAACAAAACAAACAGCCTCTACTTGTCAATTTCACTCATTGAAAATACTCATTGAATATACTAAATTGAAAATACATTGAAAATTACAACTTCAATTCAGTATTGCCATGTCAATATATTCATTTCCCTAACGCATCTTCGGCATAGTTGGTGGAATATCGGTGTCCATTGTAAGGGCAACATTTTAACTAATTGTTAACTTTGACAAAGGGTAAAAATGAGATCAAAAAACGTAAAATGGACTTAAGCATTGGTTAGGTATTTAACCATAGTCAACTTAACCAATGGTTAGGGTGAATTTAACTAGCAATCAAAAAACCGGCCCTAAGGGAAGCAAATTCCATTTTCTCCTAGACATGACACACAAATAAGAGGTTTGACTGTTCAAAAGCACAGTCGATGATACATAAATCACAACATACATAAGTGCCCGATGACAGCAATAGTTTCACTGCCTGATTATGTCATCCCCTTGTCCATAACGAAAGGTTGGCGGTCAGTAGACTTCTTGCGAATTCAATCTGGATTCATTTCATTCTATGAATATCAACACAGTCTTATATAAGACAACCTAAATATTTGTACAGCTAAATACATAAACAGAATAAAGAATTACATTTTCATATACAAAGCTTATGTCTAAGAACAGTTGTCGCATCTAATTGGTAGGTACGAGTATACTGTCGACCATTAAAAGGGCCTTTTAGTGGAGACGATTTTTGCATGAATTTTAGTCAAAGGTTGAACAGAAATGGAATGGTTAAATCTGGGAACACGGCAGTGCCTCCAACAAGATGAGCCAAGCGAAGCGCAAAGGCACTACCTACATTTTCTCGAAACGCTTCGTCGTTTTTTTGAAACTCTCATAACTTTACTTTGGATGACTCTAAATAGTTAAAATTTTCAAGATAGAATGCCATTAATACATTTATTAAACACACAAATTTTGAATGTCGTAGATATATACTTTAGATTTTATTAATGTCTCAAAACACACACAAGCATGATGACGTACGGATCTGAAATGTGTTCTCTCACTATGGGTCTCTTAAAAAAGCTTAAAGTCGCTCAACGAGCTATGGAGAGGGCTATGCTCGGTATTTCCCAAGGTGATCGCATCACAAATGATGATATCCGTAGGAGGACAAAAGTAACCGACGTAGTCCACCGGATTAGCTCGTTGAAGTGTCAGTGGGCGGGACACATAGCGCGCAGAACAGATGGCCGATGGAGCAAAAAGTTCTGGAATGACGACCGCGTACGGGCAAACGTAGTGTAGGACGCCCAACGGCCAGGTGGAAGGACGACCTCGTCAAGGTCGCTGGGAAGCGCTGGATGCGGGCTGCTTTAGATCTGTCATTCTGGAGGTCTATGGGAGAGGCCTATGTTCAGCAGTGGACTCGTGTGGCTGATATGATGATGACTTCTTGAAGTCCTAGAAAGCTGAAATTTGGTAGGAAAGTAATATTACTGCAAAGACTACAATTTTTTTTAAAACCTAACCTACCCTATCCCCTGGGAATAGGAGGTGGAAGCACAGATTAGATAATAGTACCTACTACGGTGGAAGTTTGTAAATGAGACTTGTACTACGTACAAGTCGTGTTGTTTGTGGTACATAGGTGAAAATTAATTTAAATGTTGCTAATCCAAAAAAATCCATTAACCAACTAACAAAAATGAATAAAATCCAACCAAAATCATTTTCATGGAAAAATGTTGCCAAGACGAATCTACGTAGGTTACCCTGTGAAAAAGTTGTCAGATCTCGTAGAATGCCTTCACAAACTCTATATTTTAGTCAAAATTTGTGGCTTTGCCGTTTTGCTACCGTCACGAAGATTTCATAGGCATTCTTTCAAACAAAACGGTCAGATCTGATCACTAAAAAAGAAAACATTAATAATAATATAAAATCCGATCCATCCTTTCCTTCATCCAATAATTACTTTACTGCTATGCTTGCTGCATATTTTGCCTAAATTTGCAAAATATATTCAGTCTGGCAAAATGCGATTCCTATCGAAATTTAAACTTTCAATCGTATCGTGACCTGATCGTATGCCTTAAAGAAGGTCACAAGACACAATGTTATTAACAGTTACGGATACGTGTCGCATTCTCAACGAGATCATTTTGTTGAACGTAACCGCTTCATCGCACTTCTGATTAACGCTGCAATCATTGTTAGCAGATGTGTGGAAGCGCCTTTATGAATATCATGACATTATTATAGTAATTATTTTAATGGAGTGTAATATACATCTATACCAATACTATAACGAGGAAATATTTGTAAGTTTGTTTGTAATGAATAGGCTCAGAAACTACTGAGTTCTTTCACAATTAAAAAGGTCTATTCATCGTGAGTAATGTAGGCTATATTGGATTTACAAAAAGTTTAAGGTTCCATTCGAAATCCACGAAAACGTTTGAGTCACCCATCCGTAGCCGGCGCCTATCTTATTTCTGGGTGGTACCACATCGTACTAATGACCTTAACAAATGCAACGCCTGAATAATCATTCAGGACTTTAAGAGAACGGCGCCGTTTAGTTAACAGGCTAGGCGATTAATTAAACGGCTGATTAAACTAGTTGGCTGCGACATTAAAACCATACTAGCATTATAGCACTTTAATACGCTCCAATATTCTATCATACTAGTAGGTATTTTAATCCCACATAAATGATAGATGCAAGTTTTAATCACCTAAACGTAATGATTGATCATTGCTCTCGGCTGTGTTGCCATTTCGTTCGACGCAGACTAATCAGTGATGCATTATCTATTATAACAAAGCACATGGATAGATTTGTCATCGTTTGTTTAGCTCGAATAGGGAAATCATATTCAGAGTGGCTTATTAGTCAAAGTTCGTGATTTATGACATAGGTAAATGTTACGTTCTACCTATATGACATCGTCACAAAATTATAGGTTGTTCACTATTTCACTCTTGAATATTACTATTAACTATTTATTAGTTATGTTGAAGTGAATTGACTCATTAAGTAATACGATATCTACTTTTTATATTTCAGTAGCAAGCACAGACGACAGAATACTATTAACATTTCCTTCTTCGTGATAGCAGGCAGTGTTGAACACATTTTAATTGTAATTAAATTTACAATTAATCCGACTGCGGTCTAAACGATCGAAACAAGTTTGACAGAATTTTATTTATTTATTTATTAGGTCTACCAACAATGTTTTACACCAAAGCATACAATAACAGTAATTACCTTATTACAATGCAAACATCACTTAAAGGTAAACACCGCATACAAAGAATGATAAAGAGAAACTTATACTAAGCTAAAATAATATAATAGAGACAGAATAACACTAATAATAGGTACTTAAAATACGTTTTTGTTTATCCTGGGTATCAAAGTGAAAGTCGATCCTGTCACTGAGACTGTTTACAACTCTAGACAGTCTCGCGCATGGAGAATTGGCACCTAAAACTGTCCTTCTTAGAGATGGACAGAGTGGAAACTGTAGGTACCCATTATGTTTCTTTCGATTTATGATTGGAAACCTGTTTCAATCTTTGAGACAGCATTCAGGTTAACTTATTTCGATCTGTTAGACAGCAGCTGGGATTTTTTATTGCTTATTATTTTTTAATTGCAATTGATTTTTGCCTAACACTTCTAGAAAAAAGGTATTAAATAAATGTTAGCAATGTAGGTACTATGTTCCAATTAATTATTGCTATATCTTTTATGCCAGGCACACTAATATTTTTATTCAATTGACCGACAATCCCAGTTGCATCCATAGATTCACGTTCAAATTCCCAAATAAATAGGCAGATAATGTAAGGTGTATGTTAGGTGACCTATCGTCATCAAACGGGCACCTTCTTATGGGCACTTACTTAGTCGCCTTGAGAAGAGATGAGGTGGCCAAATTCTATTCCACTGGGATCCAAGACGGTAGGTACGTAGTATCTAAAGCTTGTTTATTGGACCACAGGATCTCAATTTGGTTCATTTTCAAATATATTAACTTATTAAGTTTGATTAAACTAACGAATATCTTTGCAATTTAATACTATAAACTAAACGAAATTTTGTGAACAATCCAGAACTAAAGCTGCGTCTATACTCCACATGAATCTGGCGAATTTCGATTCTGACTCACAATATTGTGCTAGTAAGCCTGCTCTAATTTCCCAGCGGAGGCATTCGATTTGTTGAACCACTGTCAATTTCGAATTCTCAACGTCAATATTTACAAAATAGATTTGATATTGTATTGCTGCGTAATAGCTACGGTAAGTACCCTAACATATAAGTTTATTGTAACGTTTTTGCTTAATGAATCTTCAAGATAGATCCTCGTAATGATTTCCTAGTTCGGTCTAAAGTTTACATTCGAAATCTGCTTATTGGTTTTCTAGGTGGTAACTGTCTGACCTCCTTACCTTTCAATTAAAAGCCTGTGCGAGAGCCTCATCCTTTATTCACCGTGTTCATAATAAATACTGCAATTTGCGGAATGTGATTATTTGTTGTTGAGCGCCTGATTAAATTGTAGTAACAATACACTAGCAGACAAGTTGATTCGGTACTTATGGGTTTTTTAATTACTAAAGTAGCAAACCCATCTCCTTATTCTCTCTCTCTCTTT
The DNA here is from genome assembly GCA_949126895.1 of Eilema caniola. Lineage (NCBI taxonomy): Eukaryota > Metazoa > Arthropoda > Insecta > Lepidoptera > Erebidae > Eilema > Eilema caniola. The sequence goes on from OX421475.1 coordinate 2,146,921, forward strand.
CGCTCTCCCTCTACCTCTCTGCCACTCTGTCTTATCCATCTACCTTCTTTTTCTCCCACAGCTTACCTACTTATCAGACCTGTTATTTACACAACCTTCTATTGCCAAATTTAGCATTTAATACTATACATAAGAGGGTACCAGCACTCCTCAATGTGCAATCTATCTTCTATGTAAGACTATTGGAATATCTAATTACAAGTTGTTTTCAAACTCCACCTTTGCTTATAAGTTCGTAGCAGCCGCCTATAGATGGCGCTTTACAAACTTTGCCGCGTACGAACTGAGAACTATCACGATGTGGTATATGTTTTGATACATATCTTGGACCTAAGTCACGAGACAAATGAGGCCCTATGGCACGGGGATTGTTTGTAATAGTTTATACATGTCATGTTTGTTTTAGAGCTCGCCCGCCGCCCTTTTTTTTTTTTTTTTTTTTTTTTTTTTTACGTGCGGGAAATCCCCACGGATACCCGCCCCTCCGGAGCCGGAGGGGTGGGTTATGTCGGACTCGAACCGACTAAACCGCACGCCGTCTGTGGGTCGTGGTGCTAGGCCGAAGGTGAGGTTGTCTTGCGACATATCCCTCGCACCCCGGCTGACCCAGGGCCATCCCTTTCGGTCTGGCCCTCCTCGGGAGGTGGGGACCACGCCGTCCCCGACTCAACCCCGGTGTGGGGAGGTGCGCATCGTCCTACGATGCGCGCCGCCGCCGTGGCCTGCTTCTGCTAGGGTGACGGGTGGCTCCACCCGTCACCCTCAGGCCCGCGCTCATGGGGGGCGGAGGTCTGTAAGTGCCCTCCGACGCCCGAGCCGCCTTCGGGCGCGAGCAGCGATGTCAGCGAGCGCCCGCCGCCCTAGCACCCTGTGTTATCTTCGAAAGACATCCAAGAAACGTGTACCGACTACGCGTGTATAGCACATTTTTAGCATATTTTAAGTCCAAGAGATACGTCCCACCCCCCTTTCTTGCCCCTGTCTTGTTTAATACTTGTATATTTATCTCCAAAGTTGAAGGAGCTTTCATGATGGCTATGGGTTACTGGACTACTTAGTGAGAAACTACTATATGCTAATACCGGTCAGGTGCTCACAAATCGGTCCTGGAACTACTATGTGCCTGGAATGAGAGATATCCCTCAAACTTTCAATGTTTATTTTAGGAAGAATTCTTATAGCAACGACCTTATCCTTGGATCCAAAGGTAGAATGCCTTTATTTAATAATTAGCATTTTGTAATAACAGTTATTTAGATGGTAAATATTGGTATATTTTGGTATAATAATGAATGACCAAGGGGTAAGACTATGCGTGGCCTGTATCACTATAGCCACCACATAAATACATTATTGTAACTTATGTATGACACAAGTTCCTTGGTTCGAATCCTGACCATTGCACTACTGACGTGAACCCAAACATCAGCAATTTAGCTTCGTTGGTTAGAGGGATAATAATTGATTTTGATCATAAATATTCCTTAAAAAAACTTATCAAAAAGATTATGTTCATCTGATAGTGTTAACATTTTACTTATTAGGCCAGTGCGGAATAACCAGACTGTTTTTGTGTCATTTTTAGAATGTTGGTTTACAAACATTCTCTTCTAATAACAGCTCTTGGGAATCCAGCTTCTATGCGTGTAGATCACATTTTGAGCATATTTTAAGTCCAAGATATATGTTCTGAGGTATACGAAGATTAATCACACCTCACCCGTTTTAATTTAATTTGAAATTTGGATGCACATGGATACGAAAGTTGCTAACTCTCTTTGAAGTTTTCATATCTCAGAACATGAAAATTTGATATGTGTGTTGTGATTATACGTTAGCCAACAGACGGACAGACAGGCAGGCATGCTGATTAAAATTTAAAAATGGTTTGTTTTCATATGCATACATACTACTGTTAAGCCACGTGTGCCACGGTACGTAACCACTTTCCATGAGATGGGCTGTGTGCTTGTGTAACACCTTAGTGGTATAAAAAATATTCGCTTCTTCTACTTTTGTAATTATCATTCTGATTTTATCACTTCAATATTATTTATTTAAGTAAGTACTTGTAGAATAATTAACTTTTCGCAGGAATCAGGTAAAGGACTTGTAATTGAAATTTGTAATGCCTTTCCAAAGAGGTATTACAGTTTACAATTCTAAAATATTAGAGATCATAATTTACACTATGAGTTGAATCCGGATTCAAACCGGCATTAAGCACTAAGCTCTAATTATAGTGCGTTTGTTAATCATGATTCATGTAAGTAAATTGATTCTAGGTTAAACGCTATATAAATAGCACCGTGCGCAAGAATTCTTTGTTGAAATATCTGAATGGCGTAATTATCGAGTCTACAAGGAGTGTTCATAAATTCGAAGTAGCCTAGACATTTTATGCTGTGTATGTGTACCATGAAATCAATAACTATCATCCAGTATACATTGATCTCATGTCCAAAATGGCCACACTGTGAGAGTCCGCTAAAAGCGACAGCTTTATGAAAATCCAGTAGATCTCAACGGATCCGTAAAATGGCCACTCATTTTAGCAGAATCACAAGAATTCGTTTACTAAGAAGATTCTACTTTGGTGTAAATAACGCCGCATGGAAAAACACATATTATCCTCAGAATTTCAATAAATTGGCCTTTTTAGACCTTCATCACAGATCATCATGAAGAATTTGTAGGAATTCGTCTTCACAATCATAGCGTTATCTACAATCTGCACTTTGGAGCCTGTACCACTTACCAGAGCCTCGCCCCCAGAGGTTTTCTTGGGTTGCGAAAATCTTGATGAGACCTCATAAGCCCATCGAAGAACTGTAAGCCATTTATCAAAAGTGGACATGATCTACACACTCTGATAGAACGTGTAGTTCTAGGCGAGTAGTTAGTTACATAGAAGGCGTGAAATTTGTTACAAGAAGATATGATATGACAGCTTCTACAAATCAAAATATAGCTGAGACCGGCACTGACCTGCGTTCCAACTCTTGAAGGATTCGGCTGCAGGCAGTCGTAGTAGGTACTAATACTAATTATGTAGGTACATAGGCACTCCACCACATTCTACAAATTAGCATACTTGTAATAAATATCCTTACCTTAATCAAAACGTGTAATTTAGCCATTGCGTAAGAGTGACGTAAACACTCATATGTATTAATAAGCTGAAAGCAATTGAAAAGAAACGGCCGATTCCCAAGTTTTGACTTATGTGTCATTTGGCGATTGGAAAGGTCACTCCTTGAGTATTTATTACCTGTTCCTTTTCTTAAATACTTGCGAGCGAATAAATCTAAACTATCTAACTTTCTTTCTATCACCGTAACCCTCATTGTCATTACAAGCACATTTCGTTATCATATAAAGAAATATCACGTTATAATAATACCGACTATTGGTACAGAATAGATGTGACTTGTGCTATTGGTACTGCAGGCACGGTACGATATTGCCCCAACAATCGAACGTTGGGCTTCAATAGACTCCAAATATAGAGTGTACAATGGGTTTTTGTTAAAAAGGGAGTTTATGAAATAACCTTTTCAAAGCTCTGTATTCTTAAGTTACTATGAAATTTTATAGATATTGAAGGATTTTTTTGTACTGGGACTAGACGTTTTGTTGAGAGTAATACTGTCCGATTGAACTTTATTTTATAATAATAATAATAATAATATTGTCTTTATTATACACCAAGTACATAATATCATAAAAACAAAACAATTTGGTAGGTACCTACGTACAATTGGCGGTCTTATCGTTCTGCGGCAATCTCTTCCAGGCAACCATAGGATGGAGAGAAAAATAAGAGAATATAGGGTAGTTTGGTGTACATAGATATTATATCATTATATAGTCAAAAGATAAGAAAAAAGAACAGATAAACACAATAGTTACCCAAGCATAGGTATATAAATAAATCAAACATACATACTACATAAATAAATAAAACATATAAGTATACTATAAACACAAAAAAAGGTACTTACGGTATTTTAGCCTAACAAGCAATCAAGAAAGACATTAGTATTTTTTTACAGGATGAGTGAGTGTGATACACACGAAGGTCGGAAGCACAAGTGTGACTCCCTTGGTGTTGCACACGTCCACAGGCCACGGTAACCACTTACCATCAGATTAATATTAAAAAAAAAAAAGATTTTTTTACAGGATCAGCAACGTGAATGTATTACAGACGTTCAACAATGACTGCGGCAACCGCTTTCAATCGGGTGAATGGTTTGTCTGGCATAAAAAAGGCCAGCTCAAGAATATAAATTTTAAGTAGCACAAACTAGTATTATCATGAAGGGATCGTGGATAAGATGGGTGTCCATTCTTAACATATATATACTCGTACTTACCTGGGCACGTTTAGCTGAAGATCCCGGTCGCCAGACAAAACTTTGTGGATTTCTTTTAATAGACAGGTACGGGTAGTTGGATCCCTAAAATGTGCGACAGCCAATAGCCTAGTCTAATTAAATTACAGAACTTCATTGAAAATGTATCTATATATATATTCTTCAAAGGCATAAAATAATTTTCCAAACAAAAATGCTAATATGAACGGCCTTACCATTACTCTAATTCAAGACAGCGAATCTATGCACTCAGCAATAATTGTATCGTTAACTCAGTCTATTGAATTGCACGTGATATTATTATAAGTACTTACTTTATTTTTTGTGCTCCGATCCTCATGGTCACTACTACATTATCTGAGTTTTTACTAATCTCACTAAACACAGCCTTTTACTGCTAAACTACTTAATTGCTAATTAAGTAGTAATTGTTAATGTTGTTTATAAAAATCCGGATATGAATGCATAATGTTCCTGACGTAATGAGCTGAGATAGAGATAAGTCCGATTTTATCTTGAAATAAGAGTTGAATCAGTTTTTATATATAAGCTATTTTATCTTAGCTACGCGGACGATGTTTCATTGAAATAAAACCACTTTATAACATTTTTATTTCAATGAGTGATATTCGCATAAACTTTGGAAAATACAAGCAATGTTTCAACTACCATTATACTATATATACACTATATTTACTTTTACCATTGGGCAATTATTAACTTCAAATTATTGTATTCCAAAAATAGTACAGCTATAAACTGTGATTTCATTTTTGAATTATTTAAAAATAGAATCTTAATTGATAAAAAGAAATAAAAAATAGTGATTGTGAAATATAAAAAAGGAATAAGCTACGAGAATGACCTATGTCACAGAATAGACAGTAGTACTCCTATGTAAGAGAAAGTTTAAAAGTAATAAAAAGTTCATATTGAAATGAATGACGTGATATGATGAAATGACGTTCTTAATATGAACGTCAAGGGCTGTAAAACTTACCAAAGGCCCAAGAAAATTTAGATGAATTAGGTGAAAGATGATATGACAAAAAGGGAAGTGAATGTTGAGATAAAGTCTGATAGGAAGGTGTGATAGAATCTAACGGAACATGCAGAGCAGCCCTGTTAAGTAACTTTTACTGACAAAAAAACTAAAAACGGAATGTCAAAACTACTGAATGATATTATTGACAAATCAAGCTAGTACCACAATACTTTTAAAGTAGGTGATAATTAAAAACTTCTGGATTGCACCTCAGCTTTTTACCATCTAGTAGGGGACAGTCAAATGACAAACCAAATATAAAAGCAATCGCCTATAAATTGTCTAATTTTAGTGTCGACAAAAATTGATCATCAAAAACGTTTCAAAGTTGTCATGAAAAGTCTTGGCAATTAAAATTTCTTGAGTATTTTATATATTTAACGTTCTTGTAAGCATGTACAAATTAATTGCCAATCATAAATTGATAAACGTAATATTTTTAGCCTTGAAAACTTTAAGCTTACAGTCACTTACTCCACAAACAACGAAACTATACAAACCTTTTCAAACGTTTTTAAACAATTTAGAAAATCACTCAATCAGTCTCATTATTGTTACAATAAGCTATAATCTACCAAAGTGCAATAAGGCCCCAACCTTCCTATTCTCTTTGTGCTAAAAGATCACAGGGCAGTAGAGCGATATATTGAAATGTTAAGCTGACCCTATGGTTACGTGACCCTATGATTATATGCGCAGGCGCAACAAATTGATACCTATCGCCGCTACTTGAGTGTGCTTGTTTCTGTAATGGAGGTAAAGTAAGAGGTGCTGTTTGTCTGTATTTTACAAGCTCATTAGGTTTTTGTTTTAATGTGGTAGCATTGACTATGACATGATAAATGATTTGACTTAAATGACAGATTCAAAACATTGTAATAAGAGAAACTCATTGTGTAAAAAAAATATTATGTTTTCTGTTTAGATGGGTTTAGCAAGAACCAAAGCTCAGCTTAACGGCCTCATCAAAAGAGGATTGTCGTCACAGCACCGCGTGACACCCACCGGTCCCACTACTGCTGTGACCACAATCCGTCCTGTTCGGTTATAAACTTGCTGACTCCTGAAGGCAATCCAAAAAGCGTTTTCGCAATATAGTGCACGGTGGTACCCAGCTGGCCGAATTTTGTAACAAATTTGTGCCATCAAATTTGAACCACCAGTATGTGAATGATACTTCTGAACACGTCTTTTTGAACAAAGCCAAATTAGCTAATCGTCATCGTCCTTGCATTATATAGTCCGTGGCGCATCCGACACTTGCACTGTGGAATCCAAGATCTGCTAAATCTAGCCAATGTCTACTAAAATTTCTTGGGATTTCCTCCACCACAATAAGGCTTCTGTAACGGAACACCGTGTAGTATAGTCGATTTGATGCTTTTAGCATTTTCACCCCATTAAGGGTTTTTTTTTATACAATTGAGTTGGCAGACAAGTAAGTGGTTACCGTGGCCTATGGACGTGTGCAACGCCATGGGAGTCACACTCGTGCTGCCGACCCTGTAAACACAGAAAGTTTCTATGCCATCTGTGTAGAAGACAAAGCAGGCATAGCCTTTGGTCTTCTTACTGACAGCACAAAACCACTTCAGTAAGTTCTGGCTACTCTACTCACCACCTGGAATACAACACGAGGTTATTTTGGCCGCGGTATTCTGTAGGGCGGAGGTACTTCCCCAGTTGGACCGCCCAATTGGACGGGAATACCGTCGTGTCCCACCTCCTCCATGATCTCTGAATGGTACTTAAGTACATATTTTTGGAGTTTTCATCACGTTTTTTTGCGTATTTTCACTTTTTTTTTTTTGGAAATGTATCTGATAGTTTTATTGAGATCGATAATAATCATTTTTAAAACGGAAACATTTGTAACCATTCCATCAAAATCATCCATCATCAATTGCATTCTAGGATCAGTATTAGCAAATTATATATCGTAATTATTCACGGAACAAAGCGATGAAAATTCTCCTCTTTCCTATGACACTTTCAACAATATACCTACCTGTGCCAATAAATTGGAGAGAACTTTAACAATAGAAATGAAGGTTTTCAAATCCATTGTCTTCATTATTGGCAAATTTTCCGCCTCGTTCACGACAAAAAAGTATTGAATGCTATTTTAAATGCAAACACCTGAAAATGACTTTCAATTATAAAAATGAGTTCTTTAGAATTAAGCATAGGAGTTTTTATTGTGTTGGAAAATGTTGAAAACGATTTCTGGTTTCTCTTGGTGGTTATTTTTACCCAAGCCAAGAAGGGTTATGTTTTTCTTATTCTTGTATGTATGTTTGTAATATTCTTTATTTTCAATGATTCATGTCTCAAATGAAAGGTACTTATTACCCAAGAGTTTTTGGGTACATAGAATATGCGTAGCGCCAAAATGAATGTGGTAAAAAAAAATACACTCAAGTTTATCGAGTGGGGTATTAGAATGAAGGTAATTAAAAGACGATTACAAAATTATATATTTCATAACTAAAAAGTAGAAAATAAAATAAAATAATTAAAAATAAAAACCCCGACTGATGCTGAAAAGATCAAAACAAGCTTTATAGCACGCGGTACCCATTTGCAAATCCCAAACCAGATGACAATTAATGGATACCGCCTGCTATAAAGCTTCTTTCGATCTTTTCAGTATCGGTCGGGATTTTTATTTTTAATAATTTATTTTATTAGAATTTTGGATACTAGCTTAATTCTGAAATGATAAATGCAACCGGGGAAGTGAACTGCATTAACATAACGCGGCCGCTACGCATGAGGCGCGGGTTCGGTCCCTGCTCAGTGCAAATATTTGTATGCATGAATATGTCTATTTGCATTGGTCTGGGTGTTTCTATGTATAATATGTATGTATTTACAAAAAAAACCTATTCAAGTATGTTTATCCGCATGCTAGATTTCATAACACAAGCTAGTTAAGCTATGCTTACCATACATCTAGATAGCGTTGTGTGAAATGTTGTGCAATATTTATTTATTTAAATGTTGTGGAATATTTATTTATTTATTTTATTTTATTATTATATTTATAATCATCATCATTCTCCTCCCGGCAGAGTAGAATTTGGGCCACCCCTTCTCGTCCCATGTCGTACAAGGCGACTAAGGGATAGGGCTGATTAACTTTAACATCAGACATATATGTTACAGCCCAGACTCACCCTCAGATGCATGGCTCGAGTCAACAATAGTGCCCGGAATACGGCAAAAGGCTCACCCCCTATATACGTGGGACCGATTACAGATTGGTGAAATGTGGGTGTTGATTCACCTCTGCCTAACCCTCTGGGGATAAAGGCATGATTATATGTATGTATGTATCATCCTCATTCCAGTGTTATAACCGGTTGTATCGGAGCCTGATGTCCAGGTCCCCCTTCGTCTATTTTTTGTTTGGCTTAGGTATATTAATTTTATTTGTGCGTCTATCGTAAAACCTTCTAATAAGAAAAGAGGAAAGGCCCCAGACACCCTTATTACCTTAAACGACACGCCTTTCATTGTTAGGCAAGCCATTTACCGGCAATGAGGTAGGTATAGGTAACTGCCAGAGAAATAACTGAATAGTTTTTTTGCATTAGTTATTCTTAAGTCTAGCATGTAAAGTCGAGAAAAGAGATACGGTTAGACTTTATCTTATTTACTGACTTTATATTAATCTTATATACGAAAAAAATTCGTGTCACGATGTATGTTAGTGATAAACTCTGAAACTACTGAACGGATTTTGATAAAATTTTGTAACCATTTATAATATGGTCCGACTTAAAAGATAGGATAGATAACATCTCAATTTATAGTCGTAATCCGAATTCCACGCGGGTGGAGCCGCGGGCAACAGCGAGTTTATATATAAAAATGTATCTCCTTTGTTGACTGTACATTGATAGATACAGTTCGTATTAAAATAATAACAACAATTGGCAAACATTGGCAATTTATTTTTTCAAATGAAAGGTCAATACAGAATTTTACAAATAACAACGACCTCTACCTTTTCTTTGTTCTAAGAATGGGTGTGAATATACTACTTGTAATATGAGATAGTTTAAATCATCAAGGACAAACGACAAATTTAAAAATACCTCACGTTCTGAAGTTTTCTTGAAACAAACGTACAAAATACATAATAATACAAAAGACTCTATTCTACATCTTGATAATGTAAGCCATACTAATTTAATAAATAGGAAAGTGTATGTCTGTGTCTGTTTGTCTGTCTTTCACGCCTAAACCACGGTACAGATTTTGATGAAATTTTGTATAGGCGTACATTAAACCGTGAGACAGGACATAGGCTATGTTTGGTCGCGATAAGCGGCATGCACGCGGGCGGAGACGCGGGCAAAAGCAAGTTTTTGTATAAATTATATTATTGATGTAATTGGCTAAAATGAAATATTGGGATAAGTTGTATGTACCTAGTGAAAAAAATATTCCCTAATTATAGAATGACCACAGCAATTTTGTATAGAATTTTCTTATAAAATTCTTTGTAGTGCAAGCCGAGTCAGATAATAGGAACCCCTCGCTGCTGGCATGTACCTCATTGGCCGCTCTTTGACATCAACATACTCGTCCCTATTGCGTCGGACTTAAAATCATAGTCGACGAAATGTGGGTGTTAATCCTCCTCTGCCTATCCCTTTGGGCATTTACACATACATATAATCACGCCTTTATCCCCGGAGGGTTAGGCAGAGGTGAATTAACACTCACATTTCACCAATCTGTATTCGGTCCCACGTAATAGTGGGTGAGCCTATTGCCGTATTCCGGGCACTATTGTTGACTCGAGCCATGCATCTGAGGCTGAGTCTGGGTTGTACATATCTGTCTGATGTTAAAGTTAATTAGCCCTATCGCTTAGTCACCTTGTACAACACCACATGGGAAGAAAAGGGGTGGCCCAAATTCTACTCTACCGGGAACCACGCGCATTTACAGGCGCGAATATATGTATATATGTTAGTATATTACAAAGTTATAACAAGAAACGACAAACAAAGCGTATGCCATTTCCGTTTTTAGATACTAATTTGTTTTTATATCCTGTTACCATGTATTATGTACTTTTAACAGTACTTACACTGAAAAAACGTATCTTCAATTTACATAACATAATATACACTGCTTGCTATATAAGAGATAGTTATAGTACCTGTTACTTAAAAGAAGCAATGGAGAGCGTTCAAAATGTACATTCGAAATAACATTTGGTTTAGTAACATTTAAGTAAACGCTGATTAGTTCAACTGGTTGGCTTGAAGTAGTAATAGCTAATGAATTAAGATAGTTTACTATCCCACTTAGGTAGCAGATAAGCACACGATCCACCCAATGAAAAGTGGTTACCGTGCTTCATGAATGTGTGCAACGCCACGGGCATCACAATCGTGCTACCGACATTCGAACATTCTAATGTCCTTCTAGAAAAACCCAATATAATAGTCGCTTGGAAAACACACAGCAGGGAGTATAATAGTTTAGTTTAATTGCAACATATAAATGTGGTGTTCAAGAATTAGCGGCTTAGTCATCATAACTTATACTAATTTTATGACATAACAAAACCACTGTCATACCGCTGACATTGTATGCAATGTCAATAAATTTTAGACATTATGACTGAGGAAAAGTCCAAAATGAAAAGAGATAGAGCTTATAACATTTTTGTCATTTGAGTTTAGACTATAACAGTATCGCAGTCAAGTCTTAAGTCAAATGTCAGTGGTTATAGTGTCTTTGGATACGCAGTGGTTTTGCTATGAAAAAAAAAATCTCAGAATCAAGGCCCAAGTATTTTTCTAATCTGTATTTCTAGATAATATAAATTTGTTTGTGTAAACGTTACTTTGGATCGGCTATTCCCATCAAAATTCGGTCTAAACGTTTCGAACACACACACACACACACACACACACACACACTGAGGCGCCTTCAAATTAGAGGTGCGATGAAGCGCTACAGTGGCACCACTGACGTGCGATAGCCGCGCCACTAATAGCTTTCATACAGTAGCGATCACAGTGGTGCCACTGACGTGCGATAGCCGCGCCTCTACTAGTTTTCAAACAATACCGACCACAGTGGCGCCACTGCAGCGTTTCTCACGCTTCTAATTTGATCACAATTTGCCTCCGATAGTCAAATATAGATTAAAGTTCAGAAAATTAAAAATAATATATTTATTAAATGGACATATAAATTTTATTTACATACCTACACAGGACAACACGGCTTAGATGAATGAAGGAATATTGTGGCACCGCATATGGTGCACAAATTCCTTCAAGAACCAAGATTATTTTCTTTGTCGTACCAATAATACCAATAAGACTTGGAACTCCTTGCTAGCTCACGTGTTTCCTTCTTCCTACAGTCCCGGGTCTTTTAAGCGGGGTGTGATAAAGCTTCTGATGAGGCCGTCAAGCTGAGTACCACCATTGTTAATATGGTACGTGTACGTAATGGTCACCTTCTTTCCTGAGACTTTGCGTTCAGCTTACCATCGTGCAAGGTGAAGTCATTGACGTGTCTTATATAAAAAATAAAATAATGTATAAAGGGTCGTTTTTCCGGAAACTTTTCATAAAAAAGAAACATTTCTAAATAACAATAGGATATTGCTTTATCCCAATATCAAAATGGGATATGACAGATGTTGAAATAACATCGAAATCTATCAAATCCCTATTCCAATTTATTGGCTTGTACAAATCCTAAGGTATACAGTTTCACCAAGAGGAGATATCCACACAGTTAGAGAAAATCGATATGAAGGGGACGTTAGGCAATGTAGCCTTTCTACACAATTTATTTTGGAAAGCTCCTAACTACTTAGTTAATCAATTCTTTTTATAGTTTCATTTATCTAAAGAAATCTGACAGATGACAGTAAAAATCAGTTAAGTGCGAGTCGGACTCACGCACAAACGGTTCTATACCATTACATGAACAACAATAGACACTGTATTATAATTTGGCCATTTTGTACGGGAGTCAACCTTTAATGTTTTCTTTGTTCTGTTTTAGAAGCATTAGTTGTTATAGCGGGAACAGAAATACATTTTTTTTTATTTCAACTGTCTAGCTATGGCTGTTCGTGCGATTAAAGCCTGGTGATAGACAGACCCCTTTTTATCTTTTGGTTATGGAACCCAAAAAGGATTGATTCATTTACCTAAAATTCACTTGATACAAATTACAGAATTGAAACTAATCCTGTAGCAATAAAAGTGATGAACAATAAATTTCAGTAAACGACTTTGGCACTTATTAGTTTTTTCTTCCAAATTTTCGCTTTCTCCTTTGATTTTATTTTTAACCGTTTTATTTTTAAAGACAGTCGTATAGTTCCATTGTTTTATTGTTCATTTTATGTTTTTGTGTAATCCAGCATTTATTTCTGAATATATTGTTTTTTTGTTTCAGAATACTTTTATTATGGTTATGAAAAAAAATCGATGTAGTGCATATCCATAGTTTAAATTGTAAGTCCGAAGCTTGCTAAAATCCCACGAAATTAAATAACTTTATACAATAACTTTTAGTTATTGTCAAATTAAAATAAATCCTAGTAATTTTTCTTAACCTTTTCTAGTGATATTTTAATTCGATCTATGACAAAAATTAAAAAATAAATAACGGTTCTCACTCAGCTGTTCGCTAGTACACTTATCAAAGAACAATATTCCTTTGTTTCATATGGAAACAGTTATATTTTCAATAATTAAAATAGGGTTCTTAATCCCTTTTCGTTATATAATTTAATATTTATAGATTGTTATAGTTTTTGTTAAATTTGAGCATTGCAAATACTTACAAATAGTTTACACACTACCTCGATAGATGGCGTAAGGATCGAATTAGGTCGCGGTATGGTTTCGTTACCATTGCAAGCATAAATACTGTGAGGCGCGATGTACTCATTGCCATCAGAAGGGTCTTAACTGACTCGACTGAACAGCGAATGATGATATGGGAAATGATCTTAGTGATTAAAACCCGCTCGCTCGTGCCTCAACTATCGCAGAGGCGCGTGTCGATAAACTGACGCTGTTTTGGCCCTTTAATAAAACACAACTAAAGTTAAAAACGTTATAACTTATAGTTATGAATGTTATGATAATACTAATTTAGGTATTATAAATTTTTTGATGTGGTTTGTGGTTGTGGTTACTGGTTCATAATTTATTACAATAAATTAATTGTCGTTATCTAAGATATTTCTTTGATTTGGAATTATTTCATAAATAATTTGGACATATTTTTTATTAACAAAAAATAAATTGAACTATAGAAAGTAATAGTACTATAAAACTGTTAAGAATATAAATTACTATCGCAATGAAATTTAAATAACGGAGGTAATTGATTATTAAACTGATTTATTTTTCTCTTTTATTTACTTAACTCGAATTTTTTTATTAATAATTTCCCTTTTTTTCGCGTATTGCGCTTCGGACTTAATTTCGTAGTTTACTGGTGCTTATGATTAAATAACATTATGTAACAAGTAACAATTAGAAAAAAATATGTAATAACACTTGGAAATAAAACATGAATATTATGACTGTAAAACTGTTTAAATAATATCCATTCACTTTTTGTTATAGAAGAGTAATGACCCTTATGAATATAAAATAATAATATCACGAAGTTAAAATGCCAAAACTTGGTATGGAGCCAAAAATTACACAGAAATAACAAAAAACAAACTAAATACATATAGTGTTAGTTTGACTCCACCGTCCCCTATAAAGTGAGATATGAATATTTTTTATTCTTTGTTTTTAACTGCATATGATTAAACCTGGTTGGCAATAAATTTAATGGCCACCGTTAGTCATGATAGTTTTTTTTTTACGTGCGGGAAATCCCTATCGTCGTATGTCGGACTCGAACCGACTAAACCGCACGCCGTCTGTGGGTCGATGTGCTAGGCCGGAGGTGAGGTTGTCTTTTGACATATCCCTCGCACCCCGGCTGACCCAGGGTTAGTCATGATAGTAGCTCGATGGATAGAAGCAGTCCATAAAAAGATGACAACTAATAACCGGGACGCGAAACTATGCTGATGTTGACATAGCCTTCGATGATTAGAGTGCGAGCGTAGTACGCGAGTTTTTCTCACAATCACCGATGACGAGAGTGGTGATTCATATGACATTGAACTACCGCCATCTAGCGGCAAGCTTAGGAAACATTTAACATATCACACGCATACAAATCATCGTTTACTCGTGAAAGTGAGAATAAACTTGCACTAGGCATAAGCAAGTGGCAATTCATTTGTATGTATGATCAATGTATGGGATTGTTATACATTGATGACTGTCATATGTCAACGTCAAAATATGTATTTATCCCATACATTGATAATTATATTCTACACTACGCTTTTTTATTTTAAAAGATTAGTAAAGGACGACTACCTATCATCTGGTACACTATGATAACTCGCATTTATGTGTTCACTCATTGCTGTACTCCTTTCATATTAGTATTTACTATTTACGTTATGTACATTACATTTACTAGGTTTTGCCCGCGGCTCCGCCCGCGTGGATGTGGGTTATCGCGACAATTCACACAATATCTTTAGAAATTGCAGCCTATGTGTTACTTTGATGGATTAGCTACTAGCTTTTGCCCGTGACTCCGCCAGCGAGGATGTCGGTTATCGCTATTATTATATCAGATATCGTTATAAATTGTAGCCTATGTGTTATTCTGATGTATAAGCTATATTATTGTAAAGTTTCATTAAAATCCATTCAGTAGTTTTTACGTGAAAGAGTTACAAACATCCATCCATCCATGCTCAAAAAATTTCACGTTTATAATATAAGTAGAATAATTTTTTACTGTATTATTTATTTACTAATTAACATGACAATAATAGGATAATTGTTTGCATATTTGTTAATAATACTCAAAGTAAAGCCGTATATTTTGGTTAAGTTTAGTTTATTTGATAACTACACCATATCTACTGTTTTGTTACATTACTGTCGATCCCAAGGTTACCTGCTCCTCTAGACAAGTGGCAATTCGCTAGCCGGCGTTCAGTGGAATAGAATGACGAATATTTGGGATTTGACGTAAATGACAGTCGTTAACGCATGTCAAATACGTCAAATCCTATACAATCGTCATTCTATTCCATCAAACGGCTGTTAGCGAATTGCCACTTGTCTAGAGGGGCTGGAAGATATCGCTAACAGCGATAAGGCCGCCCATTGTATACTAGACTGTTTAGATTCTACCTATTTGCCCTACTGTAAATCTATTGATGTACAATAAAAGATTAATTATCTATCTATCTGCACTGGCCAACGAATTGCCACTTCTCTAGGGGGGCAGATATTTTCTTCGAGAATACGCTCGTATTTCTATCAGTGGACAGCCTCTGGTCAGCAAGTGAATCAGAGCGTCGTGTGCGGTGGAGCGGCTCGGTCATCATTACCCATCTACTGCCAAGTTCACTGCCACTTTTTGTTTCTGTTATACAAAATTATATAACTAAAAAATCGTTACGTTTGTAAGAAAACATGGTAGGTATTTTTTATAGATACATATTACGGCCATATTATATTTTAGATGCTTGCAATGCTAGACTTAAAATTAAGAGGATATCTGGGATATTAAGTGAATTTCCTAAAGCTATCCTACCCTACTTCCTACTACTCCAACGAATAATGGCTCCGCTTCTTACAATTCAACCGCGACTGCCATCTGACTGATATCGAAGCAGTGCAGTTAGACCAGGCCCCCGATTTTGCTAATTTTATGACATAACTAAACCATTGTTATGCCACTGATATTGCATAAAATGTCATTAAATTTTAGACTTTATATTTGAGTGTTTAAGTCCGAAATGAAAAGAGAAGGAGCTTATAACATTTTTGATTCACTCTACAAGTTTGTCATTTAATTTTAGTCTTTAACTGTTTAAAATAAAGTCTAAAGTTAAATTGCATTTGTTACAGTGTCTGTGGTACCGCAGTGGTTTTACTATGACAAAAATAATTGCACAATCAGGGCCCAGTTGTTGGACTTTTTACGGCTCCAAGTAACAAGCACGGAAATACCTAATACTAATGCAAATAGACAATATTCATGCATGCAAATATTAGCATTGATTGGGGTTCGATCCCGCGCCCCTGCGTTGCAGTTGAGTACACTACCTCGACACCACACAATAATGACTTACATTATCATATTGACTCATACCTATATGTGAAGACAAAGCAATGTTTGTACTCCATTACTCCATAACGTGCGATGTAGGTCATCCAATGTTTACTTATTACTACAAACATGATTTTTTACACTATATTGACAGTTGACCTTGAAAGTAACCATATGTTCATTTGTAACAGCCAAACCACACTTTTATATCGGAATCCATCAATGATAGGATTCACAATGGTATTTGGTTCCAATAATGTTCGCTAGATGGCGCTTTCCAATTCTGGAACGCGTGATATTTCTACGAAACTGTCTAAAGATTCACTATTATTGTCAATTGAAGCATTCTATCGATATATCTGTATCATTATGTTACAATCTAACCAAATCAACAAGATTTTTATCCTAGTCAACAATTTGTGCTATAGAAGAAGGCCAGGCCAGAGGCCAAACGCTTTAGACAAGTGTCAATTTATTGACAATCGTAATGTAGAATTGAATGATAAATATATATTAGTATATAGGTACCTATGAATTTATAGGATTTCTTATTGGAACAAAAATTCGGAACCCTGGCAATCGCCAATTTTTTATGTCAAATGAGATGGACGAGTATTTTGACATTTATCACATTTATGACAAACATGTCCTGGTTTGGAAATGTAATGCGTAGGAATGAAAATAATATCATAAGGAAGGCATTATTTATGGAAGTGGATGACTACAAGGGGAGAGGAAGACCTAAAAGGAGGTGGATGGACTGTGTGAAAGATGATATGGTTAAGAAGGAAGTGAATGTTGAGATGACTGCAACTAGAGATGAGTGGAGGAAACATACATGTTGCACCGACCGCAAATAAACTTCGGATAAGGGTAGGAGAATGATAATATACGTTGACAACTGTCATAAACGTTTTTATAAATGTCGTAAAGTACGCGTCAAAATCCATTATTCTTTTTCACAATATGCCTGCCAAAGAATTGCTACTTATCTAGGGGGCAGTTTGACCACATTATCGCTCTGGGACAAGCGGTGAAATGTGTCGTAAACAGATATTAATCGAGTTCGTCACGACTAAACTGGAGCACTCATTAAGTAAGTACATTATGAACGACATTAGGTTCAACGGATTTCCACTGTTGAAATCCAACCTTATAGTGGATAAGTAATTAATTAGATCTAAACTGATTTATCACATCTACATAACATACAAGTTAACAGGTTAGCAGGCAAAAGCTAGTCTTATATAAAAATTAAATAAGTTGATTAAACACCCAAAATTTCTTTATCATTTGAGCTGAAATCTTGGCCAATTGTGTCAAGATTTGAGCTCTAACCGTGTCTGTATATCGAAACAACCCGCTTCAGAGATGGGTCTTACTCTTTCTGCGATAGTAGATGGTGGAATGAATATATTCCCAGGCAAAAATATCTCTGCAGGCTAGTTATTTAAACATAAGATTCGCACTGAACAGAAATCAAACCCACTACATTAGACGTTGATTTCGACACGCCCACAAGTCTTTATATTTTGATAATACTTGTGACAACTTCGAGACATTATGTCACATAAATCATTGTTATTTTGGGCTGACCTATATAGGAACTACCACAACAGTCATCCATCTTATCAGGCAGGTGTCCGTAGTTAATGACGTCACTCTTAATTTTGATGTCTAGTGGGGCGCAGCGGTAGAACGTTCGACGACTACTACTTCGAGTGGGTTCGATACCTGTTTAGCGTAAATGTTTGTGTGCAGAAATAAATTTATTTGCAGCAATCTGGGCTTTTCTGCGCAGGTAGGTATACTATATTTAGGCAGCTATGTTCATTCTAGATTTCATCATCATCACATCCAAACATCAAATAAATTGCATCGAAAGCAATGAAAATAAAATTGTTACTCTAAACCACGAAACCGATTTTGAAGAAATTTACTGCAGGTGTAGATGAGACCTTGGCAAAATAATAAAGGCATGTTTAGTCTGACATTCACGCTAGTCTAGTATAGCACATCGCAGCACTTTTGTATTTATAATACTTTTGTACTAATTTTATATTATGTAAATGTATAACAGGTCTAATGACGTTAGACATCAACCATTAGCAATCATTGAAATCACTTAAGCCTAATTCAAAATATTCCCAGGCCATACCCACACCACGACGACACTACTTATCTAAACGACTTCCATATTTGCATAACTACAATGATTGAGTGGTTCGTATAATAATTAGGTCCAATTTACTTAAGGTATTATTACTGTCATGAGTTTATTATTAACCTTCGTATTATCATGGGGAACAAATCGACTGCAGCTATTAACAAAGTCGGAACTACATTTTGACGATTTTCGTTTTATTGCTCCTGAGGTCTTCAAACGTCTATAACTATGTTCTCGCAAAGTTTCAAATTTGAAACTAAATGCTATCATAGTATTTCTAGATTAACAAAGTCGGATTTTATAGGAGCGTACGAATAACAATGTAGGTAAGCATGTTACTACAAAGTTCGCGGGGCTAAGAAGGGGAAGGGGCGCGCGCGCAACGGACGGTTCTGCCAGTTCGCTCATTGTTAGCGGGGCGACTGCACGTGCGTGTTTTATATTTTTATATTATTGTTTTACGTAAATGTGCAGTATATAGTATAAAATAACAATGTCTCGATCTAGACGTACTTTAACGGTTAACATTGTAATATGTGTCGAATCCCACATTGTTAACGGATTATTATTTTATTGCCTGTGTCGAATGTACCACATTCTACATTATTGTGCGCTTTGAAATCGTTCATTTTTGTCGGATATGGCACTACCGACTTTGTTTCTTGTACCTAACATTCCCGTTTTTGTCGGTTATGGTACTGTCGACTTGGTTACTCGTTCTTCTGTTAAACGTTTTTGTCGGATATGGCACTACCGACTTTGTTATTCGTTCTTATAATTAAAGTATTTGTCATATATGGTACTACCACCATTTTTAATTGTACATTACTAAATTTAGATGTTGGATGTGTTAGTATCGACTTTATTTCTAAAACAGTTATACAATAATGTAGGTTGGATATGGTATATAGTGCTAAAATTAGGAAGAGTTGACTGGTTTTCTATTGCCTCATGTGACATTTTTAATTATAGGTATGTTATTTTAGAAGGTAGGACACGACGGTACCTCCCGTTACAACTGATAGGTATGTTATTTTAGAAGGTAGAACACGACGGTACCTCCCGTTACAACTGAGCAGTCCGACTGGGGAAGTACCTTCGTCACTGGAGAGGCTCTGTGTCGTCAGTGGGAAGACCAAAGGCTTTGGATGTCACCACTGACTAGTGCGGGAGTGAAATGTTGGCGCGGCGGTCAGGGAGACCCGGTGAAACGGTTAACCGCTGGCCGCCCGCAGGCTTTACGGTTCCCGAACCCGGGGATCACAATCTCCGTTCCAGGAGGCTGAACCAGCAGCCTGTGTAAAGTTCCCGGTGCAGTAGTCGTGCCGGAGAAGGAAACCGGAGTAGACTTGGCAGTATCTGGGAGGGGACTCGGGGCCCGTCCGCCCACCGCGCCAGCCAATCACACAACCCTAGCTCGTTTGCGGTGGCGAGAAACCTTACTTTGTCTTCTACACTGACGGCATAGAGACTCTCTATACCTCCCCCTCCCATTTTTATTATGGCAAAAAAAAAATAAGAATAGACGTTTTACAGCGGCACATTCATCCACAATGAAAGTTGACTTCTGTAACATCAGGGGCCTTCACACCAATCTTAACGAGGTCCATCACCATCTTCAGACAGCAAAGCTGACCTTATTCTTTCTGAAGGAGACCCAAATATCATGCCAGGCCAATACAGCCTACCTTATGTACCCCGGGTACAAACCCGAGCATAATTTCCTAAGCAGAGCCGGGTTATGCATGTACGTCCGGGATGACGTTTGCTGTTGCTGTCTAAACGGCCTTGAAGACAGGGACCTGTCCACTCGAGGGGTACGTATGGATCACGGTGGCCATACCCGTATCTATGCGTGCGTCTACAGGTCCCATAGCGGTGACCTGGGCACGGCTCAACTGTTTGAGCACTTACAGCGGTCGGTGGACAGAGTAATTGAGCAGTGCCCTGCCGCGGATTTGGTATTCTTGGGGAACTTTCACGCTCACCATGTGGAGTGGTTGGGTCGCACAGAACTGATTTTACGGGAAGGGCTGCTCACTACGCCCTGACCTATGGGTTCTCGCAACTGGTGCATTCTATCACTAGACACCAGATATCGAGACCCACAGAGAGTCGTTATTGGACCCTCTGCTGACTACGTATTGAGTGGAGGCACCACTCGGTACTTCGGACCACAGCGTCGTCTGGGCGCAAGTGACTCTCGCGTGGCCAGAACCACCGCGGCCACCTCAGTGGTGGCATGTCTGGCACTACAAGTCGGTAGACTGGAACGGACTGCGAGAATACTGCTCGTCGTACCCGTGGAGGCGGCTTTGCGTCACTTCAAACGATTCAAGCTCTTATGCAAGAGCAGTCGCTGAAGCGATTCTAACGGGTATGGAATGCTATATTCCCAACCGCTGGATCGCGTCAGGAGCGAGCAAACGGCCTAACTTCTGCCACTCTTGCCTTCCGCCGCCGCAGAAACTCGACGGTAGCCTTGCCCATGGCGCTAAGGAGAAAGCCGATCTTTTGGGTAACCTCTTTGCGTCAAACTCGACAATGAATGACGGGAAAGCCGAGCCACCCGTTCTCCCCAGCTGTGGTGTTTCCATGCCTGAAGTTAAAATCACACAACGGGTGGTCCTGCGGGAACTCAAGTCCCTAGATGTTTGGAAGTCGAGTGGGCCGGATGGTATATATGGCGATGGTGCTCAGGCGCTGTGCCCCCTAATTTTGCCCAGTACTTACGCAGCTTTTCGCGCTCTCTTGCTCTGCCTCGTGGAAGACTGAGTTCGTGCATCCTGTGCTAAAGAAAGGAGACAGGACAGACCCTTCCAATAACAGGCCTATTGCTATAACATCCCTTCTCTCGAAGGTTATGGAGTGTGTGATTAATACACAGTTCCTGAGATACCTTGAAGGAAGCGATCTACTGAGCGACCGACAGTATCCAAGCCGTCGTCGATGGCAGCTGCTCGGACCCCATGGACACAAACGCTGGTGTGCCACAGGGCTCCGTGCTGTCTCCGACCCTGTTTCTGCTGCACATAAATGATATGCTGTCTGATGACTCCATCCATTGCTATGCGGAAGACAGTACCGGGGACACGTGTTACACGGGCCGTGCAAATATCTCTCAGTCTAAGGTGAAGGAGAGTCGCTAACAACTTGCGACCAAAATCGGGAGTATCCGATTGGGGTCGACTAAACCTAGTCTAATTCAATCCCACTAAGACGCAAGTGTGCATTCACTTCTAAGAAAACCCCATTTGTTGTACCGCCGCAATTCCTGGGTACACCGCGTACCATTTCCTCGAGTATCGGGATCCTAGGCGTCGACATCTCAAGCGACGTCCAGTACCGCAGCCATTTGGAGGATAAGGCCTAGCTGGCATTGAAGAAACTTGGAGTGTTTAACAGGGCGAAGCAGTACTTCACTGCGGGGCAACGACTCCTTCTTTATAAGGCAAAAGTCCGGCCCCATATGGAGTACTGCTGTCACCTTTTGCCGGAGCATCTGCATACCAGCTTGACCCCTTCGAATCGATACAAAAACGTGCGTTGAGGCTCGCCGACAATCCCATACTCGCAGGCGCTGTGGAGCCTCTCAGCCACAGGAGGGACTGGCATCCCACACGGCAATAGAAATAGCACATCACCCCTTCGTCGTCAGTGGTTCTGGACTGTAATTACTTGTACTTTCCATTACTATTGTGAATTTTTATGATTTTTAACTTGTTCGATGTACTAACCGTACACTATCTTGATTTAATTTACATTTAATTGGATATTAATAAAACAATTTATCAGTTTTAAAACCTTCTTTTAATACATAAGGCCTATGAACACCCCCACATCCGACATAACCTTGTAATTACGTACCGTGAAAAATGGTTGGATGTGACACTTCCGACTTCCCTAGTACGTGCAATATTGTAGGATGTGTCACTTACGACTTTCATAGTACGTGAAACATTGTAGGATATGTCATTTACGACAAGTGTGCTAGTATCGGTTTCGGTTAACAATGTAACAACTGCTTTTCTAGAATTTCCTAAATTTATTTTTGTTATTCACATTACGACCTTCATTATCTTTCAAAACTGTAGCACTACGCGAAATTTGGTTTCAATATATGGACATTTGTGAATTTGGTGCAAGTTCAAAACTTTATTTGGCCGTACTGAAAAGTAGTGTTTTTGTAGTTCCTACTTTGTTTATAGCTACGGTCGAAATACAACACTATAGAAGAGTATAGGGTCTATGAGGCCCCACCAAGACCTCAGGTATCCAAAAATTCAACCCCATCTACAACTCAGTAAAACTATTGATTACAGGACGAGATCATACGCAAACTTTCCTCTCAGGGGGTCCCGTAAAAGTCATGATGGGCCAAATATATTATGCAAAGATGGAAGAAGAGTAGACCGAGTAGAGTAGAGTGGACTGCAAGCTCCGAAGTGTAAACTTAAATGTTAACTTAAGTTAAGTTATCTTTAACTTGGTAACTATGTTTAGTTACTAACTTAGTAACTAATCTTTAACTTGGTAACAAAGTTATGTTATTTTGCAGGGACCATTTCACCCAATTCCCCTAATGTTACTAACTTACTTAGTGACTAATCTTTAACTTGGAAACAAAGTTGAGTTACTAACTTAGTGACTAATCTTTAACTTGGTGAAAAAGTTGAATTACTCAATTACTTTGTGAGTAATCTTTAACTTGGTAATTAAGGTTAATTAAATATGGAATTTACTAATAAAATACAGTAAAGTCCAAATCACACACATCTTTAACTTGGTAACTAAGTTTAGTTACTAACTTAGTAACTAATCTTTAACTTGGTGACAAAGTTATGTTATTAACTTACTTACTTCCAGCAGGGGACGCCGCAGACCGGACGGGTGATCTACCCTTTTGCGCGGGCCATTTCACTCAATTCCCCTAATGTTACTAACTTACTTAGTGACTAATCTTTAACTTGGAAACAAAGTTGAGTTACTTACTTAGTGACTAATCTTTAACTTGGCGAAAAATTTGAATTACTCATTACTTTGTGAGTAATCTTTCTCTTGGTAATTAAGGTTAATTAAATATGGAATTTACTAATAAAATACAGTGAAGTCCAAATCACACACATTAACCTGTGTTCAGCCGTGGACTGGGGTGGCCTAATTTATTGATTCATTGAAGTTAAATCAGCAGCGTTTTCCATAAAAGCAAGTCAAGTCTTATATCGTCGGCCTGACAGACCAATCCTGCGTATAAACGAAGGTTAAAAACAACAGATCTTGCGGAAAATATAACTCCATAGGTGTTGAGTTACCTTGTGTTGGGCTATGGGAAAACTATGGCCTTCTTGAGCTTGCGTTTAATGTAATACTTCGTAGTTTATGGTGAACAAAAAACCTCTGTGACGCCTCTGTGACGCCTCTGTGGTGTGGTGGTGAGAGTTCGGTTTCCACTCAAATAATATTATGCAAGAAAATATTTATTTGCATTGCTCTAGGTGTTTCCGTTCCTCGGAGAGTAAGTTAAGCCGTGGGTCCCAGTTTTCATAGGAAGGAATGATGGAGGTTGTTATAGGCCTATTGGGACATAGGTTCTTCAGCATTACCACTGGCAGGTAATGCTGAAGAAGAAGAAGAAGAAAAAAAGGAGCCAAAACTTTTTTAGCGTGATTTTGAAACAATCATCCAGACATCTTCACATAATATTATCACTTACATACCCGTAGTAAAGTATAGTAGAGCTCAAGTAAGTTTAAAATATTCCTAGAGATAAAACCGAGATGGTGTGTGATAAATGAACAAGATGCCACGAAATGGGTGTTACCTTCTAACGACACATGTCAGTACAAAGTCCCTGCCGGATGACACACTGACTCACTGTGTAAACTAGGGCGCGAGATCAGTTCAGGTAAAGGTGTCTATGCACTGGGTAGGACGGCGCAGGTAGCACCAATGAGTGGTCGTGTATGTGTTAGAAACATTTGTAAAAAACTTGGGTGAAATATGTTATTTTAATAACGGTAGGTATTTAAGACCACATTATTTTATTTTTTGGAATTCTTGCCTGTTCGTCTGTTTGTCCACGGTGGAGGTAAATGCTGCTAAATGGTTTTTACACGCTTCTTTTTTGAATGGTTAGACTTAAAATCTAACGTTTGTTTGATTGCAATTTGTTGATTAGATTTAGAGATATGACGAAAAGGCGCAATAACCGACATCCATGCAGACAGAATGCGGTTTGAGCATATCAGACATGTATCATAATTGTTAGTTTGATGTAAAGCAGCGGTTTCATGCATCAAATTGCAATATCAGTGTTGTAAAAAATTGGTAAGTATTTTTCTGATTTATTGCCCTTCGTGTTGTACGTAAATTATTTTAAGTAATAAGGTATAATGAAGAAATATTAAATTACCTCACTTTTATTTTAGGATTCCGTAGTTAAAATGGAACTCATATATTTTCATTATGTCAGTCTGTTTACCCAAGTTATGCTTCACGTAGTTCCGAGTCGCAGCTGAGACTAGACCTTAGGGCTAGTTTAAATACAAATCAACAAGCGAAAATAATGTGTTCCTACATTATACTCCAATGCACAACAACCTTAACGTTAAACAACCCAACATAACGAACACATCGCACGCACGTAAATATAATTATTTACGCGTGGGATAAGTATATAATATACTTATACGTATGCGTAATGTTTTATAACGCGGCACAAATCATACAAATTATGTTATAAGAGTACAGCTGGTGTTGGAATGCGTCATATAAACGACGTAGAATAATTGTCACGCGAAATATAAGTAGGTGCCTATTATTATTTGATTTAGAGTTGAAGACAAAAAATCTTATTATTTCATACACATAACTAATCAAATCAAATCTAAACATTTATTTTTTTATACATACACTAGCTGACCCGGCGAACTTCATACCGCCAATATTTTTCTACCCGCGTGGCGTCAGATCCCGTTCCCGCTGCGCCCTCTACTATATTAAACATGTATTATACATATAAACCTTCCTCTTGAATCACTTTATCTATTAAAAAAACCGCATCAAAATCTGTTGCGTAGTTTTAAAGCATACAAAGGGAGTTAGGGACAGAGAAAGCGACTTTGTTTTATACTTTGTAGTGATGATGTGCATGCAAGATGTTAGTTAGTGATTATGTACAACATATTTAGCCGCTTTTGTGGCAGCGTAAAAATGTTTATTTATTATTATATTTACACCCATTAAAAACAATCCTAACAATACATAATAAAAATGTCAAGTAAGAAAATAATTAATTAAAATATTACATTGTTTTAAATATTATATCAGATAATGTCAAAAAATGACAAAAATAATAAAAATAATGTTACAATGAAATTCTAATGTCAGTACATAGATATATATAAAATGTCAATAATATCTCATGTCTCAATCTCGTCTTATGATACTGTCATAAATTTATACGGATAACGCTCATTGAAATAAAACCCCGTGACTACAACTGCTGAAAAGTGAACGTAACATCGGATTAAAATTTAAATAATACTTACCACAATTGCGATACGATGGAATCCGAAAGAAGTGCACAGTTTTATTTCAACTAGTGGTAGAAATTTGATGGCACAAATTTCCACCGTGCATTAATGAGAAATAGTGGATTAAATTGCGTTCAGGGGTGCATATCCGGGCAAGTGCATATCCGGGCTGGGGGATTGTGGTCGCAACATTGAAGTGGGACCGGTGGGTTTCACCCGGAACGGTGACGACAATCCCCTTTTGATGAGGCCGTCAAGCTGAGTACCTCTTTCTAGGCACTTTGCCTTCAGTTTGCCCCCAGGCGAGGTGAAGTCAAATTGGCGAGACATATAGAAAATTTTGCGATGAAAACACTTGTACTATTCCACATTACATATTTATTAAATTCCTGACCGGTTTAGTCTTACGGCTAACCCTTGATAATGCCGTAAGGCGAAACCGGTCAGGAATTTAATAAATATGTAATGTGGAATAGTACAAGTGTTTTCATTGAAGATGTGTAGCAAGTTCCACCAAGTGCCATCAATCAACAGTATAAGCACATATAGAAAAAAAGCGTAATAAAATATTTCACAGCTCTATTTAGGTGTACAAGGTCCTACCAACACCCATAAAACGCAAGCACCTGCTAAATAATGGTTGAGAACCTGACCTAGACTTTTCTCACAGAATTAGGAGGTCAGCCGACAGCAACACCCGAAACAATAAGCGCGCATTTTAGGCTATAAATTTGGACGTAACTGAGAAATCGCTAGGACGGTGACGATGACCGTAAGCTAAACGGAAATAACAAGATTAAAGGAAATCACATGTATACCTATCACTCTAAAGGTATGATTTCGAAGCCTAGGCACCACATACGACAACTGCAGACGCATGGAGCAGATACAGCGTACCGCGATACATACACTACTTGTTACACTGCGATACGGATAAAGTTGACCATTGAGAAGCCGCAATGAATTACGCGTATCTGCTGCGTTTCGTATGTGTGGAATCAAGGCCTAATAAATGTCCGAGTTATCTCTAACTGCGGTCAATTATCTTCAATTAATACCCAGAAATATCCCAGGAGATACCATGTTGGAGGTATGTGTGTCTAGGCGAGTTTTGGTTAGCGATTTTTGATTATAAAGCGAAACAAAGCAGCAGACATAGATTAAGGCCCGTATATTAGAATGGTACTCAGTTCTGAATCTCGAATTATCTGAGCACAGATTGCATAGGCAATAGCGATTTTATAGAAGGTAGGAGACGACGGTATTGCCGTCCAATTGAGCATCAGTCAGACTGAGGAAGTACTTGCACCCTACAGAATACCGCCACCATAATAACCTCGTGTTGTGTTCCCGGCGGTGAGTAGGGTAGCCAGAGCTCACTGGAGTATTGTGCTGTCAGTAAAAAGCTCAAAGGCTATTCCTGCTTTGACTTCTATACTGACGGCACAGTAACTATCTGCCGACCCTGTTAGAACAGAGAGTTTCTGTGCCGTCAGTGTAGAAGATAAAGCAAGATAAGTCTTAGGTCTTCCGACTGACAGCACAAAAACTCTCCAGTGAGCTCTGACTACAACGCAAGGTTATTATGACCACGGTTTTCTGGAGGGCGGAGGTACTTCCCCAGTCGGACTGCTTAATTGTACGGAAATACCTACCTCCTGCTGTACACATACACATAGTCCACTGCTGAACACAGGCCTCTCATATAGACTTCCAGAATAAGCGATCTAAAGCACACTTCTATCAGGCGTTCTATAAATCTGTAGAGTTAAAATTGCTTACTACTCACTAAAGTTGACATAGTGAGTTTTTCTTCAACACCTACCTTTTTTATATAGGACACGTCAGTTTGACTTCACCTCGCCTGATGGTAAGCTGAATGCAAAGTCTCAGGAAAGAGGGTCACCATTATATACATAACATAACATAAACTCACGCCTTTATTTGTTATCAATGGTGGCAGTGGCACTCAGCTTGACGGCCTCATCAGATGCTTTATCACGCCCCGCTCAAAGGACCCGGGACAGTAGGAAGAAGGAAACACGTGAGCTGGCAAGGAGATCCAGGTCTTAATGCTGCGACACAAAAAAGAGTCACCTAACCGCTTGGTTCTTGAAGGAATATTCATCGGGTGACATCTAAGCCCTGCTCGTGTTGTCCTGTATAGGAAAGGAGAGGGTGGGTCTAATTGGCAGAGTATCTGTAAGATTATTGCGTGAAACCGTATAAGTTTTAACGTGTTCCCACGTGGATTTGCTTGACCTGAGTAGGTATGACTGGTATGTAAGCCATCAGATGTCTTTTAAGTAAATATTAAAATAAAGGTATTCTTTCGAAAGTGTCCACTATTGGGTCAGTGTCTACCATTGGTGATTTTACCTTGGTGGTAGATAGTAGTCATTTTATGTTAGGTAATGATCTCATTACCATGAATAACCAAGGCCTAGCTGAAAAGTAAAAGCCGGAAAGCAGACCCATCGGTTAATGTGAAAACCTATCGGTTACGGCCGGAACTAACACAAAGATGATGATGAGATAAAAAGAGACAATTAAAGATAAACTGCTGTTGAAAAAAAAATCACTCAGTTACTCTAAAACATAATTATTTAGAACACAAAATATGTAGTTACTTGCACATAATTCATCGGACAAACTACACAACAAAAAACCATCGAATTACTTTTTTCACAAAGTTCATCGACCTTAGAAAAAAGACGGCTTTTTCAATCGTTTTTTTATTTCAGTATTTTCAATAAATTAAAAACGAGGTTTGTAACGGATATAATAATATTTTACGCAAACACATCGTAAATCTTGTTTATGTTTTATTAAAAAATACATTAGGCTTACGAAACAAAGAGATCTTTATCATGGTTTAATATCAAAGGGATTTTATTTACCTTTATAACTAATAATAAGCATGTTTTGTCTCTGTTTGTTGATAATTTTAAGGAACGGGTGTGATTTCCTTCTAGCTCAGGAAGGACGAAACATGAGACCTTTAGAACCGCCCGCCACCTCAGGTCATTTGTTGCCGCCTGTCGGAGGTAAAGTTGTCACGGATATGTCCTTCGCTTAACTCACAGCCCCACGTGCCTACCTACCCCGGATAGAGGGAGGTGCGCGTCACGCCACGGCCTACTTCTGTCAGGGTGACACCTGTCACCTCCAAGTCCGCGCACTTAGAGGACCGTCCTATAAGTGGACTGGCAAGGAGTTCCAGGTCTTAATGGTGCAACAAAGGGAAGAGTAGGAGACCAGACTGTAGGCAGATGGAAACATCTTCTTCCTACAGTCCCGAGTCCTAAAAAAACTTACCATCAGACTTCTTGCCTTCAGCTTACCATCAGGCGAGGTGAAGTCAAATTGAGGTGTCCTATAGAAAAAAAATATCTTAAACATGACTTGATTCCCGAATTCCAGGATATTTAATTAATCGTTTTTATTCATTTTACTTTTAATATTTGCGTAGGTTACTCGTAAGCGTTTTCAGTTACAAAAGTTGAACTACTGATATTACAACTAGTCTATAACAAGAAAACAACAAAATATGGTAAAATTAATTATCCTTCGTTAAAAAATTGAATTTAATTGAAATAGGATAAAAACATAATTACTAGTATCGTAGTTAAATCTATAGCGATAAGGTTAATTAACTAATTTATTAATTACAACTGTATAATGTTGCCTTGAGGTAATTAATATTTGTAGATGTGTATAGCAAACCGTATTTACATTTGCTACTGGTTTAAACATAGTAAGAAATATGAACCCTTTATTTATACCGATTTAAATATGTAGCAAAAATTGAATTGGACTAGGTACGGTTTGAACCCGCGATCTTTCGGAAGATTAGACCTTGAGAAAAGACAAAAGCTCTGTTTGATTGTGACAACTGACAAACACGCGGGCGGAGCCGTAGGCAAAAGCTAATGGTCTAAAAATTATCTTTCAAAACTGGAGGAAATCATAAAAGTAGTGTCTGAAAATTTTGCAAAATGTAATAGGAATTCGATATAACGTACGTATTTCTACATTGTAACACATTATCACAGTATCTTTGCTATGAGCTCGGCAGAGGTGTAACATCAAATGTTTACGCGTCTGCATTAAAGAAAATTTTTGAAAGAACATAAATTATTACTTTAGTTTTGTGACCCAACCATTCTCTTGCCTTTAACCAACTCGTTTGGGGTTGGTGACGTGGCTAAACTTTTGTATTTCCCATTAAGCGACTGCCATCTGGACTCCATAATCATTTGGAGACACCGAAATTCTGCTATAACTGTTTATATCTATTTATACCTTATTATACTTCACATAAAGCCGTATATTTATTATTTCATTTTATTTGTACTTCTCTCTCGTACATTTTTGTCTTAGTTTAGTTTATTTGATAACTACACCATATCTTCTGTTTCTGTCACATTACTGTCCATCCCAAGGTTGCCTGGAAGAAATCGCTTCCAGCAATAAGGCCGCCCATTGTACATTAAACTGTATACATACTATCTACTTGTCCTAGTGTAAATTTATTGGTGTACAATAAAGAATTATCAATCTATCTATCTATCAAACAGGGCCAACGGCTTAACGTGCTCTCTTGCTAAATGTTTTAAAAATGTAAAAATCTCAAATTTACTTCGAATAATTTTCAACGTTAGTTATAAAGCAAAACATTAACAAAGTATCGGGGCACAAAGCCAGCTTGGAAGTAACAAAGCTTTGCAAAATTCTTTGTAAAAATGCAAACGACATTGAACGTAGCGATCGTGTGTTAGCATAGTACACCTGACGTCGAATACCAAATCGTGCTGTTAAATAGGAAGCCATTCCCAGGCCAGTACTGCACGTTACACGTAAAATATCGCATTTGTACTCTCATCTCTTTTATCTAAACCAGAGTTTCTCAAAGAAGCGTACCATTTGGGTACGCCAGTTGATTTTACGTTACGAAATGGCAGTGGTCTTTATTAGTTTTTGGGTGTTAAGATAAGAAACGTTGCATTATGTAGAAGTTAATAAGTTACTTTGATGATGATGATGATATGGTTAGACTTATCTAAGCTTTCATGGGAGCGGCTGACGCTTGATCCTATAAATTAGGAAGCCGGCAATAAAGCTTCAAACTTTTATCACCAGGTGTGTCATTTAACAGTGGAGATTGCCTTGAGCCTCGAAGGTCTTTCTGGACCCCAATAGTGAGTTATTGGGCATTCTACCCCACCTTAGTTCCATCAGTTATCTTCGATAACTTCAGTCACGGTGGGATAGAATGCCCAATAACTCTTTGTTACATAACCTAACCTCAGTCACGATGGGATAGAATGCCCAATAACTCTTTGTAAAATAACCTAACCTCAGTCACGGTGCGATAGTATGCCCAATAACTCTTTGTAAAATCATTTACCTATGCCAACGTTCCACATTTTAATGCCGTTCAATACACTACCGTTCCGTCGGCTCTCTGCGATCCCCTGCGTCGTAATTGCGTTGAAAGATGCTCTGTCAGTTAGCGATAGAGTCATTTTATAAACAGTACAGTCTTACGTTTACATATTGCGTTGTCTGTAATAAATCTTCTTTTACAAAGAGTTATTGGGCATTCTATCCCACCGTGACTGAGGTTATCGAAGATAACCGATGGAACTAAGAATAACCTAGATGGTTCCAATAGTATGATAGAGCTTAAAAGAATAGTTAAACTAAACTGCTTACAGACAACGCAATAGGTAAACGTAAGACTGTACTGTTTATGAAATGACTATCGCTAACTAACAGAGCATCTTTCAACGTAATTACGACGCAGGGGATCGCAGAGAGCCGACAGAACGGTAGTAAAACGTGGAACGTTGGCTTAGGTAAATGATTTTACAAAGAGTTATTGGGCATTCTATCCCACCGTGACTGAGGTTATCGAAGATAACCGATGGAACTAAGGTGGGGTAGAATGCCCAGTAACTCACTACTGACCCCCAAGCACAATATTTATGTTATTTATTAACTAGCCGACCCACCCCGTCTCCGCCTACTGGCATACTTTGAAACCCCACATCACTTGCCCGGATTTCTTTTGTATTCAAATAATGTATTGGAATCTACCAAATGTATTGTCTATAATGATTACTGTTCCGCTCCCTTGAGTAGTAATCATGATTAGCTCTTCCTCCTAAGATTAGCGCGTTCATCCAAGCTTACAAACAGTTAAACAAACAAATTAGCCTTATAATATTAGTATAGCTAAAAGACATATAGGTAGAGATAAAGATATAGACAAAGACAGTCTCCGTGGCGTGGCGGTAGTGAACGCGGCCGCTACGCAAGAGGCGCGGGTTCGATCCCCACTCAATGCTAGTATTTGTATGCCTGAATATGAATATTTGCATTGGCCTGGTCGTGCTTCGAAGAGCACGTAAAGCCGCCAGTCCCAGTTATCATACAAACATCTATGGCAGTCGGCTCAGCTTCGGGTGCGACTGAGATTAACGCTAGGAAGAAGAATAATATTAGTATAGATAAAATATCTCATTTGTTTCTCATAATTATTTTTGTAAAAGGCGTTAACCGTTCACCTAAAGTGCTAAAAAGGGGTTCGAGTGGCTATAAGTTTGAGAAACGCTGGCCGGACCTGTACAACATAAATAGCATCTTAAGCTGTATCCATTACAAGAGAAGTCAACCCTAAAAATATTCTAATGTCGATGCCTTCCTGTACTGTGACTATTGCTGCTGAAAACCAACTAAAATGTTGAAATAAGTGAAAATCCATACTAAAATTTTAAAGTTGAAGAATTTGTTTGTCGGTTTGGTTGAACACGTTTATCTCGGGGATTACTGGTTCAAATTAAAAAAAATACTGTTTGTTTTAAATAGCCCGTTTATCAAGGAAAGTTGTAGGCTAATATCATCATCCTTCTAATCAAGGGAGGGGAGCAGTAACCATAAATATCAACAAGGCCGGAAAATTCCCATACATTATTAGAAAATTTATAAATTGCGGGTAGTTTGAAGGGCCAGACCGAGAGAGATGGTTTTGGGTCAGCCGGGGTGAGACGGATATGTCGAAGACAACCTCACGGCCTAGGACAACGACCCACAGACGGCGTGCGGTTTAGTCGGTTCGAGTCCAACATAACTTCCCCCTCCGGCTGCAGAGGGAGGGGAGGGGTTATCCGTGGGGATTTCCTACACATAAAAAAGGGGGTGGTACGGACTTTCAACCTATGCCACGCGTGAAGCCGGGACGGTTCTGCTAGTAACACCATAATATAAATCGCTAATGTTATGTTATTTCAGTGTAAAATTATTTGTTTTAAACGAATATGAGACAACTAAACTCAAATATATATTGGTATGAAAAGCTTGAAATTGCTCTTGAATTAGATCCTCAGAACCCTTCGATATCAGCTGTAGATCAGGTTGGAAGGAGTTATGTAAGTTCTATAGCCCACAAACGGTAAAGACAGGTAGACGTACGGTAAGCCTCTGATATATTGAACGATTAGAACGAGGTACGCGGATTTTAATATGAATAGCTCGCTTTTTATAGTTACTATTATTTTTACCCGACTGCGGTGATATTTAAAATGATGGTGTGTCTTTCACGTAGATTTGCATGTATTTTCGATAGCAATTACTTAATGATTCAACGTGTATTTGTTTATTCAGTCTGCCAGTCGACTAGACCCTGCTGGATGTTAAAGAGCAAGGGTGAAGTCCAAATGATATATATCACATTTCCAGATGCTGACTGACAGTCCCAAAATTGTGATCCCTATCTTGATAACCTTACCAGATTGATTTATCACACACCTCTTGCAGGACCCGGTATTGAAAAATTTCGGTGATGATTCGTCATTAAGTTTTAGTTGGTTAAGCTAAGAGCTCAGTTGGCAGTAGTTCCTATAAAAGTCAAGATAAGGCAATGATAAAGTGTAAGAGAGTGAACTTTGAGATCTAAATTGTAAGGTTGAGCTGGAACTGGGATGATCACTGGTATGATGATGATGGCTCCACATCCTACATTCTACTAATATTATAAACGCCAAAGTGTGTGAGTTTGGATGAATGGATGTTTCTTACTCTTTCACATATGTTATATGTTTGTAATGTCGGACTCGAACCGACTAGACCGCACGCCGTCTGTGGGTCGATGTGCTAGGCCGAAGGTGAGGTTGTCTCGCGACATATCCCTCGCACCCCGGCTGACCCAGGGCCATTCCTATCGGTATTGCCTTCCTCGGGAGGGGGGACCGGGCGGTCCCCGACTCGCGCCCAGCATGAGGGTGCGCATCGTCCTATGATGCGCGCCGCCGCCGTGGGTTGCTTCTGCTAGGGTGACGAGTGGCTCCAGCCGTCACCCTCAGGCCCGCACTCATAGGGAGCAGCGGTCGGTATGCGCCCTCCGACGCCCGAGCCGCCTTCGAACGCGGGCAGCGATGTCTGCGAGTTTCTGTCGCTCGCTGCGCCGCACCCGCTCTGCTGTCTCCTTCACGAGCACAAATTATACCTAACGATAACCGATATTATACCAATAACCGATATCCACGCGGACAGAGCCTCGGATAAAAGCTAGTACATCATTATGACCAGCTAGCTATGTTTAATTTGGATCTTATAAACGCTGTGTAATGTGCCCAATAATAGAGTAGATGTTTGCACCACTAAGCTCTTCCAGGCCCAACCCAAGCTAAAACAAATCCAATTACATCCATTAAAGTAACTCTAATACAAGGCAAAAACAATATCTCACGCCACGAATCTCCAATCTCACGTCGAACAATGTAGGTCAACAAGCTTCGGAACTTTAATCATAAACCTATGGCACGTTACTAACTGACAGTTTTTGCGCAAATTATTGACGGAATTTGTCGCTTCAATATGTTTTTGTTTGTGTTGACGACATAAGGGTACTTTTAGTTTGGACCGTGCAGACCGACTGCAGTTATTCCGAACGATAAATGGGGCTCTTCAAGAAGGGCATTAGAAAATTACTAAAGGATTGATAGCAAGTCAAAATCAAAGTCAAAAAGTCAAAGTTATTATTTATTCTGTTCTGACTATGAACATATAGTAGTAGATATAGTGAGATAGTAGATAGTAGTGATATATATAGTGATAGTAGATGATAGATAGTAGTGGTATGGGTAATGGACTACTGAGACGAGGTCTCGTCAGATAAATCCCTAATGTCATTAGGGATTGTGTGACGCCCCTGGTGTTGTACAATTGCACACATCCATAGGCCATGGTAACTACATTCCATGGGCCGTGTGCTGGTCTACCGTCTAAGAAGTATTTTTTTTCTAATATTTTGTTATAGACCGAGCTGTATGGAATTGTTTATTGTATTCGTGATAGCTTAGGTTAGTGGTTAAGGAGTCAGCCTCACCATCGAGAGGTCACAAGTTTGAATCCCGGTAATCACACTACCGATGCACCCACTCCTAATATAATCAATTTAGCTTAGTTAGGGGGTTACCGGAAGGAGATACTAGTAATTTCAAACAAACAGAAATACTGATGAAGGTCAGTACTTAAATTTTATTATTCTTTTATTAGAAGTACCTTGTATACATTCATATTATGTACAAACATTGAAATACTGTTATTTTATTTTTACAGATAGATACCATCGTTGTATTCGTTTGTATGCAAGATTTTATTACACCCAAACTATTATTTATTAAATTATTTTTAAATGGAAACCAAATATAAGTATACATACATATAATAACATTCACGTTGTTTAAATCATTAATGTACGTGTAATAGAAATAATAAGAACATGTATCTGTTAATTTATGTTTCCTGTTATTCTAAACATATTTAATAATTCATTTATATTGAACTAGCTGACCCGGCGAACTTCGTACCGCAATATTTTTCCGCCCGCGTGGCGTCAGATCCCGTTCCCCCTGCACCCTCAACTATATTAAACACTAGCTTTCGCCCGCGGCTCCGCCCGCGTGGATGACGGTTATCGCGATCAAACATAGCCTATGTCCTTTCTCAAGGTCTAATCTACACCTATACCAAATTTCATCAAAATCAGTTCAGTGGTTTAGGCGTGAAAGCGTAACATACAGACAGACAGACAGACAGACAGACAGAGTTACTTTCGCATTTATAATTTTAGTATGGATGTATTATTCATATAGACCTTCCTCTTGAATCACTCTATCTATTTAAGAAAATCGCATCAAAATCCGTTTAGTAGTTTTGAAGATTTAAGCATACAAAGGGATATTGGAACAGAGAAAGCGACTTAGTTTTATACTATGTGTAGTGATACTTTTTAAAACAGGAAATTTAACGCATATAAACTAACTAGTCTAGCAACAGAACTTCGAGATCGCCAATAAGTGCTAGAGGTAGGAAAGCAGTCGCGTCATGGAAAGTATCAAAGTTCAGTCGCGTCACAGTTGGACTGCAAAGCCGACCCCTGAGTAGGGGAAAAGCTCAGAGAATAAGCAACCAGCTTGACCCCTTCGAATCGGTACAAAGACATGCATTGAGGCTCGTTGACAATCCCATACTCGCAGGAGATGTGGAACCTCTCAGCCTCAGGAGAGAAGCCGCCTCGCTGTATGTGTTCTACCGCCTATACAATGGTTTGTTCTCAGACGAATTGTTTGATATGATGCCCACAGCTACATATTATCATCGCACCGCTCGCCACAGACAGGGAATTCATCCTCACACATTGCAACCGGAAATGGTGCGAACCGTGCGGTATGGTATGGTAATGGAACTTCATTCCACACATGCTCAAACTTTGCAATGAACTCCCTGCTGTGGTTATCCCAAGCAAATAAAATATAGGGTTCTTCAAAAAGGGTATTACAAGGTTTGTTCAGGGTCGGCAGCACGAGTGTGATACCCATGGTGTTGCATACGTCCATAGGCTACGGTGAACACTTTCCATCAGGCGGGCAGTGTGTTTGTCTGCCACCTAAGTGTTATAAAAAAAACCCGAAGCAATAAGTTTCAATCAGCATGCCGTCTACTTCTTGCAGTTGGTCTGCAAGCTTCTCTATAGTTCAAAAGTAAAGGGTCAGCTGGTTGATTGATCTCCGTCGAAGATATCAAACCTTGACTGAAGAATTTCGGTCTACGAACATAGTTCAGAGTTATGGTAACAAGCGGGGTATCTTGACTACTTTTGAGAGGTTTCAAAACTGAACTCCATTGAGTATTACGCCGTGTTGGTAACCAGTGGAGTACAATTAGGTCTTCAACATTTATTCTTGCGGGTGTCGTAAAAGGCAACTAAGAAATAGGGCTGTTCTCCATCCAAGATTAAACATACAGCTCATTGCAAAGTGCCTGATTGACGGCAAATGGCTCGCCCTGTATTACCTGGAAACGAAAAAACTGTGTGAATTTCTTTGTATGTATGTCAATATTGTCTTATTTTTTGTGTACCTTTCAGTCATATCGTGGGAAGATCTTTTTAGGGCCTGAAGAACCTCATCTGGAAAACTGGTATAGGCGACTGCCGTCTGACCTTCTCAACCCCGAGGGAGCCTCGGTGTTGAGAAGGTCATATGGCAGTCGCTCACATAAAAGCCATAAAATACCAAAAAGGTGCGACATTAGACATTACATGAAATGGTAAAATATGTTTTCTTTAATTTTTTCTATATTGCCCGCAGTGTGATTTAGACCGTTTAGTTCCTAATTGTGTTTGGTGTCTATAAATGGCATAAGTACATAAGAATCATTTCATCAGTTGTATCCGATACGCAGACAAAATAATACATAATTGTTTCTCAAATAGTCTCAAATAAGGTTAAAGACAATAACCAAAAATGTAATTTTATATTATGTTTGAATTCAATTATGAAATACTCTAGTGTTATGGATTCCATAATAGCTTATTGTCAGCAGGTCGTATGACTTTAAAACTGAGAAGGTTTTCATCTAAAATATTCAAACAAGCCCTCAATTTGTCAGGCTTTGGTCACAGACCAATCGGCTATAAAACAGGAGCTAACTGGAGGCAGTTATTGGCACTTATCCAGGTACAACTTATCTGGATTTTATAGAAAATCCTTCTACATATCACTGTCAATATAACAATGCAATTTTATTTTTAATTTCACGCACGATGTTGCCAGATTTAATAAAACTGGGGAGCTTTGGAAGGATTAATTTTTATACCTCTAAATTGACACGGCGGCGGCGGTCTTTTAGAATGTTTAATTCGGAATGCTGTTTTTTTTTATCTTTTGTAGACTACGGACGGGGAAAAGTCGCTTAATTAAAAAAATGTTATTAAATATATTCCACTGG
Organism: Eilema caniola; assembly: GCA_949126895.1. Lineage (NCBI taxonomy): Eukaryota > Metazoa > Arthropoda > Insecta > Lepidoptera > Erebidae > Eilema > Eilema caniola. Next base: position 2,185,558 of record OX421475.1, read on the forward strand.
CGCGTAAGTACATACGTGTATAATAAAAATATTATCAGTTTGATAAAAAATTACATAACAAATTTAATTACTGTTGTTTAATTATTAAAAAAATAATTGACTCCAACATTAACACGTTAGTTTAATAAATTGCTCCAAAAAAATCCAAAACATTACATTATTTTTAGTTACTGAGTAATTATAATTACTCAAAACCAATTAAAATTACAAAAAATATAAGGTAATCGGATAAACCGTTATTATTCAACGTTTTCCATCCTATGAGTTATTAAATAATTCCAATTTCATACTACTACAAGAATCGATTCTGTTTTTATCCAGCAAGCATTGTGTAATACTTTTGGAACGAAAACGGAAAAGCTCTTTACGAGATTGATAATAATTTGATGATTGACAAATTGACAATTTGATTGTTAATGAGTTACAATACTTTAGTTTGGAAATTATAAAAATATTAATAATTAAAAATAAATACAACAATAAATATGTAGCAGTGAGTATGCTTTGCTGCGTTTAAATTTCAAGACCAAGCGACGAATTTATTACGCTTCTAATTTAGTAGAAAAACAATTGACGTCATTAATAAAATATAATAGGGACGTTGTTTTTTTAGAATTAACATATAATATAACACTTATCGTGTATAAATGATATGAGATTTATCTGATATACATATCTGTTTTTTTATACTTCTGTTTACTTACATTACATTTAATGTATGTATCAGTTAATTTACATATAACATAATTTAAGTGCTTAGATCTTCTTATATATCGTCTCCTTCCTTGTAAATACACAAGGTAAAGCTCATCCTGCATCCCTGGTAGATACGTTTTACTATAATACCTTTCGCCACTAAATATAAATATTATTCTTATTTGGAAACTAGTTGCGAAACGCGGTTTTGTAGGCGGCCAAAGGGATTTTGGGCCCAGAAAACGGTCTGAATTATATTCAGCCGTAACGTTTATTACAAAATTTAATAAACTGGCATAAGGTACCACCCCGAAATTAGTCATACATATACTCAACTGTAAATCCCCGAGGGGGTAGGGAGAGATGTATTCACAGAAAATTTGTGCTAGGTTTATTGAGAAAGTTACGCAAGCCGACTTGGATAGATTAGGTTAGAAAGTCTAATGCGCCTTCGTGGTTATTTTTTTATAACCGTTCAGAAATTAGTAATTTTTCAAGCTGTTTGATTAAATGGCTGGGCAAGTAATTAAACGTCATCGAATCAAGCTATCTGCCTAGCCATTTATACCCGTTTAATCAAATGGCTGAGTCTTTCAGGCCGCTAATTGAACGGCGCCGTTCAGTAAAGAGCCTGGGCAGTTAATTTAACGGCTAGATAAGCTAGTTGGCGGCGACATATATACATCTTGTTGCTGCACGGAATACTACTATAACACACGAATTATAATAGACTAAACATTGAGCTGCGATTAGGCTTGCTCGCTTACCAGTCAGAACTAAATAGTGCCAATTATTAGCTAATCTGTAGTCATTCCTCTCTCTACACTAGGAATATCATAACTATAGCACCCATATTGCCTGCCTGTAACCCTGACGATTTCGTTCGTAAAGTTATTTAACAGACTGTCGTGCAATTTTAGTCAATCTGATGCCATAGTCATCTCTTGGACCTAGAATTCTGATGTCGCAGAAGATTATTGCATATTAAAAACTTTCTGTAAAAAGTCTTCCTCCAACAAAAATATAAACAGCAGTTTACTTTTTACAAACTCGGGGATGTAAAGCTTTTTTAGGGTTCCAGGTGTCTCTATTGCAACCGTAAAAAAGGTTTCCATCATAATTAATGCTGGGTTGCAGTCTTTTTCAACATTTTAAAACAGATTTATATCAAACTAACTGTTGCCCGCGGCTCCGCCCGCGTGGATGTCGATTATCGCTTTCCCACTTTTCTGTTGAAATTTCTCTCTTTGCTATAAACCTCACGGAGCCCGAGACCTTTCCAACGAATGCAAAACCGTGGAAATCGGTTCGTGCGTTCTGGAGTTATAGCGTCAGGAAGGAAAATCCGACTTATTTTTATATAGTAGATTGTATAGCAATTAGCGCCAAATAAAAATCATTTTCATTAAGTTGGATAAACCGTCTAGGGAAGTGTACAGAAAAACACGATAGAAATTAACATCAAACATGGCTCTAAAATGATCCAAATCGCTATGTCAACACGTTTTACAATGGGAAACTCTTATCAAATAATGTCGCAGTTTGAATTAAAAAATTGAGCACAAAAATTGCTTAACCCTGCAATGTTATCCTTAACCAGAGTCAGCCATTATTCTTAATAACACTTATCTCATTTTGTTAAAACGCAATTTTGAACCTTAAAAATTTTCGGGGGTATCAGTAAAGGGGGAATCGGGCCTAAGCCAAATATTTAGGGACTGGTAAAGTTAAATTTTAACATATAAATCCTCGAAATAATTGCATTCGAGCTCTTGGTCGAGCTAGCCTATTCTGTGTTAGGAAACATACTTGCATTTTCTCATCTCGCGTTCATACCACTAATATATTTTTGAAGATCTTAAAAGAAAGAAGAAAGAAAGTGAGAAAGAAATTTATTTAGCAACTCACAAACTTAAAATTAAACTAGTGAATTAGAGTAACTTAAAACTAAACATTTGCGTGAGTGCCAAATAGGTCACCATCTCAGCATAAAGCTGCACAACTAAAAGTTGCGCAGCGCTGGTTTTCAGATGGCACCTAAGCAACACCATGGACGTGCAAAGAGTACACTTATCTATGTTGACTCTTTTACATTTTTTTTTTAAACTGTTTATTGTAACAGTTTTTTTTTGGCTGCAAGTAAAAAGAATATTAATAATAATCGAATCCCCACCATTGACCACATAAACGACAACGATTACCATTGCGCCATAACACAACAAAGGTGTCTTTTTTTCTAACAAAACGCTATTCCAATTCGTTTTTCTGTTTACCTTGCTTGCAAACAAAAACGTACATGTTCGCGTTCTTGAAGCCAAATTGGAGCGACCTCTGTGAGGACTGAGGACAGCTACGCAACCTTCTTGTGGGAAAACACCAACAATGGTGTTCAGGTCTCTCTCATAATGTCAACGATAATTAATTCTTTATCAACAATGACAAGTTTCAAAAATGTTATCTCAACCATCTGGGAATTATACACATATACATATACTCACACCTGTAAATCCCCGAAGGGTTAGGCAGAGGTGTATTTATACACATGTTTTGCCAACTATGATTTTTGGTCCCACTGTCGCCTATCGGGCACTTTGTCTTGGACTGTGTCTTTACTATCAGATGGAGACTAGCCCTATCCTTGAGTTGCCTTTTATGACACTCACAGAAAGAGCTTGTGAAAAATGATTATCGTATTGATAGATAGTATCTATCTTAATTGAAATTGTTTAGTATCGGATTACTGAGATCCATTGCGTTATAGAAACTGGCATGCAAATTAGTTTTTGATGTGAAAGCTTCTTTAGCGGCGTTGGATGGGTAAAAATTGTTAAACTCGCGCATCAGGATTACTTGACCTTTGAACCGTAATCGGCGACTGACGTCATACAACATTAACTATAGACTGTTGATTTTGCAATATACGATAAGAAGCTCCGTAGTTTAACGGTGAGCGCTTCGACTATAAGTCCTTATGGTTTCAGATAGTACCGTGTTCGAACCTGGGCTTCTGACACTGTTTGTGATTATTTTTCTTTTTGTAATTTATTACTTTTCGTGATTATTTTATCTGTTTATAATTTCGTGTCGTTTTTTTTAATATCTCTACATTTTGTGAGAAAACACACACAGCAAACAATCTTACCCTAAATGTGGATAGTCAAAGTAAAATTCTGACCGTGACAGCACTTTTAAAACGTCAAAAAAAATAGTAACGACTTCTTTAGCAAATGATCCACCCCTGGTTCGATATTTTTTGTATGACACGTCAACTTGTCCCCACCTTTGCCGATGGCAAGCCGAAGTTAAAGTCCCAGGAAAGAGGGCCACCACTACACACACGCACCATATTAACAATGGGCCACCATTGTCCCCACCTTTCCCGATGGCAAGCCGAAGTCAAAGTCCCAGGAAAGAGGGCCACCACTACGTACACGTACTTTGTTAACAATGATGGCACTCAGCTTCACGGCCTCATCAAAAGAGAATTGCCGTCGCAGCACCGATCTCATTGGTGCTGCGACCACAATCCCATCTATCCGGCTTTGCACTTTCTGACCCCTGAACGCAATCTAACCGAGATTGAATTACTATAGAGGGTTCTTCGTAATCGTGCACGGTGTACCCAAATTTGTGAGATCAAATTTCTACCACCAGTGAAGTGATCCCGGTTTGAGAAGATTCCAGCAAGAAATCATGGTGCTTATCATGCTTGCTGATTGTTTTATTTTGGGTTATACAGGTACGACTGCTATCTAGCCTCCGAATTCTTAGATGAAAACCTGCGCTACAACCTCGTTCATCTATCAGCAAGTGAGAAAGAATTTCTTGGCCCTAAAAATCTTGATGGGGTCTCGTATACCCTCAATCGGATAGGTTCAATCTCCATATAATACTGGCTTATTGTACGATTCATTATAAAACCGGTAGCACTATGGACCCGAGGTCGTTTTTAAATGTACATAATACCTATAATAAATTGAGACTAATGTTTATAAAATTGTACAACTCATATGCTGACCTCGCGAAATAACGAAATTACTAAGTATATTAAATTATCTTCTTGAGAAAATTAAATAACAAATTGCATTGTGCATTTGTTTTTGTTAAAGTGAGCATTTAAATGAGCAAAATTAATTATTTTATTCGCTTGTTCACTATTAACTTGAGTTCTATAAATAGATTAGCCGCTCCGCCCCGGTTTTGCCCGTGGCATACTTTGAAACCTCTACTAGGTATATGTCGGCAAGTTATTATTTTGAAATAAAGTGTGAGAATGTGCCGGATTTGCCGTCATTTATGATGACTACTCCACTCCCTTGAGTAGTAGCGTGATGATAAATAGCCCATAACCAACCTCAAAACAAAGTTCGTGTATCGAAGAAGCCCGTGTCAACACAAATATGTTTTTTTAATGCGAACTAGTAGTACCTGAGACTTGTCAGGTGCGCTCACTGACCGGTAAGCGATCAGTGGGTTAAGCTGCCGAAGGACGCGGCTGCCTTTGGATGGGTGACCGCTTAGTGGTATTTTAACTAAGCTCTTCCGTGCTTCGTAGGGCATGTTAAAAAGTCGGTCCCGGCGGTTATCCGTGGAGATTTCCCGCACGTAAAAAAAAATTAAAGAACAAAACAGGGTTGGTAGGTGTTTCAATACATGATATCTAACCATTCTAGGATATCGGGACTGACTGTGTGCATTACCAATTCGTAATCCAATAAAGCGTTCAGGTCGACTTAAAAGGCGCAAGAATACAAATTAAAAACAACCTTGAAAATCAACAAAGACAAATGACAAAGTATGTAGTTGTCGAGCGTGGGAAAATATTTTTTAAACTGTCAGCAGAGACGAAAAAAAAACTTTTGATTATATCGATATATTCTTTATCTACTCTGATACTATAATACAAAGATTATAAAATTGAAATCAAAACTCTTATGACAAACATTACGCACAGGCCAAAAAAAAGCTTTATTACGATACAGGTCTTGTATGGACACGTGTATCATTTAATAACTTTTTAATCATTATGATACACCTATACAACCGCCATCTGGACTGAACCTCAACTTTAAAAAAGAATCCGCCTAGTCGGAAGAAAAAAAAAGAAACACGCATGCGCAATCGATGTTTGCGCCTTGGCACCAACATTTGACATTTAAATTAAACAAAGTTTGGTTTTGTTTGTAAAATAAATTAGTTTATGTATTATGGTATGAGAGTAGATAACGTAGTGTATGACACTATACATAACTTGGTCTTATAACACTCGTGTGATAGTATAAAAAAACTCGCCTTCGGCTCGTTTTTTTAATAACGAGTGTTTCCCCCTCGTGCCCTGATTAAGGTTTCCATCCATCTGGGCATGCTGCGAATAATGTTGTCAATGATTTCTTGGGGCAGCCTCTGCCATTCTTCAACTAATGTGATTCGCAGCTCGCCCAGATTGTTAGGAGGTGGCATTCTTGATTTGACACTCCTCTTTGGCAAGTCCCAAACGTGTTCAATCGAATTCATATCCGGGGACCGTGCTGATCACGCCATCACCGTAACACCAACATGGTTTAGGTATGCCTGTACTGAGCGAGCACCGTGAGCCCGAGCATTATCCTGCATTAAAATTAAGTCGTTACTAATAATGGGGTAAATAGCACAACATGATTCCCTAAAATCTCCCTGATATACTGATCAGCAGTCAGATTTCCGCCGTCGACTACCACTAACTCCGTGCGAGCTCCTAAACATATCCCTCCCCAGACCATAATTTTGTGTTCCGCTAATTCTGCCGGTGTGTAAGTTAGTTGGCGGCGACATTTACATCGAAACATCTTCACAATTTATTCATTAAGATAGCTAGCATTCGATTTACTTGTGTACAAAATCGTAAATCTTTTAATTTAAATCGCGTGGTCTAAGTCTCGTGATAAACCAACCCTATGTACAAGTAAGAACCTTGAAACATATCACCAAAAAGGTACTAGTTCACTTATTCTGTTAACCACAAATCTTTGTTCTTTGATAGATATAGCCTTAACACCGAATTTAGTGTTATTTTAATCACAAAATATCTAAATTCGGCACACAACATTACAAAACTAATCAGTCTGTACATTTAAGTTAATATCTGAAGACACTACCTTCATTTAAAACGGAAAAGCTTTTAAGGTTTGTTTGAATACTTATTACGATTCACCCTACTGAATAATTCAGTCTACACAGCGCTATTTAGACTCTAACTTAGTATAGCTAATTAAGGCTATGGGTTATAGAATGTAGATAAGCCCAATAAGTATACCACATACTTATAACTACAGGCAACTCAATGCAAAAATCATATTCAAACATACAAATATTTGCACTGAGCCGAAATTGGAATTGCGAACTCCGTCTTAGCAATCGAATGGTCCATGAACTCACAGATATCGTCAAAATTACTTTCTTCTCTTCGTTCTGACTTTGTTGGTTGAGCGCGCGAAGCGAGCGATAGTCTCTGTTTTGACAAGCTGGTCGCTTTTGTCCGTATCTTTTGAGTATTCTTTGTCAGCTCCGGTCTAAAGGGCACATTTCTTAACAGATGACCAAACTTGGCATGCATGTTCTTTGATTTAAATATCAATTTTTGTGGAGAGCTTTTTGAAAGGAGATAAAATGAGGTGGGAAGAAGAAGGGAGAAGTTTGCTATCGCGTTAGTTATGAACGGATCTTGATGATTTATGACTGTAACATCAAGGACATCATTCCTCACAGGTTGTTGTGAAGAAAAGGTGAACTTCGTTATAAAAACAGAAATGAGAAAAAGTGGGAGAAGTTAGCTGAAGCGTTTTTTTTTAAAAACGGTGTTTTTGTGTAATACATCCAGGGCAGTTCTAAAAGCAGATACGGTTCCTTTCTTTTATTTTGTAAGGATACCAGAGCTGATACAGGGTAGCTGAAAAATGTGGCAAAAGGTGCTCGGGAGGTTTACTGTTCTCGGAACTATTTGATATTAAATGTTTTAGATAACTGCACTGACAGACTGGGCAGTCCATTCGTGTTAGTAAAAATATTATTGTGTATTTTTTTTTTGTTTATAAGAGAAGTTTTAGTTTTCATCTTCAAGCGATTACGAATCCCGGTTGCAAAGCTTATAATTTGCAGCCCGGGTTAAATTCTCCTAATCTTCCTAATTAGTTCGTATTGATTTTCACTAGAGTGACAGCCATGTCAACCGCCAGTATCCAAACCTGACCTGACCTGATCAATAGGTATACCGTCTTGTACTGTGAGGGTAGTTTGGACCCCAAACTTGGTCTCATAAAACCTTAAACATATTTTTAAATTGGAAACTACTAGTTGTTACCCGCGGCTCCGCCGGTGAATATATCGGTAATGAGCGGGAATCGAACCCGCGCTCTTCGGGTGAATTCTTCGCTCATTACATGGTCTAGCTCTATGTTTTAGCGGTAGAACGTCCGACTGCAACTCAAAAGAGGCTGTTGAAGAATGCACTTCAGTAGATATAGTGAAGCCACAATAATCAAATTTCTTTACATTAATATGCATGTATTCTTCGCTTACTCATAGCCCGTTGACCTCAACAGGGCATCGTTTGAGGGTATGTTTTTTTTTCTTTGATCATGCACAGAATAGTGCATGATCAAAGAAAAAAATTCGCACAAGAATTAGCATGTGAGTTTCTCTGATGTAATAGGACATCTTAATATCTGAATCATGGTTGTCAAATGAAACTATCTGAGGAAATTAATTTATCTTAAGGTCGAACTAGCACAATAATAACAGATGGGGGTATACAGGGCCCTAGCAACATCCTTGAGGCCCAAGCGAACTTCTTGCAAGTCGGTGCACCTGCATAAAACGGACCAGGTACAGGATCTCCTCTCAGGGTATTAGGACGGCAGGACACGGTACTAGGCTCAACCCCCTATTACGTAGGACCGAATACAATGATAGGTGCAATGTGGGTGTTAATTCACCTCTGCCTAACCCTCCGGGGATAAAGAAGGATTAAAATAATAATAATAATATATCTCTTTATTGTATATACACAAAGGAATACAGAAAATAAACAGTAAGTAGGTACACTAGGTACAGTACAGTAGACAAGTATATGTGTGTAGTTTGTATTTCTTGGATTGTAGTGTGTCAATTAGGTAGGTATGTATTTAATGTGGAACCTTTAAAGTACTTTGAAAACGACTCAATTTCTTTTTTTTACAGTAGGTACCCTGGTCTTAAATATTTTATTCGTTCTTTTACAAATAACAAATACAATCGCATAAGAATGCCACATTACAAATTTTTACACATAACTTTATTTAGATATTACGAAGAATGATAAATCCGGGTTCAATTTATCATTGTTCAGGCACCCGTAAACACAACAATAGTTTCGGGCCCTGGCCCTGTTTGAATTCATCATTAACTATAATTACTGTAATCCATACTATTGTATTATCTCTTGTAATCTAATGTTGGTGTACAATATAGAGTTATCTATAATCTATCTATCTAGCTATCTATTTCCAATGAGGATGAACATGGCTAATTTTATGTCTACAAAATTTTATTCATCACATCGATTCAGATGGCTCTTCATAAAAATGAATTCTCATTTCAACTCCGTTATGTTAACTAAAAATGGCTCAAATTCAGGGGGTTCCGTACGTAGCTTCGAATGACGTTGATAGGTCGTTGTGGCGAAAAACTTTTAGCTTTGTACGCTGGAACGAAACTTCATTGAAGGGTTACTTCTTACCTTCAAACAAATAAACATTGTTCCTCAAAAGCTTCTCAATCATGTAAACCATCATTATACAAGGTGTCAGTAGCTTAATTGGTTAGGAAGTCGACGTTACGATCGCAAGGTCCCGGGTTGATTGATGCCATTATACTAAGGGCATGAATCTGTTGCCGGCAACTAGCTTACTCACCTGTTCAATTAACTGCCTAGGCGCCTACCTAAACGGCGCCATTCAATATACGGCCGGAATGATATTCAGCCGTAATGCCGAGGGGGTAGGCAGAGGCGTATTCACAAAATTACTAATTGGTTTATTGGGTTTATTGAGAAATCTGTGCAATCCGCAAATAACCACCACCAACCAAAATAAAAAAATAACCACGAAGGCTACTTCGTGGTTATTTTTTTTTAAACCATGCAGAAAAAAAACATTTTCATATCTATTTAGTCAAACGGCTAGGCAAGTAATTAAACGTCATGGATCCAAGCTACTTGCCTAGCCGTTTAATTAAAACGCTGAACATCATTCAGGCCGCTAATTATACGGCACCGTTCAGTAAAGGGCCTGGGCAGTTAATAGAATGACTGATTAAGCTAGTCGGTTGCGACAAATCCACCCCTAATACAAGTAATACTAGGATTCTAAAAAACTAAATCAACCTTCCAAAGTTGAATTCCATAGTATAACAAGCATATTCCATAGTATAACATACAAACATTACAACTCAAAAAACTTGTAACTCACATAAACTATCATTACGAACCACTAAAACATCTCCTTTTCTCGATACAGACTTGTAGAGAACCAATACGCTCTTTGTTAATTACAAAACGTGAGATGCAATTAGCTGATAGCCAGACTATGGCTCGAACGTATTGCGTAACCTTACATCATGCGAGCTAGTTTCAGCCTAGGTAAGAGTAATGACGAATTTATTAAAGTAATAAATTTTAAGGGATTCTCGTTCAGAGATGAGTCATCGATTCAGGATCAGAATTACACTTTGAGAATGAAATTGAGTTCAAGCCTCTGTGGCGTGACGGTAGTAAACGTGGCCGCTACGCTGAAGAAGCGGGTTTGATCTCCGCGTAGTGTTCATGAATACGGATATTTGCATTGGTCTGGCCGTGTCTCGGAGAGCACGTTATGCTTTCGGTCCTGATTGACATACGAACATCTATGGCAGTCGTTACGGGTAGTTACGAGCCCTAAAAAGTCCAACAACTAGTCTAAAACTTTTGTACGAAACCAGCCGATCCGCCACGGTGAAAGAACAACCGACTACATGGTTCCGAGATTTATTAATCATCTACCCACAACGGTGAGTGATGTTATTATTGCAACTAACTTAAAACAAAAATTGAACTTTTACTTTAAACACAAAATCGTTTAGGTCAGAAAGAACCAAGTATTTTAAAGTTAAGTATCATTCTGTTTCTTCGTAGCTCATTATTGTTGATTTTGTTATCGAACTATTTTTTATGTTTGTATCGATCGAGATTAATACAGCATACAAAACAAACCTTTGTGGTTTATGGAATGCTGACATAACTTGTATTCTTTGCATGATAATTTTAACAGTAAATAAATTAAAAAAAAAAGCCTGCAATGTTTCAATATTGCGTTGTGGAGGTCAAGTGGCTGTCGCTTCATGGAAAATATCAAAGTTTCGTCAAATCCTCAGTTGGACTGGCAAAGCGAACCCTAGACTCCGAGGTAAAAGCTTCGGATGCGACTGTAATACGCTAAGAAGAAGAAGACGAATGAAATTTAGTGCCAATCTGAAGCAAAGGTCTAGAAGAACGCTATTTTTTACGTAGGATACTTACGTCAATATAACCTTGCCTGATGGTAAGCTGAAGGCAACCGCGGTCGGGTAACCGCGGTCTACCCTATGTAGACAATAATGATCTCGAAGAGGGGAGGAGGAACCCCCGGCCCTGCGAGGATCCCGATGCTCAACTTGGGTACCCCGGCCCCCGCGAGTATCGCGGTGTTCCATGGGTCCGGCAGGCGGACGACAGGTGGCGGCCCCGCCCCTGGGAGCATCCCGATGGTCTAATTCTGGAGTGCGCCCAAGCACACCCAGCAGTGGCCCGTACGCCTCACAAACCGACGCCTAGCTCCAACGTCGGCCTGTCTGAACACCCGACAGTACAGAATAGGGTGAGTATGTGATGACCGACCACCCCTTCCCCTTGGGGAGTGGTTGATTTGGGCATTCGATTGACCCAAGTTGGGAGCATCTGATCCCTCCACGTTATCCAACATTTTAGATTCCTCTTCTAGAAATTGGAGTAACTCATCATTTCAGACAGAGAATTCCGTATGACCAAATTTTCGAACAAGTAGAATATACAAAATTCCTAGGTATAATAATAGACAACAAGATAACTTGGAAACAACATATAGAGCAACCGTGTAAGAGGGTCAGTAAATCAGTGTACGTACTACATGAATTGTCGCAAATAATCCACATTGATGCACTTCTAACTGCATACCATGGCATGATGGAGTCAGTTCTTGGGTTTGGAATCATTTTTGGGGTAACTCCGTACATCAAGATAAAATTTTCAAAGTACAGAAACGCTGTGTGAGGCAATGTTCTCTTTAAAAACAATTGACAGATACCTGCCCTATTCCAAAAAATAGTCTATTTTGACACTGCCTTCCCTTTATATTTTCGAGGTGGTTCTATTTGTTAAACTCGATCTCAACTTATTTATTTTAGCGTCAGACGCTTCTGGCCGAATACAAAGAGACAAAAGTCGATTATGCCTATGTAAGACAAACACTACTTTAATGGATGATAGTGTTTTCGCCATGGCTCCTAAAATATATAATAAACTGCCTAAAAGTATAAAAGAGTCAAATGTTACTACATTTAAGCAGTCTCTAAGAAAGCTACTGAATGAAAAATGCTATTATGATGTAAAGGACTTCCTCCAAGATAAATTGTAATTTATTAGCTCAAAATAATTAATTACCATTATTGAATTCTTTACATTACTTTCTATATGAACTCGTGCTATATACTAATTTGATTATCAGCCTTAATTTATCTAGTTGACATTTACTTCATAATGACATTATCTACCCTCGATCTTAGCGTTTTTGATTTTGACATTTTACATATTGATTTTGACATCGGCTTTCAACATTATTTTAATTCTGACATTGTTAATTTCAACATGATTAATTTGGACATGATTAATTTTGATATTACTATTTTGAATGCCTTAATTGTCATGTTACATGTGAATATTTGCACACCTTGACGAGGTTATAATACAGCGCACCTATGCAATAATAAATGTATCTTGTGCCATCCCAATACCTGTATTATGCGAATTAATGACTTTGACTTTGAACCGTTCTCAAATAACCCATCTTCTGGGCTTCATTTAAATCAGAACGCGCGTGCACCAGGCTGTCAAATAAATTTATGAAACCCATCTTACTGCTCATATCCTCCTAAAAAATGGGGAAGATTGAGATCGACCACGAATGGGCTGCTTCAATCGCATCCGCAAGCTCCAGCGCCTGTTCATAATCCAGGTAGCGTGCGAACTTTGCCCTAGAGGTCTCCTCCTCCTCGTAGGTTTCCACCTAAAAGATAGTCTGGTACGCATCCTTCAATTGGCGTTGATAAAAGTCCAGCTTTGCACAGCGATTAGCCAGTTCTATAGCCCTGTCGGGCTGACCGACCAGACCCTGGGCAGACAGGCGCCATTTCAGGACCCGTGCCAAAGTTGCCTTGGCTGTCGGAAGCGACATCCTAAAAATAGGCTGGTAGTACACGTGTAACACAATGGAATCCAAATACACTCGAGAGCAATGAATCCGGGTCACTCAAAGAATCCAAAAAATCTCGGAAAGTAAGAATGCTAGGTTAATTCAATAAATTGTATTTAATAGACAATTTAATACTCCTTAAATGAAAGTTAAAAAAATATGAGTCACCATACATTTTATTTACACAAAATTACATAAAGAAAAAAAACTGCGGTTCTCTCCGTAAAACAAAAATAGGAAACATGAAATTTTTGAACTTTATGACGATTTTCTTGAATTTCAATACTTCGTATTACCTCCTCGTGCTTCCATTACTGCGTTTACGCGGTTTGGCATGCTGTACACCAAGTTCCTTATACGATTTTGGGGAATATTCTCCCATTCCTCTGTGAGAGCAATTTTGAGCTCAGGAAGCGTGATTGGGGGAGGGTTTCGTTGTTTTACGCATCTCCCTAGCTCGTCCCAAGCATGCTCGATCGGGTTGATATCCGGGCTGCGCGCTGGCCACTCCATACAAGTAATGTTTATCTCTTGAAGGTAGTCATTCACAATCCCACCTGTATGAGGTCGGGCATTGTCATGCATAAATATAGCATCCTCACCCAAATTGACCATAAATGGACCAACGTGTTCGTTGAGGATTTCTTCCACATATCTTACGCTAGTTAAAGAGCCGTTTTCTATGATCACCAGCTCTGTGCGACTTTCAGAGGAAATTCCGGCCCACACAAGTACAGACCTACGGCTACTTTTTCTTCGATGCATGCTTGCTTGAATCTTTCCCCTGGTCTTCTATACACTCTGTGTCTTCCATCGTGCTTGTAGAGCATAAATTTTGATTCGTCGGAGAACATAACTTTCGACCAATCTTCAATACTCCAATTTACGTGGTTCTGGGCATATCTTAGTCTTGAAATACGATGGCCACGCTCCAGTTTAGGGCCGTTTGCAGGTCTAAGGGGTTTTAAGTTAGATTCAGCAAGCCGACGTCTTACTGTCCATGCACTTGGGTTACTTCCTCCGAGGCGTCGAAACTGATTTGTGAGTTCAGTTCCTGTGAGAAAGCGATTTCGAAGCATGGTGTTCACCAAGTATCGGTCTTCTCGTGCTGTGGTACACCTAGTTCTGCCCGTTCCTGGTCTGCGTAGGTTAGAACCAGTTTCTTCGTAACGTCGGAGAACTCTTTGTACTGTTGACAGCGACACACCGACAGTCCTGGCTGTATCGCGCTGACTCCGGCCGGTTTCCACCAATGTAAGTATTCTGGTGCATTCTTCAAGTGTAAGCGACATGATTTCAGCTTGAATAATGAATATTGAGCACTATCAACCTGGTTTATGTACCAACATAAATGACAGATTACAAACAAAAGCAAAAACAAATCCTGTAATTTCGTAGTTCCATCTTCGACAGTGTTCCCTTTTCAAATTTGATATTTTTATGATATAACTTTACAATAACTAAGAAGTTTTAATACTTTCATTTAAGGAGTATTAAATTGTCTATTAAATACAATTTATTGCATTAACCTAGCATTCTTACTTTCCGAGATTTTTTGGATTCTTTGAGTGACCCGGATTCATTGCTCTCGAGTGTATTAAGTTTCTAGATTAAAATAAAGAACAAAAACACCTCTGCATGCCTGAATTATAAGCGTGAGTGTATGTAAACACAAAATATAACAACAACGAAAAAACTTAAAGTTTGTATAATCCATCAGTCCGTTGCGTTGAACCCAAGTTCAAAATAAAATGCACTACGGAACCCTAGCCGTACTCTAAGTAATATATTAAACCAAATAATATCGAAATCAGAAAAATATAACCCCGCCCTTTCCTGAAGAAAGTGCCACATCAACCATCAAACCTTTGATAATGCCGTGAGGTGAAATCGGTTAGGTTAAAAATAAAAACAAAATAAAGTGTAGAAAAGTACAAGTGATATTATTATTCAATATGTATAGTTTGACGAATCTATGACCGCTAGATTGTCCTATCCGTATTTTTTTCTTATTCTTTGGACTGAACAAAGAGGTACAATGTGCATGTATAATTGTACCCACAATATTAGCACTTGTAAAAAGATTACGAAATAAGGAAAAAAGTTCACCCTCAACTTATAAATATAAATGTGAACCTTTTTCATGCAAATATATAGAAATTAACGCGTTCAGTATTGGAAAAGTAACCGTATACTACACACAATACCCAACAATACCCAAAAGCCTGCAGAAATATAAAATACTGTGATTAATCCCGGTAACCACGCTATGCTACCAAAATTGTGTATGGCAATGCAGTGAGTTCCACAAACAGTCCGCGTTAGCCTTTACGTGCGGTGAAGAAAAGGATCTATAAATAAGAAAACGGGAATTAACGCGATCATGGTATAGGTACTTACATACCTTTGATTGCCTGACGTTTCGACCAGGTTACACCGGCAGTGTCAGCCTGTGACCACGGCCGGTGTAACCTGGTCGAAACGTCAGGCAATCAAAGGTATGAAAGTACCTATACCATGATCGCGTTAATTCCCGTTTTCTTATTTATATATCATGGAACGCGAGAGTTTAAAAGTTAGAAGAAAAGGATCACTGAACCACTAGATACTTGATAGAATTGTCTTCTGATGATGGCATCTAAGCTCTGCACGTGTTGTCCTAGACAGGAAAAGACAGGTTGGGATTGGAAGAAGTATAGATTTTGTTATTTTGGGGTTGGACTGCCAGATGCCTATACTATGGTTGGTTTGTATCGTAATGTGATGTGAGCTTACACGATACGACAGTCACAAAAAGAATAATATGCCACAGTAACTACTTACCATCAGATGGGCTCTATTACCTTAGTATTTGTATAAATTGGTCAAAAAACTTACATATGATAATAACAGTAGTAAGTAAAATGCAGGAGAGTCGCCTTCATCGGAGCGGTTAAGTTTTATTATAGCTGTGTGTATGGCTACGTGGGTAATGGTGGTTAGGCTTCGTAAGGCATGACAAGCGTATCAGTGACCTGCCTGAATTAATAGGGAAGGAGTAGGGTAGGCTCCGAGACGAAAGACTTATTCCTACATACATACATAAACTGACGCCTATATCCCCGAAGGGGTAGGCAGTGGTGCTAGCACTCATATTTCGCCAGTTTATACTTAGGTCCCAATGTAATAGGTGGCGAGTCTATTGCCATTAACCGGGCACTTATGAACCCGCGATAAATACACAAATAACTTCGAAAAGCATCGAAAAGTCATTGGTGTGTGCGACGGTAAAACCTGGGCTCGAACCCCAGACCTCGACTCAGCAGTCCATTACCCATTCCACTAGGCAAATTTTAGTAATATCTACCTAAACATTCGAGTCTACTTAAATATCTAAACCATTTATGTTAGTGGTAATGCACAACTGTCTACTCTTCAAGATTTCTATTTAATGTAACAGCCTTTCATTTCACCATTGTGTCCTGCTAGCATCAAAAGCCTTCACCTTCGTGTAGTCATGCAGATGAGATTTTTATGTATGTTCTTAATGAATAAGTCTTTAAGGTTTTTTGTTGTTGTATATTTATCTACGATCAGTTGGTAAAATATGAGCTAATGTGAAGGAAAATGTGTTTTTACTACTAATTAATATATTTAGGATTATCTATCAGAGTAATCTCTAAGCGATAAGACCGCTAAATCTACCTAGTATATTATTAGATCAATGATAATGTAATTTATATACATAATAATCTCAAATCTCTCTTTAACCTGAGAACTACAATAAGCTCATTACTAGAACAAATGTCCAAAGTGGCACTAATAGTTTCGCATCAAATTTGGTTAGGCAGCGAGGGGAACTTGGGTAGTGAAGGTGAGTGTTGATGTACAAAAACAAAAGGGGCGCCTTCTAAACTTACACCTGGGTCGCAAGTCTCAAGCAATTTCTCAAGTTTCCAACTCAGCAACGCAAGAATCCATGGATTGCTAAGAATATCGGTCTCTCTAACATTATATGGGACTACCAAAGCTACCAAGTAGTGATGAATATTTTTGTTTTTCTACTAGCTATTGCCCATGACTCTCTGTCTCTTTGTCTCTGTCATGTCCGAGGACTTCAGATCCTGTCCTCGTAAGTCCCGCAATCCTAATCCAGGGATTAAAATTAGTCTATATGTTATTCTAGATTATTATCTTTCCCTCGTGAGCCTGATGTAGTCACTGTTCAGTAAACAATCCGTAGGTTAAGCTTCCTAGGCACGATTGTTATTTGGATGGGTGACCACTTAGTGATAGTGTGACTAGCAGTTCAAGAATACAATAGGTGTTAAAAATATGTTAAAATAAATCCAAATAAATATTTATCCTTAGGAGAAGTAGGACATGACGGTATTTCCCTCCAATTGAGCAGTCCGACTGGGGAAGTTCCTCTGCCCTACAGAATACCGCGGCTATAACCTCGTGTTATGTTCTCGGCTGTGAGTAGGGTAGCCAGAGCTCACTGTAGAGTTTTATGCTGTCAGCGGGCAGATCAAAAGCTATTCCTGCTTTGTCTTCTGTAGGCAATAGACTCGCCTCCTATTACGTGGATCCGAAAATCATAGTTGGCGAAACGACGGTGTACATACACCCCTACCTACCCCTTCGGGCATCTACAGGTGTGAATATATGTAAACAGAACCCATATAACAAAGCTCGATTCGCATCTACGTAGCTCTATGCATAGAATTATTGTGCGATATAAGACTATGGCACTATGTATGTTACACTAAACTAACACACTAGTTGTTATTATTCTCTTACTTCTATAATAATACTAAATACAAAACAAATAACACCAACTATTTGCTCAACCCTACGTTCTAATAAAACTTCGAAATAATTTCACAATCCCAATTAAACTTCCTACAAAACCTTCTAACTACACCACGTCAGTTCTGATACATCGTATGAGCCAAACTAAACCACGTAAATAACATTACTTCATAATTTCCTTTATCCCTATCCTTGACGATGTAAAAAAATGTAAATAATTGTACCAGCTGGTTTGCGAGTTTGTATATAAGCGGGCTGCGCGTGAGTCTGACATCAGTCGGTGCAACGAAATCTTGTAGCCAACATGAAATTCCTGGTAAGGGTGCTTTGTATTGTTTGGGGGGCTTCTGGTGAATAACAAATAGATATAAATTGTGAATACTGAACGATAATAGTGTGTGATTTTTGTGAATTTATTTATTAATAATATTTTTTGCATATAGGTAATATCATAATCAGAGTAACATAATCATTTATTATATTATTATAATAAATTATATATTTAATAAAAATAATAATAACTACGAAATATACTAATATAAATTTCATATTTTATTATTCGATCTAAAACGTATATTCCAGTTTAAAAAATTCGATAAATCTTAAAGAGATATCGGTATTTCATCATAATAATATCTGTTATCTACAAATATAAGCCTTTGGGTTAGGTAGATACAGCCTTAACTATCTCAGTAGTACAATCTTGACATCCCACCCACTTCATAATCTAACTGATCCATAATAATCTAATTCTAACGTTTATGATCAAAGTTACATTGCTTTATACTAACTTTTAAAGATACGCGTGAATATTTTAATAATATTTATTACATTTTATTATAAACTTATTCAATGAATTCAACCAGCTTTTCAGCTTTTTTAATAATCTAATTCTAGATTTTATGATTAAAAACTTACATTTTTATTGTCATATCTATTAAGTTAACAAAATCGTAATTTTTATATTTTGACTTTATTTATTTATTTTAATCAAATTTTATAATAAGCTTGTATAATTATTTCATCCTTTTGTAGCTACATATAATCACAATTTAAGTATAATAATGATAATTTATAATAATTATTAAATTAAAATAAATGTGTTACCACAAAAATCAAATTCACAATAATTTAAAATAAATCCAATAAATATACATATAAATTCAATATTTATAAAAATTAATTACGAATGCAAATTTTATATACATTGTCAACCGTAAAGTCCAACGAATACAATAATTTTGAAATATAAATAAAAATAAATATGTGGTCCTTGTGGAACTTACTGTACCGTGGGAAACAAATATACCGAAGGACCACACACTAAAGAAAAATAAATACTACGATCTCACAAACGAATTAATCAAAAACGGTTACGTGGTTAATTTGTATGCAGTAGAAGTGGGAGCGAGAGGTATACCAGCTAAATCTCTCTATAACCTACTTAAAGATCTAGGCCTATCGAGAGCTACAATAAGCTCATTACTAGGACGAATGTCTAAAGCGGCACTAGTAGGTTCGTATCAAATTTGGTTAGGCAGGGAGGGGAACTTGGGTAGTGAAGGTGAGTGTTGATGTACATCAACAAAAGGGGCCCCTTCTAAACCTACACTTGGGTCGCAAGTCCCAGGCACTGTCCCGAGTTCCCAACTCAGCAACGCGATGGACCCGGCACCCGCACGGAGAATCCATGGATTGCTAAGAATATCGTCTCTCTTCAATGAACCTGACAAACTTAGATTCTAAGCACAATTACTCAGTACCTCAGTATCAATACTCATTGCACAATACCGTCAGTATTCTTTCTAACCCCTTATTCGCTACAATCCTTTGCTTATTATCTTCGGTCATTCGAACTAAATATAGCTTTGTTTTACCATAGGATATTGCGCACTATGCCCTAGATCACTAACACAAAATTATACATCACAGTGCTGCAGGATATGAATTATTCCGCTATTGCTGGTTTTGGTGCTGTTAGCTACTCACTAGTACTTTATACATACAGTACTTATTTATGTCTAGAGATGTTGTCATATTTGTTTTAATGTATTATAAATTTATATTTATACACATTTTTGTGCGTGCTAATTTCATTTTTTTTTTCAACCTCATATTTTTTTCTGGTATCTAATATCATATTTATTAATATATTTGATAAAATATAGTAGTTTTAAAGTGAAAGTTTATTTCTCTGTTTACATATTTACCATTATTT
The DNA here is from genome assembly GCA_949126895.1 of Eilema caniola. NCBI lineage: Eukaryota > Metazoa > Arthropoda > Insecta > Lepidoptera > Erebidae > Eilema > Eilema caniola. The sequence goes on from OX421475.1 coordinate 2,205,799, forward strand.
TCGATCCATCAAGTGGACATTTAAAACCGAAGAGCTAATAATTTCTGCTTTGATTATATAGGTATTTAAAATGCTTCTACCTACTTGTTATATCATTTGGCAATTAAAACACATTTTATGGTCTATTGACTACCAGTGTGTGGTGACTGTAATAATTTTTAATACGTTTTTTATTAATAAAATAAAAATGTGATTATGAAAATAATGAACAATAAACTGGTTGTAAAGTTTTTAATATAGTTACCACACATTATGTAAACTTAAACTTTAATTTGTATTTATAATTTTAAGTTCATCATATTTAATTCATACCGTTAAATATGTTTTAACTACGTCAATAGCTTCAAGGTATAAGTCGGTCTTATAATCAAGGTCCCTGGGTTTCAAATCCTGACTACCGCTCCACTCCACGCCACCCCACCCCATAAAAGCTTAGTTCGAGGGTTTAAAAGCCAAATTATTAATTTCAGTCACTATCAATCAATCTATTAGCCCACTGCTGGACGGCCTTTTTTGCCGTTCCTCTGCCTTCCGCATCCAGACTGTCCCAGCCACCTTTTCGTCAGTCCATCTGGCTAGGGGGAATCCCACATTCCGATTACCTTCTCGCGGTCTCCACTCTAGGATTCGTTTGCTCCAATGGCCATCGGTCCTTCGACAGATATGCCCAGCCCGTTGTCACCTCAGCTTTCTTTAGTTTTAAGTCGGATGACCTCGTTTCGAATTTTAGCCTTCAAAGAAACTCCAATCATTTCCCGTTGCGCGACTTTTAGGTCATGGACTCACTAATATTCTTTAAAACAATCTTTAACTAATAAATCAGTCTATTCTAACATATATATTTACTACTTATGCATCAAATTGAATGTATTTTTGTTATTCATAATTATCTAATAGGCCATCTAGTAATTGCTTGAATCCGTTCTGCTAACCACAATACCTAATAATTTTGGACTCTTGTATTATAATTTTGCTTTATAATCTTTATTATTATTCTCACTAATATAATAATATTATGAGAATCAGACCTTTTATTAGCTATTCAATTTACTTAGTACAATAATTTTTCATTATGAGTTCATACGTTTAAATCTGTTTGGATATTGTATAATGTACCATCTAAATGCAAGGCTAACATTTAATATTCCAGTAAATTCTAATTTTATTTTAAAATAAAGAACTTTAACAATCAACTAGTGACGTGATTGATATCTTCAAAATATACACTTACAAGATATTCAGGTTGGCATTGTAATTTTTTTGCTTCGAATTCATTTTACATGTAAAAATAATTAAAGTAGTTAGGTATGTAGAATAAATTTAACACAAATTTACACAAATTAAAAATTCTATACTTGTTTTTGTTATGTAAAAATAATTAATATATGATACAATAATCTACGTACTATTGCTTTTTGTTATTACTTAAAATAAACATGTATGTATTATTTTAATGACCGTACTATTAAAATTAACATTTTCTTAAATTTAGAGTTTGCGCACTTAAACTAGAATAGAATTTGAGATCATCTTCATTAATTATAATTACTCTTAAAATGAAATTACTAAATTAATGACTAATAAATTCCATCATTCAGCTTTTTATGCTAACGTTTAACGTAAAATTTTGTTTGTTCATTAATAAATGGAAAATTTTAGTCCGTGAAAATTCTTAGTCAGTTTTAAATTGATTATATTTGTAGTCATTAGATATAAAGCTAATACGGAACTTTATAGAGCTACTTGCATTTTTAAAGTTTAGAAACAGGTGTGGGTGACTAATGTTATTTAATATGTAAAGAGAATGAGTATTAACTTTGGATGAACAGGAGTGTATAGAGATATAACTTCGATAGTTATTGAACACAGTGTGTAGAAGTGCAACATTGTATGGAATAAGTCATAATTACTAACACAAACCATTCCATTCATATCTGCTACTTAACGTAACAATTATCTTATTCACTATAATACCACAATGGGTTGATAATTACTGCACCTAAGAACAAATACCTAGGTAAGAAAGGCTCAAACAAAGCTTCATTTTCTGGTAGGACAAAGTATTGTGAAATATCAATGGCTACGGTAGAACTAGTTGGATGCAGAATCGTTCAAATCAATGATGAAAGGTTAAATGGTGTTATTGACAGCAACTGTTCACAAGAAAATCACTTAACAGTAAGGTGTTTATAATGTCGATTAGGATCTTTTCTCTTTGCACATTCAATGTAACTTGCACTATTTATCTATAAGCCGTCTATATGTTGTATACCCTTTGGCAAAATTTTAACTACGTAGCATATAATACATAGAAGTTACTTTTTTGCGTTCTTCTAATAATTTTTGATAGAATCTTCACTGTCATCTTTATATTTTTCTAATAAATATTTAATATGTTGTATAATATATTCGAAATAAGGTTTTGAACAACGGAAAATCAAATTGGATCCGTGCGAAGTGACGCGTATCGCTAGATACAAATTTAATGCTGAAATTCGAAATCAAAATGTATTTTTAACTTTGCCCCTTTTGCAATTTAGTCCATGTTTAAGTGTACATATATGTGAAACGAATAAAATAAAAAACAAGATTATAATGTAGATAACAACTAAATAATTCAGATTACTTAAATTTTACATTCAAGTATAATGCGTGAAACAAAATATTTTTGCTATCGCAGTTAGTTTTTAAATTAAATATTATGTCAATTAGGAGTTGGATTCGTTAAAAACTAAACAGCTATTTTAAATGATTATTTTCTGTTATTCGTATTCGTGTTCCGGGCGCTACACACCGTATTTCTTATATTATTGCCTTACCTTACAAGCATGCCTTACTTTAAGGCTTCCTTAAAATGTTATAGTAAGCCTTAGTTACTAAAATGTTTTAATTTAAGGTTATCTTCTCGATGGCATACTTAGTTTCCCGGCTATACCAATAGGCATGAAGGGACACTGTGTGGTTCTAGTTGATTTGGACGATGATTGTGATTTTGGGTATCTTCAGGGTTGGCATCAGGAGTGTAACGTCCCTGATGTTGCATATCAGCTGGGCCATGTCTCCCACCTAAGTGGTTATAAAAAAATACCCACCTCATAGTTAGCACCAGTGAGGTGAAACTCGAAAGTGTACTCAAATAAAGATTTATCTGCATCTGACTAATATCGTAAACTAATATGTTTTTCATCTTGTCCTATAGATTGTTCTAGCTGTCGCCATCGCGGCTGTGTCCGCTGAAGCCGAGAAGAAGACCGAGAAACGAGGCCTATCCGGCTTAGGATACGGCTATGACAGCGGTCTCACCGGCTACGGCGGATACGGCGGATATGGCGGATACAGCGGATATGGCGGATACGGCGGATATGGGGGCTTGGGACACGCAGGATACGGTAAGAGATAACATTGGAACTCTATCAAAATCTTATATTTCAGTTTAAGTTATATAGATGAAGATTAGGTGACAGTATTTTCTTTTATTTTATAATAGAATACATCGAGTTTTTGATCGACATCTTGGCCTTGGTTATGTTTCCTATGAGTTCATTATTTATTTTGATTTATAATGAAAATTTATATTGTTATAAACCGTGTTATTGGTAAATATTGCAATCAAAATAAAGTGAGTTTTGAATCGAATCATTTTAAGGTAGCTTACCTATATAATATCTAGGGGTTTGTAAGCACATACTTATTCCTAATAAAATGAGAAAATATCGAAGTAATTTCCCAACATGTAGAGAAAATTCTAACAACCAAAACAAACTTATACCGCCTTCCAACTTTAAATTGGCCAAGCTTATATCACAAAGACGTGACTTGGACGTCAAGCAGTTGATGTTCGAATCTCGGAGATTTTGTTTCATTTCACAAGTAAATACTTTTGAAACTTAGTTTTTTTATATTTTTAGAAGCTTCTTCTAATATCTGCCGTATGTTACCTTTATGATTTTAGTTTTAGTTACTTCAGAGGTCATTTATTAATAAAAAAAAAAGTATTTTAAACTCCTAACATTTTACCGACCAATGTTACTCCTACTCGAATATATAAGTTGAATTTGATGCTGTTGATCTTAAAATGGTGGTTTCGAATTAGGTGACCTCAATAGATGCTTTTTCATACCCCTCTTAAAGACTCAGTGATTGTAAGAAGTAGAAAACTCGTATGTGTGTGATAAAGGAAGAAAGCTCCAAGCTGCTTGGTGTTAGATGGTATAGTCTCCTCAGGCTAGTACGATTTTATGGCATATAGCGAAGTGACACTAGAACGCAACCGGGATGAAACACTGAGATGCTGATAATGATGAGATTATTCTAAAGTACAATGAAAATGAAACATTCAATTAAGATACTAATAAGTGTCTTGTTACCAGAACAAATACACGCAGAATTGAAACTATTAGTTCCACATTAAACTGCTCGTAAATTTAGCGCAAAGCGCTTTGCAAATACTTGAACGTAATGAAAGCTATAAAACGATCTATAAAACAGCGCTTTAGCGAGTAATAGTCCTGAATAAGTGTCTTTTTAACACTGATGATCTGTAAAGAAATCCGATGGTTTGGAATCGTGAACAAATGTAGATAAAAGATAGGTTTCTTCGATTATTGAGATATTGAGTAACAAGTTGAAGTCCTTTCATAATGACTTTTTGATCAAATATACGTTTCTATTCAACCAATTGCAATCGTTATACTTCGGTAGATTTTAAAACTTAGTCCCGTTTTTACTGATTCCCCCCGAATAAGCCCGAACAAGACCTTTCAAATGATAAACACTGCATTAAAATCCACTTAGTAGTTCGGCATCTATCGCAAACAAACAGTACCTTAAATAGACAAAAAATTCGAAAAAATAGAAGAGACTCAGTTTCCTTCAATTTAACGTGACTCAAGTTTTTTTTTAATAATGTACATATCTCCAATATACAGACCCGACAATATTTACAATAGCATAGAAAAGTTTATGTAGTCTATCTTAAAGTAGCATACAAATAATTTATTCACCGTATCATGTTGGATTATTTTAAGGGAAAAAATGTCCCTTCTAGATAATAGCTTGTAATGTAATATCAAATTACTGGTACGACAATGTACACGTTGCAGGCCAAGGGCGCCAATTTCTCACGTGCAAGCCACTGTTGACTGTATCTCACAATAGGTGTTCACTTATGCATGGAAGTAATGGGTGGAACTTGAATGAGAAGGAAATATACACTTCACATTAATTAACTTCCTCTACTTTTTTATCCAGTTCTTTGGAGCTAGTAAGACAATTATTTCTTTCTATAATTGTATCTTTAATTTTATGACACATTAAGCTCACGACTACTTCTTTCGAGATAGTAGGTACAACAATCCGCCATGACATTCTATCCCAATATATCTCACAAGCTTTCTCTTCAATCATTAAACTTTTAACCTGTCTTTTTTTTTCAAAATTTTATCAATTTATAATTTAAAAAACGGGAATTAACGCGATCATGGTATAGGTACTTACATACCTTTGATTGCCTGACGTTTCGACCAGGTTACACCGGCCTGTCCAGGCCGGTGTAACCTGGTCGAAACGTCCATGATCGCGTTAATTCCCGTTTTCTAAATTATATATCATGGAACGCGAGAGTTTAAAAGTTAGTTTATCAATTTAGTCAATATTTTGTTCACTTTTTTATTTTCTTCTTTTGAATTAACTAAGACAATTATTTCATTTTACATTCAACTTCTTGTATCAGTAATTTTAAAAGTGTATATTATCGTATTTAGCTATCTTCGTTAGGTGATTGGGTAGCATGGTTTATTTATTTTCGTAATTAATTTATTTACAATGTCCTCATAGGAGTAAGAAATAAATAATAGTTTTCGTCTACAAAATTAATAACATCAGCCTTGTTAGAAATAATTATACTCTGTCCAATGAAAAACTTCCCTTTGAGTGTAGTAAAATACTATCGAACACGACAATCTTAAGAATTAGTCATGCGACCATATTATTATTTATGGTTTAACGTGTAAATATACAAGTTCACTTTAATTAGAAATTAAAGTGCATATTGCTGCTAAATGCTTTTGTCTTTTTTTTATGTAGGATACGTTAACATAACTTCACCTCGCCTTGTTGAAAGTTGAAGGCAAAGAGGATCACCATTACTAACACCAACATTGTTACAAGGGGGGCCCTCAGCTTGACGGGCCTTGAGGGGCCCTCATCAGATAGTTTTTCATGCTTCGCTTAAACTGTAGATCTTAGCTTCTTTAGAAGAATTGTAAAGAAATGAGAGTACCAAAATTCTTTGGTATCCTGTATTTTTCATAAATAATCATGTTGTGATTTAGATATTAGATGCGATTTTAAAGTTACTGATAGATTAGTAGGTTACCTAACTAGGTTATTTGTATAGGTTCCCACAAAGTATAATATTTGTTCCTATATACTTGACGTAAGTTTAGTAATAATTTTAAATTTCTTATCCACAGCCTCGCCTCTAGCTGTAAGCAAGGTATCTTACACCACCGCTCATGGTTCACCTCTCGGATATTCCGGTTATGGCGGTATTGGTGGATACAGCGGCGGATACGGCGGTTATGGCGGATACGGCCACAGCAACCTTGGCGGATATGGCGGATACGGTCTCGGTGAGTTCATTACACGTGGGAATACTAATTAAGTGTTAAATTGTTAGCGGATCTATTTGGAAACAAAGCGGTATTGTTCTTGCGATAGTAATATTCGCTTCCTTATGTTTATTTTATTGATGAATGATAGTAAAATGATATTGTGTACTGTTTAACACCTGTCTCCTAATTCTGAGTGACAAACATTTAGTAACACCGCGCGTTCGTAATAGCCGACATAGTTAAGTTTGTATAGATTTCCGCCAGTTCTATATTTTTTGTTAACCAAGCTAAGCTAACATTTTTAATATTTTGAGAAACTAACCGACATCTTAAAACCAAATGTATATCAACAATTATATTATTTTTATCGACAGGTAACCAACTTGGCTACTCGAGCTACCCTGGCGGTTATGGCGGTCTTGGTGGTTATGGCGGATACTACGGCGGTGCCGGCTATGGCGGATACGGTGCACATGGCGGATACTACCACTGAACTACCCTAGCGATTTAGAAATTTTTCTGATTTTCCACCCTTCAAAATACTCAACGATATGAAAATTTGTGTTCGTTTTTTTACTATTAGAACTTCAAAGGATAAAATGTGCAATTTTGATGTGATGTGTAATAATTATTCTGCCTCAGAGTCTTTGTAAATATTTAATAAAAACTTGTATAAAGTATAAGTTCTTGTATATTTTTGACTATCCATACTTTAATGAGCCATACTTTAATGAGATGAATTTATAATTGTATCAAGACAATTATATTTATTATTAAGTGCTGGCCTTGTGATGACGGAGAAAGAATACAAGTATCATCACCCCATCTCATCCAAAGTGTGACTAACTGAAAAATGCGCAGACGATATCACTGCGAGAGAAAGAAAACTCGAAATACAACCTTGTACCAACCCGTCTGGCCAGCGTGGAAACAGTAGCTCCAGTAGTGGAATGCGACAAGCTAATGAATTTGATTGCTTGGTGTTAATGACGGTTATAATGAAGTTCTATAAAGAGGAACCTCCTCAATTCAGCTTTCTACCCAAGATCTTGGAGAGGGGACCTCAATCAACCAATTATTGACAATAACCATCCTATTATTTATCAATTGCCCGGTTGCATCCAAAGTTAACATAACTTGAAAGCACAAGGTCTGCTTATCATTATATTTGATTGATTTGTTGACCTTTACTAGGGCGACTACCGCCTGACTTCCTAACCCCGAGAGGGAAGCCTATATGAAAGTCTTGTCCGTTGTTTAGTATGGGAACCGACTAGCAGGTGAAGAACATAATAATATACCTAATTGCCTACCTAGATGCAACGAATCAGTAAAATGGAGAAATTTGGAACTACGGTGGTCACCTTGCCACTGTCAAATTCAAACTGTTGCATTGTTCATCAACATCAATTGATAACATACCTAGCTCTAGCTATTCCCGCTCAGTGCAAATATTTGTATGCTATTTGCATTGGTCTAATCGTGCCTCAGAGAGCACATTAAGCTGTTGTCGGTACCGGTTGCCATGCGAATCTCTGTGGTAGTCGTTACTGGTAGTTGGAGCCCTGAAAACAGCAATGCTTCGATATGTCATGGTCGCTTCACGGAAAATATTGAAGTTCAGCAAAATCCGCAGTTGGACTGGTAAAGCGGACTCCAAACTCCGAGGTGGAAGCGTCAGATGGCGACTGGGATTGACGCCAAGATGAAAAAGATGAACGGACGCCAGCGCCTGTGCTATCCTTCCATTCAAAGATATTACGATACTGTGATCAAAACGTATCTAACCTTTTATTTTTGATGTTTTTAATCATACGATCGAAACTCTACCGCTTTAATGTGTGTATCTAAACGATATTATCATAAATGAATATTGGACCGATGCAAAAAATGTGTTTACAAAAATGTTTTATTAAGTAAGGGGTTTTAAGGATGTGAATGGGAAACGCTGTTCGAATTTTTACAGCCTTTTTTTTACAACTCTGTGTGTGACAAATGTGAAGTAAAGAATTTTGATGCTACTGTTAGCTGGTTACACTGAATGAGGTTCTTAGGTAACAGTAACGAAGGGTGAATATTTTCTCCCTCTCTTAAAGAACGACCATAGAAATTTTGTATGGAATCAAAAACATCTGTATACGGCTTCGCTTTACAAAGCAAGCCGGCAGGAATCGGGTTATAGAGACGCCTGTAGGTAACAGATAGTGTAAGTAATATTATATCAAGGGGCCCGGGGCACAGCTTACCTAATTGCTCCGAGATTTCGCCAAGACCTTGAGGGCTCCAAACCTATAATCAACGATTCATTGTTTGTTAATTGACATTCAAGACTCTAGCGCGGACTACCCGAGGAGGGCCATGATCGAGAGAGATGGCCCTGGGTCAGCCGGGGTGCGAGGGATATGCGTTGCCAACCTCACCTTCGGTTTTGCACTACGGCCCACAGACGGCGTGCGTTTTAGTCGGTTCAAGTCCGACATAACCTCCCCCTCTGTGTCAGGCGTGGAGCTGGATTTTCTGCACGTAAAAAAAAAGGGTTCTACCGCAGACCTGAATAGGGTTAGGCGGCCGGTCGGTGGTCGCGTTCTCGAAAGTCATAATAGTCATGGTTCAGTTACAATTTGCTAGGTATATTGAACTATTATAAAAACAAAATAATGGAATTTTATCAATTGAATCACAGTCATGTAACCATTCTCTCGGTTGATTACTCATAGATCGCGACCTTGCATTGTAGCCTTGAAGACAAAAACATTGTCGTTATTGAGATTGGTTCTTTTTTGTGGTCCGTCACTATGACTGCACCTGACCCCACCTGATGGTAGGCATGGTTAAGGTAAAAGCACAGTATGAGGCTTAGTATCTACGTTAGATTGTTGTCCTTTCAAATTTTATCGATTGTGCTGTGTTGCTTAAAGAACCCGGGAAGATGACGATGATGACAGAAGAAAATATGTATTTTTGTGACCCACTTAATACTTTTTAACCCAAGCTGGTTCCATCAATAATATCTTTCCATCATATCTACACATTTATTAATAGTAGAAATGTTTTATTGATACTAGGTACATACAATATTTTAGTATCACGTTATCACGTCATTTAGCCATTAAATTTTAAAAAATATATAGTGCGAAGTTTGGAGCTGTTGCTTACTTTTTACTAAAGAATCCAATTTTGCAGAAAATAACGAAATTTTATCCTAAGAAATAGTTTCACTTCAAGTCGGTTTCTATATTTATTTTTAAGGTAAATTAGTGTTGAAAACCCAGCTTCATTTAAATCAATATACGTTACGTTTATTTAAAAAAAAAAGTATGTTTTGATGGCCCGGTACCGGGTCACGGCCCGGCAAATGGGAAATGCTGGGATAAATTAAGAATTCCGGTTCTGTTAATTGCATCCCAGGCTTTTCACCTAGAAGACCAGGGCCCGCTTACTCTTCTTCCTAATCTTCAGATTTAGCTGCTTGGCTTTTATTGGAGCAAAATGGTACAGTAATTATTTGAACCAGTTTCCCTACGATCGTGAGTTAGACGTTTTATCCAATATTTCAATTCAGTTCCGTAGTCACGATATAATTTAAAATTGTATGAGTAACGTAGTAACTACGGAAGTTAATTATCAAATTATGTTATTCTTTTGTACAATCGATCTATTATGTGCAATCGTGTACAATGTACAATCACAGCTGAATATTTTTTGTCAAGTAAGTACCTACATATAGATTACCTACTGCCAATAATTGTCCATGTTAGGTACCATTAACAACAAAATCTAATTAAATTTCTATTGTCACACACTTGATTTTATATAAATCGCGTGTATTTAGGTAGGTACTATGCTTTGTTCTATTAAAACGAATGGAGTTTGAAATTGGCGCCTGGAGGGCCAATCTTTCAGCGGATTTTTGTTTAAAGTGCGAAAATCGCCGCCAGGGTCAGGTGGGATATTTATGTTGGTTTTGAACAGGCTACAAGCGCACGCCTTCATGGGTTATTAGTTGTCAAGAGTTGTGACCAATCCCTTATACCAGGAATGCTCTGACCAACAATGCTACATGAGCAATTTCCAGTTTAAATGGTGAACTGTCATTAAATTAATTACATATTTCATTTAAGTTTCTTCACTTCACTTCGATGGAAATTTTGAATTCAGCCGTCTTGTACTTTTCGTTGATGTAAAAACCGTACCCAAATGAGTTGGGTAAGAACACGCAGGCTGACATCTCATTTACTAACGATACTATCTACAACTTCACTGTCACGTTAAATTTTCAGTTTTCATCTAAAAGTTCTAAAATGTGTAGACATCATAAATCATTTTTGAAGTGAAAACTTCTTTAGCGGCGTTGGATGGGTGTAAAATTTTAAGGAAGCGTCAGGATTAGTTGACCTTTGAACAGACTATTTTGCAATTTACAACAGATAGCGTCGTAGCTTAAACGGTAAGCACTTCGACTGTAAGTCCTTATAGTTTCAGATAGTATCGGGTTCAAACCACCTGGCCTACAGGGATTTTTTGTGATTGTTTTTTCTTTATTACTTTTGGTGATTATTTTTTCTTTGTGTAATTTATTACTTTTTATGATTATTTTTTCTTTCTATAATTTATAATTTTTTGTGACTATTTTTTCTTTTCATAATTTATTAATTTCTTCTGACAGAAAATTAGCAGAAAATAAGTGATAGGTTCTACGATTAGCGCTATATTATAGGTATGTGGTATGGTATGTTCTTTTTTATCTTTTTCTATGTATATAACGAAGAAAGAAAAAAAGAAAATGTTTTCACTTCTGCCGGTACTCCCAGAGTGCAACCCGTCTTTTTTTATTCGTATGCCAATCAGCTCGAATAAGATTCTTGGCGGATAATGAAAAAAACTGCCTTGTTATTTGTGATGTCATGAATTCTTTTGATAGATATAGTATTTCATTCAATAAATGAGTTCGATAGACAAAATATCTTGTCATGTTTTACTGTAGGGCTTATCTAGCAACTAATTAATTACTTATGGTAGATACATACCTTTGACTTTGCATTCAGTGCTTTAGAGTTTAGTTATGTTATGCATATTGGATAACCAGCTATAGCTGGGTATCCAAATTTTTGACAAAAAACGAATAAGAACTCTTCATTTGACAAACAATGTTTGATAAACTTATCATTTTACAAATTACTATTTAATAAACTACTCATTCAACAAAATATTTATTTGGAAAAATTTCATAATGTCTTAACATCATTTAACAGATTGATTTTTTTAAGCATGTTGGTTGACAAAATAAGTTTTACCCTTCAATTATTGTCTTAAATAGTCAAAAGTTAGTGCTTACTACTACTGTATGCTACACGCGATGGTTTATGCTTGCTTGATTGACAGTTTGTTAGCTTTCTTTATTTTGTCAAATGAACACTTTTAAAATAAAATTTTAACAATTAAAATATTTTCTAAGTGATACATTTGCAAAACCTTTATTTATCAAATTATTTTTGTTAAGGTAAATGTTTGCGAAATGAAAGTTTGTCAAATGATTAGTTTTTCAAACGTTGTTGATAGAATGATCGTTTGTCATACGTTTTTTGTCAAACAGTAGTACCTAAACCGCATAGATGTTAACCATCTCGATTGTTTAATTATTCGTCGGTAACAGATATTTTACTACAATGTATTTCATCTAGATACCATGTAAATCTCTCCATCATTATTAATTTAGACTTTAAGAGTGTTTCTCGGTTTCATCCTAAACTTTCGGATCCATGTATACGCTTATTAATATTTTTTGCTTATTAATTGGATAACAGTGCCAAAAGGCTGTTATAAAATCCAAGAATATTTAAATTACAAACAAGCTGCTCAAGCAAACTATTGTATTTAGACTAAGCACTTAGATTAAGCAAATGTTTGTAAAAGACCAAAAAATAATGCCCGCTGAGTTTCTGGCCGGACTCTACTCAGGCCTGGGCCGCATTTCGAACCGGTGCTAAACTAGTCCAGAGTTATTTTTAATTTGACGTTTTGTAAGTACCATTTATAAATGATTTTTTACTTTTGACTTTTTGACATGGACCCACCCGCCACTTCTTTTGGTTTTGCTTACCTATGTGGCTTTTATGAGAGCCACTGACTACCCACTTGAGAGGGAAACCTGCGCCAGTCGTCAGTCAATCAGCAGGTGTCCCGGTTTGCTGGTGAGGTTGACTCAGAAGATGGGGTCAGAACAGCTTCGCCTACGTTTACTTTCCATTATAATACCTACTAAATACCTTCCTATATATGGAGGGGCGGATCTGGCTTCCAAGTCAGTATTAATCGAAGCATTTAAATAGGTTTTGTTTCACAACAGTTCTTTCTTGCATACATATATATTAATCAATTAAACTCATCATCTGCATTTAGACGTTATCCTGATTGCATCCGAGGCCGGGACGCCCTCGGAGCTCAGGGTACGCCTTCCGGCTCTTCCTTCTCCACTTCGCATGATCTTGGGCGTCCATGGTATTGAGACCATTTGCACGCATGTCACCCTCCACGGCATTAAGCCTTCCATTTCTACCTAGATACGGTGGGGGCGCCATTGCCAGGCATTTGTTACCCATTTAGCCTGGACACACCAGCAAAGGTGACTCTCTTGCATTTTATGTTGCCGCAAAACGTAGACACACCAGCAAAGGTGACTCTCTTGTATTTTATGTTGCCTTCGTATATGTGGGATCTGTAGAGTTTAACGCCAAGTATTCTGTCTTCGCCACATTTTTAGCTTCAGACTGCCGTTCTCAAGCGCTTCCTTCCACACTTTCACACGTCGCACCAATCTGTTCCTGTCCGCGTCCGTTAACGCAATGTCGTGTTGTTTTTACGTTTTTTGACCTTTCTCGAATGCCGTCCGACCTCCCAACCCCGAAAGGAAAGGAAAGCCAGCGCCAGAGCCTCGTTCGTTATTTAGTAGGTGCACCGGCAGTCACCGGCTTGCAGGTGAGGTTGGCTTGGGTCCCGAAGATCTTGGTGGGAAACCCCAAACACCCCAATAATTGGGTATTTGACTGATTAGTCTAATTAGTTACTTTTTACTGAACGTCAAAACGGTAATTTAAAATGAAAATTGTATCAAAAATTATTTGTGACTTGATAATATTTAATAGTCTAATTTTATTTACTATTAAAGGTTGGGTGGATGATTCAAAATAAATAAGAACAATAAAGTTAGAATCGACGCAACTGTTTTCACTCTTTTACTATTCTTAATTAATGCTGAATAATTTATTTTAACCACAGAAAAATACCCAATTATTCAAATTGCAAACTACACATATTATTACTTTGATTAAAATTCGTTACCAAACAAAATACTATCAACTCAGTAAACCGCATGTTTATTTGCGCCCTAGCCTTGTAAAAAAAACGGCCACTTTTTAGTACATCATCATAAAATCTCTTATCATGTTTCCAACCAACTTTCTCACAGTTTTTCTCAGTAGTTGCAAAAGCACACCTTTATTTTTATAATAAAAAGAAACAAAATAACTTTTTAACACATTTCATTTCAGAATTTGATCGTAAATATTTTTTTAGTATCTTCTGCCTGGAAACTGTCTATTCTTTAGCCCTGTAAAAATAAATGTGTCTTGAATAAAAAATATACTAGCAGGGTTTCTGAACATCAGATTAGCATCAGACAGCGAAAAATCGCTATGCAGGCGAGAGCGCCTGTGAAAAAATAACTAGCAAATGCGCCACAATGCACAATTGCTCGTATTGTTTAATCAGACGTATCCGAACTTGTAATTTGTTTTCATAATATTTAGTCATAAAACGATATCTGAATTTCTTAAACGACTAAATGTCAACGTATTTTATGTTTTCAGTTTCAGTATTTTCTGTTAGACGAGCGTTATTCGTTGACTGCAAGATGTTTTTGAACAATTTCTAACAGTAAAATCTTATAGCACTTCATATAAGTAAAATTTTAAGCATTAAAGTTCTCCTTCCTCTTCCCATTTTTCATTCCTAGCACTCCACTTTATTACAATGTTAATTTAAACAAAGCAAAATATCTACTCATCTAAGTTATTAAGTACAATAATATTAAGTTAAAAGCCCTCAGCTCAACGAATATCCCATTAAAAGTTCCGTAAACACGGAAATTACACTAATTAGGGGACTTGAGTAAGCAAATAAGTCAAAGAAAGTACCTGCCAGTGACAATTATTATTATGAATATGTTTATGGCGAGATGATTGTTTTGAGGGTTATTTCGTGATATTTATGATTTTAATTAATATTTTAAAATAATATCTATGTACTTATATATCATTATCATCGTCATCCGTGCTTTGTTCCTCGCATCCGACTGACCTCCTCAGCCTCAGTGGTTATAGTGACTACTGACCAACCACTAAAAGAGTTATTCAGGTCGCCCCATACAGGTGAGGCCTCCGTCTTGTCTTGACCATGAACTGTTGATAGCCCGAACCGACTTTTAACGTGCCCTCTGAAGTACAAAAGTGCCCAAATGAAATACCATCACATCACACAAAGCCATCCATCCAATTGGTAATGTCTTGTAACATTTATTTAGATGTCTATATACAAATATAGCACTATATACAAATATAGTGCTATATTTGTATATAGACATAATAATAATATTAGAGCCATCTATTAATAATAACTTGTACTAAGTACCTACCTAGTTGGAAAGTACACGGAACTCTTGTCGTGTCGGATTTTATCCCTGTCCATGTAGTTTGTTATTTACATACGAGATGGCGCTTAAAATAATTTTAGTTTCTGCTCGGTGGATTTTCTTTATTTTCTTTTTATAACCAGACTAATAAAGGCGATTCTCAAACTGCCCCGCGTCCCGCGACGGAGCGGAAAATACGCGGGCACCAATGAAAACGCAATCACGCGCGATATTGTGGGGAAACACGCGAGGTATGACACACTGCAAACTGCCATCAGGCGCGTGATTATGGTGGGATTTAAGTCAGAGAGCTCTTAGAATTTCCTGTTTAGTGTTTGAGGCAAACTGAAAGCTAATAATAATGCAATGCAACGTATATAAAATGTCAAATTTAGAGCGTTTTCCTTGTGAGTTTACATCATCCGACATCTGACATTCGATATCTGATATCGTAAGAAGTCTGTCAGTATCTGTTTTTTACATTGTCCGCGGTGTTGGCCCGATAGCGGGTCACACAGAGACTAAAAACAGCGATTGCAAGCGATATTCGACCTTAATGACATTTTCTTAGTTACGTGTCTTTTCGCGTTAATAGATGACGCCAATCACGAATATAAGAAATAAACTCGATTTTATGTGCGCGGGGCAGTGTGAAAATCGCCTAACCCGATATATTTTATGGTATGTTAATAACTAGTAGTAAGCACACTTTACCATATTTTTGAGTATACGCTCACTCGGTCAATTACCTATACCACAAATAATATAAGATAATGCTTATAATTAGGTATACGAAAGAAATTCACAAATACTTTACCAAAGTTGGAACTATAAATCGCGTCTTTTCTTAGTATCCTCTGCACGACAGAAACCTAGGTACCTACAAGTAATAAAAAGTTGTGTATTGTTGCTGGTTGCGATACCAATTACTTTTGCCACTCCTATGTAGGTACAGTCACAGATTACCTAATAGGTACAGTCGATAATCTGTATCTCCATTGTCGACTTTAAATACGTAGGTACATAGAATAGGTACATAGAGAAAATGTACGCTATATACCCATTCGTTTATGTCAGTTACACGGCTACACCATATCGACTTCTATCGGCGCAGTGAAAGGATGTCTCGTTAAAACTTGATCGGACTCTGTGTGATATTTGTGAATTCTCTGGCTTCATGCGCTTCTTGTCAGCCCATTTAGACAAGTGGCAATTCATTGAC
This sequence comes from Eilema caniola, assembly GCA_949126895.1. Classification (NCBI taxonomy): domain Eukaryota; kingdom Metazoa; phylum Arthropoda; class Insecta; order Lepidoptera; family Erebidae; genus Eilema; species Eilema caniola. Next base: position 2,222,321 of record OX421475.1, read on the forward strand.
TGGCGTTTCATGGAATAGAATGAGAGTCTATGGGATTTGACGTTTATGAGATGCGTTAACAACTGTCAGATACGTCAAATCCCATTAATTTGTCATTCTATTTGTTGGAGCCAGACACCCGTCTGCGACTCCAAACTTGGCTGCAAGTAACGCAGCGCTTTACCGTGATCAATTAATGGTAATATGAACTATGGCAAGGTTCACTTATCAATCTCCACGATGTACCACACACGTGTTCACTATTTTAGCGTGCCAAGACGTAATTGTACCAGTAACAGTTCGGTATACAATTCGCCCCGCGGAATACGTATATATTTCCCAAATTCGATGACTGATTACTACATAAATCCCAAAATATTGTCTCAACAAAATGTCTGTCTTTGCTCCCAGCAGGAAAAATATAAAGAATGAATTGACATAAATGACACTTCAACTGTCATCGAAACTTATGACTAAAAATGGCGGAACAAAAAATGTTGGGCTGGAACCTTACCCCTTTAAGATCAAACACTATTCCATCCAAGGATTTTATATATGTTCCATAATTCCATCAAACCAACGAGTTGTCACTTGTCTAGAGGGGCAGTACGGAATCTTATAACTAGGTACTCAGAATACAGCGGGTACTATGTAGATAAACTGCTATGGCTTACCGCAATCGGACCAGTTTCATGATGCATTGTTGACTTGAATGTTGTCTTCAGGTTTAATACCCACAATTAATAATTTATCAAGGGTTTAGTTAACCTTGGCCCTTGGTTGTCTCACTATATTTAACGTGATTGATTAATTTGATGAATCGAATAAAGAGAAAAAATTGAATCCAACTAGGCAGGGTTTGAACCCGCGATCTTTGTCTTACAAGGGCTATGCTTTGACCACTAAGCTACCAGACCTCGCCCTAACCAATTCAAATTTCTCCTTCTACATCTGCACTGAGACCGATTGCCACCGAAAGGGCGACGCTTGAAGTTGTCCAAAAATGTGTATACCTGCGCCAGGTTATCCAGCTCGGTAAAAACAACTTCGAGAAAGAACTAGCCAGAAGGATTCAGCTAGGCTGGGCAGCATTTCGCAAATTTCTCTTTTTCCCTACCCCAATACCTGAAAACAAAGGTCTTTGACGGTGCCGAAACGTGGACACTGACGGTAGGGCTAGTCCATAAACTAAAAGTCGCGCAGCGGGCTATGGAGCGAGAATTCGAAACGAGGTGATCCGACAAAGAACCAAAGTTACCGACACAGCTCGCAGATTAAGCAAGCTGAAGTGGCAATGGGCTGGCCACGTCTGTCGAAGGACCCATGGCCGTTGGAGCAGACGATTCCTAGAGTGGAGACCGCGAGAAGGCAAACGAAGGGTAGGGCGCCCCCTAACCAGATGAACCGATGACCTGAAAAAGGTGGCTGGGACAGACTGGATGCGGAAGGCGGAGGATCGTACAAAATGGCGTACTTTGAGAGAGGCCTATGTCCAGCAATGGACTGCAGTGGGCTTATTGATTTATTGATTGATATCTGTCTTTGAGGCGACAGTGGAGTGTCTATCAACATTCTTACTAACTATCGGAACCAGTGAATGATCTTTCAATCATTTTTAAACATTGATTTTTGACTACCGACTGCGCCTATATTAAATATTTGGCATGAAAAATGCTTAAAGATTTAATTCAAATAATTTGATGAATATAAACTTAGATTAATAATAGTTATATTTAAATAAAAAAGACGGGTTGCACTCCGGGACTGCCGGTAGAAGTGAAAACTTATTCTTTCTTTCTTCGTTATATACAGAGAAAAAGATAAAAAGAACATACCATACTATACCATACCTATAATATAGCGCCAATCATAGAACCTATCACTAATTTTCTATCATGAAGAAATTAATGAATTACAAAAAGAAAAAATAATCACAAAAAGTAATAAATTGCAAAAAGAAAAAAGTATCACAAAAAGTGTCAGAAGCTCAGGTTCGAACCCGGTAACATCTAAAACCATAAGGATTCACAGTCGAAGCGTTTACGGCTTAGCTAGGATGCTTCATATCGTACTTGACAAAATAAACAATCTTTTGCTAATGTTGTATGACGTCAGTCGTCGGTTACGGTTCAAAGGTCAAGCGATCCTGACGCAAGTTTAATATTTTTTACCCATCCAACGCCGCTAAAGAAGTTTTCACTTCATTAAAGTGGTATAACAAGAGAGAATTTAAATATTATCTATAGACAAAATTGTTCGGTAACACATTACACGATATAAATGGGTTTCTAGGAAGGAAGGTTCTATTTAATTATTTGAAATATCGTCACCGCCATATTGCCCGATAGTTTGTTTTCATTCCATTGATGTTTAACCAGAGTTTCAATAGTAATTTGCTTTTCCTAATTGCTGAATTGTTCAAAACTTTCTAGAAATATCATAAAATTATAACGAAGGATGTCCTTTGTTAAATATTTCTAGAATATTTGCTTAGTTGTATTTGAAAGCAATCAGTCTAGAAGTTATGTAGGTTTTGTATTATTATTTCAATAAATCAATAAGTCTTATCACAGTCCACTGCTGCATATATTACCTATAGGCCACAATCCCTACCACACCATCCCTCCTCCCCTGGGTCAACCGGGGTGCGAGGGATATGTCGTACGACAACCTCACCGTCGGCTTAGCACTACGACCCACAGACGGCGTGCGGTTTAGTTGGTTCGAGTCCCACATAACCTCCCTCTCCGGCTCCGGAAGGGGGGAGGGGGGTATCCGTGGGGATTCCCCGCACGTAAAAAAAAAGCATCTCCCTAGATTGGGAGATTTACCCTACTGTTTCCTACTGTCGCCTACTGTTTCTACCAGAAGTGTTGGTACAGGGTTGCATATAGATAGCGTCATGGCTGAAACGGTAAGCACTTCGACTGTGAGTCCTTATAGTTTCAAATAGTATCGGGTTCAAACCACCTGGCCTTCTGAAACTTTATGGCGGAAGATGTTGTTCCCGCCATCGTCGAAATGTGGTAATGACGGACACCGTGGTGGTTTGGTGGGTAGTCTGGCCGTCTTTAGAGGCCAGGAGTCCCACACGAAGCTCTCCCCCTACCACCGTGGGGGGGGAGCGAAGTGCCTAAACGCATTCCACCACAAAAAAAAAAAAAAGGGTTTCATTTCGAGATTTCCTTCTCTCGCAGAGAAAATGTCTGCGTATATTACCGTTAGTTGCCTCTTACGATGCCCTTCGAATGCAATAGGCTGGTGATACCTACTTGTATTATTTCTCGGTCACCACACGGATTATTATTTACAACCTATCAATTGACTACACCCTGCTGGATACTAAAAAGCTAGGGAAAAGTTCAGTTTTTTTTTTACTACTGAGGTGACAGACAAGCACACGGCCCACCTAATAGAAAGTGGTTACCGTGGCCTATGGACGTGTGCAACACCAAGGGATTCACACTCGTGCTGCAACCCTATAAAACTTTCTGTGCCGTCTGAATAGAAGACAAAGCGGGCATAGCCTTTGGTATTCCCACTGACAGCACAAAAACTTTCCAGTGAACGAGTGAGTGAATAGGACCACCATTCCAAATGCTGTAAATTCCAAAACAGTGAAAGTTAAAGTCGACGTCATTAAATTTATATAGAGAATAAATTTATATTTTCTTGAACTAGCTGACCCGGCGAACTTCGTATCGCCAATATTTTTCCGCCCGCGTGGCGTCAGATCCCGTTCCCGCTGCACCCTCTACTATATTAAACATGTATTATACATATAAACATTCCTCTTGAATCACTCTATCAATTAAAAAAAACCGCATCAAGATCCGTTGCGTAGTTTTAAAGTTTTAAGCGTACAAAGGGATATAGGGACAGAGAACGCGACTTTGTTTTATACTATGTAGTGAAGATACGATTGTTTCTAATTGACGTCAAAAATAATTCTACCGAAGCTAAGTTTGCCAACGGTTTGAAGAAACGGCGTAACAAACTGTGATACCTAACTAGTGTGGAGACAGACCCCACGTGGTTCACAGATGCTTTTTCTAGCAACACTTAAAGATTCGAAAATCGAAAGAAGAGAAAAATACATAACTCATATTCATTGTAAGAAATCAGAGCATTAAGTAATACGACGTTCGAGTATTCCGTTATTCGAGATATGGTTATGTACATGTCGCCGCCAACTAGCTAAATCAGCCGTCCAATTAACTGCCTAGGCAGTTAACTAAACGGTGCCATTCAATTAACATTATGAATGATATACAGCCGTCTCGTTTATTACATCATTTAATAACCTGGCTGGCTAATGCTTAGGCCAATCGTAAGATGGTGCACTACCTCGTAATAAGATAGAAAATTACAATATACGTTCATACATATACTTACACCTGTAAATCCCTGAGGGGGTAGATAGAGGTGTATTCACAGAAAATTAGTATTTTTATTATCATATTTACTTTTAGTATTTATTTATAACCATGCAGAAATTAGTCGTATTTCTAACTGTTTAATTAAATGGCTAGGCAAGTAGTGAACTGTCATCGATTCAAGCTATTTGCCTATCCGTTTAATTGAATGGCTGAACACCATTCAGGCCGATAATTGAATGGCACCGTTTAGTTAACTGCCTAGGCAGTTAATTTAACGGCTGATTGAGCTAATTGGCGGCGACATATACACAGTAATGTAAATGTCAGGGGCATGACGAAGGATTACGATTGAGGGGATTTCGGCAGGAATTACAGCTGATTGATTATATTTAATACGCCTTTACTTGCGGTATATTATTGCCTATATTTGGTTTATTATGAGCTCAATGTGAATCAATTGCAAGGGTGCGTAATTGGTAGTGGGAATATTTGTGATGTCAACATGATGAGAGTCTTTTTTAATGCCGCTTAGGCAACAGACAAGCAAAAGGCCCACCTGATGGGAAGTGGCTACCGTGGCCTATGGACCACCAGGGCGTCACACTTGTGCTGCCGACCCTGAAGAAACATGCTAATGCCCTACTTGAAGTACCTTATATTGTGGTCGCTTCGTCTCTAAGTCAGAGGTCTAATTACCTTAATACTATAAAAGCTTGGATTAGATAAAAATATTCCCTAAGTACACCACAAAAGTAGAGGTTTGTATAAATAAGTATAAGTACTTATTAATTGCGTAATAATTAATAATACGCATATTTTTCGAACTATCATTTGGATCCCACGTCCATGTAATTACACAGGTCTGCAAAATAAAATAAAATTGAAAGCTGCTTTGTTATTGTGGCGTAATTATTTTGTTTTTGGGTGTGCTGAATTCGAAAATGATTTTCGTTTTGTCATAGCACGTCACGTTTTTGACAATAGGTGTCAATTTTGAACAATTTAACATTTCTTACATCTTAAAATAAAATAGAAGACTTCTTTTTTACGTGCGGGAAATCCCCACGGATGCCCCACCCCTCCGGACGCGGAGGGGGAGGTTATGTCGGACTCGAACCGACTAAACCGCACGCCGTCTCTGGGTCGTAGTGCTAGGCCGAAGGTGAGGTTGTCATACGACATATCCCTCGCACCCCGGCTGACCCAGGGCCATCCCTCTCGGTCTGGCCCTCTTCGGGGATATAGGAGACTAATTAATTCCCGTTTTCTTAATTATATATCATGGAACGCGAGAGTTTAAAAGTTATTTCAATCTCTCCCTGTACCAAATTTCATCAAAATTCGTTCAGTGGTTTAGGCGTGAAAGACGGACAAACATACACATACACACACTTTCCCATTTATATTATTAGTATGCATTTTAAAATGTCATTTTGTATTATAAACTTCAGTACAACTAAAAAATAGCAGGTAAGAAGATTCCTCTATATTATACCCTACCACTCTGATATAAAAAATACAATGCTTTAACGTGACCGAAACCGTAAACAAAAGCTGATTTTAAAATATCTCTTCTTTTCACAAAACAATAGCAAAATCACCTAATCATGTGAAGAAGAAACAGGTAAGTCTTGCCAAAATATTGTGATGTGGCTTGGAAAGCGGCCAGCACATGACCTATGACGGCCTGTAAGGTGTATCTTTTATATTTCCTGACTATGATAAGTTGATAGCGTGGATACAGATATATCCGGTGTTGATTAATTTTGTTTTGTGGCTGCTATTCTTATTGTAAAAGTTTCCTTCTGAAGGCGGTTTACTGCAGTGTTTGTTTCGGAAGGTCACATAGTCTCATGATTCGAACGCAGGTCTCACGGTATAGACACAGGTCTCACGATAGAAATGCATGTCTGACGGTGTATACACAGGTCTCATGGTATAGACACAGGTTTCACAGTATAGACACAGGTCTCACGGTAAGGACACATGTCTCACAGTATGGACACAGGTCTCACGGTATAGACTTAGGTTGCACGGTATCGACAGAGGCAGAGGCGGCCTTACCCATTGCGAGGCTCCGGGCGGCGGGTCTTTGCGAGGCCCTTTGTCCTTCTTGTATAAGCTCATTTTGAATACTTTTCCACGTAGATTTTCTTCTACCTACTTTCTTTTGATAGCTCGTTTCCTTTTTGAACTCCCTGACTCAAATTTTCTACCGGCATCACGATCACGCGAACTTATTTTTATTTTTTTTTTAAATTTGCTTGGATTGCTGTGCGAGGCCTCTATAAGGGCGAGGCCCCGGGCGATTGCCCTGTTCGCCACCCTCTAAGGCCGCCACTGGACAGAGGCCTCACGGTATAGAAACAGTTCTCACGGTATAGACTTGGGTCTCACGATATAGACACAGGTCTCACGGTATAGACACAGGTCTCACGGTATTGTCACAGGTCTCACGGTATAGACGCAGGTCTCACGGTATCGATACAGGTCTCACGGTATGGCCACATGTAGTGAGAATCGTGAGAGCTATGAAAATCGTGAGAATTGTGAACCCTGAGAGCCGTGAGAACTGTGAGCTTCGTGAAAACGGTGAGAACTACGAGAACTGCGAGAATGGTGAACCGTAAGAACTGTGAGAGCCGTGGGAGCCGTGAGAACTGTGGGAACCATGAGATCTGTGGGAACCGTGAGAACCGTGAGGACTGTGAGAACTGTGAGAGCCCGGAGAACCGTAGGAACCGTGAAAACCGAGAGAGTCGTGAGAATGGTGAGAACTGTGAAAGTGGTGAACCATGAGAACTGTGAGAACAGTGAGAACTGCGAAAATGGTAAACCGTGGGAACTGTGAGAACAGTGAGAACTGTGAGATTCGTATAAAAACTGTGAGAACTGTGAGAATCGTAAGAACCGTGGGCGCTGTGAAAACGGTGAGAACCGTGAGAACTGTGAGAACTGTAAGAACCGTGAGAACTGTGAGAACTGTAGGAACTGTGAGAAATGTGAGAACTGTGAGAACTGTAAGAACCATGAGAACCGTGAGAACTGTGAGAACTGTGAGAACTGTGAGAACTGTATGAACCGTGAGAACTGTGAGAACTGTAGGAACTGTGAGAAATGTGAGAACTGTGAGAACTGTAAGAACCATGAGAACCGTGAGAACTGTAGGAACTGTGAGAAATGTGAGAACTGTGAGAACTGTAAGAACCATGAGAACCGTGAGAACTGTGAGAACTGTGAGAACTGTGAGAACTGTATGAACCGTGAGAACTGTGAGAACTGTAGGAACTGTGAGAAATGTGAGAACTGTGAGAACTGTAAGAACCATGAGAACCGTGAGAACTGTGAGAATAGTGAACCTTGAGCATCGTGAGAACCATGAGAGACGTGGGAACGGTAGAACCATGAGAACGGCAAGATTTGTGAGAACCGTGAGAACCGCGAGAAGTGAGAGAACCGTGGGAATCGTGAGAACTGTGAGAACCGTGAGAACCTTGGGAACCGTGAGAATTGTGAGAACCGTGAGAACTGTGAGAACCGTGGGAACCGTTCGAACCGTGAGAACCGAGAGAGTCGTGAGAATGGCGAGAACTGTGAAAGTGGTGAACCGTGAGAACTGTGAGAACAGTAAGAACTGCGAGAATGGTAAACCGTGAGAACCGTGAGTACCGTGAGAACCGAGAGAGCCGTGAGAATGGTGAGAACCGTGAGAACTGTGAGTACCCTGAGAACCGTGGGAACCGTGAGAACCGAGAGAGTCGTGAGAATGGCGAGAACTGTGAAAGTGGTGAACCGTGAGAAATGTGAGAACAGTAAGAACTGCGAGAATGGTAAACCGTGAGAACCGTGAGTACCGTGAGAACCGAGAGAGCCGTGAGAATGGTGAGAACCGTGAGAACTGTGAGTACCCTGAGAACCGTGGGAACCGTGAGAACCGAGAGAGTCGTGAGAATGGCGAGAACTGTGAAAGTGGTGAACCGTGAGAACTGTGAGAACAGTAAGAACTGCGAGAATGGTAAACCGTGGGAACTGTTAGAATCGTGAGAACTGTAAGAACCGTGAGAACCATGGGAACCGTGAGAACTGTGAGATTCGTAAGAACTGTGGGAACTGTGAGATTCGTAAGAACCATGGGCGCTGTGAAAACTAAGAGAACCGTGAGAACTGTGAGAACTGTAAGAACCCTGGGAACGATGAGAACTGTAGGAACCGTGACAACTGTGAGAACCGTGAGAACCGTGGGAGTCGGGAGAACTGTGAGAACTGTAAGAACCGTGAGAACCGTGAGAACTGTGAGAACTGTGGGACCCGTGAGAACTGTGGGAACCGTGAAAACTGTGAGAACCGTGAGATCTATGGGAGCCCTGAGAACTGTGAGAACAGTGAGAACTGTAAGCACCGTGAGATCCGTGGGAACTGTGAGAATAGTGAACCTTGAGCATCGTGAGAAACATGAGAGCCGTGAGAACGGTAGAACCGTGAAAACGACGAGATTTGTGAGAACCGCGAGAAGTGGGAGAACCGTGGGAACCGTGAGAACTGTGAGAGCCGTGAGAACCGTGAGAACCGTGAGAACCGTGGGAACTGTGAGAATAGTGAACCTTGAGCATCGTAAGAAACAAGAGAGCCATGAGAACGGTAGAACCGTGAGAGGGACGAGATTTGTGAGAACCGCGAGAAGTGGGAGAACCGTGGGAACCGTGGGAACCGTGGGAACCGTGAGAACTGTGAGAGCCGTGAGAACTGTACGAACCGTGAGAACCGTGGGAACCGATGGAGCCGTGAAAACTGTGAGAACCGTGAGAACTGTGGGAACTGTGAGTACTCTGCGATTTGTTAGAACCGTGAGAACTGTAGAAACTTTGACAACTATGAGAACCGTGAGAACCATGGGAACCGTGAGAATTGTGAGATTTTTGAAAACCTTGAGAACTGTAAGAATTGCGAAAACCGCGAGAACTGTGAGAACCGTGAGAACCGTGGGAACTTTGAGAACTCTGAGAACTGTGAGAACTGTGAGAACTGCGAGAACTGTGAGAACCGTGGGTACCGTGGGAACCGTGGGAACCGTGAGAACTGAGAGAACCATGACAACTGTGGGAACCATGAGAACCGAGAGGACTGTGAGAACTGTGAGATCCGTGAAAACCGTAGGAACGGTGAGAATCGAGAGAGTCGTGAGAATGGTGAGAACTGTAAGAATGGTGTACCGTGAGAACCGTGAACACGTGAGAACCGAGAAAGCCGTGAGAATATTGAGCACAATGAGACCTGTGAGAATGGTAAGCCGTGAGAGCTGTGAGAGCCGAGAGAACTGTGAGAGCCGTGAGAACTGTGCGAACCGTCACAACCAATGGAGCCGTGAAAAGTGTGAGAACCGTGAAAAGTGTGAGAACCGTGAGAACTGTGAGAATTGTGAGACTGGGATAACTGTGAGAATTGTGAGAACCGTGAGAACCGTGAGAAGCGTGAGAACTGTGAGAACCGTGAGAACCGTGGGAACTGTGGGAACCATGGGAACCGTGAGAACTGAGAGAGTCGTGAGAATGGTGAGATGTGAAAGTGGTGAACCGGGAAAACTGTGAGCACCGTGAGAACCGTGGGAACCGTGGAAACTGTGAGAACTGTGAGAACCGTGGGAACCATGGGAAGCGTGAGAACTGAGAGAACCGTGACAACTGTGGGAATCATGAGAACAGTGGAAACCGTGAGAACCGTGAGGACTGTGAGAACTGTGGGAACCGTGGGAACCGTGACCGAGAGAGTCATGAGAATGGTGAGAACTGTGAAAGTGGTGAACCGTGAGAACTGTGAGAACCGTGAGAACCGTAAGAACTGTGAGAACTGTGAGAACTTTGGGAACCATGGGAACCGTGAGAACTGAGAGAGTCATGAGAATGGTGAGATGTGAAAGTGGTGAACCGGGAAAACTGTGAGCACCGTGAGAACCGTGGGAACCGTGGAAACTGTGAGAACTGTGAGAACCGTGGGAACCATGTGAAGCGTGAGAACTGAGAGAACCGTGACAACTGTGGGAACCATGAGAACAGTGGGAACCGTGAGAACCGTGAGGACTGTGAGAACTGTGGGAACCGTGGGAACCGTGAGAACCGTGAGAACTGTGAGAACTGTGAGATTTTTGAGAACCGTGAGAACTGTAAGAACCGTGCGTACTGTAGGAAGCGTTGGAGCCGTGAAACCTGTGAGAACCGTGGGAATTGTGCAAACTGTGAGAACCGCGAGAACTGTAAGAATGGTGTACCGTGAGAACCATAAGTACCGTGAGAACCGAGAGAGCCGTGAGAATGGTGAGAACAGTGAGACCGGTGAGAATGGTAAGCCGTGAGAACTGTAAGAGCCCTGAGAACTGTCAGAACGGTGAGAACTGTGGGAACCGTGAGAAGTGTGGGAACTGTGAGTACATTGAGATTTGTTAGAACCGTGAGAACTGTAGGAACCTTGACAACTATGAGAACTATGAGAACCGTGAGAATCATGGGAACGGTGAGAAGCGTGACATCTGTGAAAACCTTGAGAACCGTGAGAATTGTGAGAACTGTGAGAACGTGAGAACCGTGAGAACTGTGAGAACTGTGAGACTGTGAGAACTCCAAGAACCCTGAGAACCGTAGGAACCGTGAGAACCGAGAGAGTCGTGAGAATGGTGAGAACTGTGAAAGTGGTGAACCGTGAGAACTGCGAGAATGGTAAACCGTGAGAACTGTGAGAACAGTGAGAACTGTGAGATTCGTAAGAACTATGAGAAGTGTAATGGCCGTGGGTACAGTGAGAACTGTGCGAACTATAGGAACCGTGAGAACTGTGAGAACCGTGAGAACCGTGGGAGTCGTGAGAACCGAGGGAACTGTGAGAATGGTGAACCGTGAGCACCGTGAGAACCATGAGAGCCGTGAGAACCGTATAACCGTGATAATTGCGAGATCCGTGAGAACCCGGAGAACCACGTAAACTGTAGGAACCGTGAGAACTGTGAGAACTGTGAGAACCGTGGGAACCGTGAGAAGTGTGGGAACTGTGATTACATTGAGATTTGTTATAACCGTAAGAACTTGGGAACCTTGAGAACTATGAGAACCGTGAGAACCATGGGAACGGTGAGAAGCGTGAGAACTGTGAGATTCGTAAGAACTGCGAGAATCGTAAGAACCGTGGGCGCCGTGAAAACTGTGAGAACCGTGAGAACTGTGAGAACTGTAAGGACCGCGGGAACCGTGAGAACTGTGAGAACTATAGGAATCGTGAGAACTGTGAGAACCGTGAGAACCGTGGGAGTCGTGAGAACTGTGAGAACCGAGAGAACCATGGGAATCGTGAGAACTCTGAGAACTCTGAGAACTCTGAGAACTCTGAGAACCGTGAGAACCGTGGGAACTGTGAGAATGGTGAACCCTGAGCACCGTGAGAACCATGAGAGCCGTGAGAACCGTGGAACCGTGAAAATGGCGAGATCCGTGAAAACCGTGAGAACCACGTAAACTGTGAGAACTGTGAGATCTGTGAGAACCGTGAGAACTGTGAGAACTGTGAGAACCGTGAACACTATGAAAACCGTGAGGACCGTGGGAACCGATGGAGCCGTGAAAACTGTGAGTACTGTGAGAACCGTGATTACTGAGGGCACTGTGAGAATATTGAGATTTGTTAGAACCGTGAGAACCATGGGAACCGTGAGAATTGTGAGATTTGTGAACAGCTTGAGAACCGTGAGAATTGTGAGAACCGTGAGAACTGTGAGCACTGTGAGAACCATGTGAACTGTGAGAACCGTGAGAATCGTGAGATCTGTGAAAAAAGTGAGAACTGTGAAAACTGTGAAAACCGTGAGAACTGTGAGAACCGTGAGAACCGTGAGAATTGTGAGAACTGTGAGAACCGTGTGAACCGTGAGAACCGTGAGAACTGTGAGATTTGTGGGAACCGTGTAAACTGTGAGAACTGTGAAAACTGTGAGAACCGTGAGAACCGTGAGAACCGTGAGAACCGTGAGAACCGTGAGAACCGTGGGAACCGTGAGAACTGTGAGATCCGTGAGAACTGTGAAAATGGTGAACCGTGAGAACTGTGAGAATGATGGACCGCCGTTAGAACCGTGAAACCGTGGGAACCATGAGAACTGTGAGATTGGTGGATCGTGAGATCTGTGAACCATGGGAATTATGAAAATCATAAGAGCCGTGAGAACTGTAAAAAGCGTGAAAATGGTGATCCGTGAGAACCGCGAGAGCCGTGAGAACCATGAGAACTGTGAGAACCGAACTAATTTAATGTCGATAGAACTATGAGAATCTTCAGAATTCTAGAAAGAAAAGAAAGAAAGAAAAGTATAAGGACAAGCTCCTAATTCGTTCAAAGCATCTTTTTAGCTACATCAATTTACAACAGATTAACATAACAGTTCGCTGGCTAAGCTTTTTATTGCGCTTTAACTATTTCTATTTATTTTTACGCATCAAAAAGCTCGGGAAGATAGAAGGTTAAGTTTATCTTTAAAACTAATTAACCCATGCTCGCGTCTTCACCCCTGTGGATGTTGGTTCGATTTAACTTTTGGAACAAAAAAATATCTATTACCTACCTATTTTTTATGCCACATAGGTGGCAAACAAGCACACGGCCTATGGACTTATGGACGTGTTCAACACCAGGGGTGTTAAACTCATGCTGCCGACTCTACGAAATCGCAATATGGGGATTCTACAGGGTAAATGCTTGGGAAAACTACAACATGGCGTTCGTTTCACAGCTTGAGCGTGCGTGGGATACATACCGTAGTGTCTTTCATACCGCTTTGTGCACACCGTTTCCGGTTGAAATGTGACATTCATTCCAGTTTATCCTGAAATTAAAATGTTGCAGATATAAACAATTCTGTATTGACCAATTAATGGGTTTAGCTCTTTTGATACTTTGTTTAGGTTTAGTTTTAGTTCAATTAACCATGAATTTGACCTATAGTAGTAGACTGATAGTCTGGATTTCGTTTTCGTTTCGCCTCAGTTGAAATATTTACAACTAGTTTTTGACCGCGGCTCCGCCCGTGTCGGTAATCGCGACCAAACATAGCCTATGTCCTTTCTCAAGATCTAATCCACCCCTATACCAAATTTCATCAAAATTGGTTTAGGCGTGAAAGACAGAAAAACAGTCATACACACAAACTTTCTCATTAATAATATTATTAGTATGGATTGTATGGATTTGTCTATTTGGTCGGGGGCTTGAATCAATATCAAAATTCATTCTCTCACTTCATTCCAGTCCCAAGAACCAATTAACTGTACTCACTCACTTTGTAAGGTTCAGTCTTTCACATCGTTTTATAGTCAGTATTATTGAATGGATTTACGACTAGGATTTACAACGAAGAGTCAGATGAAGAAAGTAATATTAAATAGAATTTAAAAAAAGCATCTACTGTTGTGATATTGTAGACAGAACTACCTACCTAAATTGCTAAGCGATATAATGTTGTATTCATTTCATACCATTTATTTAGGTACAGAAAACTGTTCAAGTGAAAATAAAAAATCTTATATATAAAATTCTCGTGTCACAGTTTTCGTTGCCATACTCCTCCGAAACGGCTTGACCGATTTTGATGAAATTTTGTGGGCATATCGGGTAGGTCTGAGAATCGGCCAACATCTATTTTTCATACCCCGATTCGCGATAACCGACATCCACGCGGGCGGAGCCGCGGGCGACAACTAGTATTGTATAAACATGTCAGTATATATTGTCTCCCAAGAGAGAAAAACTTCGGGCCCATTATTTTGGCAATGTTGCTAGATTATGCCAAGCTACAGTCCCACAGTGTATCGTCTTACTAAGTGGAGATACATTCAGTTTGTCTTAATTTGTTTTTCCTTCAAGGTTTTTCACGCTGAAGCAGCGTGAAAAAAAAAACTTATTAGACACTCTCGACATATTTCAATGGCGTGCAGTTTATATCATTGCTCTTCCTGCGGTTACTAACAACTTGGAACCCCTGCAGTTGAGTACAGACTATTCAACCGATATCGTGGCCTTAAACTCGGGGCCTGGGGTCTATTTTATGGCTTTTAGTCCTCCACATCGGACGATATGATACTGACATAGCATTGTGACCATTGATACGCGCATTTGAACCTGTCGTAGCCATTAAATCAAAAGTAAATACAAAAGTCCAAAACAAATTGACTTCATTTTTTTCCTTTTCTATCTTAAGCTTCCTCAAATACCTACTAAAATACTTCTTTCTATCTTTAAAGATAACTTTACGTTAGCACTCTGAAGAAACGCCATTATATCTACCTAAATAAAACCAAATGTGCTTTAAAAAGGCACTTTCCAATTGCAAGTCCTTTGTGTCTAAGACTTTAGATCACATTCATTGTGGTTGGGGCTTAATACATTCAAGTGGTCATTGCAATGATGGATACGAAGCGTGGTGGAATAAATTTTGCTGCTATTATGAAATTGTGAAGGGCGGTAGTGTCATTGTGTTGAGAAAAGAATGAAGGTAATATTTTTGGTGCTTTTGATGTTGATTTCATGTTCCAAGCATTCAGTTTGACTTATAGCACTTACAGTAACGCGTGTCCCTTGTAATGCAGTGCGTTGTACGAGTATTTTTGTTTTAAAGGTGCCCACTCACTAACAGTCCGCCTGCAGTCCGCCTGCAGTTCCTGATCTGTCCGGCGGCCTGCAGTCCTAAGCCGATAGCGCCCACACACTAAAGCGATTTTGGCCTGCCGGCAATTCCCTGTTGTCAGTTTTGCGACCACACACTAGCAGTTGTGAGTCGTCAGTTTTACGTCGTACGATCGCCTGCCGGTAATGGTATGATATCAGTTACATAGAGACTACGAAACAGTGCAAGCGATTTTCGACCTTATTGACATTTTCTTAATTACATGATTTTTCGCATAAATAAATGCTGCTGATCACGAATATAAGAAAAGAAACTAGATTTGTTGTGATGTCAATAAGGTTGAAAATAGCTTGCACTACGTTATTCTTATATAAGTACGTGCTAATCATTATGAGAAATAGGTGTTAGCTATTTTGAATCTTATGGACTATGTGCATAAGAAATATAGACGATTATGTTCAAAAAATGAATAAAATGTTATAAAAAAAATTGTGATGTAGGTACATGTCATCATAATGTTATTAGTTATTATTTCAGACAAAAGAATAAAATTAATTCACTGTTTTATTCTAAGTTTATTACGTAAAAAAGCTGACACGAAACGTCGATCGACAGGCCGCCGGCCGACGTGTGCTCGTTCGCCCTGACGGCCTAGGACTGTCCGGCTTAGAACTGTCCGGAATCGTTCGGCGGCCACACACTATCGGATCGTAGTAGTCGTCAGTCCAAAATCGTTAACGAAACTGTTAGTGTGTGGGTTATTGCGATTAACTGACAGATTTATATCGTCCGGTAAACTGTTAGTGAGTGGGCGCCTTAAGGGATGAAGTGTTGTGAACGCTTTGTGTAAACATTTGTCTGGATGAACATTTTTGTTCAATGGGGTTTGTGTTCATTATTTTTTCGTAGTCAAAGATTTTTATTCAATCTTGAATAACATAACACAATTCTACTTAAGCTAAGTTGGGGTGGAGAAGAAACAGTGCAAAAAACTCCACTGCGGCATTTTTAAAACGTCAACTTACTAAATTTATATCCTTAAGGTTATATGTGGACGAATCTACATTTGTCTCGTGTCTGAACGAACAAAAGTATATGAAAATAACTTTTTAAAATAAAATAAGTAACTTAAGTTAAAATATGGCAAACAAAGTTACGTTCCTAGTACAGTATTATGCCGTAACTACAGCATTTCAGGAGGTGCCTGCACCATGCTCAATGTTTATCTTTTATATAATCATCTGTTCTACATAAGGTGGTCTTTATATAGGTTTTTAATTTTGTTTTAAGGCATGATGAACATCTCTAAAGCATCGTAAACTTAACTGTCTTTTCGGGTAGTTAGAAAACCCATTGAAAATATCGAAGTTCAGCCGCTTCACAGTTAGACTGGAAAGCCGACCCCAATTGAGTAGTGTGGCGTTTCCTGTTTGCCGGGTTTTGAACCGGTACCGGGCCATCAAAATAAAATGCCGGGTTGCACCATTCCCGCCCCTTTTTTTTAAAGAATACCTTCTACCGATTGACGCATCGTATATTAATTTAAATGAAGCGGGGTTTTCAACACTATAATCCGCACGCTGAATGATGATCCTATGACAGCTCGTTAGCGCTTAACATTGTACTGACGTCCTATCACATCAAATCCTTTAGAAGTCCATTAAAAAGACGAAAAAATCATAATTGTGTACAATTGTAAATTATAAAAATGAATATTAAGAAATTATTACGTAATGTTCGGAAATAATAGAAAAAAACTCAATGCAAATGTACATGGTACGTGCTGCAAAAGTTACGTCGTCAAGCTGTTATCGACTAAGAAGGGACACATCGATAAACAAAATATCGATAATTTGTTGGAAATATAAAACAAATGCTTTGAGTTTGTATTTTATTTATATCAATCTGAATCTGATACAGGGTCAATCGGATCTTCAAAATCTGAGTCTGAACTGCAGCTATCCGTGACGTTTATTATTAACGGTTCAATGATATTGTCGTATTGTACATCTCGATCCCAGTCTTGTAAGCAAATTTTCTTCGTTCTTTCGACCACTTTTCGCCTATCGTCAGCTGTCACTTGAGCGCAAGCTTCTTCCAATAAAACCATCATTTTATTTGCCGTGAATGGCGGAGTTGTGTTATGCCTAGCTGCATGACCTGAAAATATTTGTACATTTAGTAATTATTTTTAGAAATATATGCATATACATAATATTATATAAATAAAAAATATAGATACCTTTGATCTGCGCCCATATCAACTCGATTGCATTATATTGGCAGTGATAGGGCGGTAACCGAATTACCGTGTGTCCATTTGATTTGGCCAATTCATCCAAAAAATATGATGGGTGCGTCTGTTGTTTGTGAAAGTTCAACAGTCTAACCAACTCTTTTTTAACATCTGACTGTCAGTTTCCACACCATTGCCGTGTAACCACTCTATAATTTCAGCTTTTTTGTTATTGGTGCTGGGGGGTTTGTTAATTTGAACTGAGTGATATGAAGCATTGTCCATTAAAATATAGTGAGGCTCATTCAAATTTTCTAATAGTTTTATAAACCATGTCTTAAAGTTTTCGAAATTCATTTCCTCGTGGTACTCCGTTGTTTTCACTGACTTAAAAGCCCACAGGCAATTCGGCACAAAACCTGTAGCTGTGCCAGCGTGGCAAATGATTAAGCGCTGGCCCTTTCCTTCAGGAGTTTTTGTGCTGGATTTGGCTGTGTCATCCGTCCATGCCTTACCTACAGTATGATTGGCGTTCAGCCATGTCTCATCAAGGTATACTACCTTCTCCCAGTTATCAATTTGTTTGATTTTGCGAAGAAAATCGCATCGTAGTAAAGCTATGTCAGTACGCTTCATTAATATTTTTCTCTTGTCACATTTTTTATAGCGGAATCCGCATTTTTTCAAAACAATTCTAAGAGAAGTAGCACCGCCTTTGAAGAGTTCTGCAGCTTTTAATGAAGATAATAACTTCTGGCAGGTCGGTAGTTCACCTCGTAGGTAGTAACCATAAATATGATTGCGTATAGCATCTAAATCAAATTCATCAGGTTCTGTTATATGACATAACCTTTTCTTTTTCTTCTTTGGTGTTAATAGTTTATTGTCCTCCATGGACGACTCCCCAAATTTTTCCTTTGTTATTCGAGAAACAGTAGCCTTTCCGATTCCTAGAGCATCGGCTACACGATCGCGAACATTGTCAAGCGGTAACAAGGGTCCGCCATTTTGTTGTTCACGAGCAAAATAGTCTCGCAAACGAACTACAAACTCGCGAACTTCACTGTTGAGAACAGTTTTCCGCTGTCTTTTCGGCATTTTGCAAAACCGAAAATCAACAAACAGGTAACAGAAAATCAACAAATAACACAAAACAGCGAAAACAGAAACAAAACTCAGCTAACAAAGAAAAACGTGGCGCATACAAGGCGTTAGAGCACTCGTATGACGCGATGTGATGCGGTGTGACAAGAAGACAAAACAGACTGACAAGACATGACATGACTGAATTAAAAAAATACGGTAGGTCTATGGCCTCCTTTTAAATACTTTTCCATGTAATCCATAATTGCCAGCTAATTATGAATTCTTTAAAATTCAATTCAAAAAGAATTTTAAATTCTTTAAATTATGCAATTTGAATAAAAATTAAAGTATAGTAAAATAAAATATAATAAGGCTGTTACTTTTTTATCTAGTGTTTTATGTCCATCAATGCGCGTAGTCTTTTTTTCAAAATAAATAAATATTGCTTATTATGTTGAATGACCTGGCTGAATGACATGACATTTGCCTGAAAAAACAGTATTTTATCGAAATTGTTTCGCATAACTAATACATCTGTCAGTTGAAACGTCATAGGGATCATCATTCGGCGTGCGGAGTATAGTTAACTTTAAAAATAAACATAGAAATCGACTTGAAGTGGAACCTTAGGATAAAACTTTCGTCATTTTCTGCAAACTTGGATTCTTTAGTAAAAAATAAGCAACAGCTCCATACTTCGCTCCCAAAATATTGTATATACCTAGTATTAATAAAACATTTCTACTATTTTAATGAATGTGTATTATTAATGGAACCAGCCTAGGTTAAAAGTATTCAGTGGCCCACGAAGGGGCAGTGTGAAAATTACCGGGCCATGGCAGAACAATGTTTGAGAAACACTGTAGTAGAGGATAAATGGCTCAAAAGATGATGCTAATGACCTTCAAAAATCTTCAGGCAAGATTTTCCTGATTACAACTCTGACATACCTATTCAACGAAATGAGAATTAATTTCTTAGTACTTACAATTTGATACGGTGAAAGTGAAACTATACAAGTGTGTACTGTTTATATAAAAAAAAAAAAAAAAAGTTCTTGATAATTACTTTTGTCATTGTTCAAGTTATCTTTTGTGAGCAGCGTGGCTTCAGCAAACAGTATTTTATTATAACTTTAGCATGTAGTTGTAGCAACTTGTCGTATGTTTAAGGTGAACTACTTTTAGCTGCGATAATCGTGAAGTGCATTGTGTGTGCCTAAACATTGTGGTCCTAATAAAGCTAACTTCACATATAATAATATTAAAAAAGACGGGTTGCACTCTGGGAGTGCCGACAGAAGTAAAAACATTTTCTTTCTTTCTTTCTTTGTTATATACATGGAAAAAGATAAAAAGAACATACCATACCATACCTATAATATAGCGCCAATCATAGAATCTATCGCTAAATTTCTGCTAATTTTTCAAATTAATTTTTCAGAAGAAATTAATAACTTACAAAAAGAAAAAATAATCACAAAAAGTAATAAATTACAAAAAGAAAAAATAACCACAAAAGTAATAAATTACAAAAAGAAAAAATAATCATAAAAAGTAATAAATTACAAAAAGAAAATATAATTACAAAAAGTGTCAGAAGGCCAGGTTTGAACCCGGTACTATATGAAATCATAAGGATTTAAAGTCGACTCCGATGCTATTTATCGTATCTCAAAATCTATCTCAAAATAGACGGTCTATAGCTAATGTTGTATGACTTAAGTCGGTTACGGTTCAAAGGTCAAGCGATCTTGACGCGAGTTTAACACTTTTCACCCATCCAACGCCGCTAAAGAAGTTTTCACTTAAAAAAAAAAGGCTGACATAAGGAACCATATGGATTTATAACGAATGACTCTTGCTAGAACAACTGCCATTAAACCTCGTAAATATGAGTAAAAAAATATTAATAACAAAAAACCCGACTGATGCTAAAAAGATCGAAACAAGCTTTATAGCAGACGGTACCCATTAATTTTCATCTGGTTTGAGATTTGCAAATGGGTACTTTTATACTTTTTAGTCATGACATAAATATTTTTGTAACTGTCTTCTAATTGCCTTCATGTTGATACCCCACTTGATGAATTTGAGTGTTTTTTTTTTACCACATACATTTTGGCGATAAAATCCCACCCAACATATAGCTTTTGTTCATTTTTATGTACCCAAAAACACTTGGGCAATAAATACCTATCATTTGAGACATGAATCATTGTAATCCGTACGGTGGATCAGGAGATATGAGGTAATAATAATACATACAATAATAAACAATAATACAAACATACAAACATACAGGATACGCGCAAAAAACATAACCCTTCTTGGCAGTCGGATAACAACAAACGCCCGAACCCCGTCCATTAATCAGTAGAGACACCGGCTTCCAAGTGAAGTTGACTAGGTGCTAAAAATTTTGATAGGATTTACTCCCAGCGATTTTGATGACTATAACTATTTATTCCACTATTAATCCTAATTTTAAACTTTATGCACAAGAATAAATACCGACTTAATAGCTGCGTTTACACGTAGAGGATTGGAACGAAGGTTTTAGCACGTGCCAGTCCAAAACCGTTAATTCGGAACCAACGTGTAATGCTACTATGCGTTAGAGACGCGTCGGTAACGACAGCCCCTCTAGACAAGAGGCAATTCGCTAGCCGGCGTTTGGTGGAATAGAATGACGAATGTATGGAATTTGACGTAAATGACAGTCGTTAACACATGTCAAATACGTCAAATCCTATACATTCGTCATTCTATTCCATCAAACGCCTGCTAGCGAATTGCCACTTGTCTAGAGGGGCAGTTCAATCTGACGGTCGGCGCGCTTCAAGTAGGTGTAGTGTAAAAGATAATTTCACGAAATGTCAGCTTGGGACACGGAGGCCTCTATACAGTTCATGAATTTGTGTTTGATATATGTCCATATCTTCGCCTATATTTCAATTCCCTTTCCTCTGGTGCTGCTCAAACCGACTTCAAACCCAGCCAACGCTACTACCAAATGGAATTCCATTTTTAAACAACACAGGAATGTGAAAGACCTGCCGTTCCAAATCTATGCTCTTAATTTAGTCTCAATACATCACCACAGTTTGATCCGCAGTCCAAACCGACAGATCGAACCGGCGGTTTGGAACGCGGTCCTGATGCGCGGTCCAAAACTGTACGTGTAAACGGCGCTAATGCTTCAGGCATTCTTTACCAGTCAACCAAAGATGGTACACAGGGTGACGATCAAATAGCTGAATGAATCTAGCTGGCATTTGTTACATTCATAGATTAAAGACTGAAATAATATAATAATAGGCTTCTTTAATTTTTTTTATTCCATTGAGGTGGCACATAAACTCACGGCCCACCTGATAGAAAGTGGTTACCGTGACCTATGGACGCGTGCAACACCAGGGGATTCACAATCAAGCTGCCGGCCCTGAAACACTGAGAGTTTCTGTGCCGTCAGCGTAGAAGACAAAGCAGGAATAGCCTTTGGTCTTCCCACTAACTGCAAAAAATCTCTCCAGTGACCTCTGGCTTCCCTACTCACCGTCGAGAACACAACAGTAGTATTTCCCCAGTCGGACTGCTCAATTGGACGGAAATACCACCGTGTCTTGCCTCCTACAATACATTTACAACACATTTAATAAATAGATTCCCATTGGTTACAGGAATGGCTTCAAAATCGTATACGGGTAGCGTCACAGGAGGTATTATCGCAAAGGAACATAAATAATAGACAAGCACGTATCTATCGTGATTATTCCGAGGACATTTCTAACGTGAGATTAGCTAACGAAACTTGCCAAGCACGAAGCTAAAAGTATCTCTTTGTAAGTATGTGTTTGTTTTGCAAGATAAGATAAGTTATTGGATGTTTTCCTCTTATAATTTTGTTTTGTTGTTGTTGTGCTTTCTGTTGATTTCTTTCTGCAGGTGCTTTTATAGGAGAATTTGGGTGCTTTTTCGAGTTCTGATATTGGGAAAGGCCAATGTTCAGCCTTAAGGGTGTGTTTTTATAAAGAGTCTCTGGTCTAACTTCTTCATCTACGTATAATTTATATTTTGGCATCTGAAGAACTTCTTTTTATTTTTCCTTTGAATGTTAATATATAAAATAAGTAAAACCTACACGATGTAGTGTGGATGGTACCGTCGGAAGGGGAAGACCTAGGCGCACATACCTGGACCAGAATCGAGAGTGGTATGTCAGGATCGTGACAAATGTAGATCCGTGTTCTCTGCCTACCCCTATGGGAAAGAGGCGTGATTTTATGTACGTATGTATGTACCTTCACGATCAAGGAAATAAGTAGGTAGTTATACAAGGAGGGCCAGACCGAGAGGAATGGCCCTGGGTCAGCCGGGGTGCAAGGGATATGTCACAAGACAACCTCACCTTCAGCCTAGCACATCGACCCACAGACGGCGTGCGGTTTAGTCGGTTCGAGTCCGACATAACCTCCCCCTTCGGCTCCGAAGGGGGGGTATCCGTGGGGATTTCCCGCACGTAAAAAAAAAAAAAAAGGTAGTTATACACCATTACACATGTAAGGGTGTACCTATATGAATTAATTATTGTGCATTTTGCACTGTTTTGCACTGTCTTTGCTCAATTCAATTAACTCTCCATAAAAAATCTCTTTTTTTTTCTTCTATGATAAAGAAGAGATACACTAAATATACATACACAAATAATTATCTTGAAAATTATTCAACGTCATCAAAACCATATTAAGTGTAACGTATATGTACATGAATCTTAACGGGAATTACCGCGATCATGGTATAGGTACATAAAAATAAAATAAAAACATATGACAACGCTTTGAAATTCAATAAAGCTGTGTTTTAAATGAAGTCTCCCGTCACAGCGTGCTTCTCTCCGTACTAATTGTCACGTTCTAGACAGTTCCGATGAAATATCACCGCGCAGCACGTATCACGCCTCTATAATGCTGCTTTCGTATAATTTCTGAGTACTTCACGACAGCTATGCGCGTGTCTTGGAATAATTTAACACTGAATTCTGAAATGTGAAAAAAATTCAATTGAGCGTTTGTTGACTGCAGTCATAGATTTAGAGAAGGCTAGATACCGTAGTTTTTAAATTTCGGAGCGAAAGATAAATATTGTCTATATGTCGCCGCCAACTAGCTTAATCAAACGTTCAATTAACTGCCTAGGCTGTTAACTAAACGGCGCCGTTCAATTAACGGCCTGAATGGTCTTCAGCCATTTAATTAAACGGCTAGGCAAATAGTTTGGATCGATTACGTTTAATTCAATGGCTAGGCAAGTAGCCTAGCCATTTAATTAAACAGAAAAATGACTTATTTCTGCATGGTTATAAAAAATAACCTAACCTAACCAAGTCGGATTGCGCACTATCACAATAAACCTATCAGTAATTTTCTGTGCATACACCTCTGTCTACCCCCACGGGGATTTAATGGTGTAAGTATATGTATGTATATATGTATTTTCTATCGTATTTCGAGGTAGTGCCCCATCTTACGATTGGTCTAAGCATTAGCCAGCCAGGTTATTAAATGTTGTAATAAACGTTACGGCTGAATGTCATTCAGGCCGTTCATTGAAGTGCGCCGTTTAGTTAACAGCCTAGGCAGTTAATTGAACGGCCGATTAAGCTCGTTTGCGGCGACATATACGTATTTATACAATATCGTTTTAATGATTTTCGGAGGTCCCGCACAGTGTATGTGGTTTGTTTTTAGTTTTAAATATTGTTATTGGGTTCAGAATCGTCTATTTAACATAAATATTTCTTAAATGTCCTTATTATACACACATTATTAAGGTACAATTTCAAGATTTTGACTATTAAATAGCAGGTATATAGTAAGAATATATCCTGATCTACAGTTTACTTACCCATACACATTTTTTTGATTTTTTCTTCCTCGTGTTCTATGCGGCACTTATCTAGCCTATACTAAATCTATGACTACAATATTTAAGTCAAAATATAAAATGAACCGTGTGGGTGTGCTCACACTTACATGTTTCATTTTTGAAGGTTCTTATTTTGCGCGATGCGCGAATGTTAACATCATTTATTCAGTTTTTTATCACAACACTGACGATTGAGTTCAACTGTCTGCTTCTATCATAATATTAGGTACAGTAAGACGTTTTCACATATTCCGATATCCAGCATCCGATATATTTAATAAAAAAAAACCTAATAAACAAAATGCATTTTTCCTAGATTTTTCGCAGCATGCCCAGACGGATGGAAACCTTAATCAGGGCACGAGGGGGAAACGCTCGTTATTAAACATTCATTTAATTAATTTTAAACCGTCATAAAATCTAAAAAAATCAACTGTTTCTCTGTCACTACGAAATCTAAGAAAAATGCATTTTGCTTAGTTAAGTTTTTTTTTATTAAATTTTATGTATGGTTGTTGCAAATTAATGTCAAAACATGGTAATTTAACCGGTGTTTCATGTTTAATTACTATTTGTTTAAAAATAAGGCTAACTATTTTATACTCTCTTTTTTTGTGTTCCGCTAATTCTGCCGGTGTGTGAATAAATGTAACTTAATGCTAAAAGCATATTGCATAACCTTGGGACGGACTTTTTTTTTTTGTAAAAATGCACTGCAAGCCGATAATTTCGAGTAGCATACCGTAATTTTAAGATAAGTTTTTATTTTGTAATGAAAACTGTTTTCTTATTGTTCTTAACTTTTACCACAGGATAAGTGAGGTGGCGTATAATTTAATCCAGTCAAAGAGCATTGAATTAATTGTCCATCATACATTTATAATTTTGGCTGGATACCACAAATTGTTAACTAGTGTCATGTCGCGTCTAACATGTTATATCTAATTTATTTTATTAGTGCAACAATCAGATAGGTACTTCAAACAAATAAAAATGTGAAAATATTTATTTTTCTTAGTTAAATTCAGTCTATTTCCTTCAACAGTGTTTACTGTTTGAGTGTTATTTTTTTTACTTATCAGAAACAGTAAGACAAAATATTGCAACCAACACAATATGACAAGCGACTGAGCCGAGTTGTATACATTACAAAAACGTTATTACCAGTTAAAAAAACTAGATAAACACTTCAACTATATGTAGATAAAATTTCATAAATATACCTTTAACATTAGGATGTAAGTAAAAAGTAGTCTACAAAAAAGTGTATATAGTACATAATTCCTGCTGTTGCCACTGTTATACTATAAAAATACTATGTATCTAAAATATTACTCAAGAAAGCAAAAGCAGAATCGTAAAATAATAAAGCAGATCTAGCGATTTCAGGGTCCTTTGCCTTACTTTTGACATTTGAAAACTTCACAGATATAAAAATTACTTAATCCCGAAGAGAGTACCAAGTGATCACAGATTTTGGAAATTCCGTTCAATTATATTATCAGTACTAAAGTAACCAATGTTCCGAAACGGCCCCAAAGATTGATCTTATCACCAAGTCATAACAAATTAATGAACCAGCAAACATACTGGGTGTAAATTCGTAAATAACTCGTGAGCATGTATCTGTTTTCATTTTCTATAATATTACGAAGATATGCTATTAATTATTATCTATTTGCTAATTACGTTTGTGAGCTTTATAGCAGGCGGTAGGTACCCATTTGCAAATCTCAAACCAGATTAAAATTAATGGGCACCGCCTGCAATAAAGCTTGTTTCTATCTTTTCAGCATCAGTCAGGTTTTTCTTAATAATTTATTTCTTGACTTCTTGACTCAGACTAATGAACGGTTGAACTAAACTGTGTTTTTACATTTTTAAGTGATTTCAGTTCATATAATCGAGTTGTTCCGCCTTCATACCACGAGAACTCATACCATTTATAAATCATACCAAATGCATATTCCTGAATCATACTATTCTAATTGATGCAATTCACTTTAAAATCTTTTACGATAATAATATATTTATTAAGTTTCCTCGCTCATCTAAACGCAGAGAAGCAAAAAAGAGAGCCCGATAATTCAACAAAGGACGCATCAGCCTGGTATTAAATGTTCCTTAATGAATGGTAGAACGGAGGTGATGCTATTCATGGAGACGAAGCCACGTGCTAACAGAATTAATCATGGAAATATCGCTGGCATTTCCATTCATGTGAGGGAGTTATTCGATTACCGATATAATAAAATTGTAAGCTAGTTATATACGGGCTCTAGACAAGGTGGCAATTCGATAGCAGGCGTTTAATGGAATAGAATGACGAATGTATAGGATTTGACGTATTTGACATGCGTTAACGACTGTTTTAAAGAAAGAAAGAAAAGAAAGAAAAATGCATTTATTTTGATTAGCTGCAGCAGATAATAACAAAACGGTTCAATTTCGACAATAAATTGTACATTATATACATAAGCTGACACAAACTCCTTAAAAAATAAAAATAAACTAGTATATGTTTTTTTTTTGCAACGGCAACACTTCCCCTTACTACCATAACTGCAGTCATTCACATTACACAATCCCATGACGCCATCGAGATATATTACTCATAAATATATTCTCACATATATTACTTATATACGTCAAAGCCCATACATTCGTCATTCTATTTCACCAAACGCCGACTAGCGAATTGCCACTTGTCTAGAGGGGCTAATATGATATTTTTATTAATAGTATACGTCGCATGATAAATCTGTTTCGTCGATATGTTTTCGTCCGTTGTTTAGAATTATACACTTATAGGTCCTAATCCACATTAACTTTTAAAGTTTCAATAGTTGTATTTTTGTTTTTGTTTATTACTAGCGATCCGCTCTAACTTCGTACGGGTGGTAAAAACGTTCCCGTGGAAATCCAATATAGCATATGTTACTCACGGTGAATGTAGTTTTCCAATGGTGAAAGAATTTTTGAAATCAACACAATAGTTTTTGAGTTTATTCATTGCAAACATACAAATCTTTCCTCTTTATAATAGTAATAATAGTGTAGATGCATGTACGCCAATTACAATATTTATGATACAGAACTCAATAACATAATAGCAGTACTCAATAACAAAGGGCGGTCTTATCGTTTTAATCAATTTCTGCCAACTGGATCTCAATCCCTTAACCTATCAATCTTCATGTCTACGAATATTTCGAAATTTTGCTTAGGTCTTTAAAGGGTAACTTACGTAATGTTGCTTGCGGCTCATCCCGCGTGCAATTTTAAGCCCTTCTCTTCTCTATGGAAGAGACTTCCAGGGGTAAAAAGTATCCTAGGTATGTGTTATTCCAGACCGTACTGTAGGATCCATTCAGCCGTTAAAGCATATTTGAGTAACAAATATTCAAATAGGTATCTTCACAAACTTTCAGGTTTATAAATATTAGCAGAATAAGGTATTTCATAGAAGTCGTCTGTTGCTATTGTAAGTACTCGTACCTTTATTTTAAAACTAGCTTTTGTCCCCGGCACCGCCCGCGTGGATGTCGGTTATCGCTATAATATCAGTTATCGTTAAAAATTATAGCCTATGACGTATTTTTTTACGTGTGGGAAATCCGGACGGGTACCTGCCCCCCCCCCCCCCCCTTCGGAGCCGGAGGGGGAGGTTATGTTGGACTCGAACCGACTAAACCGCACGCCGTCTGTGGGTCGATGTGCTAGGCCGAAAGTGAGCTTGTCTCGTGACATATCCCTCGCACCCTGGCTGACCCAGGGCCATTCCTCTCTGTCTGGCCCTTCTTGGGAGACGGGACCACGCGGTCCACGACACGCCCGCGGTATGGGGGGGGGGGGGGGCATCGTCCTACGATGCGCGCCGCCGCCGTGGCCATTCTTATGTATAAGCTATACTATCGTAAACTTTCATTAAAATCCATTCAGTAGTTTTTACGTGAAAGAGTAGTAAACATTCATCCATCCATCCATTTATAATATTAGTAGGATTAAAACTTTTTGCAAGACGTTATGACGTATAGTTACCTACCTAGATATAATAAATGTAAACGTCTTTCCATTTGAGAAAACAATATAGGTACTTAATATCTAGCACACACTCATCTCGCACCGCGTACTTCAGTCATAACTTTTTCCATCAAAGTCAAAGTTCCCAAGAACTTGGTCTGTTATAAACGAGGCCAGGAAAAGGAGGCTAATAAAACAGACAATTGGGGAACATATCTGTATTTGAACTTGAATGAGATGGAGGAATGATATTAATTGCAGACGAATGAAGTCGGGGAATGAAAACTAAAGTTAAGTTTTCAATTCCGTAGCATTCAGTGGCTATTTTTTGACATTTCTGATACTTACTTATAATAAAAATCTATTTGTAGATTCTTATTATATGTAACCCGTATGTGTATACGATGTAACCGCTCGATCAATTTTGTGCAAACTTCACATAAACCATCTACTAAATAGTCCGAACAAAGCCTAACCATTTTGGTTTGGATAAGTGGTAGTGGGAGACTCGAAGGTAAGCAGCAGAACAGTTGTATAATAACGGATAGCCACACACTGTTTGGTCTAAAAAGGCCAATTTAAAGGCCAGCTTAGTCATGTCATTGGTTGTCATTGGGATTGTCATTACATTTTCAAGGGGACTTTGGAATCGTTGGGATCGCCCTACTTAATCATATTCTGTCCTCCGTGGGATCGCCAAGAACAAAAAAAAGGGTATTTGGGTCGTTATCGGAGTGCTGATAATGGTGGGTTAATTAATTGGGGAATTAATATTGTAATCCGCCATAAAAATAGGAAAATAAAGTACAATTCGTATGGATCGCATATTGTGCGAACGGGTCTCGGTATAATTACGCGCTGGGGCTCTTATCCAAGTTGATGAAAGTGGATTACAAATGAACAAAGTGTGTCGTGACGTATGGTGTTCGTTTGGTGCAATTATAGTCGTGATTTCAAGCCGAAGGGGTCGGCGCCAGGGACTAGATCAGGCCTCACCAGCGTCAGGTGGGCAAGTCAACACTACGCACTCCATACTATACATTTACACACCATCATTGTACGTACAAATCCTCAGTGAGGTTCCAAGGACGATTGCCCACGACATTTCGGCAAGGTAAGGGAATTTATGTTGTATTACATCTTCGGGTCAGATGCTATTTGAGGGGTGTGTATCACAGCCAACATAAGCCACATTTAAAGGAAAAAGGACCCCAGGTTCCAATGTCAAAGCCCTAAATGCAACCACCGGGAATTACGTTAAGAGTTGAGAACCAAGAATATAACAGATACTTCTCTAGTTAATTTTTATTTCATTTTATAAGTTGCCGATTGAATGCTTAATATTTTTTACTTATAGTACTTGAAAGCAGAGGGTACCAAAACTAAAAGATAGACAGATTATTATTTTTAAATCGATTAGGATTGGAAAAAGTGAATGCCCAGGTGGGACTCGAACCCACGATCTTTCCCTTACAGGGGGAATGCTCTGACCACTGAGCCACCGGGCCACACCTGAAGCTATCCAAATTCAAAGAATCAAAGAATCAATTTCGTTTATTCAGTTTAGGCACATAAAGAGCACATATGAACGTCAAAATTTTACAATAATGTCAGGAAATTACTAATATAATATTAAATTAAGTAAATAAATCATTTGAAAATGATTCTTTCGCTGGTTCGGTAAGTTGGTTCTACTGAGAAGAGACCAGCAAGAAACTCAGTGAACAATATTATAGTTTCTTTTTTTAAAACAATTTGTTTTTATTTTATTTTTCATAGGTTTATATTGTGCGAGCAAGCAAAGAGATTAGGATGACCATGCATTTTTATCATTAAGGTATTCGTTTACTTTGTAATATCCTTTTTTTTTTTATTGCAACATCATTCATTGTTTCCGATATTTCGTATGAATGTCGGTAGATGCCTCCCACCGTCGCCCTAAGACGGTACTATAGGAGAATTTGGATAGCTTCAGGTGTGGCCCGGTGGCTCAGTGGTCAGAGCATTTCCCCTGTAAGGGAAAGATCGTGGGTCCGAGTCCCGCCTGGGCATTCACTTTTTCCAATCTTAATCGATTTGAAAAATTAGCATAGTAAATGCTTCAAAATTTCATTCAATTATTATTTTTATCTTCTGTGTTGTATATAAAAATCATTTGTAGTTAAAATATGAGAACGGCTGGATTTGGCTGTTTTTGAAATGCTTATTATAGTCCAGGGAATGTTTAAAAGGTGAGAAAATATGAAAAAAATGAACGTGTATATTTTTTACTATAACGGTATTTGATTTCATGAATATGCAATCAGTATTTAAAGAAAATTTGAATATCACGTTTAAACACTCAATTCTAGCTTTTCTCCGGAATATTTCGCATTCTAATTTGCGAAATGTAAGTCAGTGATAATAATCTGATCTTTTCACAGGTAAATACACTTGATTGTTTAACTGTCATTGACTTAAGGCGTCAAGTTCTTCTTAGTACCTAACAATAAATATTCATTACGTTATTCGCAATATCTACGCCGAATTTGCGAACCAGCTGAACATTGCAAACGATGTGTTATTAAATTCATGCTAAGTATAAGCATACATCACGTTTGTTTATGGAATAATCACTAAATACACACACGGGCAGAATTAGCGTAACACAAAATTATGGTTAGGGGAAGGATATGTTTAGGAGCTCGCACGAAGTAAGTGGTTGTCGACGGCAGAAATCTGACTGCCGATCGGTATATCAGGGAGATTTTAGAGGAATGTTCCATGCGCCATTTGCCCCATTTATTGGTACCGTATTCATTTTAATGCAGGTATATACACTCGGGCTCACAGTGCTCGCTCAGTACAGGCATACCTAAACCATGTTGGTGTTACAGTGATGGAGCGGTCAGCACAATCCCCGGATATGAATCCGATTAAACACGTTTGGAACTTCCTAAAGAGGAGTGTCAAATCAAGAATGCCACCCCCTAACAATCTGTACGAGCGGCGAAACACATTAGTTGAAGAATGGCAGAGGTTGCCCCAAGAAATCATTGACGACATCATTCGCAACATGCCCAGACGGATGGAAACCTTAATCAGAGCACCAGGAGAAAACACTCGTTATTAAACATGTTGTTTTTGTCATGTATAATTATTATTTGTTTAAAAATAAAGCTAACTATTTTATACCTACTCTCCTTTTTGTGTTACGCTAATTCTGCCAGTGTGTACATAAGGTTTCCTCCCTTTCCACCAACTCTTTTGTCATCAATGTTAACTTACTTTCATATTTAATGTCGTCCGTCGATATTTGTTTACTGTATCTTGTTAGCCAAGTGTAAAGTCTTTTCTTTTACGTGCGGCAAACCCCCTCCAGAGGTTATGTCGGACTCGAACCCACTAAACTGCACGCAGTCTGTGAGTCGTCATCGTCAAGTGTAAACTTTAACAAATTAAATAAATACATTCATTATAGTAAGAAATACCGACTATTCGACCTATATTGATTATAATATATATCAGATATCCTGAGTATCCTGACGGACGCTGACGGTTCAATTCGTGCTATGTAGACACAAAGTACGATTAAAATAATACTTATAGAGAGAGTATTTAGAATTCACTATTGTTTAACAAAAAACATATGACAAACTATCATTTTACAAACAAAGTTTGAAATCTAATTATTTGACATACTTTCGTTTCGCAAACATATAGGTTTCACACATATTTTACTTAGGAAATATTTTAATTGTTAAAATTTTTAGTTCAAAATGTTACTTTGACTAAATAAAGTCAATTAACAAACAGCCAAACAAGCAAGCATAAACCACGTGTATAGCAGGTATATAGCATGCAATAGGCAAGTAGCATGCAACGTGCAGCAAATATGCAGCTAGCATGGTTTCTGTCACAGTTCCGGCGGCCCCACACGATATTATCGCCGCAGATGGTTGTAATGCCCACCACCTGCTCCTCGACTCTCGTCCTTCCGCACCTGCACGAGTTTAAATAACACTCTAGGTGAAGGGCAAACAGGGCCACGTGAAGACAGATTTGCAGAGATTCTATTCCATTCTATTTTTTAACATGGCGAGCTATGTCGTTGTCGACAATTCTGCCAATGTCAAGCGTGCGCTGGAAATGCGTGTGTATAATAAGAAATAATGGCAACTTGACTCTGTTGGACTCATTGTGAATCTTGTTGGTGTTAGTATTTAGGGACACTGAAATAAACACAACATGGACCCATAACAAAGTGGACATCACACAACATCAGTGAAAAACACATAATTAAAATAAAATATATAAGTTATATGAATATCATGTTAATTTTCAGCAATTGCGGGGAAAAAAGTCAGTAGAGAGGCAAAATTGATAGAGAGAGGGGTTTTAATCTTGGAAAGCTGACCGTACAGATCAGGGGCAGATTGTTTTGAGGACAGCAGATGAAATTATGGTCTAGGGTTCCCTCGTCCAGACCACACTCGCACAAAGATGAGTCTTACACATGGATTATATGTAAGAACACAGAGGAGCAACAGTGGCCCAGACGGACCAGGGTTTTGGTGTTATGTCCAGTGGTATTGCCGTTAAATAAGTGTTTTTTAATATTCAGGAGAAGTGAACTATGCAATTTGCTTTCGTATGGACTCAGTTCTAGAGCCTTGAGGCTGCTTGATGAGTCAGTAAAAAATACAGTCCTATTGATATTATGTATGTCTATGTATATACAAGCCTCCGAGTATAGCTACACATTCTCCTGTGAAGGCAGAAGACTGACTGGGACATTTATACTTCAGAAAGATCCTGGAGTTTTGTTAGTACACCGCCGCTCCAGTCTCAGTCTCCTGTAATAGTTCGGAAGCATCAGTGAAGAATCTATGGGTGTCAGGCCAATGAGTGCTAACCAATGCATTGAATTCTGTATCCTGTGAATTGTCCTCCTTGGTGATACCGGTTTCCGAAACTATATTTCGTTTGAAGCATAATATCACAAATGCATAGTCAATCAGAAGAAGTCTACTAGAATTCCCACGGAGCATACCAAATTCTTGATGTATAGAAAAGCCTTTAATAACAACGGGATTTCCTCATGTCTCCAATATTGAGATAAACTAGACAAATTATTTAAATAAGAGGTAGTTTTTTAATAACAGGATGGGTATTTCTACACATTACTGAAGATATAAACTGGGATGCTAAATATTGTCTCTTTAGGCCTAAACGTTGCTCAGCACATTCAACCTGCAGTTCAGGTTGCTACCTGAACTTGCAGAACGTTTCTTTTCCTGGTGAAATTAACCACTGCGCTCTTTGGTGCCGATATGCTCAGCCCTCGATCAAGTAACCACTGGTTCAGATAGTCCAGTTAAACAGCAAGGGATGATGCTGCGTCCGTTATGGAATATACGCTAACATACATAACCAAATTATCAGCAAATAAATGGCAGTTGTTGTTTAGACTACTGCCTATAACCATCATGTATTAGTTGTATAGCAAAGGACTCAGAACAGAGCCCTGTGGCAGACCTTTCCATGTCTGTCGCCTCTTCTCTAAATCTTCCCCCTTTGCTATGAAACCAGTGAGCTAGATCTGATCAATTCGCACTTGCACTGAACCATCCTCACCGGAATTCTCAGCTCTTACAATTTTTGCCTGAGAATGGGAAGAAGGACACTGTCATAAGCGGAAGATAGGTCGAGGAATGAAGTAACTACTGATTTGTTCTTGGATAGAGAGATACGAATATTTGTAGTAAGTATCCCTACACTATCCATAGTGCAAGACCCCTTCTGAAACCAAATTGCGAACTTAGCAGCATATCCCCAGACTCCACGATCTACTCCATCCGGTTCTTAAGTAGGTGTTCAAAGAATTTTACTACCACAGATACCGCAATTGGTTGGAGGTTTTTTGAATCTTCTATGCTTAATTTTACCCAGCTTCAGTATAGGTATGATGGCTTGTAGCTTCCACTGGTCAGGAATCCAGCCAAGTATTCTTTAGCATTGGACCTAAAATGGGTTATGAAGGAATATATACCATCAAGACCAAGAGCTGACCCCGGCTTCGCACGGGTGGTAAAATCATTCCCCTGGAAATCCAATATAGCCTATATTACTCAGGATGAATGTAGCTTTCCAATGGTGAAAGAATTTTTGAAACCGGCATAGTAGTTTTTGAGTTTATTCATTACTAGCTGACCCGGCGAACTTCGTACCGCCAATATTTTTTCCGCCCGCGTGGCGTCAGATCCCGTTCCCGCTGCACCGTCTACTATATTAAACATGTATTTTACATATAAACCTTCCTCTTGAATCACTCTATCTAATAAGAAAAACCTCATCAAAATCCAATGCGTAGTTTTAAAGATTTAAGCATACAAAGGGATATAGGGACAGAGAAAGCGACTTTGTTTTATACTATGTAGTGACAAACATACACACAAAAATACAAATCTTTACTCTTTATAATAGTAGTGTAGATGTGCATGTGTTCATCTGCGCTAAAAATCAATTGCTTTCTTTTTTTCTCTCCTGTAAAGTAAGCACATAAGGAGGGGCCATCATATCAAAGAAAAGTTCGGCGACTTCACGAGACATAGGCAAC
Source organism: Eilema caniola (assembly GCA_949126895.1). NCBI lineage: Eukaryota > Metazoa > Arthropoda > Insecta > Lepidoptera > Erebidae > Eilema > Eilema caniola. Next base: position 2,257,203 of record OX421475.1, read on the forward strand.
GGAATGGATGGAGAAAACCTGATCGGAATCTATTTATGTTTCCCCACACCATGGACAATGGAGTAGTTGGGAACAGAGATGAACAGAATCTAGCCCACCCGCCTCTTACTCTTTGCTAAATGCTGAATCTGTAATCAATTCCTTCCTTCTCTGTCCGCTTTGTTCCTCGTACAGCAATTACGCACTCTGGGTCCTACCAGGCTGGTGATGGTATTTTACCCCGGGCTTCCATTTTTAACGAGCCTTTTGCCGGCAATGTCTGTCTGTGAGGGAAGTGATTATGGGATAATGATCACTACCGTGTGTCGGGTTTGCACAGTACCATTGGGCAGCTGGAGCCAACCACTCACAACCCTACCTGTAATGGAGCCCATTGAAGTCACCCATCACAAGGATAGAACCACTGATGCTTCTAAATGTGTTTTCCAGAATGGGTAGAAGGTTTGGGTCAGGATGGGGAATATATATCCTATCCCTACCTTCTATCTTGCGTGCCACCACGGTCATGTCTCTTCGAAAGGGTGGGATGAATACAGGCATCTGTGTGACTATATTATTGACAAGGAGGGCGGATCCTCCATGTCTATCCTGTCTGTCATATCTAAAGATATTATAATGTGGGCCATGGAATTAACGGTTTGGGGATAACCAGGTCTCCGAAGTAGCACATACTAAGGGTTTGTGTTTTTTGAGTAGGAATATAAGGTCGTGTCTCTTATGAGCCAAGCTCCTTACATTTTATTGAAGGAATACCATTTGTGGAGCCATTTTTGTAATCAAATAAGAGATGTTTTAGTTTGTCTGCAACGTTGGACGGTGAGCTTGCAATATTGGAGAATATTAGGGATTTATCAAATTGAACTAGTATTTCAATAAGGATTGATATAGAGGTGATAGATTGAGTATTAGTGTTGGAAAGACCACAGTCATTTGGCTGCGTAGATTGAGGGGTACTGGTGATGTTAAAATGAGCAGTTTGGTTATAAGATAAGGAGAGAGGGGGATGAGACCTAGGCTTAAGGAATACAGGCTTGTAGTAAGACTGAGGGGGGATCCTTCTAGCAGTGTTGGCATAGCTGCGGGACGCAGCAGGTTTTAACTCGCTGGCTTCTAAGTATGATGCTGATTTTTCTGCTATAGAAGTCTTGATTGCCCTCTGGCTTTCATATATAAAATACAGAACTTTTCTTCTGGCGTGATAAGACACTCACCCATGTGAAACGAGGTTTCAATCGGCAAATAGATTCAATGTGCCCAAATCTGCAACATTTGCGACACCGGAGAGTTGGGTATGGGTATATGTATTGTTCAACTGGAAGAGATGTGTAACAGCATTATATACGCTTGGGAAGGGTCTGTCCGTCGAATGTGATGACCCATGTTTCAGTCGGTTTCTATTCGGTAAGTCCTTCCCTTACAATTGTGCGGTTGATCCGTCTTAGTTTTAGTATGCGGCCACAACCTGGTGGCACTGAAAGATAAATCCTTGCCACCTCTTTGGACATATCAGTTGGTACTCCTTTAACAACGCCCAGTCGAGTGACATGGAATGATGGTATGGATACTGTATAATTGTTTTCAGCTAAGATGGAATCGTTTAGAAACAAATTTGCTTCCCGAGAGGATGTACATTCTATAGAAACCCGGTTTCTATTAACTCTTTTTAATAAATCTTTGGAAATATTATTATTTATCCTGTTTTTAATGAGAACACAAAGCTATCGGGTATAAAGTGATTCCCGAGTTTGGTTGTTGTTCTACACGAGAGATATGAATAATGAACGGAGCTTTGTCCTAACCTGTGTAAAATTGGCGGGCAACTTGGCTCTTGATTTGTTTAGGTGGGCGACTGGGAGTAGTTTCATCGCTGACCAATCGTTTTTTGGATTGTAATGTCGGAGACGCTACAAACAATGTCTGCAAATTGCGATAGCGTATTTATCGTAGCAACCAAGCAGCAGGAAAAATAGTGAGAGATGATAATGTAGGGGTTCTCGGTGATGAATCGTCCGAAGGATCGGGTGGCTTCTTCCTATCCATCGAAAACAAACAAGTTCATAATAGTAAACATGTATATATTACAGTAAAAAACAACACACTACTGATTAGATCAGTATACAGGAAAAGTCACAAATTTATCCTAGTAAACACAAAAACACAAAATATTTGTTTACTTTGAAGACACACGTGGTAACCAGACTCACGGCAAATTGACAGTCATGAACACTGAATGTCTTGCAGAGATTCATTCATATCTGTCACTAACTTTGGTGTCACAAGTTTTGATCGTTCAAGACAATAATTGAAGTGTAAAACTTGTTTTGCTAACTTAATATTTAAAAAATAATCATAAGGCTTAATGAAATTTTTCCAAATAAAGGTTTTTTTTCATAATGAGTAGTTTATAAAACAACAGTTTGTAGAATGAAAAATTTTTCAAGTATAATTTTGTCAAACGTTGTTCTTCAAATGAACATTTTTTGTTATTAATTTTTGGTTAAATAATTAGATACTAGTATTTACATAACGGCTACAACGTCTACACTATATTGTTCTTTTTCGATGATTCTTCATTCGGAAGAAATAGAGTAGCTATAACTCCACCTGTAAAAAAATATAATGTTAGAGCCACAATAAATCTATACTATTATATAATTGTAAAGTAGTCGTGTCTGTACATAGTATAAATATAAATTTACAAGTAACAACACTACACAGACACAGGTTTTCCTATTTGAAGATTATTAAAAAAAGAACAATACGCCTATTATTTAAATAGAAAGCTCTAACATCATTAGCTATTGTCAACTAGAATACATCGAAAAGAATCCTTTGGCATTTCATAAAATTGTGTGAATCGCCCCAGTCCAAAAAACATGTTAAACGATTCATATTTCGTACCATGGTATAAAACGCCGATTACAAAAAGTGTCTTGGGGCTACTCTAACACTGTTAATTCATAATTTAAAACGACCAAAAACAAAACGACGTAAATGATAAAGTGGGTACTTGGAATGGTTGAGGCGTAGCTCAGTGACTCAGTGGTTATATATATCATTCTCCTTGTGAAGGCTTGGTCGTGGGTTCAAGGGAATTGTACACACCCATTTTAATCGATGAAATAGTTAGCATACAAATTGTTTTAAAATTTCATTAAAAAGTGGGTACTATTAAATTTCCACGGTAGTATTTACTGTCAGAAATTGATACTCACTTAGAACAAATATAGCCCAGCAGTAGAAAGTCAGGTGGCAATGGTTGACGACCGTCGCGCCAACTAGAGCCACTCCTCCGAGACTGGAGGTGCGAGCCACCATCGTGCCCACACCAGTCGCTAGACCTCTGTTGGCAATAAGGCAGTTTATTATAGGTTTGATAATAACACTAACATTTTAAAGTATTACCAACAATTCCGTGAACTGAAGGGGCCACAACTGTTCTTTCAAGTCGTGCTTAAATTGTCTTTGATTTGAAATAAAACAGTGTTAATTTGACAGAGACAAATGTAGTTCCGATTTTTGTCATTTCTCGGAATCAATGATTTTACAATACGTACTTAGAAACTATGTTTGCACGCAGAGGATACAGAGTGTGTATAATAATAAAGTCAAATAAAATGTTAACTTTGCATACATACATACATAAGGTCACGCCTTTTTCCCATCGGGGTAGGCAGAGACCACTTCTTTCCACTTGCTACGATCCTGACACACCTTTTTCGCTTCTCCTACTTTCATAAGCGTTTTCATACAAGCGCGTCGGTTCTGGGTACTTTTGACCTGGCCTTTACTCAAGACGTCTTCGATTTGATCAAAGAACGTTCGCCTAGGTCGCCCCCTACCGACTCGTCCATTCACGTCCGCCTCATAAATCTGTTTCTTCAATCTACTTTCACTCATCCTTTCTACGTGTCCGAAGTCCGAACCATCTAAGCATCCCTTTCTCTATCTTTGTCACTACATCTTCTTCCCCACCACAACGTTCCCTTATCACACTGTTATTAGTATAGTATAAGGGCGCCATGCATAATATTAACCATCGCCTGTAACTCCTCCACCGATGATGCTAATATGACCTGGTCATCAGCGTATAGGAGGCATTTGACAGTCAAATCTTAACTTTATTAATTGTATTAAAAAAAGTCCTATTATTTTTTGAATGAAAACAAATCACAAACAACATAAAGACATGCAACATGAAAAGTACAATTAGTAAGACATAACATTTTATAGCAAAGTTAATTCAGCGAATTAATAATATCAAGGATAAAAAAGACACACTCATAAATATTGCATGCATTGTCAAAAATAACACAAACAATAGAAAAATAACATTCATTTGGGTTGCAATTTATCTTAGAGTACATTCAGCATTTTCGTTCAGTAATTTATTTAATTTAATATCTATTTAAGAATGTTCACGTTTTACTCTTTTATAGGTAAGTTATTATAAATGTTAGGAGCCACGGCAAACAAAATTTCAAGCATTAATATAACTACCACTCTAGTAGTGTTTGACTTACATAATCTTAGTAGTCTCGATTTCTTTACATTTGGCTGGTCGACTCAGAAATCAAAACATAAAATTAGGATTGAATTTAACAAATGCATGAATATTAAATGGAAGGAAGAGTATCCATTTAATCTATTTTTGTATCATGATTTATAGAGATTTTTTTTGTACTGAGGAGTACCTAGTTATAATGTTTCAAAGGTTCCCTACATATTTCGATGGCTTAATAAGTGATAGTGTCATTTTAAGTCAGTTTAGCTCTCAACAACACTCTTAACTAGGTCTCGACCATGAAGAAGAACATATTCTGTACTTCGTGATCTCGACTAACCGTTTTGGTTATGAAACGTCTTGAACCTTGATGTTGCATATCCAAGTCGCTTGGCTAACGCAAAGGTCTTGGCGTTTTACAAACGCATCGATGGCTTATTATCATTTGCTCATTAAGCATTAAGTTTACTTAAGTTTAATAGTATAGAAGTTATGATTATGATAGTCAAACTATTACAAAAAAAGAAACTCACCTATACGAAGTCGGATATATGTCAACATAATACGCATAGACACTACCAATAGCGAGTCCAGTGAATGCTATTAAACAGAACAGCACCAAGCTGATATAACGATCGGTGACCATATTCAATACGACGCAGCTCACAGCTGAGATTACTAGGAAGCTGAAGATAGTTGTTCGTCTCCAATCGGCGAAGAGTAGACATGCGAAGTTGCATGCTGTAGCGACAATTGTCAAGATCAACCCCGCGTATATCATATGCTTCGTGTTATTTTCCATACAGTTGTCCTAGAAAAAGAAATATGTAGGTTATTTAATTTTTGACTCTCGATTCAAAACTTTCCTGGCGCAGAAGTTGGCTATTACAATCAAGCTTGGAAAAGCGGCAAGTGTGTGGGGCTCTTTTGCACCGAAAAACTCTTCAATTACTTAGTTGATATATGTAAAGGGAGATATGGGCTGAAAAAAACATAGACTACAGAATTTTTTTAACGCAAGAACTAAACGACAGCATAGGTTTCATTTCTGAACTTTAAATATTTTTCTCTTTTTATAGATTTAGTTAGATGCGTCTTTTTACTATCAGGGATAGAATAGAACAACGTGAAAGTTGACAGCCTCCGTGGCGTAGCGGTAGTGAACGCGGCCACTGCGCAGGAGGCGCGGGTTCGATCCCCGCTCACTGCAAATATTTGTATGCATGAATATAGATTTTTGCATTAGTCTGTTCGTGCCTCGGAGAGCACGTTAAGCCGTCGGTCCCGATTGCCATACTAACATTTATGACAGTCGTTACGGATAGTTGAAGCCCCCAAAAGTCCAACAACTGGTCTAACTGCAATGTTTCGATATCGCCTTTGGGTTGTGGAGGTCAGATGGCAGTCGCTTCACAGAAAATGTCGAAGTTTAGCCAAATCCGCAGTTGGACTGGTAAAAGCGGACCCCAGACTCCAAGTTGATAGCTTTGGATGCGACTGGAATTAACGCTAGGATGAAGAAGAATAGTAAAGTGAAGGTAGGTAAGTTTAAAGATTTTTTTTTATCAATTATATAAACTAATATTATCATACTTACATTGGTATTGTTCACTGAGATACTAGAAACTAATTTTTGGCAGAAATTTGTATCCTCATTAGACGCAATAAAGAGGGAGTCCACCATTGTTGGGAACCACATTAAGAGCGCATTGTTCCTGGAAGAAATACAACCCTGCGTCAGTAAGATAAATAAATGATTAATCCAAAGGCTTGTCTTGCTTAATTACGAGGCAACCCGTATTGCTATTCATCATCATCATATCAGCCACACACAGTCCACAGCTGAACATAGGCGTCTTCCATAGACTTCCAGAATTACCGATCTAAAGCATCCCGCATCCGTAGTGTAGGACGCCCAACGGCCAGGTGGAAGGACGACCTCATCAAGGTCGCCGGGAAGCGCTGGATATTGCTATTACGAATAATTAATTATTTTTTAATGCGTGATTTTTTTTTTCGGATATTCGCATTGTTTCTCGGTGTTTTTTCAATTACTTTCTAGCTTTCCGCTAAAAATATATTCCTAAATGTATTAGTACCAAACACAATGTGATACTGACTTACAAAAAATTAAGCCTGTGGTTGGCATAGAATGCAGTAAAAAATCGTCTGAGATATTATGTTTTTCCTAAACTCTTTCAACTCTTTCAGGGCCGTGATTCTGCTATAATTTTTTCAAAGCAAAACCACTGCAGTACCATAGACACTGTAACCAATGCCATTTAACCTAAGACTTTATTTGCATAGTTTTAAGGTCTAAAATTAAATTACATTTTATGCAATGTCAGTTGTATGACAGTGGGTTTGTTATGTCATAAAATTAGCAGAATGGCGGGCCTGAGCGGTGAATGAGGTCTCACCCACACGGTAGCTTGGTGAGTTTGGTTTGGGTTTGGCTATCCTGTAGCCAACACCTTCAATGGTTAAGAGGGTCCTCTAAGCTTTATATGTACCGTGTTTAAAAAGAACTGGGGTACATAGGGAACTTAAACTCCCTAATCTACTTGATAATCTGAGCAGTGAAAAACTACTGCAAACGTTCGTGATTTGGACAAGGTTGTGTAGTTAGTCGAAATACTCAAAAAGTTGTTGAATTGCATTTAGGGATCAGCAAGTGCATAGCCAGACAGGAGGTATTGTGGTCGCAGCACTAGTGGGACCGGTGGGTGTCACGCGGTGCGAAGACGACAATCCTATTTTGATGAGGCCGTCAAGCTGAGTGCCATCATTGTTAACATGGTACGTGTATGTAATGGTGACTCTCTTTCCTGAGACTTTGCCTTCAGCTTACCATAAGGCGAGGTGAAATCAAATAGATGTGTCCAATATATAAGAAAGGAGTGTTAATACATTCCTGCCTGTCTTTGCCCCGTATTACTAATAGTAATATTTCTAATTACTTAGGTACTTACGTGGCACAACATATGGACAGCAGCAAGAACAGTTGCAGTGACCTCCAAAGTAGTGGTGGCTTGAATACCGGTGTGGTCTGCTTCACCACAGAATCCCAGAATGTTAAGTTTTCGATAGTGTTACCTGATGATATCAGTGAGTTTACCTGAAAGGTTCAAAGATGAAAATAACCATTATATTTTACATTCTGTGGGTCTACCATGATGTATGTGTTCTATAAGAAGATAATCTATGTGTTCGATAAGAAGACTTAGCATATTTTTTTTTCAAGATTGCATTAAATTGTTTCATCGGACGCTCAGTGTAAGGTCCGCCGTTGCCCCAAAGACGATTCTTCTTGTTAAATAGATGCCTATACTTTTATTTTTAAATTATATTAAAACAATAAATAAACAACTCACAGGATATACTGCACTGCTTCCATTGTTTGCTTTGAACATGGCTTTCAAAACATCCATAGCTTTATCATTGTCTCCTTTGTTAGCCAAAAACTTTGGACTTTCTTTCAAGAAACATATCATTATCGCACCGACTCCAAGAGGTAAAGACATGAAAAAACTGCAGAGACGCCATGATTTGTAGATGCCTAATAAAGGAATAGGGAATGCGAAGTCTAACGGTAGAACGAGGTATCCTAAAACTGTAACAAAATATAAACAATCATTAGTTATTTCTTGAAACAAGATTCATAAACGATAAAACTACAATAGAATTTTCCTGTTAAAAATTGGAATAGCAAATATCAATTCATTGGCCGTATTATAGAATAGAGTGACGAATATATCAGTTTGACATGTATTTTGACTTTGATTAAAATAGGTTTGAAAGTTTGAATCGGTCTGGGCGGGGTTTGGACCCGCGATCTTTGCCTTACAGGGGTAACCTCTAAGCTACCAGACCTCGCCCGAACCAATTCAAATTTCTACTTCTAGATCGGTCGTTCTGGAAGTCTATGGGAGAGGCGTATGTTCTTCAGTAGACAGTGTGGCTGATATAATGATGATGATGATAATATCTGTATTTGAAGCGAGAGTGGAGTATCTACCAATAATCTTACTTATCAAAACTTAAAAACAATATTTAAAAAACGTATTTTGTCAATTATGATATTCATCAACGTACCTAGTAGGCGTAATATGTAGTAATAGATAATTCTCCCGATAATAGTCAATCCCTTATTATATAAACATATACCACTGGTTTATAAAGGCAGTACCCCTAGAACGAACAACTATCTCAAACTATCACAATACACAAAAAGGCGGCCAATCGCATTGCTTCGTTCTCTCAATACGTTTACGATAAGATTACGATAGTTGTTCGTGCTAGGGGTACAGTTCATTTTACGAAGTCTTCATCACCATTGTGTTAATCCCGATCGCATGCCAGGCCTTCGGAGGGTTCGGGGGTATTTTTCCGTCAAGCAACTGCTTATTATATGACCTCAACCAATTGGCGATATCTAAGTCATCAACATCGACATTTAGACGTCGTCCCGATTGCATCCAAGGCCAAGATGCCCTCGGAGCTCGGGGTCCACCTTCCGACTCTTCCTCCTCCAATTCGCACGATCTTGGGCGTCCATGGTAGTGAGACCATTTGCACGCATGTCACTTTGCATGTGACTTTTTGGGCCTACCCCTTCTACCTGGACCTGGCGGGGGTGCCATTGCCAGGCATTTGCTACCCACGTAGCCTGGCTGTTGCCGCAAGACGTGGCCACACCAGCGAAGGCGACTCTCTTGCATTTTATCTACAATGTCACGGACATGAAGGCTGCCGCGGATGCGAGAGTTCCTTGCGCGATCCTTAGGCTGCGTGTCATCTCCTTGACACGCAGCTCCTGCTTGTGTCGCTCCAACAGCGGCCACGCCTCACAGCCGTGTAAAAGGACAGACCTAATGATCGTCTAAGGCGATATCTAAGTGTTGCATTTAGATCTGTATCTCTAGCACGAAGAACTATCGTAATCGTTTTGAGAGAATGGAGATCTTCGCATGACAACCAGGACTAATGACTTAGTGTTAATGGAAACAAACATTTGCACTAAGCGGGAATTTCGAACCCGCGCCACCTGCATAGCAGTTCAATGCACTACCGCAACGCAAACAGAGTTCTCCAAACAACTTAAGAGTCAAAGTGTGGAAATGCTATACGACAATGCTCTGTGAATATGTTATTATTATAATTTACTTACTAAAACTAGTTAAGTCGCCAAAAGTACTAGAAATGTTCTGTATGAAGATATAGCTGTTTCGCTTTTTTCTGCACGTACTCTCTCCGAGGTAGATTGTCACCAGGGTCATGGATGCTGTGGAACTAAAATGGATATGATTAGATGTTAGGAAAACGACTTGGATGTGGGAGTACAGGACGTTTATTTATTAAAATAATAGGTTAGGATTTTACAGTATTAAATTATTATTCGAAAGATTTTACATATAATATTCTATTTAAAAAATATATCATGTCTGTGAAATTGAAAGCAGAATTTCTACTATCTTCTAATAAGACGAAAAACCCGAAAAAAAAAACTTAAAAGTGCTTTCCTGTAAAATCACAAAATGAGCTGTTACGACTTTGTTGCACCGAAGGTGCGATATAATATTTAACTATCAATATTTTCCATCGCAAATTGGCATCATGTTAAACAAATAATAGAAAATAATTCTTATTCATGTTAAGAAACTAAGGAAGTAATTAAGAAACCAAGGAAGAAATGATCTTGATATTTGTGGTTAAAAATCGTTCACTATCACATCAAAGAAAATAAAAAACAAAAAATTATATTATGTAGTCATTATTTCATTACACGCTAATCGTTTGATGGAATCTCGTTTTAATTAATTGAGAATTAATGGAAGCTGATATTTTAATTAATACAGTTCATAAATTGAATTGTACTGTAAAACAATTGGATTCATATTTTTTATTTTGTAACATTACAACTGCTGACCGAGAAGAATTCAGAAAGCTGCCGGAAAGAGGCGAAGGAAAAAGAAAAAGAACACTTAATGAGAGAGAACATATTAGCCATCTACCGGGCACGTTTTATAACCATTACCTATGTTTATAGATGTTTCTCATCAAGCCCTGTGTAATGGTTAAGTTATTAGAAAACCATGCAAACTTACAAACAACTAGCGAAGAACTTAAGAACCAGCATGACGTAGTAACTATTTGAGAGGCTGGTTAATGAGGAGAAGATGAAACCGGCTGTGACAGACACCAGAATGATGCTTTTTCTGCCTCTTTTGTCTGCGATGTAGCCCCATGGTAAGCCAAACAGGAAACCTGAAAGAAGAAATTATTACGTTATTTGTACGTATAAAATAGTCATTGGACAGTTACTGACAAAAAATGTTTTTCAAAGTGATAACAGTTTTTGTAACAAATTGTTAAGGATATCATTATATATTTTATATATTATATATTATATATTTCGGACAAAAAACAAATCCATATCTTGTTAGTAACTATGTTAGCAAAAATTTACAAATAATATTAGCAAAAATTCATGAAAGTAATTTATAAAGTGGCATTTAATATTATTCATGACGAAAAGTTTTAAAGGTAAAGTGACGCAAATGTTTGCTAGGTATATTTTGTTTCTATGCTATTATATAATTATAAAGTGGGTGTGTCTGTACGTTGGAGGTGTAAAAAAATGGTTTAAGTTATATTAACAATACTGAACACAACATTTTTTTTTTCGGTTGTATTTCTTGTCTGTTTGTCCGTTTCTACATGATGGACGCAAAAACTACTGAAAAGATTTTGATGCGGTTTCTTTGTTAGAAAGGTCTTGGTCAGGCTTAAAAATTTACGTTTGTTTGACCACAATCGGTTCAATGAGACCAAATATGCGCGTAAAAGCCAAGTTAACCGACAACAGCCCGAGCGGAGCCGCGGGCGTAAGTTCAGCCTAGAATATATTTGTCTTTAATTGTAAATTGCAGGCCAGATCTATCAATGTATCATTTGCATCATCCTCGCTTAAAATACTAACTAAAGAAGTAATCTTACCAGCAAAACTGACTGATTTAATCATGCCGCCTTGTTCCAACGTCAAGTTGAGGTCACAGCTCGCAGCAGGCACCACTAAGCTATACCCCAGCATATCCATCGTGGCGCCGATTGTGATGACGCAGCTGGTGGCCAGCAAGAAGTAATTGTACCAGCCATTGCCTGAAAAGAGAGAGAAAATCTTTTATTGAGATTTCTTTATTAGCAGTCGAACAATACTCAGAGAAATGAATGCTCAAATTGGATTTAATTAAATACAAGAACTTTTTTTACGTGTGGGGAATCCCGACAAATACCCCCCCCCCCCCCCCCCTCCGGAACCGACAAAACGCACGCTGTCTGTGGGTAGTTTTGCTAGGTCGAAGGTGAGGTTGTCATCGACATAACCCAGGCTGACCCAGGGCCATTCCTCTCGCCTTCACAGGTGGGCCATGTGCCGCGGTGTTCCGCAGGGGTCAGTGTTGGGGCCCCTCTTGTGGAACATCGGGTACGACTGGGTACTCCGAGGAGCTCGCCTCCCGGGCGCCAACGTGACCTGCTTGCTACGCAGACGACACGTTGGTTACTGCCCGGGGGGCGACCTATGGAGACGCCGCGCGCCTTGCCACTGCGTCGGTGGCCATGGTCGTGCGGCGAATAACGATGTTGGGACTCGGGGTGGCGCTCAACAAGTCGGAGGCCATTTGTTTCCATGGCCCTCGGCGAGCGCCACCGGCGGACTCCCACATCGTAGTGAGTGACACCCGGATCGAGGTCAAGTCTGAAATGAGGTACCTCGGGCTTGTCCTCGATCCACGATGGAGCTTCCGCGCTCATTTCGACCGCCTGGTCCCCCGTCTGCTCGGCACGGCCGCCGCCCTTCGGCGGCTGATGCCGAACCTAGGGGGACCCCAGACGAGCAGCCGCCTCCTTTATTTGGGAGTCGTACGATCGATGGCCCTGTATGGGGCCCCTGTGTGGATCGACGCCCTGACGGCACACAACGTCACCCTCTTGCGACGTCCGCAGAGGGCGATGGCCGTCGGGGCGATTAGAGGATACTGCGGCATCTCATTCGAGGCGGCTTGCGTTATGGCGGGCTCCCCTCCGTGGGAGCTGGAGGCCTGTGTCCTCGCGTCAGTGTATCACTGGCGTGAGGAGGCCCGGAGCCGGGGCGAATTCCCGGCACCTTCGGAGGTGGGAGAGCGGAGGCTCCAAGCAAGACGGTCCATGCTCCTGGAGTGGGAGCGGCGGCTGGCCAATCCCACGGCTGGCAGAAGGACCGTCGAGGCGATCCGTCCGGTCCTCAGAGACTGGATGGATAGATCGCGGGGGTCGGTAACGTTCCGGATGGCGCAGGTCCTCTCGGGGTATGGATGCTTCGGGAGGTACCTGTACCGGTTGGGACGAGAGCTGACCAGAGGGTGCCACCACTGTGGAGGCGATGATGACACGGCGCAGCACACCCTAGAGGAGTGCCCCGCGTGGGCTGGGGAGCGCCGTGCTCTCATCGCCGAAGTGGGGACGGACCTCTCGCTGCCGACCGTAGTTCTGTCTATGGTCGGCGGCTATGAGGCGTGAGGCAGATTAAGCAGTTGACAGATGTAGCTACTGCTAGATGTAGCTACTTAAGTTACTTCTACAGCTTGATATCCTATGGAATACTACTTTGGGGAAATGCGGCAGATTTAGAAACTATATTTATATTGCAAAAGAGGGCAATTGTTTAGGCAAAAGAGACTCCCTCAGGGAACGATTCAAGGATATTTATATTGTAACTGAAGCTTCCCAATATATATTTGAAAACATTATGTATATCAGGAAAAATATATCTCAATTCACAAAAGTGAGTGACATTACAGACAAATCTGCGTAATAAACATAAACTGCTACTTCCATGTTAGGCTTAGCAGAGTTAACGATTCTTTTAAGGGGGAAGGTATACGCTTTTATAATGAATTGCCTGAATCGGTCCTAAGTATGCCTGAAAATCAATTTAAAACCTATGTTAAGACCTTTTTATGTAAAAAAGCATACTAAAGGACATATGACTATCTTAAAGACAAAAACATCTGGCTTGAGCATGGTGCAGGCACCTCTTAAAATGCTGTAGTTCGGAATAATACTGAACTTAAGTCATATTTTTAACCTAGGTTAATTATTTTATAAACATTTTTTGTGGTCACACTCAGACCGTCATATTATTATACTGATGTCCAGGACTCCGAGAGCTTTCAACTCGAACTATCCAATCGTTTCGATTGTCTACAGGATCACGTTTCAGTAGACCAGGTTAACAACGTGCTGGTAGAAGCTGTCCAAACAGTGGTACCTAAATTCTTTAGAACTCACCCTAAACAAAAACCTCAGAAGATCTCGACCTAGACCCTTGATCTCATGGCCAAACGTCGATCTATGCTACTACAGACCTCCGTTGATGCTGAGGCAAATAGGCAGCTCAACGGACGCATACAGAAATCCTTGCGACACGATATTCGCTCCTTTAATACTAATACTACTAAGGAGATGATAGAGCAAAACAAAGGCTCCAAAGTTTTTGGGAGGACTGCTTCCGTTGGACAAAGCCGGTTGACGAAGCTGAAGACGGAGGATGGCGGCATGGCAATAAGAACGGCAGAGGTACTTAGGAGGTTCGAAAGGTTTTATGGGCAGCTATATACATCTGTAACACATCTCGTTGGCATGGCTAGAGATCCGAAAGCCAAGCTTATCCGACATTTTACCAAAGTCATCCCGGACATCAGCCTATACGAGATTAGGGTGGCCATCAAACAGCTAAAGAATATTCGATAAATTTATTACGGCTGTACTCACGTCAGGTTTTAAAGCACCTGACGTCGCCGCGCATGGGTGCTCTGCTCATGATTAAGGACTCCGGTCGGGTCCGAAACTAGTCGGGCGCATCCTGACGAGTGACGTGAGTACAGCCGTAATAAATTTATCGAATGAAAAATGGCTCACGATAGTTTCTATACAAAAATAGCTACAGAATAACAAAGCGGCGCGTGAGGAAGGAATTTCAGCAGAGCTTTTGAAAGAGGGCGTTACGCCGGTACTGAAGGTCCTTCAGAAGCTATTCAATTCCGTCAGGCATAACGCCGGAAGCGTGGAACAAAGTATTATAGGCCCATCATGCTCCTGAGCCACATTTACAAGCTGTTTTCGAAGGTTTTTACGAACCGTCTCGCCAACAGGCTCGATGACATCCAACCTCCCGAACAAGCCGTATTCCGAAAAGGCTATAGTACCATAGACCACATCCACACGCTACGGCAGGTTATACAGAAAACCAAAGAGTATAACCAGCCTCTCTGCTTAGGATTCTGATTTCTAGATTCTGAGCCTGCTACGGGTGTGTAATGTTTGATATAATAACAAATGCTCTAATTTCACTTGAAATAACGTTCAAATGTTATAATTTTCATATGCTATAATATCAAATAACCTAATTTCATATGATCTTATGTTTTATATGATATAATCTTCCTTTGATATTATAACATTTAGTATAATTTTCAAAATGCATAATATTCTTTTATTATAACGGTCATTTAACCTAATGTTCTTTTGACCTAATTGGTCGACGGAGCCTGGTTGGTTTATAAAAAAATTACCACGACGGGGATGACGGGGTGCCGTCGGGGTGCCCTAAAGTCCAGATTGCATCCAGATCCTCCTGGTGACAATAGTTGGGTGTGGCTATTGTATAAGGTAAAAAGCAACAAGTTCAAAAGCAGGCGTTTAAAATCGTATCAGATATTCTAAATTATGTTAAAAGTATAATATACTAAATGTATAATATACTAAATGAATATTATGTCAAATGTACATTATAAGAAATGTTCATTATATCAAAAGAAATGAGGTAAAATGAAATTATAACTAAAATTCATTATGTATGACAATGACAACTGATCGTTATTTTAAACAAAATTATATTAAGTGAAATTATTTCAACTTTTGCCTAGCTTGCCCGTGAGTACCACTGACGTGTTTTTTCCACCCTGGCGCCGGCACATTTGCCCTGGAATCGAAGGTAAGTCTTATCTGTTTGTTTGTGAGTTTGTTATTTATATATCTTTATGTGACATCCGACCGATATAATGCAGTTTAAAATAAAAAAATCCGACTGCTCCTGAAAGGTGTTATGGCAGGCGGAACCCATTTACCCATTTCTTAACTATGGAACTTTGGTAATACCCAAATTGAAAAAAAAACCGTTTTTATAATCATCGTTCTTTAAACTTATCTAGGTATGTATTTAAAACGGGAATAAACAATTACAAAAAAGCAAAGAAAATAAGTAAAATTTAAATACTTACATGAAATTCATTTTATGACATTTTGAAATTGAAATTACTTTAGTAAATTTTCTTGAAATTATTTTTGTTTATTGTTTTTTTTTAAATAATTTCTTTATATTGGTTTAATCAAATGTTTGAACCAATTAAATATAATTTATTTGAACTTATATTAATTAAATATGAATTTGTAATAATAATGAATTTGAATTTGAATTAAATAAAGACTTTAAAATCATTAGCCTAATTTGTTCATTAAAGTAGGCACTAATGTAATATTAATATCATTATTTATATTATATTATATTATAATAGTAATAATTCAATCTAATATTTTAATTAGTGAAATAAAATTTATTGATATTATTTCAATCCTTATTTTTATTATTTAATTACACCGCTGCCATAATAACCTCGTGTTGTGTTCCCGACGGTGAGTAGGGTAGCCAGAGCTGCTGAAAAGTTTTTATGCGGTCAGTGGGAAGACAAAAGGCTTGTCCTGCTTTATATTCTGATGGCACAGAAACTCTCTGTTCTAACAGGGTCGGCAGCGCGAGTGTGACGCCCCTGGTATTGCACACGTCCATAGGCCACGGTAACCACTTTCCATCAGGTGGGCCGTGTGCTTGTCTGGCAAATAAGTGGTTAAAAAAAACAAAACCTTTGCCGTCATGGCATACCAGTCCTTTCACATCAATAAATCACCAACATTCACTCATCCCGTAGGATCTATAAAACAGTATCACACACTCACTGACCCCTCCCAACTCACCAGTTTCATCTATAGCATCTTCTACATCGACATTATCTTTTACTATCACATTAATATTGAAACTTTTTTTCCTCATTTTAAAAGTCTTTTTCACTGACACAAGTATTCTGCTACAGCTCGCGAACGGGTCCGTACGACATTACGGACAATCGTGAAAGGATAAATATCTGAACATCTCGTGCGTATTTAAACGAATATATGCGATGCGCCTGTAGTAACTATATCGCAGTATATAATACCGGTCGCCTCTTTGCTTAAAAATGTTTTATCTTAAAAACTGTAATTTTACAGGACAGTGATTTTTAACTTAGAAAATACAATTGTGGCGAAACAAGGAACTCTTTCCCGTCGATCGATAGTAGGTAGGTAGGTAGTCGATAATTTATTATATAATATAACAAATGGACTGTATAGAAAGTTTTTAAAATCTTGGCTATTTGAAAGTTTAACAAGAAATTTGCTCCAATTTAAATAAGGGGGGAAATATGTCACGTTATTCTTGCAAATAATGAGAAATGTAAGTACATATTACAATCTAAGTTGTTACGGTATTGACGATATTACTTTTGTTATGAGTCTGATTGATGTCATTAACAAACATTGTTGAAATAAACAAATATTAGATTTGAGACTTTAATCTATTAAAAAAGGGAACTGCAACCGCACTTATTATAATTTCTATGACAAAAATCAATTTAATACTACAGAAACACTTACTATTAGTATTATTCACTTATTGAGAATTACATTTTACTAGAAAAGTACAGCATTTTTAGCTTAAAATAAATTAACTATCTTTATAACCAATCGGACTTTGACAAAGTCAAAGTTAAAGACTTTTATTCAATCTCGCACAACATTATTGTTTCTTATTGACGTCAATAGAGTGACATTATAATTTTAATTATAATTACCATGGTAAATACTATTAAATAGTCCTTAAAATATCTAAGAGTTAACAATATAAGTGTTCGTTTTACAAATACAAATACAATAATAGAAAATAAGATGCATAGGCATCCTACTGCGGTCATTCAATTTTAGTTCATTCATGAAATTGAAGTTTATGTTTACATACAACATGAGTTTTAATAGTAAATATACGAAAAGTAAAGAAAAAAAAGCATACGTTCAAGTCAAAACCTCCCGAACCACCATTCGATTTATTATCTAAACATAACTCACTCGATACAATGAATCAAATTAATACCTATTTTGTAGATGTTGATAAAAAATTAGCAGAAAAGATTCTTAAACTAGTGACGGCTCCACTACTTTGGATTCCCATACTGTACGCTCAACCTTGTTACACTAAACTGACTAAACTCCTTTGTTTTATTAAGTGCTGACGCCGAACAAATAACCAGAATAATAGCGGGGACACTTGTTCTACTGGGTGGGATAACATTCCTAATAGAGTGCTAAAAACGACCTATGCTTAACTGACGGCATATTCCCAATATCGCTTCAGAGAGCTATCGGCTCCCCGATATTTAAATCTGGCTCGATATAGATAATACGACCCGATATTTAACTCTGTGCAAATTAACT
Source organism: Eilema caniola (assembly GCA_949126895.1). NCBI lineage: Eukaryota > Metazoa > Arthropoda > Insecta > Lepidoptera > Erebidae > Eilema > Eilema caniola. The sequence goes on from OX421475.1 coordinate 2,275,330, forward strand.
GTAGACCTATTTCAATATTAACAAGCCTATCAAGAATATTAGAAAAAAAATATACACACCAGATTAACAAAATATCTAGAAGACAATAATTTACTTTCGGACTGTTAATTTGGTTTTAGGCCACACTAACAGACTATGTCACTAACAACCTAGATAAAGTTATGCACACCATGGGGATTTTTCTGAATCTTGCCAAAGCGTTTGATTCTATTTCCTGTTCTTTACTATTAAATAAACTCGACGCTTCTACTGTCGGATTATATGAAGGACTGTCAGAACAAATCACTGACAAAACAAATTACCTGTTGCTTTACATGCGAATTACTAATAAATCAATATATAAACATAAATGCACATTGTTGTACAACCGCTGACACTGCATGCATGCGATTAACTAAAACTGAAAATATTAGATATCTTGATGTAACGATTGACACCAATTTTAATTTCCGTAAACATTATAAATTGCTATGTGCTAGGTTACGGAAATTTATGTATATCTTCAAGAATTTACGTGCAATGGCGGACTCTAAGATTATTTAACAGGTATACTAAGCCTTATGTCAGTCCATTCTTATTTATTGTATAACTTCCTGGGGTGATGCAGGACGCTCAATCTTACTACCCCTTGAGCGCGCCCAAAGAGCAATCTTAAAAGTAGCCACTTTTCGACCATATAGGTTCCCCACAGATCAGCTCTATAAGTCATGTAAGGTGCTAACAGTGCGCCAATTGTTTATTCTAAACCTCACACTATACCAACATACCAAACTTCCTTCGCAAACAATATCCTTAGATGAAAGAAGAAAAAGCATATTTTGTGAATAACCACAAACTACACATGAGTTTGTAAATAGATTTTATATGTCTTTGGGTCTTTTTCGGTATAACAAATTTAATAAATTACTAGACATACATAGTTTAAGTTATTGGAACTGTAAGGCTTTAATTACAGAATACCTAGAAAAACTAGATTATGCGGACACGGAAAAACTGCTAGAAATACTAAAGTAGGTAGCGATAAGCTGTAAATATAGATTCTTTTGTTTATGTTGTCTAATTGATTGCAATAAGTAATATATCATTGAACGGACATAGCCTGAAACACAGGTTTACAAGAACCTAGATCAGGTACGTCCCGAAGTGTTAATATAATTAGGTAATATATTTTAAATTCTATTTGTTTACCATATACAGTGTTTCTTTTGGCACATTAACTCTTAATTTAGATATTATTATACTTAAATTAGATTTATTTCACATTATTTATAAAACCAATATTATATTTGAATATCTAATATTTAATTGTTTGAAAGCTAAATTAAATTTTATTCTCTACTCGTAAAAGAAGTTTGTGGTAAATATTTATAAATTAAAAAGACTTGGAACTACATCATGCAGGTATCGGTGAAAAAAAAAAATCTCTATTTTCACTTTACTTTTATTTAAACCTCTATATTTTATTTTTACAATTATTTCTTAAATTGCTTTCTTTGTCCAGTCGTCTGTTGCGCACGTGGCACCAGACTACCGTAAATAGTTCGGTGTTTCGAGCCGTACCAAACCCGGTGGTCTGTTAGGGCTTACAATAATTTTATTATATCCGGCTCTCCATACGATCGGATTTGGTTCGGAGCGTACCAAGTTCGGTGGTACGCTACTAACCAAATCCGATAATCCGTCTGTGCTTCTGGTAGAATGCTCGCCCTCGCAGAATATAATATATATGGATATATACAAATTTAGCGTAACACGAACGAGTTACGACTGCGTATCGAGAACGGCTCTACATGCGTCTACGCACACCATGTCCCATAAAGAGTAAAAAGTTACCTACTAGACACTTCGAATGACATGTTTCATATCTGTTGGTGGGTGGGGATGTTTTCATACATTGCCCTTTACCAGGTATCTTTCCCTGAAGCAATATGGAATATACCCTTTCTACCACTTAGGTGGCAAATAAGCATACGGCCCACCTGATGGAAAGTGGTTACCGTGGCCTATGGACGTGTGCAACACGTCGGGCGTCGCACTCGCGCTGCCGACCCTGAAGAAACCTAATACCCTTCTTGAAGAACCCCATATTGTAGCCGCTTGGGAAAACCATAGCAGGGTGCTCGTTCCACAGCTTGAGCGTGCGTGGGATGAAGTTCCTTTCATACCGCACGGTTCGCACCATTTCTGTTCGCAATGTGTGAGGATGAACTCCCTGTCTATGGCGAGCGGTGCGGTGATAGAAAGGGGCAATTGCTTTACCCGGTGGCTTAGAATATAGTCACTCCGTCTCTTCCAGTAGACATCACAGAGGGCACGTGTTTTCTTCCCGACAGTAAACATAGGTCTGTACAGCCCATGATAAATTCCAGTTCTTTATTAAATATGTATGCATGTATTCGTATACTGGTGATAGTTTTCCAGTATGGGAATTTCGTGGCGGTCAACTTAAAAGAAGCAGTTAGCATAATAAATGTTTCAAGAATTCCGTTGAAGGACTACCACTAAATCAAATTAAATACGAGTAAATGATAAAATTTCTCACGTTTATAATTTCAAATTTTCGAATTATATTTAACTTTAATTTGAATGTATTCTAAACTGTTATTAGTTGACATAAAATTCCATTTCATAAATGATTTTTAAAGTTACGAGTTCCAAGGATAAATTTGAAATATTTGAATTGAATTTGAAGAAGAAATAATAAAATAATATACAGTAAATAACATAATTATTTTACTATTTTGCGTGATGGAAATATTTGCGCTTGTCTGCCACCGAAGTGATATAAAAAAAAAATACCTAAATTTTCCTGATTTAAATCTATTTATTTATAATCTCTGAAGTAAAGTAATATCATACCTACTACAATGCATACTACTATATTATAACGCTGAATGTTTGTGAGAATGATTGGCTTTATTATCGCGGAATGCTTGATGACCGAATGCGAACTGAACTTATTGCCAAATAATTATAATTTTGAAGTAAACAAAAATGATGATTCGTGCATTTACATGGTTTTGCAATTATGTCAAGCGTAGCTCGTTCAAAATCACTTATATTGACCGTAGACTTTGTTAATAAATTCCACAAATAAAAATATTGATACCTATTAATTTCCAGTTAAAATTAAACATAATAATGTGAACTTGAAAAACTTGATATTTTCCACTTTTAGATCAGAAACATTTATCAACAAAAAACATGTTTTTTATCTAAAAGTGGAATATAACACCGCGTGTAATATTTGCATAATATATCATTACCATTAGAACCGCCTAACACAAACACCTCTAAGGGTCTCTATTGGCATTATTAGTTACTTCGAGGTGTTATATCAAATAAACTTTCTATTTAAGATTATCTTACTAAACCACTCTCTTACTAAGCCACTTCACCGGCCAACCCAGAGGAGCAGATCGAGACTCAATACCCAGGGCGCCTTTTACAGAGTGGTTTTGTATGTATGCACGGTTGGGACAACCTCTTTTTTTTACGGGCGGGAAATGCCCACTGACATCCCCCCCCCCCCGTAGTTATGTCGGACTCGAACCAACTAAACCGCACGCCGTCTGTGGGTCGAAGGTGAGGTTGTCGTCCGAAATATCCCTCGCACCCCGGCTGACCCAGGGCCATCCGTCTCGGTCTGGCCCTCCTCGGGAGGGGGACCACGTGGTCCCCGATTCGCCCCCGGTATGGGAGGGCGCGCATCGCCCCGCGATCGGAGGTCGGTCTGCGCCCTCCGACGCCCGAGCTGCCTACGAACGCGGGCAGCGATGTCCGCGAGTCTGGCTCGCTCAGGTTGGGAAAGCCACTAATGAAACCACAGAGATAAGATATACATACATATATTACTGAACATAAAAAATACAGAAAGATACACAGAGAAATACACAAAAAACACAAAAGGTACAGAGAGAAATAAATACTTAGATACCAGATGTATTGCGACAAAAGGATATACACACACACAGAAGCAGACTCAGTACACTGACTTCACCATGCACCATGAGGTAGTTGGTAGGTACTAGTGTAAATTATACATTACCATTTTATAAAGAAAAAACCCAATGAATTGGTCGCTGGCGGCTGGTCCTCAGAACGTTGCAGATGACGGTCCTTGCGATCCATGACCCTCGCTCGTTTACGGGCGGATTCTCTCACTACGTGAGACTCAGAGCCTCGATGGTTGTTGGGACTTCAACGAGTAGCCTTGACCGTATCATAGAACCCTGTAGCTAAATCATATAACGATATTAAGTTGAAGACACCCTGAGGAGAGTGAAATCAATCCTTCAAGATACCACCGAACTTGGTACGCTCCGAACCAAATCCGATAATCCGTCTGTGCTTCTGGTAGAATGCTCGCCCTCGCAGAATATAATATATATGGATATATACAAATTTAGCGTAACACGAACGAGTTACGACTGCGTATCGAGAACGGCTCTACATGCGTCTACGCACACCATGTCCCATAAAGAGTAAAAAGTTACCTACTAGACACTTCGAATGACATGTTTCATATCTGTTGGTGGGTGGGGATGTTTTCATACATTGCCCTTTACCAGGTATCTTTCCCTGAAGCAATATGGAATATACCCTTTCTACCCACTTTTGTACTCAACTTTCTTCCTATGAGGGATGGTTGGATATTATATGCTGGAAGCGCGACGGAACTTGGCACTAGCAAAGTATGTTTTTTCATTATTTATTTAAAACGAATTATTTAAAAAATACAAATCAATTATTTAAAAAAATATAATTAATGAATATAGTGACTTAACTTTTTATTTCAAAGTTTAAAATATGTAGGTACTTAAAAAAATAAAAAATAATTAAAAGAATAATAATTTGAATTTAATTTATTTCTTCGTGATTATAAAAAGTCCAAATCAGACTGATTAAATAATATTTGTTGATCAATTTTGGTAAGTAAAAAGCTTTTACTTAGTCTTAAGTTTTAATAATATTTAGGCAGGCTAATTACATTATTAATCTTACTGTTGTATAGAATCGATAGAAAAGGCAAACCCGAAGCAAACTTAAGGCGATCGCATCGATATATTATTTACTACTACCTACAAATTTACTTTGATAATGTCCTTCACCTTACACCTCTTGCGTTTTCTGTGTCATTTTGTAACATTTAGTTTTCTGTAGTTTAATTGCTTTCATCGATGAACCTTATTAGTGGTGACATCTGGCCGACCATAATGATACAGTTTTGGTTAGGTTGGTCTGAACCTGTTTTTGCACACCACCGCCAGATAGAACGGCTCGGATTTGTCGAATGAAATCACTCTAATAATACCAATTTCTAATAATATCATACGTCACGACGGGAGTTTCCCTTTCCGTAAGTAATTAATAATTGTGGTGATTACTAAAGATTGTTTATGTACAGATTTATCACTATGGTGACTTATCATGCTCAGAGTATCTGCGGAAGGAATACCAATGTTGGGTGACTGTTGGATAATTGAAATAGGTGCGCCCCCTAAAATTCAACCACACGTCCTGATCGTCCACCTGAAACTCGTGGGTGGCAGACAGACACACAGAAACAAATTTACTGGCGTGGCTAACGTGGCTCTGGTACACGACATTGGCGTTTCGCCATTAATAATTTTATAATATGTACATTTTACTTGACATTGGCAGAATTGTGGCGATTTGCTGCAGAGGCCATATTACTGAACATTCGCTGAAAAAGGGTATATAAAGCCATTTTTGGTGACCCCTTTTTTTCACTCTGAATTTTGAATTTGAAGAACTCAGTGCTTTGTAAATCTGCTGAGCAGTTACTTTCAGCGGCCCTGTTTAGCTGTCACACTAAGAGGTAATTATTCCGTTTTCTTATCTTGAAGGGTTGATTTCACTCTCCTCAGGGTGTCTTCAACTTAATATCGTTATATGATTTAGCTACAGGGTTCTATGATACGGTCAAGGCTACTCGTTGAAGTCCCAACAACCATCGAGCCTCTGAGTCTCACGTAGTGAGAGAATCCGCACGTAAACGAGCGAGGGTCGTGGATCGCAAGGACCGTCATCTGCAACGTTCTGAGGACCAGCCACCAGCGACCAATTCATTGGGTTTTTTCTTTATAAAATGGTAATGTATAATTTACACTAGTACCTACCAACTACCTCATGGTGCATGGTGAAGCCAGTGTGCTGAGTCTGCTTCTGTGTGTGTGTATATCCTTTTGTCGCAATACATCTGGTATCTAAGTATTTATTTCTCTCTGTACCTTTTGTGTTTTTTGTGTATTTCTCTGTGTATCTTTCTGTATTTTTTATGTTCAGTAATATATGTATGTATATCTTATCTCTGTGGTTTCATTAGTGGCTTTCCCAACCTGAGCGAGCCAGACTCGCGGACATCGCTGCCCGCGTTCGTAGGCAGCTCGGGCGTCGGAGGGCGCAGACCGACCTCCGATCGCGGGGCGATGCGCGCCCTCCCATACCGGGGGCGAATCGGGGACCACGTGGTCCCCCTCCCGAGGAGGGCCAGACCGAGAAGGATGGCCCTGGGTCAGCCGGGGTGCGAGGGATATTTCGGACCACAACCTCACCTTCGACCCACAGACGGCGTGCGGTTTAGTTGGTTCGAGTCCGACATAACTACGGGGGGGGGGGGGATGTCAGTGGGCATTTCCCGCCCGTAAAAAAAAGAGGTTGTCCCAACCGTGCATACATACAAAACCACTCTGTAAAAGGCGCCCTGGGTATTGAGTCTCGATCTGCTCCTCTGGGTTGGCCGGTGAAGTGGCTTAGTAAGAGAGTGGTTTAGTAAGATAATCTTAAATAGAAAGTTTATTTGATATAACACCTCGAAGTAACTAATAATGCCAATAGAGACCCTTAGAGGTGTTTGTGTTAGGCGGTTCTAATGGTAATGATATATTATGCAAATATTACACGCGGTGTTATATTCCACTTTTAGATAAAAAACATGTTTTTTGTTGATAAATGTTTCTGATCTAAAAGTGGAAAATATCAAGTTTTTCAAGTTCACATTATTATGTTTAATTTTAACTGGAAATTAATAGGTATCAATATTTATATTTGTGGAATTTATTAACAAAGTCTACGGTCAATATAAGTGATTTTGAACGAACTGAGCTACGCTTGATATTTTGTCATCAAGCATTCTGCGCGTTATATTCTATCATTCATATTTTTAGACCGTTTTTTAGATAATAAAGCTAATCATTCTCACAAACATTCAGCGTTTTAATATTAGTAGTGTGCATTGTAGTAGGTATGATATTACTTTACTTCAGAGATTATAAATAAATAGATTTAAATCAGGAAAATTTAGGTAATTTTTTTTATATTACTTCGGTGGCAGGCAAGCACAATATTTCCATCACGCAAAATAGTAAAATAATATGTTATTATTTCTGTTTCTGTTTACTGTATATTATTTTATTATTTCTTCTTCAAATTCAATTCAAATATTTCAAATTTATCCTTGGAACTCGTAACTTTAAAAATCATTTATGAAATGGAACTTTATGTCAACTGATAACAGTTTAGAATACATTCAAATTAAAGTCAAATATTATTTTATTCGAAAATTTGAAATTATAAACGTGAGAAATTTTATCATTTACTCGTATTTAAATTGATTTAGTGGTAGTCCTAGAAAGAAGACCGCGAGAAGGCAAACGAAGGGTAGGACGCCCCCTGGCCAGATGAACCGATGACCTGAAAAAGATGGCTGGGAGGGACTGAATGGGGAAGGCGGAGGATCGTATGAAATCGCGCACATTGGGAGAGGCCTATGTCCAGCAGTGGACTGCAGTGGGCTTATTGATTGATTGATTGATTGATTGATAGTGGTAGTCCTTCAACGGAATTCTTGAAACATTTATTATGCTAACTGCTTCTTTTAAGTTGACCGCCACGAAATTCCCATACTGGAAAACTATCACCAGTATACGAATACAAGCATACATATTTAATAAAGAACTGGAATTTATCATGGGTTGTACAGACCTATGTTTACTGTCGGGAAGAAAACACGTGCCCTCTGTGATGTCTACTGGCAGAGACGGAGTGACTATATTCTAAGTCACCGGGTAAAGCAATTGCCACTTTCTATCACTTTCTATCACCTGTCTATGGCGAGACAGGGAGTTCATCCTCACACATTGCGAACAGAAATGGTGCATACCGTGCGGTACGAAAGGAACTTCATCTTCACGTACGCTCAAGCTGTGGAACGAGCACCCTGCTATGGTTTTCCCAAGCGACTACAATATGGGGTTCTTCAAGAAGGGTATTAGGTTTCTTCAGGGTCGGCAGCGCGAGTGCGACGCCCGACGTGTTGCACACGTCCATAGGCCACGGTAACCACTTTCCATCAGGTGGGCCGTGTGCTTATTTGCCACCTAAGTGGTATAAAAAAAAAGTATGGGACTACTCATGCTGGGTCTTAGTTTGTCTTAGTCTAGATAGCACCGTGTAGAATGTTCTATGATACTGATTGAGTATAATATACTGTTAGTAGGACAGGACACCCAACGGCCAGGTGGAAAGACGACCTCATCAAGGTCACCGGGAAGCGCTGGATGCGTTCTGGAAGTCCATAGGAGAGGCCTATGTTCATCAGTGGACTATGTGCGGCTGATATCATGATGATGATATAATAATATGTGTATATTTTGTTGTATGAAGTTGTGAAATCGACGCGTTCTTAATGTAACTCTGCGGGTACCCCGCGGAATTCCCAGCGCTGCTTGAGTCATCTCACGACAAGGTCTGACCTGTAGAATTTTATTTACGTTGTGTGTTACCCCGCATGTTAATCTATTGTAACAGATGATAGATTTACTTCACGCAAAAACTTAAGTATGTTTGATGGAGTAATTGTCCTTATAGCTATTTCCTAGTTGCGTCAAATGGAAGGTACATATATACGGTAATGGAGACCTGAGACGGTATGCGGTTTTAATCTACCCCAATGACTGACAGAGGTGGTATTCGGGTATAGCAGGTAAAGTTGATTTGGGCCCTAAAGATTTGATTGGGGCATCTTCACCCACAAAATTGTGAATTTTTTTTTAGTAAAAATAAGAAACCCGACTGATGCTGAAAAGATCGAAACAACCTTTATAGCAGGCGGTACCCATTTGCAAACCTCAAACTCGATGAAAATTAACGGGTACTGCCTGTTATAAAACTTGTTTCGATCTTTTCAGCATCAGTCGTTTTTTTTTTTGTAATCGTCTTTTAATTTCCTTCATTTTGATACCCCACTCGATAAATTTGAGTGAATTTTTATTTTACCAGAATCCGCCATTTTGTTATTTTTATTTATTTTGATATACCTAGTGTCACGTCACTCTCACAGTAAATACGAATCTAACGACACCTCTCAAGCTAAAATGCGTGGAGCCGTTCAGGTTGCAGAGCGTGATTATACTTACATACATACATACATACATACATACATACATGCATGCATGCATGCATGCATGCATGCATGCATGCATACATACATACATACATACATACATACATACATACATACATACATACATACATACATACATACATACATACATACATACATACATACATACATACATACATACATACATACATACATACATACATACATACATACATACATACATACATACATACATACATACATACATACATACATACATACATACATACATACATACATACATACATACATACATACATACATACATACATACATACATACATACATACATACATACATACATACATACATACATACATACATACATACATACATACATACATACATACATACATACATACATACATACATACATACATACATACATACATACATACATACATACATACATACATACATACATACATACATACTCTCGAAAAGCATAGCCCTTCTTCTAGCGCAGTCCGGTAAAAAAAAAAAACATTTTGTTTACTTAACGAATACTCCTTATACAAACATATACATGTGTTGCACACGTTCATAGTTAATCACATCCTATCTGGGCCTCGATTCCACTAAAATAAAACCATTGTCATACCACAGACACAGCAATAATTACCCATTTAATTTTAAACTTTAATGTCATGTTTTTAAAGTCTAATATTAAATGGCTTTTTGTAGAGTGAATGAAAAAGTAAAAGGTGACACTCTTCATTTAATTTTGGACTTTAAGTTCATAGTAATAAAGTCTAAAATTTAATGCCATTTATTGCTGTGTCTGTGGTGTGACAGTTGATTTTGCTTTAGTAGAATCGAGGGCCTGGTAGTCCGTGCACTTATCTGCCAACTAAGTGGTATAAAATAATACCAACTCGTGGAGATTCTCATAATAAAAGCATTAAAATTTATCTCCATTTCGTTTTGCATCTTAAGTTAGATCAAGATAAAAAAAGTATTACAGATCTTCTTCATTTTGCTGGGACAGCTCACTTAATTTTTTTGTTACAAGATAATCGTCACTGTCTTTCATAAAGGCAATGACGTAATTTAAAAAAAAAGCAATTGTGCATTGTTTGTGGATGCTATCTGTATTATTCTATTATAAAAATTGAAAATTTGTTATGTCTGTACGTTGAAGACACAAAAAAAGCTTGGTGTACCTTTATCAGTTGGTTGCATAATCGTGCTATCCGTACTTTTATGTACTTTTGCGCCAGTATAACTTTTGTTTCTTGGTATGTAACAGCATTACGGTGGTATTGAAGAGATAAAAATTTACCCACCGTACCACCAGGGGTATGGTCGGTGGTACAGTGGGTCTGTAGGGGTACGAATTAAGAATGGTGTGAGTAAGGAATACGCATTAGGTATTATTTAAGAATTGTATGAGTTTTCGTAGTAAGGCGTAACACCCCAACAATATTTTTCTTGGAATCGTTGTCTGTTTGTTTACAATGGACGCAAATCCTATTCAACGCCTTTTCAAACCTTACCATCCGGACTTCATCATCAATAACACTTGAGTAAAATTAACAGAAAAGAATCTAAGAATAAATATATGCAATACCTTAAAAAACAACCTAAAAATACCTCGCTATCACCTGATTGAAAGAATTTATAAGATCATAAATATTAATAAAATATAATGTGATTCATTAGCACGTGTTTAAGAGTAGTTAATACCATGACTCATAATAAGTCTACTTTAACTTTAGCAACCTGAGAGAAATACTAAGTACACAGTAAAATACTTCGATAACACAAGCCACGTGGGAGGGTACAAGGCCAAACAAGTGCCAAACTAGTGTCGATAGCTTTGTGTTTGAGAAGTCGGTACCTATGCGATCGAGAGGACTCGGGTTCGAAACTAACGGACAACTGAAGTTAACCTATTTCTAACAAGCATGTTTATGGGGCTGTTCATCCGACAGTATAGGTACATATAGACCATAACGAAGTACCCAGATGACGGCAATAGGTACGCCCCCTATTATACTCATCACAACATGCAAGTATTAAATTAAATTCTTACTATCATAAAAAGGTCCGTAAATGAAGGGTCATCATGGCATATAAAAATTACAACGAAAGGAACACAATTACAACATACAATCTATAATGTACCCCAATTAATTACGCTTGCCCCACGCCAATACCCCCAAGTATAAATACAGACAGTCATGTAAACAATCATTATTACTACTAACAAAATCAAAATGATATAAATCATGATAATAAAATAAATTAATTGATTGATTATTTGATTACCATTTCTTATTACGCAATAAATGAAAAAATAATTATATAATAAATTAAAGAATAAAATAATTAATGAAATGAAATTAATTGAATCAAAATGTCAGATTGAATAATAAAATACATCGATTGATAACCGTACCAAAATAATGAAATATACATTGTTGCGTATTATGTGTATGTTGTTATATTCAACTTATTATTTTTCCACAATAGCGAGCACTGCTGTCTTATTTTTGTCACCTTATACCACGTTTCCATAGAATAATATGTATAATAAAATTTCAAAAAGTGCTTGAGAGACTCAGAATCTAACGCAGGGACGTTGCGCAGCAGTCGAAGAGTCTCACGGCTCCGCCACCTTTACATTACAACGTGAACTTGAAATAGAAGGCTTGTTTTGAAGGATGCTATTTACTGTCGTTTCTGTGAGTCATTGTGCAAAAATGTTAAGATTTTTTTCTAAGGACACCGCACCACACTGAAAGTTGCTATAATTTACTTCTTGAAATGCATTGTTGTTTCTTAAAATCCAATTATTATGCACACTGAGTGTATTTATGACGGTATATTATAATTATATAGTATGTTTATAGAATAGACACAGTCGATCCAACTGATTTCAGCGGTACAGTTGATCACGCACTTTTCTGATAGTCTTTTTTGTCACTTTCATTATGGTTTCTGTTTGGATAACGATTTCACTTGGTGTTTTCTTCTTATTATACACTTTCACGATAGTTTCAACGATATTTGGTCGTTAATTTTATTTTAAATAATATTTTATAACAGAGCAGATGTGTACGTGACGGCAGCGCCATCTATCCTCTCCATATATCTCAGACAGATGGAAATAGTGATTCCATAAAAATTTCAATTGATAAATTCGATAGATTAAAAAAAAACATTAATCGATTAATGATTTTATGTGAAATTATTATTTATTATCTATCTATTCATAATAGAGTAGTAGATATTTCGACATGAGCGGGAGAGATGGGGCGGTTGCAGAATAAAGGGACTTATTATATAATGATGGTGATGATAATTATTTTGTAAGGAGGCATTTCCGGTGCCCTGAGAAATTGAATTTTCGAATTAAATATCATTAATCTTCAATGAAAACACTTGTACTATTCCACATTACATATTTATTAAATTCCTGACCGGTTCAGAATCACAATATGGGACCATTACCATAAATCAATCATGTTTGGTCTCATATTGTGATTCTCCCTAAATTTTGGCATAATTTATAAATATTTCTCACTATTTTTGTCTACCCACACAGTCAATATATTACTCTAATTGACATCTGATACCCAAAAAACATGTATCAACCTTTGATAATGCCGTAAGGCGAAACCGATCAGGAATTTAATAAATATGTAAAGCCAAGTACAAGAGTTTTCATTGAAGATGTGTAGCAAGTTCCACCAAGTGCCATCGATCAACAGTAGAAGCAAATATCATTAAAACTAAGTATTTGTGGTAAGAATATTTCACTTAATCAGTTCGTTATATTTTATTATAAGGACCGAGGATAAAAAAGTAGTCAACACCCCTAAATAATAGCCAAGTACAAGTATGTCTACTGCTATGTCGATGAGAACACAGTCGATCGACTAGCTACATCTCTAAAATTGCTTTCTGGCTGACGTGACGATGTCAATGACATTTTTTTTAAGGAATATTAGCGACCGAAATTGTCGAAATTACTAATATTCCCTCTAACTCCAACTAAGCTAAATTGCTTGTGCTAGGAGTGGGTTCACGTCGGTAGTGTAATGGCCAGGATTCAAAACCGGGACCTCTCGATCGTAACGCGCCTAATTTTTGATCGGAGTTTTCGGTATTGACGCTAAAATAAACTTATATCGAGCATTGTGTGTGAGCTGTCTAAAATACATTCATATAGTGGACGGAGTGGGACCTAAAATCATACTTGGCTAAATGTGGGTGTTAATATACCTCTGCCTACCCAGTCGGGGATTCACAGGCGTGAGTACATATATGTATGCATCATAATCTTAACGTCTCCCCCCCCCCCCCCCCCCTCAACTCCAACGAGAAGAGACCCTGTGCTACTACAGGGTCTAAAAATGTCCATTGTATTTGAATGAAATTTATCGTAAGACCTTCACAAAACTGTTATTTACATCAATGTTTACGTAATAAAACAGATGGTCGCGGGGAATAACCTCCTTTTTCCTCTTTCATTGAAGAAAGAAAGGAGGTTGAGCATTACGGGATTCCCTGTTCGAATCGGGAGATTAACTTAGGAAGTTGATTGATTGATTTGGTTAATTTCAAAATGAGGAAAGAGAAATGGTTTGTGAGGCTCGTATGTAATATATTTTTATAACACATAGCTGTTACCCGCGGTTCCGCCCGCGTAGATGTCGCTAATTGCGTAGTGTCGTAAATTTTAGCGCAGAGTCGAGCATACAGAGCTTAATAGATACCCTTCTCGTAACACATTTACTCGTTATTCCACTAATTTCAATATCATATTGTATGTCAGTTCGCACTTGTGCGTTATTGTAATGTAAAATGCACCATTTTTTGTTTTATAAAGTAAAACGAACGCTTATCAAGATGCTCTGTCTAAAAACGAACGGTACTTTTAGGGTTCCGTAGCCAAATGGCAAAAAACGAAACCATTGTGGATTCGTCATGTCCGTCTGTCTGTCTGCCTGTCCGTCCGTATATCACAGCCACAATTTTCCGAAACCATAAGAACTATGTTGTTGAAACTTGGTGAGTAGATGTATTCCGTGATCCGTGACAATAAAGATGTTGAGACAAAAATAGAAAAATAAAACCAATAAATTTTGAGTGTGGACTTAGAACTGAAACTCAAAAATTCTTTTTCATTAAAATCATACATGTCTTCTATGGATGGGTCTTCAAAAACGATATTGAGGTTTCAAATATATATTTTTTCTAAACTGAATAGTTTGCGCGAGAGAGATTTCCAAAGTGGTAAAATGCCTGTCCCCCCCCCCCCCCGTGACTTCTAAAATAAGAGAATGATACAAATACTAAATCGTTTGCGCCGGTATTCAACGCCATCTGTTGACGAAGTAAAATGGTTTATAAATATCTCACTAGATGGCGCCACGCTACTTTTCAAATGTAAAAAGAACTATCAAAGTAGTTAATTATACGAAACATCATTTTCACTTCTTTTTGTATATTACCAATATTTTCATTACATTTATTTATACAAACACAAATTAATCAACATAATATAATTACAAAAACACAATTTCGAACTCGAAACTCTAAAACTTAGTTTCACGATATAGTTTAACTTAATGTTTTATTCTTACAGGGTGAACTTAATTTATAATTAAATTAACTATGTGGGTAGTTCAGTTTATTTAATAGCTGCTTAAACTCAGTGACTTGCCAGTTTGTTCGTTCGGTCACATCATTCCTATTTCCATTATCCTTGAGCTGAGTTAACCAAATATTTTTTACTACAATGAGTACGCGATGCAATATTAACATGACGAGAAGAGCAAAAATATTTGCTCTGCATGATCAAGGCAAAAATATGTCTGAAATACCACGAGAGATTGGCATAAACGTAAGTGTGTTCTGTCATATAACGTCTATATAAATAATCCTATTGTTTTATTTCAATGTAAAAGCTACTTCAATTGTTATTTTAATATTCTATTTCTTTGTTATAGCGATAAACAGTGGTCTTATGGGTGCGACGATTCGAAGAAGAGGGTTCTTTGAAACACCGTCAAAGAAGTGGCAGACCACAATTAATAGACACATTAATAGACACAACGCAAAGGCATGCAATGAGAAAGGACTATGAGAAAAATGGATTTATGCCGACAAAGCATTACGCCGGTTTGTTTGACACAAGTGTGGATACTGTTCGTCGCGTCTTGCACAGTGAAGGTTTGTATTTTAGGAGGCATGCTGTAAAACCATTACTGACGGTTAGCCATAAAAGAGCCAGACTTGAGTTCGCGTTGGAGTATTCCAATTACGACTGGAGTAACGTCATCTTTACTGATCAAAAAACCTTTAAGTCGAGTCAACATGGGCGTTTAAATTTATGGCGTCGTGACAATACCAGATACAGCAGTGATCACGTAGTGCCCAATATGGAGTCTGGTCCTATAACAGTGAATATGCGGGGATGAATGAGTGCTGCTGACCCAGGAGAAATCATTCGAGTGCCTAGTCGAGCAAATAGTGGCCATTATATAGATGTGTTGGAGGAGACTATGTTGCCCACAGTTCGAAACGTGTTTCCTGAGGAAGAAAAACAGGATAATTGTACCATACACCGTAAGAGTAAGAGTGTGCGTGCGTTGTGCAAGAGTAGTTTGGACGGCATGATAACATTTCTGTTATTCCATGGCCTGCTAGATCGCCGGATTTAAATCCCATTTAAAATGTCCCATGTCCAACGATGGGAAAATCGTTAGCTCAATGCGTTCCCGCATGCAAGCTATTATCGATCAGAACGGTGGTTACACTGTAATACCCCGGTCACGCGGGACCAAGTTGTAACTAATTCTATGTCATGACCATTGAATCTAGATGTATAAAGCTATCCCCGTACACCTCTCGTATTCAAACCTACAATTCCCAGCCGCGCTATCGTCTAATGACCTTCAGACCGCTTATCGTGATACGCAGTAATCCGTGATTCTATAGAAAAATGGGTTGTGAAAGACCTATTCCTTATCGTACTTTATCTACAATAGAATTCATGTATATCCCAGTCCTAGTTCCCCAACCAAAGTTCACATACTCTTATGATTGTAACTCGTATTTACTTTAACATACCTCTTAACAGATTTGTCGCTACTCCAACCTTACTTCGTAGTCAATCCACAGTTCGTCTCCTTATTTATCATACTAAACTCACAATATAACATACAATTTCACTTATTTACTTAATGGAATACGACCAGACAATCTTTTGACAACTACATTCTTAATGACGTTTGGAATTTGACAATTTTCACCGCCCTCATTCAACACTTAGCACAGAGACACCTACCACATACGTTTGCACTACACGTAAAATTAGAATCTACAAAATTAATTGTCAATCATTCAATACTTCAAATTATAATTGTTTTCGAGGATACCAACAGAGGTCGTGTTATTCAAAAAAAATACACAAACAATTTATAGTTAAGATCAACTCATCGTTGAAACTTCTATAAATCTTTATTATTTCTGTAATATAGTGTATTTTCCCCCCCGTGTATAAGAAATGTGGCCCCGTGCTCGCCACATTCAGTAGGACTCGCCACTAGTACCAACATAGTCCTTCCTATGCCTAAGTAGGTATTTAGAAGACAATTTTAAAGTCTCCTGCCTACTGTATCGAGGCATCCAATACACAAATCCCCAATTCTATTTTCAGAATAGCGTAACTCTAACGCAGGACTTCAGTCCTATTGCCGTAATTCCTTTAATATAAGGTATTAAGATGATAACACAGAATCATCGTTCTAAGCGTCATTTTAGGACAATTACATTAGTATCTATCGCAGTAAATTCTGCGCTGATTGTTAACGATAAGTTTAGTTAGGAAAAGCTCATTTATTAGCACAGACCTAAATAATTATAGTTAATACTAGAACCAATTCACTTCTGAATAATAATGTCTATATAGACACTTCAGAGAGAATACATTCTCACCGAACACTTGATCAAACTACAATAATTCAGCTCAGATATAGCTTTTGCTTCACCCTAGCGGATGACAAAGTTACTATAAGATAGCGATCGAGCGACCATGTGCATTCGATACAGTACATATAATAGCTGATTATGCAACAGTGATTAAAATGTCCAAACATCATTATTTGTGTGTTTGTAGCCATGGTAATCTCATGTGTAAGATCTTGCTCGTACACAAAGAACAATAGTAAAATAACTACCTCTGTAGCTAGTCTGTTTGGATACTTCCGACCCTTCAGACTTCGGTGGTCTTGCACATAATTCTGTAGTCAGAAAGGTTTCACTAGCGTGAATGTACAATATACCGTTGTGTTGTCGTTCAATAATGAACCAGCAAGGATTTATATGTAAATAATAAATATTATATCAAAGATGGTTAGGACAGATCAATCACTGTGTATTTACCTTTAACAATATCTGAATTCTGTAATGAATACACCAGTTCACTGTCTCCATTTCACTCACAATCACTCACTTCACTATTAAATCACTCGTCGTGGTGTTGCAGCATTCGCTTGTAGTTTTATTTTCACCATAATCTTAGCGTAATTATTACACATTACTGTCACTATAATCCCAGTAAATTCCAACAACGTAAATCGACATGAAAATTGGCTTGCAAAAATTAGCGGGAAAACTTTCATTCTTCGGTCACAAGATGGCGGTCATTTACAAATCTGCTTTGTTGTAATTGAACCAATTGTCTATCTAATTTCCCAATCAGTTTATCATGATTTACAATAATAACAACTTAGATCACCCCTTTACAAACGCAATACTACCTACCTAATATATATATTCATATGTTTGCTATTAGTGTGTACCTACTCACCTACCTGACTAAACTAACCATGTATCAACAAACATTCAACTACGTTAAACGTGAAATGTGTAAAGCTAATCTATCTGACTAGGGCGCAGGTAGTAAGCCTGACTTTGAACTATCACTAGTACCCCCTACGAGCAAGAGACCACGGCCGAAGCCAAGGATGTGTTCTCTCACAGGACAAGGACATAAAAGTGTTCATATATACATATATAAAGATAGACAGGACTGATCCGCTCTGGAGAGCGACAACCGCCTCCTCTCCAGTCACAAACCATCCTGGAAGCTCACGGATCCCTTTCAGGCAAAATCCGTGTGCTGAGCGCTTCAGACTATCCTCAGCATGCCTAGCTGAACAGAGGTCAAGAGCTTCGTTATCACCGATAGGTATCAACTCAGGGCAATCACGTCGATTGACTTCCTAAGCGGGGGAACCTAGCTAATACCTAAGGCCTCAACCGTCCCTAGCCCTACCAAAGTCCCACAAAGAATCCCTATATAAACATTTTATCTCATGTATGGCCCTGTACCGCAGACTCACAGTACAGCTGATATTCCGAATTGAACACGAGATTCAATTCTTAATCCCAGAGATAAAGGTGTCTTGTCTGGCTCATACGATAAAATGTTCATTTCGCGAATTATAAACTTCAATAAAGGCGAGCTACCTAATTCCTCTTTTCACTAATTTAAACACTATATATTTACTAATTAAACTCAATTATTCACAATCAAGGTAAAAAAAATCTTCACGACTTTAAATGTAAAATTCTCAAAATTCCCGCCAAAGTACAATGTACAGAATACCTTTCGCGAATCGACCAACCCCGAAGCCAGCTCAAAGAAAAAGTGTCCTTGAATTCCCACTCAAAATCCTACTTTCGCCGAATTAGGGCTCCAATAGTGTCCTCCACCAATCAGAAGCTTTTATTTTCCCGCCAAAAGTCACAATTTCTGAATAATTGACAACAGCGCTAGGTTTTCTATGGCGCCTGCGTTATAATTATGAACTAACTTAAATCTTCCGTGAACCAGTGGCCCTTTTTTTAAATATTTATAAACTATTTACATACTTACACTCATTGATTCTAACTGTCAATATTTTCATAATAATATAAGATTAATTTTATGTTTAATAAACATCCATATAATACTCAATAATAGATATAGAAAATTATTCAATAATCATTTGACCTTTAAACAATAATAACCAATCAGAGCCACTTCCTGCATTTTCCATAGCTCTGAGGCACACAGATAATAAATAGTATTTATAATCTCTTTTCAACAGTACTTTATTGCTTTAAATATTATAATTATTGTTCCTTGTAAATAATTAATAAGTTTTAACTTTATCTGTTTATTCTTTTCCTTATTAATTTTATTATAAACAATACACAAAACTATTATAATATTATTCTTGTGTAAATATCCATAGACTATTTTTCTTAAATTCTTTCAATCATAGTCCCATCTATAGGTACTGTATATATTAAACTACATTTTAAATTTATTTGTTCACAAAACAAATTTACTTGCCCTTTGCAATTTAACAGAATAATTTCTTTATGAATC
Organism: Eilema caniola; assembly: GCA_949126895.1. Taxonomy (NCBI): domain Eukaryota; kingdom Metazoa; phylum Arthropoda; class Insecta; order Lepidoptera; family Erebidae; genus Eilema; species Eilema caniola. The sequence continues at coordinate 2,295,189 of OX421475.1, forward strand.
AATTTTTTTCTTTGACCACATACCATAGTGTATATTTATTCATCATTTTATTTACGTATAAAAATTCCTTACTTAATCAACTAGATGGCGTTTTACGACATTGAATTATTTTCGTTTTATAAAAAACCAAGTGATATTCAATTTACTTGTAGAAATTCTTACTTAATTACTAGATGGCGTTTTACGACATTGAATTATTTTATTTATTTATGTTTTCTTGTTTTATAAGAACCTCGAAACGGTGTTTCAGTCCGTTACATCCGACCCCCTGAATCATTTACGCAGGCACAACCATTCCCCCTTTGTGTCCGAAGTAAAGATTCACTAACCTAGCTATAACTCTAGCCTAAAAGATCTGCATGAAATTAAAATTTATTTTGGTAGTATACATATTGTTAGATTGGTTAAATCCAATTTAGGTCCAATCTCTATATGTGTGTGTGTGTGTTTCAAAATTGGGACACGATATCGCTTGCTCCCACATTCGAGTTTTAAGGCGAAAACTACGGGACCACGTTATTTCCTGCCAGCCTGACCAATTCAGCGGGAAAAAATGGTTGTGAATCATCTCAGCGCTGTCGCATAGAGTAGAAGATCATAGGGGACTTTGTAGCATGATCCATCTACGTCGCCCATGATCCGCCTACCCCATTCCCCAAAATTAGCCAAACCTTGTGGACAAACAAAAATAAAGGGGCCAATAGCCTCCACTCCACCCGAAGGAGATCCAAGGACACACATCCCATTTCTCAAACAAGCATGTAGAGTGTGCTTTCTTAATTGTTCCTAACGTGTATAGTTGAGACCCTGTGAAGGCCCATTAACGGCATGCTTAGACTTCTAGTCCTTCCTTAACCTAACACCTTGCATAACCTTCACAAAATCTATTGTAGTGTACATAGATAATTGAACCAAACTGGTATAATAATTTTAACACTTTAATTATAGTATTAATCGGGATGGCCCTCCATTCTGATTTTAACAATCCCATTCCATCATCTCATGCAATTCGCTAACATATACATCTCATATAACAAAGAAATTCATCATACACACTTTCAAAACCAACTTCCGCGGTTGTGCTCACTACCAACCGACCAATACTAATAAAGTAAAAGAGTTCTCATTATTTGTCTTCCTTCCACCCCCCCCTTTTTTCGTCTCCTTTAATATTGACATTATACGTAAACATATTATTTATTTATTTTATTATTATATATGTTTCCTTCATTTCCTTTTTTTTTATATTCAACTTTACTTAGTTATTATTATTTTATTTGGGTGGAGCCACCTCTACGCCCCACCATCTGACGAAATGAACAAGATATATATAAACATATCTGACCCTTTTAATATTTGACTACATGTATACAGAACTTAAGAAATTCTTAAACTGCCACATTCTCCTTCATGTCCTCAGATGGGCTTCACCCCTTTCCTCCTTTTATTATCAATTATTAGTACAACAAAAATTACAATTCCAACAATTTTAACATTAATTCAAAATTTTACAATTCTTTGTTTAATTCATTTTTATTCATTTTATTTTGAATTTTTACTTTACAATATTAATTTTACTCTACTCAATAATTATCAATCATGTTTAACAATTGTTAAACATTTCCTCCCCTTTTTAAGTGTTAATTAAATCTTACAATTTTCAATTTATTACTTTCTTTAATTTTAAAGAAAATTTTCAACCTTTAATCAAAATAAATAATATAACTTTCTGTTAACAACACATTAGTTACTTACAAACGTAAAATTATCGTAACAAATTGCTCCCTTTCTGGAGAAGGAAAAGAGAAAGAAAAAAAAAAACTTCCAATAACTTCACTAAATACATATAGTTAACCTTTCAACCAATCACCAATTTACTTTGGTGTGACTTTGAATCACCGATTCCTAACTCAGAAGTTATAACACAAATACGGTTCAATTTAATTTCGACAGATACAGTTAGCCATTCCCATTGTTCCCCAATCCAGTCTTAACCTAACCTTAATAACATCTCCCACTATCATCCTTTATGACTCCTAAGAATCAACCCATTGTGTAGCAATTCCTATCATGGTTCTTTATAATACCTCGATAAATGTATAGTATTAAACTTTCCTTTCACTTCGTCTGTTAATGGATTTACCAAAATATAAACATTCTTACAGGGACTCCCCGCTATGACATAAGGCCCTTCATATAAATTTTCAAATTTCTTAGTAATTTTTAACTCAGCATTAGATTTATTTAATTTCCTTATTTTGACAAAATCTCCCACTTGATACTCTATCAATCTATTTCTTTTATTGAATCCCAGCTTCCTTTTTTCCGCAGCTGATTTCAGGTTCTCCCTCACTGAATTCCTAATTTCCACTATATCTAACCTATCACTATCCTTCCCTATAGCTTGGTCAAATGATAGTTCAGTGCTAATCCCATATAGAATTTCACAAGGAGTATAGCCAGTACTTTCATGGTATGTATTATTATACAAGTTTTCTAATTTTGGCAATGTATTAACCCATCCCCTGTGATTACTACTATTATAAGTCCTAAACAGTCTTCCCAATTCTCTATTTACTCTCTCTACAGTATTAGGCCTGGGATTTCTAACTGTGGTATAAATTACTTTAATACCTAACAATTCCATCCCTTCCTTCCAAACTCGACCAGTGAATTGCGTTCCATTATCTGACATAATTGCCTTAGGTTTTATTATTTCTAAATATTTTTTCACCTTGCTAATTACCGCTCTGGCTGTTGCCTTCCTCAGATCATAAAACTTCACAAATTTACTAAAGGAATCCTGTAAAACTAATATGTATCTCATTCCAAACTTCCCCACAGGTAAAGGTCCATATAGATCTACCATCACTAAATCTCCTATATCTTTAGACACAATGGGGCAACATGGACCCACTTTATTATTATTATTATGTTTAGTTAACTGACATACATTACACCCCCTTACTTTGCGCTTTACATCCTTAGTCAAACCTTTCCAATAAAACCTCTCCTTTATATATTTTAACATCTTATAACTACCTTGATGTCCCATCTCCAAATGTACCTGTTTAATTACCTCATCTCTAAGCTTATCTGGCAAGTATATCGAATTTCTCTTTCCACCATCCCTCTCTATAACCAAAACCCCATCTTTTAATCTACACTTATTAATCAGCCTAGACGATTGTCTACCTACCTCACTAGGATTTTGTAATATGTTAAGTAATTTGCTAATCTCTTCATCTTCCCTTTGATATAATTTTATTTGTTCAAGTCTTTTTAACAATTCTTTATTTTGTTTTGACTCCATGTAAAGAATACTAGGCATTTTAATCTTTTCCTCTTGTAAAATCTTCCCCTCTGGCGGATAACGTGATAATATATCGGCTACTATATTATCCCTACCTTTAATATGTTGTATTTCATATTGGAAATTTTCCAAATAATTTATCCAGCGAGTTATTTTTGCATTATATAATTTCCAAGTCTTCACGAATAATAAAGCCTTATGGTCAGTCTGAATAATTACCCTTGCACCCCGTAAATATGATTCAAATTTCTCTAAACAACAAATCACTGAATAAAACTCTTGTTCTGTTGTAGTCCAATTTAATTGTGCACCCCTCAAAGCTCTACTATAGAACCCCAATATCTTCCGCTCATCATTACTATCTATCTGGTATAGAACCCCGGCCAGCCCTATTTGTGAACAATCAGTTTGTAAGTAATATGGCCTAGTAAAGTCTGGATGATGCAACATTATAGTTCCTAAAAACAATGATTTAAGTTGTTGAAAAGCTATTTGTTCCAAATCTCCCCAATTCCAAACCTTACCCTTTTTTAATAAATTATATAATGGTTGAGCCTGTCTATGATAATTTGGAATAAATTTCCTATAAAAATTACATAATCCTAAAAATGCTCTTAATTGTTTAATTTTTCTAGGTGCTGGAAAGTCTTGAATAGCTTTAACTTTCTCTGGGTCAGTGCGTAATCCCTTTGTAGAAATAATATAACCTAACATCTTCACTTCCTCACAACAAAACTCACACTTCTTGAAATTACAAGTAAGGCCTGCCTTTTGTAATTTCCCAAGTACTATGTCCAAATGCTCTAAATGTTGATTAAATGATCCTGTAGTAATAATAGCTAGGTCATCTAGGTAATTTACACAATACTCCCTAACCTCATGTCCCAATATAGTGTCCATAGCCCTACTAAAACTCCCAACAGATGTCTTTAACCCCTGCGGTAATACGTTATAAACATAAGACTTCCCATTAAAGGTGAACCCCGTATATTTCTTACTATCCTGAGATATTGGTATTTGAAAGTACGCATTGTTTAAATCTATTATACTAATAAATTTAGCCCCATGGAATGAGTTCATAACATCTAATTGTATAGGCGGCTTCTCAGTCTCAGCTACCATAAACTTGTTAATTTCTCTAGCGTCTAATAACACTCTGATGGAATCATCCTTTTTGATTGTAAAGGTTAAGGGACTACAATATGGAGTTGAAGCTCTACTAATAATACCTAAATTTTCCATTTCGTTTAACTTTAATTCCATTCGCTCTCTGTAAGCATAAGGTACTGGATAACTCCTCTTAACAATGGGGACGTTCGATACCATAACTATTTTATGTTGATAACAATTAGCTCTACCCAACCGTGATGTAAATAAATTCTCAAACTTTTGTAACAATTTTAACAGTTTATCCCTTTGATTACTCTCTAATACAACCCCCGTTTCTAACTCTGACCAATTAACTTCATCTAATCTAGTCTCTATTAATAAGGAATCTTGAACTTCTTTAAAGCTACACCCGTTGTTACGTTTAACGAACGGAATTACGGATAACTGATCCCCCTGTTTTATCACTAAACCTCTATTTTCCCCACTGGTATTAAGAGTTACTCCATGTCCTTTCAGCCAATCAAACCCCAATATTAAAGGATTTATCAACCCCGGAACTACTATGAACCCCGTCTCCGCAACAAACTCTCCTAACTGTAACGGTAACAAAACTACCTTCTTTATTTCCAAACTTTTATGCCCTACAGCTGTTCTTATTTGAAAGGGTTTAATTGGTAGCCAGGGTATCTCTACCTCCCGGCCTAACTTTAACTCGTTTAAAAACTCTTCTGACACACTAGTAATATCACAACCTGTGTCAATCAGTGCCATTACCTCACACCCGAAAACGTGTACATATACCTCCGAAGTAAAACTAATTTCTCCCTCTTTACCTTCTTGTTCTTCAAATACTACCCCTTCTACCCTTGGACTTATACATCCTACTTGTTTAAAGTCAGCCTTCCACTTAATTAAATCTACTATTTGCTCGTCAATATATAACTGTTTTGGTTCAAAATGTCTATAACCTAATCCTTCTTTTGCCTTCCTATCTAATAATACCGGTGCCAATGGTGTCCTAATTCCCCTTCCCCCTTTTCCTAGCATTTCACCTGGTTTCCACCCCATTTTACGCATAATTTCTAATGCAGCGCCCCCTTTAATTGAGACTGGACCGGGAACCAAATTTCCAATCCCTCCTAGTTTAAACCTTCCCTCGCTGTATCTTCTACTACCACCGATGAACCTGAAGCTGCAACGGCTGCTACCTTTGACTGCTGACTAATTGCTGGTCTTGGCCATTTCTTATAATTTTGACGATGCTCCTTGAAATTACGGTCCAACTCCTTCTTCCTCTCCGCCTTTGCCTGTTGAACCCCACTGTCTACTCGTGCGATGTCGTCCATCTCCCTTAAATAATCCGCCGTCTCTATGATTGTGTTCAATTTAGAAGTATACCATCCTTGTTGTATGTACTTAGGATACTGTCTGACTATATCATTCACTAGTTGTCTCTCTGAGATCTTATAGGTAAGCATTTGCGCCTTCCCGGTTAAATTCAAAAAGTGCCCCAACATAGTTGAAGATTTATCTTTATCCCAAACGCCATTTACGATCGACCTCCGCAGCTCATTCTGCTTGCTCTCACTCCAAAAGGTGGATAGAAAATCCATCTTGAAATCCTCAAAATTAGTCCAACGCAACTTATAAACCCTCGCCCAATCCCTGGCCTCTCCTGACAGACATTCTTGTATTAATTCTAGTTGATTACCCCCTTGTCCAATCTTCTTAAGGTAAGTTTCTAAATCTTCTAAAAAGGTCACTGGGTGCAAACCCATATCATCTCCATACTTAGGCTTATCTAATGTGATATTCCGTATATGATAATTAATATTTCCTGGTAAACCTTGATTATTAAACTCCTTACGTTCTCCATTATCCAAACACACTCTGGTTTGTTCGTGTGAAGAACTCGAAAGCTCTGGTTCCACTGCAGAAGGATTCCCTACCTCGGATGACATTTCCTCATTTTGATTGACAGACGCCGATTTAACCTCTTTCACCTCGGCCCTCAATGCCTCTATCTGTGAAGTCAATATTCCCAATGCCTGATTTATCTTCTCTATCACTGAACAATCCATTGGCTCCACTACTTTATTAGAGTTCAAACCCCCACTATTTCCTTTATTTACTTGCCTAGAAACTGGGTGAACGTTGAACGATTCCTCAGAACTCAGATCTCCCATGCTATTTGCACATGTAAACCCAGTATTTGACTCCCTATATCGAGCAGGTGTCTTACGCACTCTACCTTTTGGCTTAACCATCTTCTCTTGGACAATTATCAAGGTAATATTCTAAATGTATTTAGTTCACTAGAAACCACACACAATTCCCCCCTTGTGGCTTCCAATATCAAATAGTATCACAACACAATAAAGTCACACCGTATTTAGTTATACTTCATCAAATTACAGTTTATCAATTACACTTCATTACACTTTAATAAATTTACACATTTTCAAGGTACACTTATCAAATTACACCTTCTTTTCTCTTCTCTTCCCTTTTTATTTATTAATAAATGACGACTTTTAGTTCTAAAAATTAATTCACAATTGCATTAACTTTGTATATTGTATACACTTATTCACTATTATACTATACTCCTGTCTCCCCCATTTACTTCCCTATCTATCATAAATTCCAAGGACGACCCCCCAACTATTAATATTTTATTTCATTCATCATGTTTTTTTTTTTAATTAAAACACTATCTCGACCCCCCATTTTCTAATATTTTTAATTTTAATTATTACTATTAAACCCCCTCTAATATATTAATACAACCCATTTCCCTCTTACCTATATATATTCACGGCAACAAATTGTACGGTATAGCATAACCATACCGTACCTTAAGGAACTTATTAACTTATATTAACCCCAAATAATTTCACTCAATACTTACTTACTTTCTTCTTACAAACCACCCCATAAGACCTTTTTTTTCTAACCTTATACCAATATATTTTTGCTTTAATAGCAATATTTCTCCCTCTTATTTCCAACTCATAATAATTCTTTAAATCCATTTTGTTATATTTTTTTTTTTTATAAATACCTAAACTGTAAAGAAATCAATACATCAATCTAACTACTACTATATATAATTCTTGTTTTTATTTAATATAACCAATAATAATATTTTCTGGTCAATGATATTTTTTGTTTACATCTCAATTATATTATAATTCACAGAGTGATTGCACCGATACCTAATATATTCTAATTAATGATACTTAATTATTAATACCATCTTGTGACCATAATACTACCATTCTATTCCACTCCATATTCTCCGCTTAATATAAATGCATTTACTTATTTAATACCAGACCCTACTGGATCCTGGTTTCAAGATATTAGTATTATACCTACTTCCGTGCATCCCTAGCTAGTCTTGGTCGCACAGTACCAAGTAGCACCGTGATATTGACCTTCCCGGGACAAACAAACGTTAACATCCTGGTTAACGACACAAAATTGTAGTGTCATCCTGTTTACCAGGCACTAAATTGTGGTGTTATCCTGGTCACCGAGCCCCAAATTGTAATGCTCAGTGCCATGGATCACGTCACCAAGTTGTAACGTCACTGCAATAACCATACTAATCCTGGTCAGAGGCACCAAATTCTAACATCCCGGTCCTGCGGGACCAAGTTGTAACTAATTCTATGTCATGACCATTGAATCTAGATGTATAAAGCTATCCCCGTACACCTCTCGTATTCAAACCTACAATTCCCAGCCGCGCTATCGTCTAATGACCTTCAGACCGCTTATCGTGATACGCAGTAATCCGTGATTCTATAGAAAAATGGGTTGTGAAAGACCTATTCCTTATCGTACTTTATCTACAATAGAATTCATGTATATCCCAGTCCTAGTTCCCCAACCAAAGTTCACATACTCTTATGATTGTAACTCGTATTTACTTTAACATACCTCTTAACAGATTTGTCGCTACTCCAACCTTACTTCGTAGTCAATCCACAGTTCGTCTCCTTATTTATCATACTAAACTCACAATATAACATACAATTTCACTTATTTACTTAATGGAATACGACCAGACAATCTTTTGACAACTACATTCTTAATGACGTTTGGAATTTGACAATTTTCACCGCCCTCATTCAACACTTAGCACAGAGACACCTACCACATACGTTTGCACTACACGTAAAATTAGAATCTACAAAATTAATTGTCAATCATTCAATACTTCAAATTATAATTGTTTTCGAGGATACCAACAGAGGTCGTGTTATTCAAAAAAAATACACAAACAATTTATAGTTAAGATCAACTCATCGTTGAAACTTCTATAAATCTTTATTATTTCTGTAATATAGTGTATTTTCCCCCCCGTGTATAAGAAATGTGGCCCCGTGCTCGCCACATTCAGTAGGACTCGCCACTAGTACCAACATAGTCCTTCCTATGCCTAAGTAGGTATTTAGAAGACAATTTTAAAGTCTCCTGCCTACTGTATCGAGGCATCCAATACACAAATCCCCAATTCTATTTTCAGAATAGCGTAACTCTAACGCAGGACTTCAGTCCTATTGCCGTAATTCCTTTAATATAAGGTATTAAGATGATAACACAGAATCATCGTTCTAAGCGTCATTTTAGGACAATTACATTAGTATCTATCGCAGTAAATTCTGCGCTGATTGTTAACGATAAGTTTAGTTAGGAAAAGCTCATTTATTAGCACAGACCTAAATAATTATAGTTAATACTAGAACCAATTCACTTCTGAATAATAATGTCTATATAGACACTTCAGAGAGAATACATTCTCACCGAACACTTGATCAAACTACAATAATTCAGCTCAGATATAGCTTTTGCTTCACCCTAGCGGATGACAAAGTTACTATAAGATAGCGATCGAGCGACCATGTGCATTCGATACAGTACATATAATAGCTGATTATGCAACAGTGATTAAAATGTCCAAACATCATTATTTGTGTGTTTGTAGCCATGGTAATCTCATGTGTAAGATCTTGCTCGTACACAAAGAACAATAGTAAAATAACTACCTCTGTAGCTAGTCTGTTTGGATACTTCCGACCCTTCAGACTTCGGTGGTCTTGCACATAATTCTGTAGTCAGAAAGGTTTCACTAGCGTGAATGTACAATATACCGTTGTGTTGTCGTTCAATAATGAACCAGCAAGGATTTATATGTAAATAATAAATATTATATCAAAGATGGTTAGGACAGATCAATCACTGTGTATTTACCTTTAACAATATCTGAATTCTGTAATGAATACACCAGTTCACTGTCTCCATTTCACTCACAATCACTCACTTCACTATTAAATCACTCGTCGTGGTGTTGCAGCATTCGCTTGTAGTTTTATTTTCACCATAATCTTAGCGTAATTATTACACATTACTGTCACTATAATCCCAGTAAATTCCAACAACGTAAATCGACATGAAAATTGGCTTGCAAAAATTAGCGGGAAAACTTTCATTCTTCGGTCACAAGATGGCGGTCATTTACAAATCTGCTTTGTTGTAATTGAACCAATTGTCTATCTAATTTCCCAATCAGTTTATCATGATTTACAATAATAACAACTTAGATCACCCCTTTACAAACGCAATACTACCTACCTAATATATATATTCATATGTTTGCTATTAGTGTGTACCTACTCACCTACCTGACTAAACTAACCATGTATCAACAAACATTCAACTACGTTAAACGTGAAATGTGTAAAGCTAATCTATCTGACTAGGGCGCAGGTAGTAAGCCTGACTTTGAACTATCACTAGTACCCCCTACGAGCAAGAGACCACGGCCGAAGCCAAGGATGTGTTCTCTCACAGGACAAGGACATAAAAGTGTTCATATATACATATATAAAGATAGACAGGACTGATCCGCTCTGGAGAGCGACAACCGCCTCCTCTCCAGTCACAAACCATCCTGGAAGCTCACGGATCCCTTTCAGGCAAAATCCGTGTGCTGAGCGCTTCAGACTATCCTCAGCATGCCTAGCTGAACAGAGGTCAAGAGCTTCGTTATCACCGATAGGTATCAACTCAGGGCAATCACGTCGATTGACTTCCTAAGCGGGGGAACCTAGCTAATACCTAAGGCCTCAACCGTCCCTAGCCCTACCAAAGTCCCACAAAGAATCCCTATATAAACATTTTATCTCATGTATGGCCCTGTACCGCAGACTCACAGTACAGCTGATATTCCGAATTGAACACGAGATTCAATTCTTAATCCCAGAGATAAAGGTGTCTTGTCTGGCTCATACGATAAAATGTTCATTTCGCGAATTATAAACTTCAATAAAGGCGAGCTACCTAATTCCTCTTTTCACTAATTTAAACACTATATATTTACTAATTAAACTCAATTATTCACAATCAAGGTAAAAAAAATCTTCACGACTTTAAATGTAAAATTCTCAAAATTCCCGCCAAAGTACAATGTACAGAATACCTTTCGCGAATCGACCAACCCCGAAGCCAGCTCAAAGAAAAAGTGTCCTTGAATTCCCACTCAAAATCCTACTTTCGCCGAATTAGGGCTCCAATAGTGTCCTCCACCAATCAGAAGCTTTTATTTTCCCGCCAAAAGTCACAATTTCTGAATAATTGACAACAGCGCTAGGTTTTCTATGGCGCCTGCGTTATAATTATGAACTAACTTAAATCTTCCGTGAACCAGTGGCCCTTTTTTTAAATATTTATAAACTATTTACATACTTACACTCATTGATTCTAACTGTCAATATTTTCATAATAATATAAGATTAATTTTATGTTTAATAAACATCCATATAATACTCAATAATAGATATAGAAAATTATTCAATAATCATTTGACCTTTAAACAATAATAACCAATCAGAGCCACTTCCTGCATTTTCCATAGCTCTGAGGCACACAGATAATAAATAGTATTTATAATCTCTTTTCAACAGTACTTTATTGCTTTAAATATTATAATTATTGTTCCTTGTAAATAATTAATAGGTTTTAACTTTATCTGTTTATTCTTTTCTTTATTAATTTTATTATAAACAATACACAAAACTATTATAATATTATTCTTGTGTAAATATCCATAGACTATTTTTCTTAAATTCTTTCAATCATAGTCCCATCTATAGGTACTGTATATATTAAACTACATTTTAAATTTATTTGTTCACAAAACAAATTTACTTGCCCTTTGCAATTTAACAGAATAATTTCTTTATGAATCAATTTTTTTCTTTGACCACATACCATAGTGTATATTTATTCATCATTTTATTTACGTATAAAAATTCCTTACTTAATCAACTAGATGGCGTTTTACGACATTGAATTATTTTCGTTTTATAAAAAACCAAGTGATATTCAATTTACTTGTAGAAATTCTTACTTAATTACTAGATGGCGTTTTACGACATTGAATTATTTTATTTATTTATGTTTTCTTGTTTTATAAGAACCTCGAAACGGTGTTTCAGTCCGTTACAACACGAAGTATTAACATAATTGTTTAATTTATTTAGTGGTAGTATTTTATAAGTGCTGACCAAAATGTGATATTCTATGAATAGTAAATTGTTGCCATACAATCAGAATCAGAATCGAGTGAGTCGATTCCCCCTCCGACCGTGCCTATAAATACGCCAGCGATTCAAGACTTCGCATCAGTCGCAACTCAGCCGCCGACGAGGCAAGGTCTCCGCACTTGTCGCCGCCCGGATCTGCGTCACTGAATATGTCGACCGCAGTGATCGACGAAAGGTCTGGAACGCAAATTTCACATAGACCACGGCCAAACAGCCCGGAAGTAGTATATTCTACATGCAACGCCGGCCGTGAAAGCCTGAAGACTTATGTTATACAATTAATTATAAGTTTAACTTTTAATTTGTTTGTATTGCGTGAGTAATAACAATTAATTGAACAGTGTTTACTTAAATAACAATGTTTCATAGAAAACGATGCAGTTGAAAAAAAAATATTTCAGGCTTCACTTTTTTAGTAGCTAGATTTACTTTTGTTTACATTTTATGTGTAGTCAATTTAAACTTGCTATATCAAATTACCTTACAGGAAACTAACGTTTTGTAGTATTTTGGTCTCCAGTTTATTTTTATTGAGTTTACAAAAGCTACAATCTTCTTTCTGATATCGGAAACGAAAACTTAAGCTATGTCCTCAATAAAAATTATTAATTTTATACTACCACTAAGAAATAAAAATTATTAATATACAATATGGAAAAACAAAGTAAACTTATAAAAGAAAGAATGAAGCGTTTATAAAAAAGAAATAAATATTTTTTGATTAAATTGTTGTATCATTTCTAAGTTACGAATATAATCATCATTCTCTGAAGCTCTTTCTCAACTCAGTTGGGTTGGGCTTTCCAGTCTGTGATGCGGCTTAACTTCGATATTTTCCGTGAAGCGACTGCCATCTGAACTCCACATCCAATGGTCCAATGACCAATGGCGATATCGAAGTTCCAAGTTAGACTGGTTGTACTTTTGAGGTCTCCAACTACCCGTAACGACTGCCATAGATGTTCGTATGGTAACCGGGACCGACGACTTAACGTGCTCTCATCATGCATACAACTTTTTTGCACTGAGCGGGGATCGAACCCGTGCCCCTTGCGTAGCTGTTGCGTGCACTACCGCCACAAGTTACGAATATAATACACTGGTCCAAAATAAACCTATCTACTTTTTTATCAAGATGACAAATATATTTCCGGAGGTAGGTATACAATTACTATTAACAATGAAACGTTAGTTAGCATAATAATAACAACCGTAATCTGTCGCTATCTAATACGCGTATAGCTAGTAAAACCAGTGGCGCCATCTAGTTTATTTTTATAAACTGTGGTTTGAAAGTTCATAGGATTATCGATCTTAAGTTATCCATGCACTTTCGCAGCTTGCTGTACATTACCATGTAAACTGCCACCAAAAATTGGTCTGAACGAGATCTAAAGCATTTTTCTTTAATACGAAAAAATACAACTACAATAACTTTTTATATTATGTTACTTGCTGCTACGGAACTCTTCATTCACTATTGGATAGTTTTCAACTGATTTGGGTATTTTTAACATTACATTAGTAGGTGCGTAGTAAAAATTAAATGATTACGAAGAGAGAACTTGAAAAATTCTCGATTTTTTTGGGTGCGAGTTCATGTCGACGAAAATCTTACTTTATGATCAAATCTAAACAATAAGATGAAATCATACAAAAGTACCTAAGTATTTGTGATAAGAATATTTGACTTTATCAGTTCGTTATATTTAATTATAAGGTGGTAATTCTTCGAGGATAAAAAAGTAGTCAACATCCCTAAATAATACCCAAGTACGAGTATGTCTACTGCTATGTATGAAAAATAAATTTGAACTAAAAAGTATTACAATGGTTTAGTTGGAATGGGTAGAATTGAAACTCAAAAATTCTTTTTCATTGAAATCATACAACATGATTGTCTTCTATGGATAGGTCTTCAAAAACGATATTGAGGTTTCTAATATATATTTTTTCTTAACTGAATAGTTTGCGCGAGAGACATTCCCAAAGTGGCAAAATGTCTGTATCCCTCCCCCCCCCCCCCCCTCCTGTGACTTCTAAAATAAGACAATGATACAACTAAAAAACATTTCATGTACATTACCATGTAAACTGCCAACGAAAATTGGTTTGAACGAGTTCATGTCGACGAAAATCTTACTTTATGATCAAATCTAAACAATAAGATGAAATCATACAAATATCTAAGATATTTCTGTTAAAGAAACTGATCTAACGCATTTTTTTACGAGGAAAATATTCACGGGCATTATACTCAACAAGTCTTTGACCATATAGTAAACAGAATCGAAATAGACACTGCATTTTCAATAAGGTGCATAGCAAAAAATCGACTTGAAAAACGCGTTATGTGTGAGTAAGGTAATGTCAATATTGCTATTTTAACTGTCATGTGTGCATAGGATTTACGCTGATTTACGTATATTTTAACCTGTTTGTACCAAAATAGACCTTTTTTACGCCGCGTTGAACTGCCACTTAGTGTTATAGAGTTTTGCATATTAGTCTAAGCGATAAATAGTCGATACCACAGTTTTTCTTGGAATTACTCTAGATAGTAAACTGCAATGGGGTTCTCATATCGCAGCCTTGGCAGGAAGACTACTCAGCTGCCTATGCGGTGAGAAAAATAAGGTCACTGACTGAAGAGGAAACGGCACGATTAGTTTATTTTAACTACTTTCATAGTCTTATGTCATATGGTCTGATGCTGTGGGGCTCAGCTGCCGATATTGAGACTATTTTCATATTACAGAAACGAGCGATACGAGCAATCTATAGCCTCAGACCCCGTGTCTCGCTGAGAGAATTTTTTAAAGAAATAAATATTTTAACAGTTGCTTGCCAATACATTTACGATAATGTCTTATATGTACGCAAGAACCTAGATCTCTTCAAAAAAAACTCTGACGTACACAATTATAATACGAGAAATAAAAATGATCTTGTAGTGCCAAAAGTTGGACTTCATAAGGTTGGTGATTCGTTTGTGGGGAGCAGTATTAAAATGTTTAAGAAAATTCCTCAAGATCTGGTTGACATGCCACTAAATAAGTTTAAAATAGAAGTAAAAAAGTGTTTAATGACAAAAGGATACTACAAAGTAAACGAATACCTCAATGATAAAAAGGCATGGTCATCCTAATCTTTTTGCTTGCTCGCACAATATAAATAAAAAAAAATGTTTTAAAAAAGAAACGATAATATTGTTCACTGAGTTTCTTGCTGGTATTTTCTCAATAGAATCAACTTACCGAACCAGCGAAAGAATAATTTTCAAATGATTTATTTACTTTATTTAATATTATATTAGTAATTTCTTGACATGACTGTAAAATTTTGACGTTCATATGTGCTCTTTATGTGCCTAAACTGAATAAACGAAATTGATTCTTTGATTATTCTTGGACAAAATTATCATTGAAAATGGTTGAATCATATAGAATTGCATAATGGAAAACCAATGAAGGATACAGTAATATAATGTAGATAATACGTTTCTAATCGTTTATCCTTTAGTTAGATCATAATATTTCACGCTTGCGTGAAACCCCTGGTCAGAGGTACTGTAATATCAGGCCAGCTCAATGACGTAAGTAATGTATACATATTGCTATCAGAAAATCCAGGTGAGATATAATGATTTTTTCTGAGTTGAAATATTTGAGGTACTCGCGATCGCGATCTCCCCGAAAAAAAAAATCGGTTTTAAAATAGCGTTTTATCGGTGTAACACAGTTACTGGTTAGTTAAAAAATACCCAACGTGTTACTGGATGCAATATTTTTTCTAACCCAATACGTAAAACTGCAATGAAACCTAGGTAAATATCAATATGACGCAACACCTACCAATATGTTCACTTTAGTGGTGTTTGGTGGTGCCTGTTCGTTATACAGGAAAAAACTACTAAACGGATTTTGATGCGGTTTCTTATTAAATAAAACTGGATCAGATTTAAAATCGACTGTATGATGGATTGCAATTGGTTAAATAGATATTTGAATATGACCAAATGCGACTATAATCGTCCTCCTCGCAAGCACCAAAAATTGACGTAAATTAGTCCATTGACCACGCACAATATCATGAAGAAAGCTCTTATAATAACTGGGATAACATAACCGAAAAACAAGAAACCACGGACTTGTCATCTAATTTTTCGATGCCTTAAGTTGCAGTCTCTCCCCTATTTTATTATAATTTTTACCTAAATATAGTATTGTATATTTTTGTTGTATATTTATAACTTCCTGTAATTCAAGTTCAAATAAATAGAAGTTTCAAGTTTATCTTAAAAAAGGATCATCTAATAACAAAGAATGCATTCAATGTTCAACTGACAAATATAGGTAGGTACGCTGAGTCACTTTGCATCGAAGCTACCTGTACTAAACCTGTACAGTCAGTACTATTTTTATAAATATTAAAACTCACTTTACAAGTTCCACACAATTATATTTAGTTTTGTCACTGTATAATACTAATATTTAATTTATAATATTACGACATGTTTCGATTAACTCATCTTCAGGTAAACATATTTCTTTTGAATGAGGGTACTTATTAAACTTCATGCTCTTGTTCGATTGAAGTGACCAAAGATATAAAGAAAAAGGCACTGGGTGTGCCTTAGAGAGTAATATACTTACATTTTAATAAATTTGAATGGTTTGAATAACACAATTATTAAATATGAGGATGTCAAAATATTAAATTAAATGTCCAAAATTAGTTAAATATGTCAAAATTAAGGTGAATTTGTCAAAATTGTACAAAATAATTCAATAATGGTGAGGGAGATAAATCTTTTTGTTCATTCAATATACCATTAGGTTTCCTGTGCTTTAGTTTATTTACTTCCAGTGCCTCCAATGCATCCAGCTTCCTACCTTTACCACACGTGTGTAGTATCTTGACATTATGCTTGGGGTCAATGGTCCCAATGAATCAATGTGATTTTGAGAAGGAGCTTAAAACGATTATAAAATTTTGACGTTCATATGTGCTCTTTATGTGCCTAAACTGAATAAACGAAATTGATTCTTTGATTGATTATTTGATTCTTTGACAAGCAACCTAATGGTATATTGAATGAACAAAAAGATTTATCTCCCTCACCATTATTGAATTATTTTGTACAATTTTGACCAATTCACCTTAATTTTGACATATTTAACTAATTTTGAACATTTAATTTAATATTTTGACATCTCATCTCATATTTAATTATCGTGTTATTCAAACCAAATTTATTAAAATGTAAGTATATAATTTCAAGTACTCTCTAAGGCACACCCAGTGCCTTTTTCTTTATATCTTTGGTCACTTCAATCGAACAAGAGCATGAAGTTTTAATAAGTACCCTCATTCAAAATAAATATGTTTACCTGAAGATGAGTTAATCGAAACACGTCGTAATATTATAGATTAAATATTAGTATTATACAGTGACAGAACTAAATATAATTGTGTGGAACTTGTAAAGTGAGTTTTAATCTAATATATAAAATTCTCGTGTCACTGTTTTCGTTGCCAAACTCCTCCGAAACGGCTCGACCGATTCTCATGAAATTTTGTGGGCATATCGGGTAGGTCTGAGAATCGGCCAACATCTATTTTTCATACCCCGATTCGCGATAACCGATATCCACGCGGGCGGAACCGCGGGCGACAGCTAGTATATATATAAAAATAGTAAAATGAAGTTCCATCAAGAAGTTTCAATAAATTCAATCAACTACTGTACAGTCAGCATCAGTGCCCCGACCACGAATAAAATTCGAATTCGTAACGTGAACGTATCCAGAGAATGGAGCAATGCGATTGGTCGCCTGCCTACTGTGAACCAATCGCAATGCTCCATTCTTTCGATACATTTACGTTGCGAATTCGAATGTTGTTTGTGCTCGGGGCACAGATCGATCTTGACTACTTACTCTGAACTAGTAAAGTACTCAAATTGATTCTAACACCTACTAATAATATTAAATTTTAAACCCTTTTATTGATTTAAATTAAATTATCGTCCGAACTATCCTTTCGAGGGCTGCCCGGCAATGAACACTTGGGACGGACACCGTGTGGTTTTAGTCGGTCCGATTCCGACACGCCCACCCCATCGTCGGCACCGATGGGGTGAAGCCAGTGGGGGCTTCCACACGTTAAAAAAAAAATCGTCCGAACTAAAGGTGTGTAGGTACCACATGTTAGAATAATAAGTCAATAGCAAGGAGGGAATACCAAGAAAGAAAATCTGAATCGGAAGAAATGGCGCACATTGGGGAGGCTATATCCAGCAGTGGACTACAGTTTTGCTTGTCAAGATCGAGCTGATGTTGACTATGCCTGTTGTTTAGCCAACAGTCTTTATTGTCATTTCCCCGAGCAATATCTCACTTTGGATCGTTCTTTGTTGATGATAAGGAAAACATTGCGGTGTTCCATCACTGTATGCTCTTTGAATGACTAATGAAACGTCGTAATGTCCCCATTTTCGGGTTTTTTCAAAGGCGTGTAGCAATGTTTTTGTGGATTACTTTTTACATTAAGACTAATATGGCTGCCAGTTTCCCTGACAGAAATTGTATGCATTTTTGTACATATATCTCAAAGGCTTAAAATATTTATTTTGCAAAAAGAATATTGGTAGTGGCACTTCTATTTTTCGAATTATTTCTTTTTACCCATTGTTTTTACCACATTCGTTGTTCGTGTTGGAGGATTCCTAAAAATTCAATCATATATCCTTAGAGTCATGTATTGTGTGTTCCTCGCAAAATGACAGTGTAGTGACAGTACCATCATCAGGTAGATCTGCGTCGACCTGCGTCGAGTTACATAATATTTTAAAGTTAATGAAGTATAGATGCCATCATTAATTAATGATAATGGCTTGCTCCTAACGTTTTAATGATTCGCTGCACTTGTTGATTACCATCGTTCGAATGATTCAGATGCATTATAGCGGAAATGAAAACTGTTGTAATGGATATATTATGTGACAAGAATATACAAGGTAACGAGTATTATGTTAGTAGAAGTCTGAAAAGATCTTTTGATGAATATGACAAAGGCTATAAACGCACAGTAAACACTGTTGCGAATATCTGGTCATTAGGGAACATTTTTCGACCCATTTCTCATCTCGGCCTTCTTCTTCGTCCTAGCGTTAATCTCAATCGCATCCGTAGCTCTCGCCTCGGCGTCTGGGCTCCGCTTTTTCCAGTTAAACTGCGACTTTAGCTGAATCTCCTCTTGGTAACCACTACAAACCTCCCTCCATATTCAAACATAGGTCGAAAGAGTGAAAAATTTCTCTTAGTAACATCGACTACGTAACAAAAAGCACAGAAAAAAAAGACCTCTCTTACCAGGTGATTATGTATTTGAGCCGTTTGGGGTTGAAACGTTGGGGACATGGGGTCCAAGTGCCCGCTTTCTACACAAAGATCTGGCAAAGCGACTGATCGACACTACGCGTGACCAGAAGGCTGGTTATTATCTTGCACAAAGGATAAGCATTGCCATTCAACGTGGCAATGCTGCCAGCCTTCTGGGAACGTTACCGGTTGGTGATGATGCGGAGGAATTTCACGACGCATTATGTATATAAATATTCCGGTTATTTAGTTTAGCTTGTTTTAGTTTCTAGATTTAAATTTAATTTAGTATTATTTATATTTTAAGTTCTGTATTTATATAAATAAATCTTACCGGAACTTCAAAAAAAAAAGTCACGTAATATGGGTAAGATCCCTTACGTGTGACCAATCAATCATGATGCTATCTTTTGTGCACTTTTTAGATACACAGAGTACTCAGTAAATACTACCAAGAATTCCTAATGGAAAACCCCAATCGCACTTACTGTCCTCACGATCGCACGCGAGTGTCTGCGTAGTACGCATATGGCATAGCTTTAACAAATAGTGTTTCAATACGTAGTAAGAGTAACAGTATCATGTTGACTGACTGATTCATTGTGTTATGCGAATTATAATTTGTTGTTGTGGTAGTTTAAGAAAATAACAAAATCATAAGCCTTGTTTACATAAGTTCGGCTTTGTTGCTAAGTATATCCTTGATGCTAAATCACGGATAAACAGGCAAGATTTAAAAAATATTGTTGTGTTACTATGCTAACTTACTACTATGCTAACTTTTCAAATCGATTAAGATAGGAGAAAGTGAATCGCTCAGGCGGGACTCGAACCCACGATCTTTCCCTAACAGGGGGAATGCTCTGACCACTGAGCCACCGGGCCACACCTGAAGCTATCCAAATTCTCCTATACTACCGTCTTAGGGCGACGGTGGGAGCCATCTACCGACATTCATACGAAATATTGGAAACAATGAATGATGTTGCAATCATTTTTAAACATTGTTTTTTGATGACTCCGCCCAAATAATTGAATGAAATTTTAAAGCATTTACTATGCTAACTTTTCAAATCGATTATGATAGGAAAAAGTGAATGCCCAGGCGGTGATAGGAAAAAGTGAATTCCCCCTGTAAGAGAAAGATCGTGGGTTCGAGTCCCACCTGGGCATTCACTTTTTCATTATAAACTTTATAAGATTACTAGGTATCAGAAAATATGTGTAGGAAAAAGAAGTTAAAAATATCAAATGACCCAATTCTCTAAAATTCAGTTGCAAAGATTGTAAAATTGACATCAATTACCGTACTACTTTAACATGGCTAGCACAAGAGTTGTAGTGAACAGCTGATTTTTAGAAGTCAATGACCGTTAGGTGCTTCGTAGGTAGGTAAGTTTCATAAACTGACGGGCGCGTATCACGAGAGGCCCCGAATTTCGAATTGCGGGCTCGTGGTAATATTAGCATTGATCAGCATACAAACATGAGCGCAATATTAAATAAATAAATGAAAGCTTACTTACATTTTATATCCGTGACGTATCGGATACGGGAGGAATATACGTTTGGGGTAAGTGGATTCCTTCATCCTAGAGTTAATCCCAGTCCGAAGCTTTCAACTTGAAGTCTGGGGTCCGCA
The DNA here is from genome assembly GCA_949126895.1 of Eilema caniola. NCBI lineage: Eukaryota > Metazoa > Arthropoda > Insecta > Lepidoptera > Erebidae > Eilema > Eilema caniola. The sequence goes on from OX421475.1 coordinate 2,316,255, forward strand.
TTATCAGTCCAACTGCGAATTTGGCTAAACTTCAATATTTTCCGCTAAGCGACTGCCTTCTGACCTCCACAACCCAAAGGCGATATCGAAGCATTACAGTTAGACCAGTTGTTGGATTTTCGAGAGCTCCAACTACCCGTAACGACTGCCATAGATGTTGGTATGGCAACCGGGACCGACGGTTTTTATGCAAATAAATTTTGCCATTTTTCGTCAAAACTACTTGTTCAATTTAGGTACAGTTTGAAGTTATGGATTTGTAGTTGATTAGTAAGGGTTCCTAAAAATAGGTGTTATGATAGTAGCTCAACAGAGGCTTGATATAATTTAAAATAAAAAGCAAAAAAAAATATTTTTAAAACCTAAGATGTTTAAAATTAATTGAAAAATATAAATAAATAAATAAATTGAGTTGGCTAGTCTTTCCACCTTGATCTTGTATCTAATAGTGATATTTTGATACAAGCGTGGTTGTGTCGGGGTACACCTAACTGGTAAAACACTCCGGTGGAACGTTCCAAGGTCCCCCGACACGACGACGCTTGCATCAAATTAAGATTAAAAGACTAACCATCACAATTAATTCCAAAATTTTAATATTGCTTTTTATAGTGTTTTTCGGGCCGTTAACTACCGTTACTGATCAACCCCTCAAAGTTCCTAAAGTTAATTCTGTTACTAATAAAGTATCTATTTTGGGTGTAAGAGGAACGTTCTTGAAGCCAAAGGCCCCTGGTAGTACTCCGGGTACACACATATTGGCATAATTCATTTTTCTATTAGTTGAAGAAAATATTTTTTTTTCTTTTTTTTCCACTTTTATTCGTTTTATTACCATTATTTAATCTTCATCGCAGTAGTAAAACTCAATTAAAAGGCGATTTCATAAAAAAAAAAAACTACTACGAAAAAACCATGCGCTTAGGTCTATTTGATTTTTTTCTGTAGTGATGTTTTTTTATGATATTGTCGTTTCATTAAGCTTTCCTAATACGATGTAGGATAAATAATGATAATATAACGTAAAAAAAAATAAAAAAAATCATAATATATAAAAAAAAATTTCACCATATCCAGATAAAAAAAAATGCCAGTATGTAGTGTACCCGGGGTACTACCAGGGGCCTTTACGTTCTTTAACTAATAACTTTGATGTTATTTTAATATTTTATATATTTTTATCTGAGACTCAAAAGCGTGGCGTGTTCTGTACAGTCAGTGATAAAAACAGTTAGACCATTACTTTAACACATAACATAACATAAACTCACGCCTATATCCCCGAAGGGGTAGGCAGAGGTGCAGCACCCACATTTTGCCAGTTTATGTTTAGGTCCCAATGTAATAGGTGGCTAGCCTATTGCCATTAACCGGGCACTTATAAACTTTAACTTACTTTTACGCAGAGATAGTTTATGATCTCTCTGCCTTTATGCCTGTTTATAACAGTATAACTCTGAAGTTAACTTTGACAGACTTTTGCCAAGAGATCCGATTCTTAGCACTCCATGGATTCACCGTGCGGTCGCCGGGTCCATAGCGCGGTACAGAGAGGAACACCGTGACGGCAACTGGGACTTGCGACCCAGATGTAGGTTTATAATGCTGTAAGACGTAACTTAGACTATTTTATAATCGAAAATGTATCAAGGTTTACTTGCAAAAAGTCGCGGGCACAATTAGTAGTGTACAATTACAAAGTCTCCTTTTTAACCCATAGAAAGATTATAGAGGGTAGCAGAAATGAGTTTTTTTTAAAGAAAATTAGTAACTGAAATTACTAATATTCCCTCTAACCACTCCAACTAAGCTAAATGCTTGTGCTAGGAGTGGATTCACGTCGGTAGTGTAATGGTCAGGATTCGAACCCGGGACCAGTCGATCGGAACGCCGACTCCTTGCCCATTAAGCTACTGACGCTTCTTCTTCTTCGCTAGATAAGTGTTTTATGCGCATAGTTCCATTACAATAGTTAGAATTACATATACTTAGATTATATACAAACTCTATAAACACAGTATTGGTACGACAGCATCAACTTTTTACTTGCCTTTCTTGCGGCGCTTTCTGGCATGGAAGAGTCCTACTTTTAGAGGTGTTCAGCACTTAAATATCTTATTGGAAACAAATCCAAATGTAGATATATTTTATGAAAAACTGGGGCCATTAGTGTGTGAGGAGATATTTATGTAAGTTATAAAAAATGTTGACATTGTAAATATTATGAATCTGACATTATTTTTTTGAAACTTTTTTTACCTATATCTTATAATTAACTTTCATATCCCAATTTTCCAGTCGACATTATTCACTCGACATTTATTTTGTATTGTATTGGACATTTGTATAAGTATTTCTTTAATTAGTTTAATGATTATTTATCTAATTATTTGACGAACTATAAGAATGTAACGAAGTATTTTTAATTTTAATGTATTTGTAATGCAATCTAGTGTAATGTGTAATGTAATGTACAGCATATAAGCGTTTTGGTGTAGACTGTAAGCTTATATTGCTAATAATAAATGAATATAAAGTGGCGTAAAAAATAACTATTACTTTGGTACAAGTTTGATTCATCCACACATTGAAAAATGAAAGGCATTTTTGACATTAGCTTTTTTACACAATACGCGTATCTCGAGCCATTTTTCACGATTCATTTTGTTAGCATAATGTGTCTAGACAGTATACGGTTAAAGAATAAATATAAAAGATCTCTAATTAACTACAAATACACATTTGAAATAAATATTAACTCACCAGTCTCATCAATAGCTTCTTCAATATGCACGTTATCCAGAATCACACCAGTATTTTTTATTTTATAATTATATTTCACCATTTTTATCTGATACTATAACTATTACACTATTATTGAGAAACTAATTTACTGTTTTACTCACTTACTCTCTCGCTCACATAAAGAAAACAAAAGGATTATTATTCACTAAATAATTCGGTAGAATATTGTTCAATAACTTCTGTACTTAATTATACCAGGGCGTAACACAATATAGATTTATTAGACAGATACAATTCTGAATACGATCTGAAAGCGAAATGAACTAATTCTATAGTTATTTATTGTACCTATTAATGACATGAACTATTAGTAAGTACCTGATCCTAATGGCCAAACGTGATATACTCATCATGTTCTTAATCGCCACATAATTGAGTTGATTCCAAAAATTGTTACGTTGGTATTTGAATCATTTGCTGATCTATATTATATTTGATAATAATTATACTTTATAATATCTCTATTATATTATTATATGATTGTACAATATTACTCTATCATAAAAATAATTTAAAAAAAATACTGTCGTGTACATTATACCTACCTATTCAAAAAATACGTTCTCATATTGACGAGTCTGAACACAAGAAATTATTTTGGAATTCTTGTCTGTTAGTACGCAATGAACTCAAAAATTACTGGATAGATTCTGATGCGGGTCTAATCGTAACGAAATATGGTCAAAAATGCGAAAACCGACTACCATGCAGGCTAAGTCGCGGATATAGGTTAGTAGGTCACTGACTGATTATAGCTGATTGCATGTTCATTGGTTGTTTTGCTTTCGCTACGTTAATTTCTTCTTGTTTTCTTAGAAACGATATAAAATTACTTATAGATTATTCAAACATATTTCGTATTAACTCTCTTCGAAGTATTCGATACAGTTTAATCCTTGCACTTAAAAAACATGCAGATTAAATAGTTAAATTAAACTTTTCAACCATGGTACGCTGGCTTTGGTCATAGGCCGCCTGAGATTGAGAAAATTATAAACTAATTTTGTGAACTTGCACTCTGTACTTTCCTCTTTACTCGCCTAAAATCTTACTATTATCCCCTATTCACCCTCTTTTTAAACTTAATCCCCTAACCCTACCCCTAACTCTAACCCAGCTCTGTAAGTACCAAATTTCATAAGGATATTTAATAATAAAATAACTATTATACAAACTTACATCTCCTATTACCTCCCACTTTTAACCCCCTGTTTCGCTATAAAAAGTAGCCTATGCCCGTTTCCAAGCTCTAATCCATCTCTATACCAATTTCATCAGGACACCTTCTAAATTGATCAACTTACAGCCCCTAGCCCGATTCCCCCCCCCCCACTCTACTTTCTTTTTCGCGATAAAAGGTAGCAGGTCTGTACCAAATTTCATCAAGATACCTTCAAAAGGCCAAACTTTTACCACTATGACCCCCCCCCCCCCCCGCCCCGTCACTTAAGCCCTCTTTTTCACGACTAAAGGTAGCCTATGTTCGTTCTCAAGATTTAATTTATCTCTGTACCAAATTTCAGCAAAATATCTTCAAAACTGACAAACTTTCATCCCCTATCCGCCCCTTCTTAACCCTCCCCCCCTCTTTTTCGCGACAAAAGATAGCCTAGGTTCGTTGCCAAGTTTAAATCTCTCTCTGTACCAAATTTCTTTAGGATATCTTCAAAAATGACAAACTTCCATATAAACCCTTATCCCATGGCCCTACGCCCCTTACATTTACCCCTGTTTCGCGATAAAAGGTAGCCTATATCCGTTCCCAAGCTCTAATCCACCTCTGTACCAAATTTCATCAAGATCGATTAAGTGGTGAATGCGTAACATTCAGACAGACAGATAGACAGACAGAGTTACTTTCGCATTTATAATATTAGTATGAATTATTTTGTCAAACGTTGTTTGCCAAATGAAGATTTGTTATTCGTTTTTTATCAAATGATTGGATACTATTTAAATGTCTATAAAATGTTGAATGCGTGACCAATATCAAGTAAGTATCTAAAAATACTCTGAAAAGAATATTATTTATGTGTCCTAAATTCAACAGGCACCCAGAGGCACCCAAGTAAAGACGTACCTAAACGAAAGAAGCTCCGTATTTATAATAAGATTAAAAATAGTTCTAAGTGCAAATAAAATAAAAAAAACGATTAAAAACTATCAATAACGTATACTAGGAGAAGTGTGAACGTTAACCAAACATTAATGTGCACAGTGAAAAAACTAAAGAATAAATAATGTGTGAATCCTAATTATCTAATAGAACTTTCGAAGAGCAGTTTGAAAACAGTGATTATCATAAATAAAGTACATAAAGAATTATGAAATTGTACATAAAGTGATAAAATAGTCTGAATTAGTGAAGTGTTAAGTGATTCAACGCACGTTACATACTTGGAATGTTGTAAAAAATTCCAATGTTATGAGTCACATTAACAGAAAACTATAGTTCAAAATTTCTAATACTGTCATATGATCACAAATTTTCATTTATTTAATTAATGTCACTGTGGCGAGATACGCTACATAAGGGACTTGTGATCAAGAGGCGGCAGTTCGAGCCTTAGCCACCGCGTACTTTTTGTGCTATTTCTATGATTTAATTGTACATTGGGAACGCCCCGCCCGTGCATTTATAAGGAGTAGCGAGTGTAGCGACCTCTCTTCGATTATCCGTCTTGTGTTGTAGTGAACGTCTTAAAACTACACCATGGGAAGTACTCGTAGTAATATTACAATGAGGAGAGGAACAAAAACAAAAACAAAAAGTGTGGAATCAATTGACATTTCTTTCACATCAATCCAATCTGATGCAGAAGCTACAAGTTTACCGGACCTATCGACTCAATACAACGAAAGTTATGAGCTTCACGAGGAAATTAAGATGCTAAAAATTGGCTTAGAAAGTGCACATAAAGAAATAGAAGAATTATCCCTCAAAAATATAGAACTACAAAAAAATTTAGCTGAAAAAGAACTAACAATCAAACACTTCAAAACTATTTGCACGGGTATAGTAGGCAGTAGTACGAAAAAGTCCCACAAGAAAAAGAACTCAAAACATCGTGGACAGCGAATATTAAATACTAGTACTACCGATCTTGGCTTATCGAATGAAATACAGTCATCAGCTGTTGACACACTAGTCTCCCAGTCCCAGACATCACAAAATATGTTGATCGGATCTTTGGGTGATGGCGCTATTGTCGAGAGATCTACTATACAAAAAACAAATAGCAACACCTCGTCAAACGGAGATCATCGTTGTAAACAATCCCATCTCTTGTTGACAAAGCCCCGATTGTTGATCTTGGGTAGTCAGCAACTTACCGGATTGTCAAAGAAATTAATAGAATCACGAAGAAAAAATGGCGATTTTGAGCAATATAACGTTTCTGCTTGGATAAAACCATATGCTCTAGCGGACGAAGTTCTTAAATCATGTTATGTTTTGGATTTTACTAGCAACGATTACATCATCATATGTATAGGAGAAAACGACTCGAACCCTACGCGGCTGCTTCATGAACTATCGGGGGCATTGAAATGCTTAGAAAAGTGTAATATAATCATAGTTAATGTTAATAAAAATAGTTATATCAACGAAAATAGATTAAAGAGTGGCTTGAAGATGTTATGCAATGAGCTGAACAATTGTAAGTTTTAAATATATCTCAATCACAATATCTGACGCATAATCACTATTTGACATGTTTATGTAGGGAGCTTAATTGCATAATTGACTCACGTTACTATAATAAGAACTATCTTCGTATAAATCGTAATATTTTATCAAAAACAACCAGCATACAGCAAAATACAATGCATAATAAGAACAATGGTGCAGTAAAAAAGGGATCTATATTGTATTATTTTAGAAAAGTAAATAATGAATGCTTGGCTGCAGAGCAAAACTTAAAGCACAAATCTGAGGCTCAAAAGGGCACGATTCCTTATTATTTTCCGTTTGTTAAAGACAGGAGCCCTGATGTGACCGTTACTGGAAACTGTTCGTTTTTTCGTTAAAAACGAGGAATGTCAAACCCTAACTGTTTTTCATCAGAATATTGCTGGCTTGCTGAATAAATTGGATAAGCTGGAAATATGTATTGATAATTTTGATCGTAAAAATATGGAATTGGATATTATTTGCCAATCTGAAACATTTGTACAATCGGGTAGTCAAGCCAATATATGTCTTATAGGGTTTGTACTGGCTAATTCTTATAATAGAACTCGTAAGAAACGGGCGGGTGTGTGCATTCTTGTAAGGGAAGCTATTGAATACCGGGTTTTAGATATTTGTAACGTATACTCTACAGATAACGTGTTTGAGGTCTGTGGTATAATGATTCCATCAATTAATTGTGTTATTTTATGTTTATATAGAACCCCTGACAGTGACGTTGACATCTTTTTGAATAGACTTGTCATTTTATTATATAAATTACTAAATAAAAATAGAAAGAAAATCATCATCGCCGGTGATTTTAATATCAATACATTAAAATCAGGCGTCTCAATTTCACACTATAACGACCTTATTGTAAACCATGGGCTTGAATTGCATATTACAGACCCTACCCGTCAAAAAAGCTGTATAGATCATATAGCTAGTAACCTTGATGAAGTGAAAGGCTGTACGCATCACCTAGGTCTGTCGGATCATGATACTGGTCAGACAATAACATTTCCTGTTCTAAAAAGCCCTTACGCTTGGAATATTGGTACATTAAAAAAGGAATTATAATCCAGAGAATATTCGAAAATTCATGGATCATATTTCGGCTTTGTCATGGTCTAGCGTTATGTGCGAAAGAAATTTAAACGTAGCCTTCAATGACTTTCACGACACTTTATGCCTGTTTTATAACTTGTGCTTCCCCATTGAGAGATGCAAAGTTCGTTGCAACCTAGGCTCAGCCAAATGGATAACACGGGGTATCAGAAACTCCACTAAAAGGACGAGAGAGTTACGTTTACGTTATTATAGGGATAGAACATCACATAACAAAAGCACTTATCAGAAATACACAGTAATGTTGAAAAGATGCATAGTGAAAGCAAAATCGAATATGAATTTCAAATATATTAGTAAATCTAAAAATAAATGCAAAGCAACATGGGACATCATCAAGAATAAAGTTGATTGCACTCATTTTCAAGACAACATAGACGAAATTGAAACTAGCAGTGGCCTCATCAAGGATCCACAAGTAATGGCTGAAACTTTTAATAATTTTTTTATTGACTCAACAAACAAAGAAGAAAATAAACAAATAAGCAATGTTTATTTTTCAATGACACAACATAATAGCGGTAGTCTGTTTCTAAAACCTGTAACTGATGTGGAAATGATACAGACTATACTTTCTCTGAACAACACTAAGTCCGTTGGTTTTGATGGCATCTCCACACATATACTGAAACAATGCGCAGGTTTAATCTATCACGTACTGAGATACCTTCTAAACTTGTCCCTCACAGAAGGAATTTTTCCAGATATACTTAAATTATCTTTAGTCAAGCCAATTTTTAAGAAGAAAAGCAAAAAGGATGTTAGCAACTATCGGCCCATAACACTCATTCCGATCATCGCAAAAATATTTGAGAAAGTAATGCATAAACGTATTAGTGATTATCTGGATAAATTTAAGATAATTAAACAGGAACAGCACGGTTTTCAGAAAAATAACTCCACTACTCTAGCAGCTTACAAATTAGTTAAAAATGTGGTGGATAGTATTGATAAGCGAGTGCCTGTATCTATAGTCTTTTTCGATATGACCAAGGCCTTTGATTTTGTGGACCACAGCTTGTTAATCAAAAAGTGTGAAGCATATGGCATCAGAGGCCCGGCCTTGAACTGGCTGAGGAGCTATCTAAATAATAGAGAGCAGTTTGTAGAAATGAAACGGTTAAACGAAGCTCTCGTATGTACTTCGTATAAATCTGAACATCGAGTTAATAAGTCTGGTGTAATACAAGGTAGCATATTGGGACCGTTATTGTTTTTGATCTACATTAATGATCTACCATCCATTACGAAACATCAGTGCATCTTGTTCGCCGATGATATTTCCCTTATAATTGATGATAATGATAACGAAACAAATGAGAAATATGAAGACATACTTAATAATGAAATAGAATCTATTTTAAAATGGTTAGATAATAATAATCTCAATGCAAACATTTCTAAGACAAAATACATTCAATTTACCAATTCTTTTTTTTTTTTTTTTTTTTTTTTTTTTTTTTTTTTTTTTTTTTTACGTGCGGGAAATCCCCACGGATACCCGCCCCTCCGGAGCCGGAGGGGTGGGTTATGTCGGACTCGAACCGACTAAACCGCACGCCGTCTGTGGGTCGTGGTGCTAGGCCGAAGGTGAGGTTGCCTTGCGGCATATCCCTCGCACCCCGGCTGACCCAGGGCCATCCCTTTCGGTCTGGCCCTCGGGAGGTGGGGACCACGCCGTCCCCGACTCAACCCCGGTGTGGGGAGGCGCGCATCGTCCTACGATGCGCGCCGCCGCCGTGGCCTGCTTCTGCTAGGGTGACGGGTGGCTCCACCCGTCACCCTCAGGCCCGCGCTCATGGGGGGCGGAGGTCTGTAAGCGCCCTCCGACGCCCGAGCCGCCTTCGGGCGCGAGCAGCGATGTCAGCGAGTCTTTCTCGCTCACCGCGCCGCGCCCGCTCTGCTGTCTCCTTCGCGAGCATGACCTGCTCGCAGAAAGAGGCGCTGGCCGCCCACGCATCCGCGCAGCGGACCATCGCCGCGAGAATTTACCAATTCTAATAATAATACTAATAACTTTACATTGACATGTCGTAATGAAATAATAGAATCAGTAGACGATACAATTTTTTTGGGTATTGCAATCGATAAACACTGTAACTGGAAAGCACATGTCGATAGAACTTGTAAAAGGCTTAACCGATTTGTATTTGCGCTTAAGAAGCTTAGACAGGTCTCAGGTCAGAAGACAGCTATGACTGCTTATTATGGATACGTTGCCTCAGTTTTGAGATATGGCCTTATCCTCTGGGGAAATTCCACTAACGTAAGCGCAGCATTCATTATCCAAAAGAAATGTATAAGGGCGGTTTGTGGCGTGAGTCCTCTTACATCATGTAAACCTCTGTTTAGGAGACTGAAGGTGCTGACATTGACGTGTATGTATATATACCAGGCTGGATGTTTCGTTAGAGATCATGGCTCATTATTTGAAAAAATTAGTGATGAATTTAAATCTAGACTAAAATGCAGAGATCCATCCAGATTGATTCTTCCTAACCGAAAAACAGCGCTGTGTCATAAAAATTGCCACGTTATGACGATAAAAATTTATAACAATCTACCGAAATATATAAGGGAGTTACCTACACGACAGTTTAAGTCAACGCTGTATGGGTGGCTCATTGACAAGTGTTTTTATAGTGTGAATGAGTTTTTTGAAAGATGATAAAATTAATATAATGTTTAACTAAACAATCAACGTCCTTATCTTGCAATTACAAGGTAGAATTTAGTAGGTACTTATATAGTAATTGATTAATAATTTCATTGTAGACTTACCATTATGTGTTTAGGTTAATGTAAAATTTTGCATGCCGGGCATCATTCCAGCGGAGTATGTGGAACAAACTACTGATTTATACCAACACACTAAATGTAATACCATACTTCAAGCAAATAAATCCCATTTCATTTCATTTCATTTCATTTCATTTCATTTCATTTCATTTCATTTCATTTCATTTCATTTCATTTCATTTCATTTCATTTCATTTCATTTCATTTCATTTCATTTCATTTCATTTCATTTCATTTCATTTTCATTTCATTTCATTTCAACATAACATTGGTGGCCCTCAGGTTGTCAGCCTGATCAGATCCTTTAGCGAAAATACCAGGGACTTTACGAAGAAGGAAATACGTGAGTTGGTAAGGAATTCCTTGACTTTGTGGTGTGCTAAAGGAAAGAATTGCTGGACCAGATTTATTTCTACATAAAACGTCTTAATATTTTAGGTTGAATACGCGAGATGGTGGATGGCGCAATTTATGAATAAATTAATACTACTCGTATAATTAAATTTGAAAAAGAAGGAGAGCGAACCCCGGACTCCGAGGTAGAAAAGTCTCGAATGCAATCGGGTCACAACGCTGAAATAATTTTGAATAATATAATAAACTTTTGAACTTTGATATTAATTTAGTGGGGAAAATAAAAGGAAAATAACTTAAACATTTATAATAATACTTTATTTGTACAATATTTTATCACTAGTTGCTTAGCGTTTTTCACTTAATTATAGCTAAATTATTTTTATAATTTATTGCTATATTATATTATTCTTTTTTGGTTCCTCTGTTGGGAGAAATACAGCAGCTATGATTCCACCTGAAAAGTAAATAAGATGTTAGATCACTGGTGATGTTATTCTAATAATATAACTCTTTTTGACATTCGGGTAAAAATAAAAATTTGTTTTTGAGCGTTAATCTCTAAAACTATGATTTATTTTTACAATCGATAGCTTCTTTAGTTTAGTTTAGCAATAAAAAAATGCTGAGAGAGACGAGAAGTAGCAGTGTGTCGGAGAGTAATAATGAGATGAACAATGTTACATACATACATATATAATCACGCCTTTATCCCCGGAGGGTAAGACAGAGATGAATTTACACCCATGGTTCACCAATCCTTTACCTAATAGGAGATGAGTCTATTGCTGTATTCAGAGCACTATCGTTGACTCTAACCATACATCTGAGGCTGAGTCTGGGCTGTTTATGTGCATATATCTATCTGATGTTAAACTTATTAAAATTATTGGTATTTAATAGGGGTAAAGTTTACAAGATTTCAATACTCACTCAAAAGGAATATAGTCCAGCAGTAGAAAGTAAGTTCACAGTAATTGCTGACGGTAGCGCCAACGATGGCCACTCCTCCGAGACTTAGGGTCCGAGCCACCATCGTTCCCAACCCAGTTGCAACCCCTCTGTTGACAATAATAGAATAAATTGAAAACCACGCAAACTGTAATGCAGTGTGTTCAGTTTGTTCCCATCCTGTTACACCTAAACGTGTAAAATGGTTGGGAAAAAAAATCTCATCGTGTCACACTGTTATATGAGAACTAGGTACTTTTTTCCCAAGGAGTAACACTGCTATATTTTAGTGTTACTATATATGAATGTTAGTTTTGCTAGTTATGTTAGAAGTTATGTGAATTGAGTTTTCATCCAACTGTTAACACTGCTAAATAATATATTGGTGTAACTCCTTGAGAAAAAACACTTCATCTTATCACACTGTTACTCTGTGAGTAGGTACTTTTATCCCAACCAGTAATACCGCTAAATGATAATGTTACTACTTCGACAAAATAATCTTATCACAGTTTTACTGGATGCAAAATTGTTGACCCAACTAGTAACACTTATGGCTTATCACTTACTGTCTAAAAAAAAAATCTCATCGTGTCTGACTGTTATCCGATAATCACTTTCCAACTTCAATAGCACTAGTAGTACTTATAGACAAAAAGTTAACATTCGAGTTTATAAAACAAATATAAAACCAATAATGCAAGCGAGTTAAGCTATGGTTTGTCTCGATAGCGGTGAATAGCATGTCTTAGAATTTTTCTTCATAACAACTCACCTATAAGAAGTAGGATAGACATCTACATAGTATGCATAAACGCTTCCAATCCCCAACCCAGTGGACACGATCGAACAAAACAGCACCAAGATAACATAGCGTTCAGTGACCAAATTGATGCCGATACAACCAACGATGGCAATTATAAGGAGGCTGAAGATCAACGTTTTTCTCCAGTCAGCGAAGATGAGACATCCGATGTGCAAGATTGTGGCGACGACTGTGAAGATCAGGCCGGTATAAATCATATTATTGGTGTTATTTTCGTAGCAGTTGTCCTAGAAGGATAGAAAAAATAAATTGTATCTTTACTTGTTACATTTTCCACTATTGATCATACAATTAGAATTTCAAAACTACAAAATGGATTTTAGTTTTCACTATAATTGTGGAATAATAAGCATTAGATGAAATTTTAAAACGATTAGAATGCTAATTATCTAAATCGATTAGGATAGGACAAAAATAAACCCATCGAAAACAACATTGCCCCAAGATAGTTCGCATCTGCATGGTTTGATACTGACCTAGCCTTCAAATGCAAATTTAAAAAAATGCCGAGTGGGAATCATTCTGATTTATTTTTGTAGGTAATACTTTCACTGAGTTAAAGTAGCAATAAAAACTAAAAAAAAACTCCTTAAAAAAAAAACCATAGTACCTATGGAATTTCAATTTTGCAATTTTCACCTTGCTCTCCGGTAATTGTTAATTATCCAAAAAATACTATGGCAGTGAGCGTATAAATTATGGAAATGCTTAACTTGTGCGTTTATTGAGCTTTCTAAAAAGGTTATATCATCCAAAGAGTAACATATTGTTTATGAAGAAAGGCGAGTTTTAATAACAACAAAAGCAACGAACAGAAGCAAAATAATTCCACAAATGATTTAAGGCTAGTCAAATTGTAACAAAACGTTCTTACTCGGGTCAAAATTGTAACCAGTAGAACACAACACACAGCCATTAGACACCTCTGAACCTAGGTAACATAATACCCGATGTGCCGATTCTAAACAATGAAACGCGTATTATAACTCGCCTTCATAAACAATATGTTATTCTCTGGATATCAATACCTTCTTGGAAAGCGCAATTAAAGCACATGTTATTTCCGTGACTTTTACGCTCACTGCCATAGTATTTTTTTGGAATAAACAACAATTACTGGAGAGCAAGGTAAAATCTAAAAAAAATCATTAAGTGGTCCATATTTTTTACTTAAAGAGTTTTTTTTAGATTTTATTAGATACTATTTTACGTTAGCAAATTTCTCACCTACAAAAATAAATTAGAATGATTCCTATTCGGTGAAAAAAAATTGAATTTGCACTTAAATGTTTAATTCTGTAACCCAGAATTAAGCCTTCAAGTGAAAATTTAAAAAAAAAAGTGTAATAAGGAAAAAATTCAAAAGTCAATAATTATTTACAATTTGTACATTAGAATTATTTAAATAAAAAATATAAAATCGATAAGTACTTAATATACACAAACCAGCAGGTTCAGGCGTCAAAGAATTATTCAATTATTTCGAAAGCCATTGATTTTCGACCATTCATGTGGGGGATCAAAATTGTAGTATTTTGGGTCCTCTAACACCTCCTGATAAGGATACGTCAAGTTACCAGTAACCATGTATAGGAGAATTTGGAGCAATAAAGGCGTGACTTGGAAGCTCAGTGGTCAATGCATTCCACCTGTCAGTGATTGGTCGTAAGTTCAAGTGCCTCCTAAGTCGTTTCTCTTTTTCCTTTCGTAATAGAATAATCATTATATTGATCTTCACTAGCACAGTACTCAAAATAATCTTAATACCTAATAATATGTTATTAACAAACAGTTTTATTCATGTAACTTTTATTATCGTTCGAAATAAAATAAAGGTCTGTATCGAATACAAGAACAATCTGTTCCCGAGGGCCAGACCGAGAGGAATGATCCTGGGTCAGCCGGGGTGCGAGGGATATGTCGCGAGACAACCTCACCTTCGACCTAGCATACCGACCTACAGACGGCGTGCGCTTTAGTCGGTTCGGGTCCGACCCCCCCTCCGGCTCCGGAGGGGCTCGGGGTATCCGTGGGTATGTCCCGCACGTAAAAGAAACCCCTAGCACGAAAACCTATCGTATTGTTATGTATAGAGAGAATGGAGCATTGTGATTGGCCGCCTGCTTACTGTAAACCTGTGTGTGTGTGAAGCCGGCCAATCGCAATGCTCCGTTCTCTCAATACGTTTACGATACGATAACGACAGTTTTTCATGCTAGGGGTACAGTTAACAGAAAGGGGGAAATACTAAAGTTACGACGATTATTTTCAATAGGTAGGTACTTTCTAGTCAAGATCAATCCGATACTGACTAGTCAAAGTTAAATTTAAAAGAAAAATAATGCCAGTGGAATCGTTTAGTAATCATGTTACTGACATCATAATTATTAATGAAATCTATGATAAATATGTAACTCGAAATGTTTATAATAATTATAATTTTAATCAACATTGACTCACGAGATCTTATAACGAATACAAAACGTGATCTTTCATGCCTTTACTTTATAGTAAAATTCACGCTTTAGTTCTGCTTTATTTTATATTACGCTAAATATATTATGTATCAAGGTTATTTCATACCATTAAATGGTTTGAAGACACATCCCACGTAAGAATATAATTTAGTTTTAGAGAGATGACTTTTATTTCTTTCTTCATAAATTCCATGCTTGGTTATTGCTAGCATCTAGTCTTTTATAAAGTAAAAACATACGTACCTAATAGACCCTTGGTAACAATGTATTATCATGTATAGCAATTGGAAAGTTTGTTCAGATATATTGCGACTGACAAAGAAACAGAGAGGATCTAAGAATTTTTTCAACGTATTTCAGTTTTGTAACTCTCAATTTAATTAATTATTGATCTTAGCAATTGAACCTTAAAAATAAAGAAATGGAAAACTTACATTGTTAATAGTCGTATTTACGCTAACGACTATTTTCTGGCAGAAATTTGTATCTTGATTGGATGTAATGAATAAGGAATCCACCATTGTTGGAAACCACATCAAGAAGGCGTTGTTCCTGAGAAAAAAAACACAAATTCATGTTTTAGTGGAACTGTTATACCATATTATACCGGGTTCACCCGTAGTCAATACTTTGTTTTCTTTTTGAGCACGTCAATAATAGCTTCAATTCAATGATGTTAAGCTTATGGGGAAATCTTGAGAATGAGAGTCACAATTGCAGCTACAAACTAATGCAACAGATCCTTCAAGCTCCATTTAAATGACCCGACAGGAAGAAAGAAACACGTGTGCTGAATGAAAGAATGGAATTCTAAATCTTTATAATGCGGCAACTGAGAAAACCAGAACCACTTTAGGGTTCTTAAGTCTAAAAATGATTAAGTTGATTCGAGTTCTGCTAATAGTTTGTAAATCTAACCAATCGAGTTGGATAATTTAGTCAATGTAACAAAGCAAAGTACTTACGTGGCACAAAATATTGACAGAAGCAAAAACAGCTGCAGTGACCTCCAAAGAAGTGGTGGTTTGAATACCGGTGTGGTCTGCTTCACCACAGAATCCCAGAACGACTTAGATTCAATAGCATTGTTTGACAGTATGAGTGATTTTACCTGAAAGTATTATCATTGGTTTATTGTCAGTAATATAAAACAAACTATTATTCTTGGTGGTAACACTTATAAAATTAATAAGCATTACTTATTATCTTATCCTACTAAATATTATAAATGTAAAAGTTTTTGAAGTTGTTTAGATTTCAACTACGCCCAAACAACTGAATAGATTTGGTTGAAATTTGCCTATAGTCCACCATCGTGACTGATCTTTCATAACCAATTGCGAACATGGATTTATTTTCTTCCTTTGATTGGTACAAGGATAGATATAATCTATCCCTGTACCAATAGTACTATTTTGTATCCCAGGAATAGCTACCCATAGGTTCTGGAATCGAGATTTGACAACAACGACAGATCTTATCCACTCAGAACTTTATAGAATTGTCCAGTTTTGTTTCTTAACTAATAAACAGTAAATTTGTGAACTTACAGGATACACAGAACTTTTTCCATTATTTGTTTTGAACATGACTGTCAAAACCTCCATGGCCTTATCATTTTCTCCTCTATTGGCCAAAAATTTCGGACTTTCTTTTAGGAATAGCATCATGACGGCACTAACTCCAAGAGGTAATGACATGACTAAACTACATAGACGCCATGATTTGTATGTAACTAAAAATGGAACAGAGATTGCGAAGTCTAGTGGTAAAATAAGGTATCCAAAAACTGAAACAAATTTAAATTACAATGATTAATTTTTTTAAGAATAGAAAAACAAATAGACCGTCAATATATTGTGATCCTGTCAATAAGTTGATGGAATTGTTTAAATTGAAATAGTTGGTTGCAAGGTTAAGCAACATTAAACATCATCTTAGGATGGGTGCATTCTCGTGACATTCAGACTCCTCCGTGCCTCGGAGAACAGGTTAGACCGTAACGGTCCCAATTGTCATTAGAACATTAATGGTAGTCGTTACGGTTACTTGGAACACTAAAAAGTCCGACAAGGTCTAAGTACAGAATTTAGATATTTCAAATAGTTCTGGATGTCAGCTGACAGTCGCTTCAAGAAAAATATCAAAGTTCAGCCACTTCGCAGTTAGACTGGAAAGCCGACCCCAAATAAATAAATAAATATAAATATTCCACAACATTTCACACAACGCTATCCAGATCCATGGTAAGCATAGCTTAACTAGATTGTGTTATGAAATCTAGAATGCGAATTAACATACTTAGATACTTTTCTTTGTAAATAATAGGGGTTAAAGTATGAAATTGCCGTTTCATTGTAATAGGTACTTCGAATTGACATAGAACCTTCATGGTTTGAGATTTTTGAGTGAAACTTTTTCCACATGTCCTATGTAGTTCTTCATTTAAAAATGTGCAACATTCGATTATCGACTTTCAGTTGTTTTTTTTATTCAGCTTAGACAAGAAAGATGGATACTTCGAAAATTCGAGTGATTTTTGAATACGAGTTCCGACGCGGAACTAACGCGGCAGAAATAGCTCGCAATATCCATGTTGCGTTTGGAGAGGGGACTGCTAATGAACGCACCGTGCGATTTTGGTTTAAACGCTTTCGTGATGGAAACTTTGATTTGAAGAACGAACCACGAGGAAGGCCGTCCACACAGGTGAATAACAATGAATTGAAAGACATGGTGGAAGCCGATCCGAGCCAAACTACCCAGGAATTAGCTGCATGGTTTAACGTTACCTTACCAACAATATTGACTCATTTGCGTCAAATCAATAAAATAAAAAAATGTGAAAAATGGGTACCTCATGATTTGACTGATCTGCAGAAAGAAATGCGTGTTGAAACTTGTGTTGCCTTGTTGAATCGATACAGAAATGAAGGAATATTGGATCGAATTGTGACATGTGATGAAAAGTGGATTCTTTACGATAACCGTAAGCGAAAAATGCAATGGCTGACCCCAGGTGAAACGCCACAACAGTGTCCTAAAGCAAAGCTTACCAATAAAAAGGTAATGGTAACTGTTTGGTGGTCTCAGCATGGTGTTATTCACTATAGCTTTCTACGATCTGGTCAAGCAATAACGGCAGATGTCTACTGTGCTGAACTCCGAACAATGATAGCAAAACTAGCAGTGAAACAGCCCCGACTCATGAATCGATCTTCACCATTATTGCTCCATGATAACGCGAGACCTCATACAGTACGAGAAACCGTTTTAACTCTACAGGAACTGCAATTAGAAACTATCCGTCACCCTCCGTATTCGCCAGACCTTGCTCCAACAGACTACCATTTTTTTGTGATTTGGACAATTTTCTATGTGATAAAAAGTTTTCTTCTCAGGAGGCAGTACAAAATGCTTTCACACAGTTTGTCGAATCTAGATCACCAGAGTTCTATCGCAAAGGCATAAATGACCTTTCTACTAGATGGCAGCAATGTATAGATAATAATGGTAATTATTTTGATTAAATAAATACGTTAAATTAAAAAAAAAAACGAATTTCAATTTGTCAGTACAAATCGGCAATTTCATACTTTAACCCCTAATACATACATATTATATACTGGCTGTCGCCCGCGGCTCCGCCCGCGTGGATGTCGGTTATCGCGAATCGGACTATAATTTGAGATTTAAACTATCCTATCTCTCAAGTTGGATCGAACTGCACATCGTGTGCGAATTTTATTATAATCGGTTAAGTGGTTTAGGAGTCCATTGAGGACAAACATTGTGGTACGAGATTTATATATATTAAGATAGAAACACCCAGACCAATGCAAATATACAAATTCATGCATACAAATATTTGCATAGAGCGGGGATCGAACCCGCGTCTGTCAAAAAAAAAATATGTTAGGAAAAAGGCTCAGCGAATGATGATGATAATATTGATACAATATTGAATACTACATTTTTGGATAACGTTACTGGATTGCCATATAGTATACATACATACATATAATCACGCCTTTATCCCCGGACGGTTAGACAGAGGTGAATGGGGACCTGGAAGCTTTAGCAAACTGGTCCACTAAATTTGGTTTAAACGTCAACCCATCAAAGTGCCAGGCCATCATAGTGGGCAGCGGTAGGTTAGTGAATGGACTAAACACTGTGACTCTGCCACCAGTTACCTACAACGGAACAACAATTCCTTTCAGTTCTTCAGTGAAGGACCTAGGACTCTACCTAGATTCCAACCTTGACTGGCGTGTGCAGGTCACGAAAATGAGCCAAAAAATTACAGGTAGGCTTAGAGTTCTGTACCGTCTAAAGAACTTCCTGCCAACAAGAACAAAAGTTACGCTGGCCCAAAGTTTAATTCTTCCTCTGATAGATTATGGTGATGTGTGCTATTTTGACCTGAATGCAGACCTTCTCGATAAACTTGACCGTCTTCTCAATAACTGCATTCGATTCATCTTCAATCTTCGTAAGTATGACCACGTGTCTTCTTTCCGTTCGCAGCTTAATTGGTTACCTATCCGTCCTCGCCGTAAGTTGCGCGCACTTACTACTCTCTACAATATCCTCAGCTCTCCCACTATCCCTACTTACTTAACTTCTTATTTTCAGCTTTTATGTTCCAAAAATGATAGAAATCTTCGTTCTACTGACAACCGGCTCCTCGCATTTCCTTCTCATAGAACAAACTTTTTAGGCTCTTCTTTCTTTGTTGAGGCTGTTCGTCTGTGGAACGCACTTTCTCTGGAGATCAGGAAGAGCACGAGCTGCAATGTGTTCAAGGCCAGGGTACGGCAATTGATCACCACTGAAATGGCAGAATCATCGTCTCAACGATGATGTTAGTCCTACTCATATGGATATTTAGGTAAATATATTTATATTATGTATTTTTGTGTATGTTATATGTTATATATGTATATTAGTCAGTTATATATGATATATATTATGGTATGTAGGTATATGTACTGTTTATGTAAGTTTATGTAATTCATCTATAGTCGCTATCGCGGTCAAACTGTCAACAATCTTGATAGAACCAAACCTATCCTACTTCAATATGCGCCTGTTACACATGGTCAACCCAAGTAACACGCCGCATCAACATCGAACCATACTCATTGCACAATAGCCCCAATTACTTACACCAAGTGCAAGCGCAGCAGAACGTGCGTTGCACGCGGCCCCAAATTACACGGAGTGCAAGCACAGCAGCATGTGAGCGACCGAATGACGTCAACCGACGTTTCCTTCATTCGGGAAACATTACGCCAACCATTATATTTTAGATCTTACATCGATCAACTAGTTATAATTAAATGTAAATTAAAAAGTTAATAAATTAGTTTTTATAAAATAAATTTGCATTTTTTTGAGTCCTCTGGCTGCACCCATCGTAATTGGCGCAGTCGGTAGGATAGTCGAGTAAAGTCAGTGAATCGATCACGGGCAACGGCTATCACGAACCTACAGGAGTGCGGCTAGAAGGAGTATCCAGAAATCGATACAACAGAGAGATGCAGATTTGGTGAGTACCTAGATCTTACTAGAGTTGCTCGCCTCCCTATACTTTAATTTTTCCTTGTGCAAATTCCCTTGTGTACTTTCCTAGTGTTAATTTCCTCAAGCGTTTCTATTAAATTTCCAAAATTTTTCACCCAAGAAAATCACGGACCTCTAGGTCATTAAATTCTAATAGAATCTCGCAGATCGATGCGAATAGGAACTTAGATTGTATCCCAGAAATTCCAGAAGACGAATCTGTTGAATTAGTATTTAATAGTAATTTAATTTCAAATATGAGTGGTGAGTTGGTTGATCAAGTTTACAAGGCCTTACGCCTGTTACCCGAATTTGACGGCAACCCGAACGTGCTCACGCGGTTTGTGCAGTTATGTGACCAACTGGTTGCGCAATTTGTGAGGGCAGAGCCCGGGTTTGAGCTAAGTAACCTATCCTTATTAAACGGTATTCTCAATAAAGTCACCGGACATGCCGCGCGCACAATTAATGCAAACGGGATCCCTGAAAACTGGCAAGGCATTAGAAATACATTAATTAATAATTTCGCAGACCAACGCGATGAGACCGCTTTATACAATGATTTAGCCTTATTAACCCAGAGAAGCTTAACGCCACAAGAGTTCTATGAGAAATGTCAAAGTTTATTCAGTACCATTATGACCTATGTAACCTTACACGAATCTATACCTACCACGGTAGAAGCGAAACGTGCTTTATATAGGAAGTTAACCCTACAAGCTTACGTTCGAGGTCTTAGAGAACCATTAGGGTCACGTATTAGGTGCATGCGACCTGAGACGATCGAAAAAGCCCTCGAGTTTGTGCATGAGGAAGTTAATACCTTGTATCTACAGCAGCGTAACGACCATTTACCGGAACGCAGAGCTATGCAGTCCACGTCCTCGATTGATTATACTAACGGTAAGTTATTTAAATTGCCTGTACCGCGACCGTTTACTGTTTCATCCCCTTTTGATCAGCCTGGTCCCTCAAAGACCTTTTATCAGCCACAGCCGACAGGGCCAATGCAAACTTGGAGACCCCAAGTGCCCTTAAACCGCGGTCCTTCGCGAACCCAACAAGTGTTCAGCGCACCCCCGCCCAACTATAGACCTCAGAGTAATGTGTTCCGAGCGCCTCAACAAAGGCAAGGTTATACTATGCCCCCGAATAATGGCCCTAAGCCCATGAGTGGTGTAAGCCACTTCACTCCCAGATTTATGTCTAGACCTCAGACAGGACATGACTGGACAAGACACGGAAACCCACCTCCATCTAACTACTTCAAAACTCGCGAGATGAATATGAATGAGATAGATTTCTATGACTATCGTGAATACCCCGACTTTGCCTATGAGAGCTATGACGGTCAGTTCTACCCCGAACCTTACACCTACGAGTCCGTGCATGAGCCCTCAGCTTATAGCGATTATGTTCCCGCGTACGTAGAAGAACATCAAGAGATCCCCGAAAGAACCTCTGCCGAAAATCAGGATTTTCAAGTAACCCCGAAATCAGACAAGCCAAAATAGAAATTAATCTACAAACCCAGAGACAACTTCCATATATACAAATCGCGAACCCTCCGCTTAAGTTATTAATAGATACTGGTGCGAATCAATCTTTTATTAGCCCGGATATTGTAGAAAGATTTTATTCTCATATTCAGTGTAATTATGACCCCTTTGAGGTTACTAATATTCACGCTACTACTCGTAATAACTATTCCATTACCTTACCTTGTTTCACAGAGTTTAACGAAGCTTGTGATATTACCCTTTTCATTTACAAATTTCATAATTATTTTGACGGCTTAATTGGCTTAGATTTACTAGAGAAATTTGAATCAAATATAGATTTAAAAAGTAAAGCTCTTATTACACGTAACTCATCCAATCCTTTATGCATGTACGATTCGCGAAATTGTAATCTTTATGAGGACATAGTGCCCGCCAATTCATCCAAATTAGTTAGAGTCCCTATTAATTTCCATGATGGTGACGTCATAATAACTGAGCAGATTATATCCCATTGCTCTATTCGCGACTGTGTTACCTCCGTCAAAGATAATCGCGGTATTATAGAGATCACTAACCCAACAAAACATGATGTAGTATTCTCAATGGATAGACCAGTTAGTGCAGAACTTTTCAATGAACAGTGCGCCAGCATCCATCAGCCTAATAATCGCGTGTCCGAGGTAATATCACGACTTCGCACGGACCATCTGAATCCTGAAGAACGAGCCAACTTAGAATCACTTTGTGCCCAATACGCGGACGTTTTCTACATTGACGGTGAACCTCTAACTTTCACCAATCAGATAAAGCATAGTATTCGCACCACAGACGAATTACCTGTCTATACCAAGACCTATAGATATCCCTTCGTTCACAGACAGGAAGTTCAGGATCAGATTACCAAAATGTTGAATCAAGGGATAATCCGCCCTTCACAATCAGCTTGGAGCTCCCCCATCTGGGTGGTCCCTAAGAAAGCTGACGCGTCTGGGAAGATCAAATGGCGCATAGTAATAGATTTTCGTAAAGTCAACGAAAAGACTATTGATGACAAATACCCGATTCCCAACATCAATGACATCTTAGATAAGCTTGGTAACTGTCATTATTTCACAACTCTAGACCTTGCGAGTGGTTTCTACCAAGTTGAAATGGACCCAGCCGATATTCACAAAACGGCTTTTAATGTAGAGCATGGTCATTTCGAGTGTTTACGCATGCCGATGGGTCTTAAGAATTCACCGTCCACGTTCCAACGTGTGATGGATAACGTCCTTAGGGACCTCCAAAACGTCATATGTCTCGTCTACCTTGACGATATAATAGTATTTAGTGTATCCCTGCAGGAACACATGGTAAACCTAGAAAAAGTATTTAAAAGATTAAGGGAATCGAACTTCAAGATTCAAATGGACAAGTCGGAGTTCCTAAAGTTGGAGACCTCATACCTAGGTCACGTAATAAGTAAAGATGGTATTAAACCTAACCCCGACAAGATCTCTGCCATCCAGAGCTTCCCTATTCCCAAGACAGCTACTGAGATAAAACGTTTCCTTGGCTTGTTAGGATATTACAGAAAGTTTATTCCTGACTTCGCACGCATTACTAAACCTATGACACAATGCCTCAAGAAAGGTTCTAAGATCACGTTTACCGATCCGAGGTACGTTGACTGTTTCGAGAAGAGTAAGTCATTGTTAACTAACGACCCTATCTTACAATACCCAGACTTCTCTAAGGACTTTGTCCTTACGACTGACGCATCTAACTTTGCCATAGGTGCTGTCCTTTCCCAAGGACCCATAGGACATGACAAGCCCATAGCCTACGCCTCTAGGACCCTGAACTCTAGCGAAACTAACTATAGTGTAATCGAAAAGGAGTTATTAGCCATGGTTTGGGCCACTAAATATTTTCGTCCATACCTGTTTGGCAGAAAATTTAAGATAGTAACAGATCATAAACCTTTGCAATGGGTAATGAATCTTAAAGAGCCCGGCTCTAGGCTCACTCGTTGGAGACTTAAGTTGAGTGAATATAATTTCACTACAGTGTACAAGACAGGCAAACAAAACACCAATGCCGACGCATTGTCCCGCATTGAGATAAATAATGAGGACACTATGTCGATTGTAGTTAATGCATCTGAAAACCCTCAATCAATAGTGGGTTCTGAAACTCTGACGGCCCCTACTAACAACCATAATATACCCGACAACTCCGACACAGCGACTATCCACACTAGTAATGAAAACCCAATTCTAGAGGTCCCAATATCAGACGAGCCCCTAAATAAGTTCAGTAGACAAATCTGTTTTGTTCTCGTAGGAGACATAAAAAAACGACCGACAATAACTAAACCCTTTGAAACACATACCCGAACGACCATACAACTCTCTGAATCTAATTTAACTAACGACGTCATCAACGCAATTAAGGAATATGTGAACCCTAAGGTCAAAACCGGTCTAATTATTCATCCCCATCTCGCTATGTATAAGATTATCCCCATAATTCAAGATAATTTCAGAAAATCATCAATGAACATAGTCTTAACAAAAGTTGAATTAGAAAATGTTAAGGACTACTTGCGTCAACAGGATATTATCAAAAAATATCACGAGGGGAAAACCAACCACCGTGGTATTACCGAATGTTATTTGGCCTTATCATCCAAATACTATTGGCCCAAGATGAAAGAACACATCGCTAAATATATAAATGAATGTGTTATATGTGGCCAGGCTAAGTACGACCGCCATCCTGTTACCCAAAGATTTAACATTGTACCACCCCCTAGTAAACCCTTTGAGATTGTCCATATAGATCTATTTACAGCCCAAACTGAGAAATTTTTAACCATTGTAGACGCTTTTTCCAAATACGCGCAAGCTTACCATCTCAGAGACAGTACCGCCTTAAGTGTAGTACAAAGTTTACTCGTTTTTAGTACCCATCACGGGATTCCATTGACCATTGTCTCAGACGGAGGCCCGGAATTCACTAATCAAATTTTCTTAGAATTTTGTCGAGTTCATAACATAATTCACCACAAAACATTAGCGTATTCCCCTAATGATAATGGCATTGTAGAAAGATTCCATTCAACCATCCTAGAGCATCTCAGGATATTGAGGCTGGAGCAACGAAATGAACCAGTCATTAATCTCATGCCCTACGCCATCTTAGCCTATAATAGTTCTATCCATAGTTTTACTAGATGCAGACCCTTAGACCTGATCACTGGACATTTTGATCCTAGAGACCCGATAAACATTGACTTAACCAAACACCTACTCCAACAGTACTCGCAGGACCATAGGAAACGAATGACTCAGGTATACGACTTGATAAATCAGACATCTTTACATGACCGAACACAACTGACTGAGAACCGCAATAAAGATAGAGAACCCGAGGAAAACTACACCCCTGACCAACAGGTGTTTGTGCGCAACCCTACGGCGTCCCGACAAAAGTTAGCCCCACGTTATACGCAAGACACTGTACTTGCAGATCTTCCCATCCATATTTACACTAAGAAAAAACGAGGTCCAGTAGCTAAATCTCGCCTTAAGCGAAGTCCTAAGAACCCCACCTTGTTGCAGGATACTACTATGGCTGACGACCCTGCATCCAGCACACGGACAGGAGATAACAATTGACTCTCTCGACAGCGGACCAGGACTTCTTCCTTTTAAATTGGGAATGGCGAAGATCATCTCCCATTATCACTCCTTTTTAAGTCATATTGATCTAGCTAATATTCATCTCCAAATCGAATTAGCAAAATCTCAAATGGCCGAACTAAAACCCTTAATCAACAATAAAACCCTTTCTCTATTTGATCCTCACTTAGAACATCTTAACAATAAGATTATTTCAATGAGCAATAAAATCAGTATGTTCGAAGCATCCCGAAGTAAAAGAGGTCTCATTGATGGTTTAGGCTCTGTTATAAAATCAATATCTGGTAATCTAGATTACACCGATGCCCTTAAATACGAAAACGCTATAAACATTTTGCGTAATAATGAACACAAATTAGAATTAGAAATTAATAACCATATCAGCTTAAATAGTAAATTCATCTCGCACAGTTCTCAGATAATTAACAGCATAATCTCAAATCAAGAGAAGATGAGTAAAGCAATAAACCAAATTTTAGATAGCGATGCCAGTAGAGATACAGACTTAATTAAATACGCCCATCTGGCACAACATTTATTAATTCTAGGAGATAATATAGAAGACCTTTATGAAGAGTTAGAAAATTTAGAAAATACTCTAACGTTTATTCGTGCATCGAGCACCCCATATTCTTTATTTAGTTTAGATGAAATTAAAGATATGTTAAGCAAACTAAAAGCGCTATACTCTAACTACGAAATCCTTGACGTAGAAGCTAAGCACTTCTATGAAATAATTAAATTGGGTTATTTTTATTTAGATAAAAAAATAGTATTAGTTATTAAGGTCCCAATTGTCGATTCCTCTATATATGACTTTTACAAGTTATCCCTTATTCCTAATAGAAACCACGAAATCCTTATACCACCCTCACCTTTTGTAGCAATCTCTAGTTCAGATTCTAGGTACATAGAGACAGAATGTCCGAAGGTCAACTCCCTATATCTCTGTGAGTCGGTACCCAGCCTCCAGGTTCAGAGTCAACCAGGTTGTATCCAGCATCTGATAGCGCATCAGGAACTTCAGCCCAACTGTGAGATGACACCCGTAGCTCTCACCACCGAAGCCCTAGAAGCCCTGGATGACAAGCATTACACTTTGAGTTTTCCCACACCAACCAAAGTGAAGATATCTTGCGGTCAAGAACAATATCGGACCCTAGAAGGAAGCTACTTAGCCGTAATCCCGTTCAACTGTACTTTGAGAACTCCAACTTTCACCATCTCCAACTCCAATGACCATATCAAGGGACACGTCATAAGGATCATCGAAATGCCCCCATACAACGAGTCAAGACATAAAAATTACCAGAAGCTCATCTTAAATTCACCAAGTCTGCAAAAACTTCATACACTGAACAATGAGATAGCGACGCAACCACCTATACACCTAGATGACGCTACCGATCCAGCTATATACCACACCACTATACCCATGTACCTCACACTCGCCGGTACATGTGCATTCTTCGCTACTATGCTCTACCGCCGGCTACGCACAAGAAGAATATCCAGGAACGCCACCGAAGACTGCAGCAACAACACTGAGGTCGTCTATGCAGTCCCGGCGACACACATCATTAACCCCAGCCAAATAAGGATTGATCCCATACAACTACCAGCGACTCTCTTGAACAAGTCCATCGATACTCGCTGTTCTTCGGGGGGAGGTGTTACACATGGTCAACCCAAGTAACACGCCGCATCAACATCGAACCATACTCATTGCACAATAGCCCCAATTACTTACACCAAGTGCAAGCGCAGCAGAACGTGCGTTGCACGCGGCCCCAAATTACACGGAGTGCAAGCACAGCAGCATGTGAGCGACCGAATGACGTCAACCGACGTTTCCTTCATTCGGGAAACATTACGCCAACCATTATATTTTAGATCTTACATCGATCAACTAGTTATAATTAAATGTAAATTAAAAAGTTAATAAATTAGTTTTTATAAAATAAATTTGCATTTTTTTGAGTCCTCTGGCTGCACCCATCGTAATTCGCCTACCTCGTACTAGCTCTGCATCACCCAATGGTAGACTGGTAGAGAATGCCTACGGCATTAAGTCCGCCAATGTACATCGTGCATAAAGTATAAATAAATAAATAAATAAATTAATTAACACCCACATTTCACCAATCATTGTATTCGGTCCCACGTAATAGGGGGTGAGCCTATTGCCGTATTCCGCGCACTATTGTTGACTCAAGCCATGTATCTGAGGCTGAGTCTGGGCTGTACATATCTGTCTGATGTTAAAGTTAATCAGCCCTATCCCTTCGTCGCCTTGTACGACACCGCGTAGGAAGAGATGGGGTCGCCCAAATTTTACTCTGCCATATAGGATCACAATATTATATTGACTGTCTATACGCGTTCGATAGTAATGCTATATAATATTCACTTACCAAAATTACCCAGGTCGCCTATGGTACTAGATATGTTTTGTATAAAAATATAACTATTTCGTTTTTTCCTGCACGTACTCTCTCCAAGGTATGTTGTTACCAAGGTCATGGCGGCTGTTGAACTAAATTTATGATTAGATATTAAATAAATAATCTATCCGAGTATTTTGGGACCCACCACCGTCTCTCTAAAGAAACGTCATGTGCAAGCCTGTATGTACACTTGCTGATTGATGGATGAAAGAAAGAAAGTAGAGAAAAATTATGATAAAATATATAGTATAGGAAATTCAAACAACAATAAAGGCGAACAAGGAGTAAATTAACTCCAGATTCCGACGTGAGAGCCTCAGGCAGCAAACGATGGAAGCAGTCAAATCGGTTGCACAGAGTCGCACTCCTGCCTCCTTCCTCAGAAAGAATAGAAACACAGGAATGTTTTGCCAGAGGTAGTTCAGCCCTTGAACTCCTATTGAATGGGTTACAATATTTGAAATAAAATCACAAAACTTACAAACAACTGGAAAAGAACTTGAGAATCAGCATCATGTAGAAACTACTTGAGAAGCTGGTCAGTGTGGAGAAGATGAAACCAGCGGTGACACACACGAGGATGGTACCTTTTCGACCTTTTTTGTCTGCAATGTAACCCCATGGCAACCCGAATAGAAAACCTGGCAATGAAAAGAATTAAATGTATAGTGTCTTTTGAATGATATAACTTATTGGAGTTCAGTGGTGGACACAATTCTTCCAATCTTCGACAACACTCCTAATCTTCCTTCTTCTACTTCCAGTCTTTCCCAGCTACCTTTTCGATTCTTCCTAGCTACCTTTTACTTTCCAGCGTCGGTAGGGTACTAGTTGAGGAGCCGACTGATATAAACCCTCTCCAAACAAAAGCAATTTAATCTAGCTAGTGGAGGAACAATAGTAACTTCAGTTATTAAAAATCAAAAAGATATCTTACCAGCAAAACTGACCGACTTTATGACTCCACCTTGTTCTAAAGTCATGTCAAGATCACAGCTAGCTGCAGGCACCACTAAGCTATAACCAAGCATATCTATCGTGGCGCCAATTGTGATTAAGCAGCTAGCAGCCAACAACAGGTAATTGTAGAAACCATTGCCTAGAATGAAAGAGAAGAGATATATAAATACATATAGATGGGTTAGAAATCTTTCCAATTTCTCCATATCCCTGATGAAGTCAAGAACAGTCACATCCACTGAAGGTTCAACAATTTCACTCTCTATATCGCTCGACCTAATGCCGTTTTGTTGGGATTGGCAGTATATTTATTCTTAAGCCTGTATTCCGGATCAACGCTCAGTTGTGGATCGACTCTCACAATGATATTAGAACTATCATTTTGAATACAATCTGTCCTCAGATCTGATTATATCTGATATTCATCGAGGTTCAGAGCTGAGTATCGGGCTAATACGGGCCCTAATGAACAAAAATAATTCCAACTCTTGCCACAACTTTGCTAATAAAAGTTTCTTTGCCTCTCTTTCTTTCACTGTCGGTATTTCCATGTTCACATTGTCAATACATCCATCATTACCACTCTTATTTTTGTTCTTCACACTCATTTTGTATCCACTCAGCACATAGCTGCCGCATCACAGGCAGGTTGGATTTCTCTATTAGGTAATTCTTTAAGAAGAAATGTCCAGTTGACAGCACAACGGCAGATGTCTCGTTTTATTCACAAACATCAAAAGTGCATCACTTATAAAAAGGTGACCTAATCTACGCTAGCAAATGTTTGGTTATATTATTGAAAGCTTCAGTTAGCACTTTAAAGGACTTACCTGATAACCATGAATGTTATTTAACTTCTTAACAGAGTGTTAAGTGATTACAGCAGGTTTAATTTAATAATAATTATTTTAATTCAGTCAAGTCTATAATTTGTTAGTAACAATAATTTAAAACACCTAGTGTTAGTAAACAATATGAGTCTGAAGTCTCATCTAATGTCGCAGCATTGTAGACTATCATTTTATCAGTAACATACATACATATAATCACGCCTTTATCCCCGGAGGGTAAGGCTGAGTTAAATTAACACCCATATTTCACTAATCATTGTATTCGGTCCCACGTAATCCCACGGGGGTGAGCCTGTTGCAATATTCCGGGCTCTATTGTTGACTCGAGCCATGCATCTGAGGCTGAGTCTGGGCTGTATATATGTCTGATTTTAAACAGCCCTATCTATAGCCCTAGTTCCTTTAACAATTATCTAACTCCGGATTAACATAATATAGTACATGAAAAAGCTGTATTTAGATTTGCAAAAGTCAAAGATTTTTTCTTTGAATAAAAAAGACATGAACTGACTATAAGATGTTTTCAATTGGGTTTATCTGCAAAGTGATGACCGTGAATGTTTCATACCGGACACGTGCGTAAGAACATGCTTTCAGCCTACCTTGCAAAGGGGTGATAAAGTCAATGATTTAAATATTTCTTATAAATATAATTTGGAAGATAAGTAACGCAACATTGGGGCAAATGAAACAATTTGCTGCTCCTATTATCATTGTTTTCATCTACCTGCCCTTGTGTCATTTAATTGTGATGTCAGGTACCTCAAAATAATATACCAAAACAGCGAAGACACGGCACAACAAAGGTAAAAAAAAACAAACAAAGTTGCAAAATCCCAAAGCAAGAAAATAAAAATATTTACTAAAAAGGATTGGCAGATTTTAAATTGGTTTGTTTGTCAAACTAAGTTAAATAAGTAGTTATTAACAGCACACAAATATTTGAACCTGCCACTAAACTGGTTAATCTGGATTTCAATTCATGTTTACTAGTTATAAAAACACGTATTTTACACTAATAAATATACAAAATTTTGAACTTTTACCAAATCACATGTGAAGTATGATTAAACTTGAAAGATAAGATAGTTTTTTAACAGACTCCAAAAATAAGAGGTTCTTAATTCTATGAGTATTTTTTATCTTTTTTGTTATTTGACCTCTTGACACTCTGTAAAAGTTTTCAAAATTTGATTAAAAAGAAATCGTTTTTTTTTACATAAATCAATTGAATCAAATTTTGGAGATCTGATCGCATAACTGTGAGAAGAAAGTATGCAGGAGAAGATTACTTGTGACTTAAAGGTCTTGATATTACTCCACAACCGAATAAAATGTAGTTATATAAGTAACTATAATCAGAAAAGGTTTTAGCAGTTTTTATTTAATCACGTATTTCAAGAGTAAACATCAGAAAAAAAAAGACTTTTCAATGTCATATTGAAACTACATTGAATGTAAAATATGCAAAGATTGTTATATCAGATGTTATGTTAATTATTTTGTTATTGGTAACAGTTACAATAATAATAAAATTATTAAGAGATAAGCTTATTAGTATTACGTTAAAGTCGTTACTTCTACTTATTTTTGGTCCACGAGCCACATTTAAATTTGGTCAATGACTTCCTCCCGGGAGATACTTCGTACAGTGGTTAAGGAAGTTAAATCATGCATTTTCGTGGTTGTCAGCTGGCACTTTGTCGGTGGGGTAAGCAGCGGTGAGTGCTCAAACATGTAAAAAAATGAAAAAATATCAGTCATTTCCTCCCGGCTGAAAATTGGCTAAATTACAAAACATGTCAGCTGCTCATATCGCGGTGCAAAACCAGCTGGTGACGTGTCCAAAATTCAGTCATTTTCTCCCGGTTCAAAATTGGCCAAAGTACAGTAAAGCCAATGCCTTGAAGGACAAGAAATGTCAAATGCAAATGCCGCGGTGGAAAATGCATCAGCTGTTCACGTGACAAAAATCAGTCATTTCCTCCCGGCACAAAATTGGCTTACTTACATAGTAAAACATAATTACACAATTACAATAATTATAGGTTTGGTTAATAAATTGTTTATACAGCTGTTTGCATCTGACAATGTCAATCGGTCAGCGATCTATCACAGACAACAAAATGATAGCCAACTTATGTATAAACTATTTAATGCATGATTACTTTTAAATATAAATTTTAGTTAGTAATTATATTACTTTAGGATATATAAAAAAACATATTTTACCGAACCGTTTGGATTAAATAATTATGTTTGGTTTCAACTAAGCAATAGTTTAGAGTATGATTTGAGTAGCGTATGTCGATGGTCGGCATGCCGTTTTCGTTTTCAATACACAATATATGAATAAAAACTTATTCCAAAACATAACGTAATATTTAGCCAATAAATATATTCTTAATTGTGGTTAAGTATAGGAAAAGAAAATGTAGGGTGGTCGCTTCTAAATACGCGTTTCAATTTGTTTGACAAAACAAAGGTTCTTGGAATGTTCTAAAACGTTGAATTTTGCGAAACGAAATATACAGTAGCGACAATTCAATAGTTAGGCGGAAAGATGTACTTTTGACATACCTTAAACCGCGTTTTGACATTCGAAGCCCGAGAGACGAAAGATGAGCTCCAGATATGATTTCTGGTCGTTTGGTGTATTGGAGGTGCCGCCAGGTGCTTATAAATACTACAATAGGACTCGCGATAAAAGGTATTTATGATTATATAAATAATTATCGAGAATCGTAGAAATTTACATTAATTTAGAAATTTCTTTTAAATATTTAATTTCACTTAAATTGACATAATCAAATTTTGATATAATTATGAAAATAATACGTAATATTGTTAGGTCGAAATTAATTATCGTTAACACCCCGACTCAGTGCAATCCGACCTTCGTGGGTTTTTTTTAAACCACCCAGAAGTAGGAGGCCCGCGAAGCGGAGCTCCGTCGAGCTTAGTTAGTAGACGCCATATGAGGTTTAGTTTTAGGTTTAAAAATCTGGATATTGTTTGTCTGAATATCAATTAACTGTTTTCAAAAATTAGTGTTTTAAAAATTCGGCTTTCGTGCATATGTATTACGGTCATCTGGATTTTGTGCATTTACATTTCGCGTGTCTGGAACTCGCTCGTCTGGATTATAAAACGTCATACAAATGAATAAATGGGCACATGAAATTCGGAGTAGCTATTATATGGCAAATGAAACTTCGGAATTTGAAAAATTGGGATTATGAAAAAAATGGCCAAACGTTTTCGGGAATATGATATTCAGAATATTAAAATTCGGGATTAAGATAGATAAACCCCTTTTCGCGATAAAAGCGTATGTCCGCTCCCTAGCTCTAATTCACCTCTGTACTAAATTTCATTAGGATAACTACAAAAATGACAAACTTTAACACTATCTTTGATCCCCTATTTCCCCCTCTTAAACACCCCTTTTCGCGATAAAGGTAACCTATATCCGTTCTTAAGCTCTAATACACCTCTGTGCTAAATTTCATTAAGATCGGTTTAGTGATTTAGGCGTGAAAGCGTAACATACAGACAGACAGACAGACAGAGTTACTTTCGCATTAATAATATTAGTATGAGTATGGATTTTATTGATTTATTCTTTATGTACACTTACATGGCATTTATATAAATAAGTGATATATACATGTGTGATATATACATATGTACAAAGGCGAGCTTAACTCAGATTGAGCTCTCTTCCAGCAAGCCTTTAGCTAAAATTTCTAAATGTTAGAATAGAAATAAAATTTTAAGTTAAAGTTAACATGGTACATGTGTGTAATGGTAACCCTCTTTCCTGAAACTTTGCCTTCAGCTTACTACCAGGCGAGATGAAGTCAAATTGACGTGTCCCATATTAAAAAAAAATTAAAACAGATGCAATTTTTTTATTTTTTTACCTTTCTACGTAAATATTCAGTAGTATACAAAATTAGTACAGAAGAACCCACGAGATGGGTTACTATTAAAAAACAGCTACGTAAATTTAATTCATATAATACTTATTCACCTAGGTGCATTAAATATATTTTTAGTCAATTTTACAGGTAGTACTATTGTATATTCTGTGCTTGTACCGCTCTGTATAAATTTGGAAATCATAAGTCAACTTTACTGCCGTTTGTAGATTACCTATAGGTACTATTATGTGACATAATAATATAGGTAACATTACACATATTTGAAGTCACGTATACTGCACTAACTGCACACGATTAGTTACCGCACATAAACCAACTAACACTATCACTAACTCACCAGTTTCGTCTATAGCATCTTCCAAATCAACATCTTCTTTAACCACCATATTATTGACATCAAAACTTTTTTTCACCATTGTGATTAAACTGTCACAGTATTATATTTTTAACTATCACGAATCAGTCCGTGCTTCGTTACAAACAATCGAGAAATAATATAAATCGAAGTAGCTCTCAGGAATCCATGAATATTAAATGCTACGAGAATGTGTAAGACGTGTTCACAATTTTATCACATTAGATTTAAATATTGTGAATCATTTTACAACAAATGATTCGAAACTCGTTTCACACACATTATTTCATTAAATACTACCAATTAATTAATATTGTCATTAAGTATAGTTAATTTTGATAATTTCTGCATTTGAAATAATCGCTGTAATTTCACTAATCAATCGAAGTAAAATAAAATTAACTTTTATAAAATTACTAGCTGCTACTCGCAGCTACACCCATGTGGATATTGGTTATACGTATAGGCTTTCAAAAGTTCTGATCTGTTCGTGTAACAAATGTCATGAGGTTTATTTTAAAAATTTCGAACATTTATCTTTTTATCTTTTTATCCCTGTAAACCTTTTTATGAATAAAACATGGCCTATATCCTTTCCAAAGCTCTAGCCCATCTTTATATCAAATTTCATCAACATCGGTTTAGTATATTAGGCTACATGCACGTGGATTTCTGCTCCCGTTGACCCTTCATGATAGCGTGATGATATAATATAGCTTACACACACAGAAATATGTTCAGTTGATAGAGAGATTACCCCCTACAACGTCATGAACGAGTGTGATTCCCCTGGTGTTGTACACGTCCATAAGCCACGATAACCACAAAACACACGTGTGGTTGTCTGCCATCTCAAATGTACAAAAAAAAAATGAACTCAAAATATGTACTTTTGGGTAGATTTTGCTTTGTGTAGAATGTTGTGGATTTTTTTTTATAAAGATTATACAGGCTGTATTTTTGAAACTACTTCTAAAAATATTTTACTAACTGCCCGTAAGTAAAATATTCGTAGAAGACCATCCCTATCTATTTGAGATATTTTTAACTGCATTTACATATTTTGGATAATCGTACAGTCAACAGTAAAAATATTATTTTTACTGTTGACTGTTTGGCATGCGTCTGTCAAATACGTCAAATCCCATACATTCGTCATTCTATTCCACCAACCGCCAGTCAAAAAATTGCCACTTGTCTAGAGGGGCAGTATTTGATGTATCTGCCCCGGTAAACATCAGGCGGTACATCAGTACATATCAGTATGTAGTTGGATTTTAGGGGCAATGCAGAAATAGTATCTAAGCTGTAAATAACACTTTCAATGGCGAAGGGTCCCTATAATATAAGTTCTGACAGCTTTCCAATAGATCGCATGGTGTATGACAAACTAGTTTGAGGAAAGTTTTTTTCCATCGGTATCGCCACTGCTGACTTGTAAAGAGATGACTTCCCGTTTGAATTTAATTCATTTATTTTGAACATAAATGTAATAATAACATGGTAGGTACCGACGTCAAATAGGTAACTTATTGTAATTTCTTTTCAAAATTATGTACTTTTTTGTGTTACATTAGTGCTTTGGCGATGTACAACTATCAGCTTCTTTAAAATAGTATTCTCTCTATCTCGGTCAAAATCTAAATTAATAAAGATCTGTACCCCTAACACGAAAAACTATCGTACTTGTATCGTAATCCTGTGTACACGTGAAGGCGGCCAATCTCAATGTTCCATTCTCTCATTACGTTTACGTTGCTAATACGTTAGTTTTCCGTGCTACAGGTTCAGCAGGCACATGCGATTCGACTCGATTTGATCTGTTGAAACGTTCATAGAACTTTTCGAACGATTGAATGGATACGACAGCTGAATTCGTAGTTAGCTATGAATTGCGCATGTTCTAACGTGAAGTCACCAAGTTAGAGCAAGTCCATTTGAAATCTCACCTCGGGTTCAGCTATCAAGCCCGTCCCAATCGTTAGATAAGATAAGATAAGATAAGATATTTATTTTTGCAAATATGGGTACAATACAACATGTTGGTTCATAAAACAAGAGGTTCAGCCATATTTTACCTTTAGGCATGCAAACATTATAAGTTAAACACAGAAAATACAAATTTTTGTCAAATACAAATTCTAAAAATCAAACAGTCAATTCTTTCTCATTTAAAAAGTCATTATCATTATAATACACTTTATCAATCAAGAATTCACGCAGCTTATTTTTAAACAGTGATAACGTCAGTTCCTTCCAGCTCTTAGGTATTTTATTATAGATACATGGAGCCATGCAGAAAACACTTTTACGCATAAGTGCTGTTTTAGCTGTATGAAGACACAGTTTAGTGTTATCACGTCTATTTCGCGGAATATTAGGGAAATGTATGAAATTGCCGATTTGTACTGACAAATTGAAATTCGTTTTTTTTTTTAATTTAACGTATTTATTTAATCAAAATAATTACCATTATTATCTATACATTGCTGCCATCTAGTAGGAAGGTCATTTATGCCTTTGCGATAGAACTCTGGTGATCTAGATTCGACAAACTGTGTGAAAGCATTTTGTACTGCCTCCTGAGAAGAAAACTTTTTATCACATAGAAAATTGTCCAAATCACGAAAAAAATGGTAGTCTGTTGGAGCAAGGTCTGGCGAATACGGAGGGTGATGGATAGTTTCTAATTGCAGTTCCTGTAGAGTTAAAACGGTTTCTCGTGCTGTATGAGGTCTCGCGTTATCATGGAGCAATAATGGTGAAGATCGATTCATGAGTCGGGCCTGTTTCAATGCTAGTTTTGCTATCATTGTTCGGAGTTCGGCACAGTAGACATCTGGCGTTATTGCTTGACCAGATCGTAGAAAGCTATAGTGAATAACACCATGCTGAGACCACCAAACAGTTACCATTACCTTTTTATTGGCAAGCTTTGCTTTAGGACACTGTTGTGGCGTTTCACCTGGGGTCAGCCATTGCATTTTTCGCTTACGGTTATCGTAAAGAATCCACTTTTCATCACATGTGACAATTCGATCCAATATTCCTTCATTTCTGTATCGATTCAACAAGGCAACACAAGTTTCAACACGCATTTCTTTCTGCAGATCAATCAAATCATGAGGTACCCATTTTTCACATTTTTTTATTTTATTGATTTGACGCAAATGAGTCAATATTGTTGGTAAGGTAATGTTAAACCATGCAGCTAATTCCTGGGTAGTTTGGCTCGGATCGGCTTCCACCATGTCTTTCAATTCATTGTTATTCACCTGTGTGGACGGCCTTCCTCGTGGTTCGTTCTTCAAATCATAGTTTCCATCACGAAAGCGTTTAAACCAAAATCGCACGGTGCGTTCATTAGCAGTCCCGTCTCCAAACGCAACATTGATATTGCGAGCTGTTTCTGCCGCGTTAGTTCCGCGTCGGAACTCGTATTCAAAAATCACTCGAATTTTCGAAGTATCCATCTTTCTTGTCTAAGCTGAATAAAAAAAACAACTGAAAGTCGATAATCGAATGTTGCACATTTTTAAATGAAGAACTACATAGGTACCATGTGGAAAAAGTTTCACTCAAAAATCTCAAACCATGAAGGTTCTATGTCAATTACGGCACTTTCACACAATGAAACGGCAATTTCATACTTTAACCCCTATTAATATCGGCTAAACGCTCGAAAAGATTTGCGTTTGACTTCACAAACACAACAACCTCCAAAATGTACAGGCACGGCGGTCGTTAGAAACGTTCTTACAGCATGTGCTTATAGATATCAGATCAAGAATAAGCTGGTTCATGTGAACTTCAACTTGCTTCTTCTCACTTGTGACTTTGATGGCACGTGGGTGTTGTCTAATTTATGAAGAAATGTTTTTCAGGCGTTTAAACGTTATATCGAATGAATTTCAATTATGTGAAATAGTACCTTTTTGATAGAATTCAATGACAAAATCGTTATAGCGTCACTTACAATAATCTGACGGTTTTAAAATGATCCAAGCTTTTGCCCGCGGCTCCGTCCATATGGATGTCCTTTCTCAAGTTCTAATCTACCCCTGTACCCAATTTCATCAAAATCGGTTCAATGGTTAAGGCGTGAACGGCGAACAAATAGACACACAAATCCACTCTCCCATCTATGATATTAGTATAGATTAGCGCTTAATGAAATGCAAATTTTATGCCAAATAACCCCAAATCATAGATAAATATTTTTATATTAACAAAACTGGAAGCAGATACAAGTAAATCAAGTTTCAACTCAATGTAAAATGGAAAACAGTGGATAGGTATCCACCAGTTAATATTTATGTGAATCTCTGTTCAAGGTTACCTAGAAATACAATACTGTTTTATTTTTTCAGTGCCGTGCAACGAGCTTCTTAAATGATATTAAGCCATTTGATTAAAAAGGTAGGCGACTGAGTTGGATCGATGACGTTTCATTGACTGCCTAGCGTAGCCGCTTCCGCATTAGCCTTTTAACCTAACCTATCCAAATCAGTGCTCCGAGCCCGAATAACATTCGAATTCGTAACATAAACGTATCAAAAAAATGGAGCATTGTGATTGGTTCACAGTAGGCAGGCGACCAATCGCATTGCTGCGTTCTCTGGATACGTTTACGTTAGAAATTCGAATAAAATTAGTGCATTTTTCTAACTGTTCAATAAATAAGTAGTTAAACGTCATCGATCTAAGCTATTTACCTAGCCGTTTAATTAAATGGCTGAACAACATTCAGGCCGTTTATTGAACGGCACCGTTCAGTAAAGAGCCTAGGCAGTTAATTAAACGGCTGATTAAGCTAGTTGGCAGTGACATACATACGCCAATCGAAATTGATAGACCACTCAAGTTAGAAGTGATCAGTATACAACTTTTCCTGTAGATTTGATTTTTTAATTAAATGATTCATTGTTTCCGTTAGTTCCTACGACTAACTACACTTCAAGACAAGAAAATTTTGACAATCATAGGTATCATAGGTAGTTGGTCTCCCCCCCGTACCGGGAACGAGCTGGGGACCCAGTGACCCCCCACCGAAGAGGGCCAGATCGAGAGAGATGGCCCTGGGTCAACCGGGGTGCGAGGGATATGCTCTATAGCTAACTCACCTTCGGCCTTGCACTGCGACCCATAGATGGCGTGCGGTTTAGTCGGTTCGAGTCCGACATAATCTCCCCCTCCGGCTTCGGTGGGGGAGGTATCCGTGGGGATTTCTCGCACGATAAAAAAAGGTACTTCAGTTGGTATGAGTTTTTACAATAGAGAGGGACTGGCCATAGGTCTAAGCTCCAATTGAGGTTCTCCATCTAAATCAAGCTCCTATATCACAATACCAGCTGTACAATTCTCTAAGCGTACATTGGCGAGCACAGAGCTGTTATAGCTTGTCATTGGTCGATCTGCTGTGACGTCACCCAGTCTGACCAATCATAGTCACTATCAAGGTCGTATACTTAGACAATGGGGATGCGACTTTATTTATTCCTACAGAGGGCGCTTAGAGATGGCCAGGCTTAGCTGTCATCTACGCAGATTTCATTGTTTGTTGATTTGATTTTCAGTATATTGACCCCGAAACCGTAATAAAAACTTTTAAGCAACTAAATATAAAAAAGACTGAGGATCTGTGGGGCATTTCAACCAATATAATAAAATCAGTAATGCCCACTATTGCCCCTTATCTCGCATTTATATTTAATCAATGTATCGATGATAAACAGTTTCCCTCACTCATGAAGTTTAGTAAAATCATTCCATTATTCAAAGCAGGGGACAAAAGTGATCCATCTAATTTTCGGCCCATCTCCATACTCCCAGCACTCAGCAAAATTTTTGAAAAAATTATATTTAGTCAACTGCTTTCACATTTCGCTTCTAATAAATTACTTCATGAGAAACAGTTCGGTTTCACTAAAGGCAGAAACACGACGGATGCAGGAGTTGAACTCGTTAAACATATATTTGATGCATGGGACAAGAAGCAGGATGCCATCGGTATATTTTGTGATCTATCAAAAGCTTTTGATTGTGTTGATCATGAGACTTTGTTACTAAAATTAGGTTATTACGGTGTTTCTAACAGCTCACTTAGCTTACTTAAATCTTACTTCACTGACAGAGTACAAAAAGTCAATATTAATGGCACTAACTCATCTGGCGCCCCATTAGTCATGGGAGTTCCCCAGGGCTCGATATTAGGACCCCTTTTATTCTTGATATATATAAATGATCTTCCTCACTTCACTAAAAATCTTTGTGAAATAGTATTATTTGCTGATGACACATCATTAATTTTTAAAACTGATAGACATAAAGAATTACCTGACGATGTGAATATCAACCTTTCCAAAATATTGCATTGGTTCACAAGTAACAACTTGCTGCTCAATGCGAAGAAAACAAAATGTGTAAAGTTTACTATGCCTAATGTAAGACAGATAGATACGCATATTACAATGAACGATGAGTCTGTTCAAATAGTTGATACCACAGTTTTTCTTGGTATGACTCTAGATAGTAAACTGCAATGGGGTTCTCATATCGCAGCCTTGGCAGGAAGACTTAGCTCAGCTGCCTATGCGGTTAGAAAAATAAGGTCACTTACTGATGAGGAAACGGCACGATTAGTTTATTTTAGCTACTTTCACAGCCTTATGTCGTATGGTCTGATGCTGTGGGGCTCAGCTGCTGATATTGAGACTATTTTCATATTACAGAAACGAGCGATACGAGCAATCTATAGCCTCAGACCCCGTGACTCGCTGAGAGAACTATTTAAAGAAATTAATATTTTAACAGTTGCTTGCCAATACATTTACGATAATGTTTTATATGTACGCAAGAACATAGATCTTTTAAAAAAAAACTCTGACGTACACAATTATAATACGAGGAATAAAAATAAACTTGTAGTGCCAAAACTCAGACTTCAAAAGGTTGGTAATTCATTTGTAGGTAACAATATTAAAGTGTTTAATAAAATTCCTCAAAAGTTGGTTGACATGCCACTAAATAAGTTTAAAAGCGAAGTAAAAAAGACTTTAATGAAAAAAGGATATTACAAAGTAAACGAATACCTTAATGATAAAAATGCATGGTCATCCTAATCTCTTTGCTTGCTCGCACAATATAAACCTATGAAAAAAAAAATGGTTTAAAAAAAGAAACTATAATATTGTTCACTGAGTTTCTTGCTGGTCTCTTCTCAGTAGAACCAACTTACCGAACCAGCGAAAGAATCATTTTCAAATGATTTATTTACTTAATTTAATATTATATTAGTAATTTCTTGACATTATTGTAAAATTTTGACGTTCATATGTGCTCTTTATGTGTCTAAACTGAATAAACGAAATTGATTCTTTGATTCTTTGTCTCTTCAAATCTGACAGCTATAAGTTTGTTATTGTCACAGAACAGATGGTTATTGTTGTTTGGTCATATACTGCTGCCATCTACAATTAGTTTTGCGCCGCCATCCCCATTGCACAGCTGCTTACAAGTCAATTCATCCGTCACCTATGACAATTTCAAACTTCCTCTAACAGAAGTATCTTTGCTTTATCTATTCTTGTCACATCATATTTCCATCACAACAGTCACATTATCGTTAATTGCATCGTAATGTGTCCGGTCTGATGATGGTAATTATCTATTGCAGTGCAATGCATTGCTAATAGGTGATAAGCAG
Source organism: Eilema caniola (assembly GCA_949126895.1). Classification (NCBI taxonomy): domain Eukaryota; kingdom Metazoa; phylum Arthropoda; class Insecta; order Lepidoptera; family Erebidae; genus Eilema; species Eilema caniola. The sequence continues at coordinate 2,358,292 of OX421475.1, forward strand.
GTGATTTTAATAATTATTATTCGCAATAGCATGTTAAATAGGTTCTTCAAGTTAATTAATTTACTTTACTAGTTCTAAAACCAGTCGCATTATGTTTTTAGTTAATAAACTAGTTTTTTATAAGCAGTAATGCGAGTTTCTCTTTTAGGGTTCCGTACCCAAAGGGTAAAAACGAGATCCTATGACTAAGTCTTCGCTGTCCGTCTGTCCGTCCGTCTATCACCAGGCTGTATCTCAAGAACCGTAATAGCTAGACAGTTGAAAATTTCACAGATTATGTATTTCTGTTGCCGCTATAACAACAAATACTAAAAACAAAATAATAATAATCAAGGGGGCTCCCATTCAAAAAACGTGATATTTTAGCCCTTTTTCATGGCTTTTAGCCTTTTAGCCTTTTATCTGGTACGGAACCCTTCGTACGCGAGTCCGATTCGCACTTGGCCGGTTCTTTTTTAAATTGGCCGTTTGGTTTTTATTTAACGGATACGCTTGATAATAAATAGATAACCCCTACAGTACAGTTATCTTAAAGGGCTATGATTTATTCTAAATTTAAAGCTCACGCATGAACTGCTTATACTGTTGATTGATGGCACTTGGTGGAACTTGCTACACATCTTCAATGAAAATACTTGTACTATTCCACATTATTTATTATTATACTGACCGGTTTCGCCTTACGGGATTATGAAAGGTTGTATATATGGCACATGTTGTATGTATCGCACATGTTGTATGTATGGCATATGTTGTATGTATGGGACATGTATCAACCTTTGATAATGCCGTACGGTGAAACCGGTCAGGATATTAACAAATAATGTGGAATAGTACGAGTATTATCATTGAAGATTAACGCATGAAGTTCATTAGGCATTTTCTACCAGTCAAGCATGGAGTGGAGCAGAGGCGTAACGAATAATGCAGATATAACATTTTGTATTCAACAATAAAAGAACTTTTATTGTAAAAATAATGGATCATTAGGTACGCTTAAACGTTATAATTTTCTGCGATTTGCTGATAATATACATTCAGATCAATAAAGTGGAATAAATGAAACGAGGTAAATGATAAAAATAAATTCAAATAAGCATAAAATTTTGAAGAGATAGGCACAGGTATCTCGACACCCAAATTTTACCATACACCTATTTTTTTCAGTTCTAGGTGACTATTACCAAAATACGGGCAACTTTAAGTTTAGTCTTCTTACTAATATTTTACTTTATACTGAAGTGGGGGCAGTGCGGTCAAGAGGTATCAGGTGCAATGCAAATCCTGACCATCACGCTACCGAAGTGAACTCCTAACAACATAAGCAACTTTGCTGAATGGTTTAGGAGGAATATTTGTAATTTCGTTTACTAATGTGTTTTAGAATATCTAACGTTATGTCCATAACAGCAAACATTTGTGTTTACTGCTCAATGATACTGAAAATATACAATTAACAATGTGCTTTTGGGGCCCCACCTAGATCTTTAGGGCTCACAGCAACTCAACTGCAAGCAAGTGGTATTATGCTGATTGATAACGCTCTGACCCTCCTCTCGCGGTCTGACCTCCCTGGTCAGATGGCAATCACCTCCTTAAAAGTCTTATAAGTCAGACTATAATGGAATGTCAGACTATAACGCAGTGTCAGACTATAACAAATTGTTGGACTATAATGGAGTGGTAGACTATAATGGCATATCAGACTATAACGGAGTGTCAGACTATAATGGAATGTTAGACTTTAACGGAGTGTCAGACTATAATGGAATGTCAGACTACAATGGAATTTCAGACCATAAAAAATGAACGGACTACCTTTTATTTCAGATAACAAGATCCATATCTGGGTTAGTAACAATGTACTTAGTTTAAAACTAGTGTAAGTATGCAATTTACAAAATTTAAAATTATATAAAATAAATTACATACGAGAACATTCAAATGAAATATAATTTGCATTAAAATTGACTAATTAGTAAAATAATATTGATTTGATTGAATTAAAAATAATTTAAAATTGTTATGACTGGCCGTAATAAAAATACTATGAGGTCATTGTAATGATGTTGCGAATCTCAAAATGATTACATGATTCTGTTTAGGTCAGTTCAATTGATTTACTTTTTAACTTGATACTTAGCGTTTTATTATCTAAATTACATAATATCTGTTACATTAAAAATTACATTAATTACATAATATCTAAATTATATACTCCTAGCGCTGGCCCCGGGGTTTCACCAACATAAATCCTGATACCGTGAGAATATATGGATAAATAATAGGATATATTACTTAGGGATAATGTAGGATTCTAATGGTGAAAGAAATTTAGAGGCCCTGTAGTTCTAAAGCTCTAAAATTTGGCAAAAATATAATCTCGATTTGATTTTTTTTAATATATATAGGACACTTGCATTTGACTTCACCTCGCCTGATGGTAAGATGAAGGCAAAATCTCAGGAAAGAGGGTCACCATTATATACACGTACCATGTTAACAATGATGGTACTCAGCTTGACGGCCTCATCAAAAGAGGATTGTCGTCGCAACATCGATTGACATCCACCTTGCATAACTACCCACACCTGTTGCCTAAAGATTTGCAAGTGTCCAGCAAAAGATTGGAAGGTTCCATGTTTGAATATAGTATGATCGTTTCCGTGCCGAATAAGGGTTATGAATAAATAAATTTACTCACCAGTTGTAGCCAAAGCTTCGTCAATATCCACATTCTTCTGTTTTGTTACGTCGTTACCGACATTGTAATTTTTATTCACCATTTTTTACCCGTCTGCCAAGCAATGGTTATATTTTTCACTTTACTATTGTATATAATTATATTTAATTGGTGAAAGATTACTTAATAACTTTTCTATCTCTATGAAATTGACGCTATTAGGTACACTTCTGCAAAATTCACGAAAATGAAATGAAGCAAATATTTTATATTAGGTTACTTTTCGTATTTACTAATGATAACAAAAAGTTAACAAAAAGTTTATTAAAAAGACTTATTATTCCTCATCATCTTGATATTGAGGCTATTGATCATGCCCAAGTCATGACGCAAACAGAACTTCATGCAAATAGATCTTTTAGTTTCAGTACGTTTATGGTTTAAGTGCGTCAAAGTTTTGTCAAGCTACAATTTTTTTACGATTCAAGATTATTATTTACTCTTTATTCCTTTTTTGTTTTTGAACAGTCAGCATCAGATTGATTTTGACGAACAAAGAGCTCAAAATGATTTTAATGCCTTAGTTTTCCCGCCTTCCTGTTGACTGATTGTTGTGATTTATTTAGTACACAGCTTAAGTTCGGATAATAATACAATTTAAATACCTTGGTTTTAAGATAATTTTGTGACATTGTGGTCAGATATTTCTGACGCTTACTGTACTTTCTTTAGTCATATTTTCAGCTTTTTGGTAGTTACCAGCAACTTTCCATCCACTTAGAAAGATGCCCAAATAATTCCAATTCTTAAGAAGAGCAACCCTTCATCCCTCTCCGAATACCGGCCTATCTCTATATTTTCCTTCTTTTTCAAAGCCCTTGAGCGCCTCATACGCACACAATTAATAAGTTTCCTCTTTAAAAACTCTCTTTTGAACCCCTATCAATTCGCATTTCATCCAGGTCACAGTACCATGACTACTCTAGTTCATAATGCGGAAGACATTAGATCTGCTATTGAGAACGGCGAGCTGACAGTCCCAGCGCTGCTAGACTTTACTACGTTCAATAACGTTGACTTTGACGTATTGCTCGAGATATTGTGCTCCCTTAACATATCTCCGGCAGCGATTAACTACTTTCGAAGTTACCTGTTTGGACGCCGTCAGCGAACCCGTATAGATGACACTGTTTCCTCTTGGTTCTTAACATCTGCTGGCGTTCCTCAGGGTGGCGTTTAATCCCCCCTACTCTTCGCTGTTTCCATTATACTCCATCTCAAACCATCTCACTTCTTCCTACCACCTATACGTAGATGAATTTTATTTTTCTTATAATTCCTGAATAATCCAGTTAGCACGTGAAAAAAAACTGGTGATAAAAGAATGTGGTAGCTATAATTTGATATATAATTTATTTGCTAATACGCGGTTATAATTAAATAAAAACTAAAAATGAAGAAAATATTCTTTTTAAATAATCATCGTAAATACATGAAATCTTACAGAAAGATTTAGTACACTATATAGCTTCAGTGAGTATTATCGGAATAATTTATTATAGGCTAGTTTTTAAATAAATATTTTTTTCTCACATCCGGACTTGAAAAATCTAATCTTTAAAAAAAAAACTGGGGGTCGTAGCGACGCGGGAGTTTTACTCTGATGTTTCTTATGATATGACTGCAATATTCGAGAAGAAAATGGAAGTGACACAAAATTGGGTGTTTTGCAACACCGTGCAATGGTGTAAGGTTATGAGAGATATAATGTATATTCATTATCGTGTTTGCATTGTTGTGAAGATCACTATAATGTAAGTATATTATATTTGGATAGTCAGCATGATTAGATTTGATCAGAAGTAGGTTTTGCATATTTCGAAAATTAAACAGAAGGTCCAATAAAACTTTTGTTTAAAGAACTATACTTATCTTATCTGTCTTATCATTGGGATTTTACTAAATTTTGAATTTATTTCATATTGAGGAAGATACAGTAAATTATGTACAATACAACATTGCCACGCGGTTCCCGGCAGAGTAGAATTTGGGCCACCCCTTCTCTTCCCATGTGGTGTCGTACAAGGCGACTAAGGGATAGGGCTGATTAACTTTAACATCAGACAGATATTTTCAGCCCAGACTCAGCCTCAGATGCATGGCTCGAGTCAACAATAGTGCCCGGAATACAGCAATAGGCTCACCCCCTATTACGTGGGACCGAATACAGATTGGTGAAATGTGGGCGTTAATTCACCTCTGCCCCTAACCCTCCGAGGATAAAGGCTTGATTATATGTATGTATGTACAAAATTATGAAACAACAAGGGGAAAAAGTTACTCTACGGTTGAAGGAAGGAGTTGTACCTCATAAATTCCAGTGCCAAAAACGAAATATACCGCCCTAAAGAATGGGTGTTATTCAGAGACAAAGATTTTGCCTATGTGTCTCGATTAAGGTAAATATTAAATATACATAGATGTATGCGCATAAACTAACAAAAATGAGTTTTTATACATTGATTGAGAACTATAATACTAATTGCAATAAAAATCAAGTATTTTTACGCATGCATTATGTTTTATTTTCACAAATAAGTTGCGTGCAATGTGCGTTGCAATTCTTCTGTGCATGTAAAAAAGCCTACCCTTACGAAGGTTACTAGCCAGTTTTTTATAGTATTGTGTAATGGCTGTGGTTGTACCAGCGGCGAACACAGCGCTGCGAACGACCTTGTTAGAGCTTCTCATTGGTCGATCTCATGTGACGACACCCAGTCCGACCAATCACAGTCACTATCAAGGTCGTTTCGCAGCGCTGTGTTCCACGCTATATGTTTAGAGAATGGCACAGCTGCTCACTAGCCAATTCGTCTGTCATCTATGACTTTTTTTTATGACATAGGAGGCAAACGAGCACACGGATCGCCTGATGGTATGCGATCACCACTGCCCATGGACACCTGAAACACCAGAAGGGTTCTAGGTGCGTTGCCGGCCTTTAAGGTGGGAGTGCGCCCTCTGCATTGCTAATAAGTGATAAGCAAGTGATTTAATAATTATTATTCGCAATAGCATGTTAAATACTTCAAGTTAATTAATTTATTTTACTAGTTCTAAAACCAGTCGCATTATGTTTTTAGTTAATAAACTAGTATTTAGTATGCAGTAATGCGATTTTCTTCTATTTTATAAATGACGTGATTTTTATTAAACGGATACGCTTGATAATAATTAGATAACGCCTACAGTTATCTTACACAGCTATGATTTATTTTTAAGTTATAAGTTCACGCATGAAGTTCATTAGGCATTCTCTACCAGTCAAGCATGGGGTAGAGCAGAGGTTTAATGAATAATGCAGATATAATATAATGTATTCAACAACAAAAGTACTTTTATTGTAATAATAATGGATGATTAGGTACGCTTAAACGTTATAATTTTCTGCGATTTGCTGATAATATTATTCAGATCAATAAAGTGGAATAAATTAAACGAGGTCAATGATAAGAATAAATTTAAATAATATAATACACGCATTAAATTTTTCTCCGTGGCGGCGCGCCTCCCCAAACCGGGGGTGAGTTCAGTACCGCGTGGTGCCCCCTCCCGAGGAGGGCCAGACCGAGACGGATGGCCCTCGGTCAGCCGAAGTGCGAGGAATATGTCGAAGACCACCTCACCTTCGGCCTAGCACAACGACCCACAGATGGCATGTGGTTAATGGAATGTCATACTAAAACGGAGTGTCAGATTATAATAGAATGTCAGAATATAACGGAGTGTCAGACTATAATGGAATGTCAGACTATAACAGAGTGTCAGACTATAATGGAATGTCAGACTATAAGAAATGAACGGAGTTCTTTCCTTCGGACCTTGGAATGCAGAAGCTTGATATTGTTAATGATGATTGATGATATTCTAAAAAGGTATTTTTACAAACAGCTGAAATATTATTCAAATTCAAATTCAAGTTCAACAAATTTATTTCAGATAACAAGATCCATATCTGGGTTAGTAACAATGTGGTATAAAACTAGTGTTAGTATGCAATAAATAAAATTTAAAATTACAATAAAATAAATTAAACGTGAGAACATTCAAATGAAATATATTTTGCATTGGAATTGACTTATTAGTAAAATTATATTGATTTGACTGAATTAAAAATAATTTAAAAACTGTTATGACTGGCCGTAATAAAAATAGTGTGTGGTCATTGTAATATGATCTGTCTGTAACTACGAGCCTGTAAAGATTATAACATGAAATCACGATTCAGTTCAGGTCAGTTCAACTGATTTACTTTTTTTATTTCTAATTACGTTTTCTTTTTATTATCTAAATTACATAATATCTGTTTACTTCTAGCGCTGGCCCCGGGGTTTCACCCACATAAATCCAGACCTCATGGGAATATCTGAATAAACAATAGGATATATCAGGAATAATGTAGGATTCTAATAGTGAAAGAAATTTAGAGGTCCTTTAGTTTCAGAGTATATCGATTACAAATAATTGAAAATATTAGTTGAGCATTGTTGATTGTCAGTAGAATGAAAAGTTAATGCAAATTTCGTGACGATTTTGCGCACGTAATAATAAAGGGTACACCATACAAAACTGCTAAATCGCTTAATCCAAAATTTGGCCTAATCTAAATCGATTTGATTTTTTTTTTATAAAAGACACGTAAATTTGACTTCACCTCGCCTGATGGTAAGCTGAAGACAAGAGGAAAGAGGGTCACCGTTACATTCATCGGTCCCACTGGTGCTTGCTGGGAAGAACTCAGCAAAATGCAAAGTTCCCGCTACATTCTCAGTATGTAGGTACGCATACTGTCTGACAATAGATGCTGTACATCATGATCTACAATCATTTTTTTATTGTGCCTATTAATGTATTCATTTATCACGGCGTTAGTCCTGGTCGCATCTGAGGCTCTCACTTCGAATTCCATGATTCGCTTCCTGGCTTTTACTTTTCCCTGTATCGATGGCAGCAAATTACATATGCACTGGAGGAGTTAAAAAAATTAAAAACATTTGAAATTTATACTATGGCATGCATGGGCATAATAACGTTTGTAAGATACTATCGATGTAAGGGCCTCACAATGGTAAATTATGTATATAGCAGTCATGAGTAAGCGGCGTGTTTTCTACAAGGAAGTAACCACTCACGTAGAAACAAATAAGAGATCACGTCCACTCCCATAACAACAACTAAAGGCGTCAGCAGAATACAGTTACACGCGCTAACCCCTCTCTCAATTTAATGTAAATAACTAGTATTTAAGTCACTGTAAATAAATAATAAAAATCAATATTCTAGAGTCACAGAAGTCTTTCTCTACCTCCACAATATTAGTGACCCCGACGTGATCCTTGCCGGTCTCAACTGATCATGGACACAATATTGAGCGACGAGTCTGGGATTTTTCCTGCCGGTCTTAACTGCACAGCACATTTCCTTTGGCTTCCCACAAGCGGGTTCCACCAACGGGAATTTCAAGAGGCTCATAGAAGATAGAAACGATACATCGCGACATGGCACCAATCATTGTAACACCCACTAAAATTCAGGGCACTTCGTTTGAGGAAACGAACGATCAGGTGGTAGCTGCTATATCTATTGCGGAGCGCGTTCCAAAATTTTGGACACACTCACCGCGTCTCTGGTTTGCCCAATTCGAGGCAATCGTCGCTCCACAGAAGCAAGGCGACGAATACAAATACAACAACGTCATCGCAAAGCTGCCAAAAGACGTTATACATCAGGTTAGCGACATACTTCACTGCCCGCCAGACACCGACAAATGCACCACAATAAAAGACAGGCTAATAGGGTGTTACGAGGAAAGCGAACATCGCCGCTTATTGATGCCTTCTTGTCGAATGAGTGCGTCAGTGGTTTCTGGTCCGTGTAGATAGTAAAGTTTCGACCTTATATCAGTCGTCTAAAATGTTTTATCGCCATAATATTCCCAGTAATTCTCGATCATAGGTAGAGTATTTCGTTTGTGCTTCCTTGAACTAGTTGTTGAAGGACTACGCCTACGCATTATAAACTAGCATCCGTCATGATGGCTAGTGGTGCGTTCGTTTCAGGGAACGCTAGAGTCATGACGTCCCGTATATGTTTATAATGCCCATAATTCGAAGCCAAAACTGCATCAAAAACGGAGTAGAAGGTTTGGAGAAAATGACAAAATTGATTTACACAAACCTTGTTTGCTGCAGCGCCCCCTGGTGAGTTGTCACCGTAACACCATGGTTTTTTTTACGAGCGAGAAATCCCCACGTAGCCAGAGAGGAAGGATATGTCGGACTCGAAGCGAATAAACCGCACGCCGTCTTTGGGTCGTAGTGCTAGGCCAAAGGTGAGGTTGTCATGCTACATATCCCTCGACCCAGGGCCATACCTCTCGGTCTGGCCCTCCTCGGGAGAAGGGGCCAAGCGGTACCCGACTCGTCCCCGGTGTGGGGTGGTGCGCATCTACGATGCGTGCCGCCGCCGTGGCCTGCTTCTACTAGGGTGACGAGCGGCTCCACCCATCACCCTCAGGCCCGCGCTCACGAGGGCCGGAGGTCGGTCTGCGCTCATCGCGCGAAGCAGAGCGGGCGGGCGCTCTGCTTTCTCCTTCACAAACATGACCTGCTCGCAGAAGGAGGTGCTGGCCGCCCACGCTTTCGTGCAGCGGACCATCGCCACGAGCAGGGTGGAGAGCGTGAGCACTCTCACCCCCAGGGCCGCCACAAACTCCCGTCTCGGCGTTTTAAATGCCGGGCACTCGTTGAGCGTGTGCAGGCCCCGAGTCGCTCAGGGACAGTGATGGCACTCGGACGTTGGCTCTATGGCCATCAGACTCAGATACCGCCCGAAGCTACCGTGTCCAGTGATGATCCGCGTTTGACGGTACGAGCAGCTACCGTGTGGCCTCTCTAGTCACTCCCCCATGATGGGTCTTACCGCTGCAATCACGGCGCAACACCATCTAAGAACATTCACCAATCAAACCTAAGCCTTTAACTTTAACTTGGCTCGAATCTATAACTGCAAACTGCATCAAAATCAAACCAATCAAATTTTGGAGAAAATAGCAATAAGTATTTGCACAAACATCCCTACACCTCAAACGCAATACCGTCTCCGCTCCATCATGATCTCATGGCCTCATGGGTACTTAATTCCAGAATCTTGTATTTGTTTAGACTATTCTAGGACTGTTTTATGACAGTTTTTGTTTTCCTTGCATAACTACTTCCTACACCTGTTCCTGAAAGATTCGCAAGTATACAGCAAAGGCCTGGAAGGTTCCATGTTCGAAGATGGGGTCCCGTATTTCTATGATCGTGCCGTACCGAAAAAGGGTTATGAATAAATAAATTCACTCACCAGTTGCAGCCAAAGCTTCGTTAATATGCACATTCTCCTGTTTTGTTAAATCATTACCGACATTGTAATTTTTATTCACCATTTTTTACCCGACTGCCAAGGATTAGTTATATATTTCACTTCTCTATTGTATATAATTATATTTCATTGATTAAATCTTATTTAATAACTTTATCTCTATAAATTTGACACTATTAGGTACACTTCTGCAAAATGCACTTAAAATGAAATAAAGTGAATATTTGTAAGTGTTAGGTTACTTTTCGTTTTTATTAATGATAATAAAAATTAATAAATAGTCTATTAACAAGACGTATTATTCTTAATTATACTCGATTGTATGTACTCGTTTAATGAAGTGAACTTCAAGCTAATATCATCTTGATATTGAGGCTATTGGTCATGCCCAAGTCATGACGCAAACAGAACTTCAAGCAAATAGATCTTTTAGTTTCAGTACGTTTATGGTTTAAGTGCGTCAAAGTTCTTTCAAGCTACAATTTCTTTACAATTCAAGATTATTATGTACTCTTTATTTCTTTTTTGTTTTTGTACAGTCAGCATTAGATCGATGTTGATGAACAAAATGCTCAAAATGATTTTAATGCCTTGATTTTCCCCGTTTCTGTTGACTGACTATTCTGGTTTATTTGGTACACACCTTTAGTTCGGATAATAATACAATTTAATCATTAAAATAGTTTACTTTGCTCTTAATAGGTACCTTGGTTTTAAGGTAATTTTGTAGTCAAGATATTTCTGCCGCTGACTGTACTCAACCCAATTTTTTTAAATATTTAGATTGTCAAATTGACTGCACCCCGCCTTGATTTGCTAGGGTGCAGTCAAAAGAATAGTGGTCTCCATTACAGAAGCTGTCCCTAGAATTGTGGTCCTTACCTTGATAGCCTCGATACTTAAGTGGTTAACGAGCTGGCTTTACGATCGAAAGGTTCCGGGTTCCAATCTTAGCCATGAATTTATCTTAGCTGGAGGGATTAGAATCAAAGAATCAAAGAATCAATCAAAGAATCAATTTCGTTTATTCAGTTGCCTAAACTGAATAAGCGAAATTGATTCTACATAAAGAGCACATATGAACGTCAAAATTTTTACAGTTATGTCAAGAAATTACCAATTTAATATTAAATTAAGTAAATAAATCATTTGAAAATGATTCTTTCGCTGGTTCGGTAAGTTGGTTCTACTGAGAAGAGACCAGCAAGAAACTCAGTGAACAATATTTTAGTTTCTTTTTTTAAAACCATTTGTTATTTTCTTTTTTAATAGATTTATATTGTGCGAGCAAGCAAAAAGATTAGGATTACCATGCATTTTTATCATTGAGGTATTCGTTCAATTCGGTCAATCCTTTTTTCATTAAAGACTTTTTTACTTCGATTTTAACCTTATTTAGTGGCATGTCAACCAAATCTTGAGGAATTTTATTAAACATTTTAATACAAATACCTACAAATGAATTACCAACCTTTTGAAGTCTGAGTTTTGGCACTGTAGTTTTGGCAGAGGGAATGTTAGTAGGTGATTTCTGTTACTAATAGGTATTCCTCTTTTTTGAAAGGTGTTTTTTCACGCGCCGCTTAAAGAACCCGGGACTCTTGAAAGAAGGAAATACAATAATTGATTTGTTTTACATTTGACCGAAGTTTTTAGGGTTCCGTACCCAAAGGGTAAAAATGGAACCCTATTACTAAGGCGTTGTCCATCCCTCGGTCCATCTGTTACCAGGCTGTATCTCAAGAACCGTAATAGCTAGACAGTTGAATATTTCACAGATTGTGTATTTCTGTTGCCGCTATAACAATAAATACTAAAATCCAAATAATAATGATAATTAAGGGAGGCTCCCATACAAAAGATGTGATATTTAAACCCTTTTTCATGCCCATTTTCAACCGCCGCGCTAGATCTCAAGAACCGTAGTAGCCAGACAGTTGAAATGTGCACAGATTAGGTATTTTTATTGTGGCTACAACAAAAAATTCCAAAAAATAAAATAAAAATTATATTTAAGGAGGGCTTGCATACAACAAAAGTATTTTTTTTACCGTTTTTTCTCGCTATTAATAATGGCTACACGTAGACGCTGGAAATAATTACAAATTATTAAGGTTATATATTTACTTTTAGCCTTTTATCTGGTACGGAACCCTTCGTGCGCGAGTATGACTCGCACTTGGCCCGTTTTTCAATACGTTTGTATTTATATTGGAGCTCTTCGACTGGTGCTTAGTTTGGCGGCAAATGATTTCAAGTCGAATCCACGAGTGCTATCATATTATCACACTGTGATATTATTATATCCACCCGCGGTAAACATTGATACCATCCATACTAGGTTTTTAATACTACTTAGGTGACAAACAAACACACGGCATGCTGCTGACCTCGTAAGAAGAGGGTTTCAGTGAAGACAAAGCAGGAAGACAAAGCAGGGCAAGCCTTTGGTTTTAACACTAACAGCACAAAAACTCCTACTCACCGCCGGGTACAGAACACGAGGTTATTATGGTCGCAGTGGTCTATAGGGCGCAGGTAAAGGAGACACCCAGCGCCAATTTCAAAATTTTAAAATTCATGAAAAGAACAGTTTCTCTTTCTAATATTTTAATTGCAGTAAATTATAGTATATTAGTGCAGATTTTATGTACGGAATATTACACCATATATCAAGATATCTTCCATAATCACAGCGAATGCCCTCTTCAAATTGAACGAACGAATTTGCAGAGACATGCCGCAGAACGTCAACTGAGATGGTCCTCCCTTCTGTCCTTATTTTAGTCTGCGGCTGCTCCAAATTCATGATAAGGATATCAAAAATCTTGCTTTGAGATAACCCCATTAAAAAAGTTAGTCTGGCTTAAATTGGGAGATCTAGGTGGCCACAATATGTATCCAAAGCGGCAATAATCATCATAGATCATAAGCCGCTTTGGATACATATTCTATACTAAGAGCACTTACTGAGTCCCATAAAGACCCTAGCTGTGTGGGCTGTGACTCCATCTTACTGAAACCATACATCTGACTCATCAATATCCTCGTCTTGTAGTATAGTAATGAGACCATTTGCACGCATGGCACCCTGCACGACGACATGCCAGGACTTTCTGGGCCTACCCCTTCTACCTGGATCCAGCAGGGGCGCCATTGCCAGGCATTTGTTTATTTATTTATGTATTATTTTGTGAAACAAAGGTATTGCAAAAGATCTTAATATCAAATATCAGTGCACTATGTCCTAACATTAAACATGGTGTACAAATTAAATTTAAAGTATGGTTCCCTTTAACCTTTATCTGTGACTTAATCTTATTTTTAACTTGTCTAATATAAAGTCATGAGAAATTACAATAATAGAAGGTTTGAATATCAAAGTAATATAATGTCAAATTTAAAAAAATCCACTTCACCAATACCAGTAAAATAATAATATTTCCATACTGTCATCAATAATAATTATATATTAGGAGATTTGAATATCAACGTAAAATAATTTAAAATTAAAAAATAATGCATTTCAATAATAACAGTAACATTTTAATATTTCCATGATGTCATCGATAAAAAAAAAATAATAGGAGTTCGAATGTCAATGTCAAATAATGTCAATCTAAAAATAAATAAAGTTCAATCATAAGCATAATATAAAAAATTGTCATTCACGTACTCGTTAATTGAATAGTATGCTCTTTCTAACAGTAGTTGTTACACACGTAGCCTGACTGATGCCGCAAGACGTGGCCACACCAGCGAAGGTGACTCTCTTGCATTTTATCTAAGATGTCACGGATATGAAGGCTGTCGCGGATGTGAGAGTTCCACACGCAATCCACGCGGTCCACCGCAGCATTTTCATCTCCATGACACGCAGCTTCTGCTGGTGTCGCGTCAACAGCGGCCCCACCTCACAGCCCTGTAAAAGGACAGGTCTAATTATCGTCTTACCTGTCCCTTCAACCTGACTGAGTGATTTTAGGATCGCATGTGACGCCAGTCATTTCCGCACCAACCATGGAGGCTGGTCATGTGAGTTTCTGATGCTGTCCGACAAAACGTCCAACACCAAGCTGAAAAGGTAAGGACTGAGTACGGATGCTTGGTGTGCCTGGCGGATGATGGGGAAGGTTTTCGTATCCCTACAGCTGATGTACCACAATTCCGGTTTCGTGTTTCGGCCACAGAAGTGGAATCGTGGTACATGTCTCGGATGGTGTCAATGTAGGCCTCTGGGATTACCTTGGACCCAATGCCTACCAGATCACCGCGCGAGGAACTCAGTCGAAGGCCTTCTGCTTGTCTAGGAATAGACAGTGCAGGGGCGTGTTCTTCACCCTATATTTCCTCGCGACAATCCCGGGATTAAACCCATACTGACACTCCGAGAGCGCACTCTCCTGCCGGATCTTCTCATAGAGCTTCATGGTGTGGGACATTATCTATATACCACGGTAGCTGCCACACTCCCGCATCCCTTGCCCTTGAAGACTGCTGTAATGATACTCAGCCTTCACTGGTGCAGGATCTTACCAGTGAGGAGAACGCAGTTACAAAGATTTGTCAGGATGCCCACACCACAGCTATTGAGGCTTGGATGGCCTTCCAAGCCTCGATGCGGACATCGTCGAATCCGACAGCTTCCCGGTTCTTTATGCGTCGAATGGCAGTCTGGACTTCTGCAGGCGTTATCGGTGGCACTAGTCCTTGATTTGGAGGGATTTGTGCTAGTAGCTGAGATATTCGCATTTAAAGATTGAAATCGGCACTGGGACGCCCTCTACATCCCCAGTTAGACTCAATTGGGACGGGAATACCGTCGTGTCCTATCTCCCTCACTCACACTCAGATATTAGGTCTTTACATATGAAATTGCCGAATTTCTTACCGATTCATGAGTTCGTTATTCCTGTAATTTAATAGCTATTTCCATTATTTATTACTTTGTTTGAAAGTTGATTTCAAGATTTTACAACTCTGTATTAAATTTTGTCTTTATTGGCCGATTGATAAACTAAATTCGATCTTCAAAAACAGTAGGTACTTCCTACATGCTATCCATTTTGATGATAAATTTCGTACTACTCTTTTATAGCCACCACTTTTTAAAAATGTAATAAAAGTTGCTGTTAGCTTAATGTTGTCTCATTCATACACAAAAAAACCATAAAATTTGGATTTGTTATTCTTAGAAAAATGCAAAAATGTTAGTAAGTATACTGCAAATTGGGTTTCCTCCAATTTCTTCAGTAAAACGGCAATTTCATATGTAACGACACTAACGACCTTCTAATCAATCACTATGCCAATTTTCATCTAGATTCGTTAGCCTTTTTGGCGTGGACGAGTAACAAGCAAACATTCTTAAATTTTTTTAATTACGTCAGTTTGTTTACGTCTGTAAACGCATAACATCGAAGCAATTTATTTCTGCTTATTATTGAACAATGCATACGGTAGGTACGTTATGTACCTAAACAATCTGGACTAAGTTCTAGATAGAGCTTAGCACAAAATGCTGAAATTCATCTAGTTCTGTTTATTCCTTAGAAATATAATAGTTTAAAACCATTGTTATGTCAACCTATATCAATGCCGTGAGGTGAACCTGATCATGTTAAAATAAAATTAAAGTGTGGAAAAGTACAAGTGTCATTACCTAGTATTCAATTATCTAGTTCTGTTCAGGCGTATACGTGAAACAATAGTTATCCATCCAGGGTCATAAATTGTCTTTCAAATCTCTGAATACCTAATCCATGATTTGTTTATTTATAAGAGATTCACAGGAGAAGGCGCTTCTCTTTTTGAAACTTAACCTTACGACTATTAACTATTTCCATAATTAGAAATAATTGTCGGTGTAAGCTTTCAGGAAGGTCAGATCGCAATTGTTTTTATAAAGTAAACAAGCCAATCATAAATAATAGCAGCCCCCAGGCTCCATCTCCAAACTGAAAACTTCAAGTAATCGCTAGAAGGAAAATAACGCCTGTGTAAATAATTTGCAAAACACTCGTATCGTAGCGATGCTATTCAGAGTTGACAGGCGTTAAAGATAGTTATTAATGAATAAAAAATAATAGTAAAAATAATAGTAATGACATTCTGAGATTCATTCATCGTCTTTAATGTGGGATTAATGGAAGTAGGAAACGATGGCATTTCCGTCCAACTGAGTAGTTCGACTGGGGAAGTACCTACCTCCACTATAAAAGAATACCGCGGCCATAATAACCTCGTGTTGTGTTCCCGGCGGTGAATAGGGTATCCAGAGCTCATTGGAGAGCCTAAATTAAAATTCTTTAAAGCATTTTGCATGCTAATTATTGCTAAATATGTCTGTGGAAAGACTTGTGCTGCTTAATCTTCTACACTGACGGCACAGAAACTCTCACTACTTACACGGTAGCACGAGTGTGACTCCTGATGATGCAAACGTCCATATGCCACGGTAACCACTTTCCATCGCGTGGGCCGTGTGCTTGTCTGCCACCTCAGTGGTATTAAAAAGTTCCTGGTTGCGTCCAAGGCTTTCACTTTGGAGCCCGGGGTATGCTTAAGACTTATTTCTGATTTGAATAATGGTATTTATGTAAGCGACAGCGAGAGAGTCCAAACGTGAATAAAAAGCTTGTGCCAAGGCCTTGCTCGTCAATCTGCTGGTCTGTACATTGTGTGTGGCTTACAGTGACATAGGCTTCGACTTGCAGATTTTGGGGAAAATATTTTTTTTTTACTAGCCTTTATTTTTATTTTAAGCTTAACTTATCTATTATGCATCAGAATGTGGGCAATATAATAAATAACTATTCAGGACCATAAAATAGTTTTAAATATTAACTATCCTACGTTTGAGAACAATAGCTGATTAAATAGCTTGTTTATAGTGTGCAGAAATACACAGATAATGGGTTTCACTGCACAAGAAGGAAAACTAGAAATATAACCCTGTACCAGTGTGGAAGAGCCCAGGTACAGGCCTCCCAAAATTTGAAGAGGCCTATCTCTAGCAGTGAGATGCTACAGGTTATTAAATGACTGTTTCATCATCCAACACCTCCACCATCTGATACATCATTATCTAAACGATGAGTCCCGGCAACTAAGATATTGGAGTCCAGGGCCCTATTTCTGGATTGAACTCATCCACTTCACATGTTGTTGTATCCTTGGATGGCATAATGATCTTCTCTACATCTCAAGGGTAAAACCATTATGATCTCAATCACTATCCAAGGAAGTAAGAAAAACATTTTTATCGCATGTTTTTATGAAAATAACATTTATGATATACACTTAGAAGATCTAAGACGGGTCTTAAACCCGCGACCAAACACTAGGGAATTTTAATTTCTCTTATACAACTGATAGGAATAGTTAGCATACAAATTGCATCACAAATTCATAAAAATAAAAGCTTCGACCACACCCACGCATTAGGTCGGAACACTAAAAAGCTGTTTTTTCACGAGAGCCATTTAAAGAAACTTTTTATTTAATTTCATTTTTGGAATCTTTTTCACCGATATTTTTGTTTAATGTTATGAATAATTGACATAGTAACACCGTGCCGAGGTATGAATGTAATATAAATGTCATATTTATGAAAATATAGCCTTATTTAGTAGATAAATTAAGACCTTATACCTACCTGTGGTACAAAGGTCGTTTGTCATTGTTACATGCATAATATGCTACTATTCAGAACTATTTAGACAACATAAATAAGGTCGAATTTGTAAGTTACGAAGGTAATACCACATAGTCTTTTACGCGACACGCACCATGGTGCCTTCTGAAAATGTCATAGCAATGATCAGTGTTACGTATTCGCATACGTTTTAGTTTTCCGAATGCGAATTAATAGTATAAAACGAAGTCGCTTTCTCTGTCCCTATATCCCTTTGTATGCTTAAATCTTTAAAACTACGCAACGGATTTTGATGCGATTTTTTGTAATAGATAGAGTGATTCAAGAAGAAGGTTTACATGTATAATACATGTTTAATATAGTAGAGGGTGCAGCGGGAACGGGATCTGACGCCACGCGGTCGGAAAAATATTGGCGGTACGAAGTTCGCCGGGTCAGCTAGTATACTTATATACTAGTGGCCGCCTGCAAATTTGACTTTAATACCAAACTACCATTCCTTGTTTTAATCCGAAAGAGGGTTGATTTCTGAGGAAAAATTTAGTAGGTACACCTCCATACCATCAATGGAAGGTCCATTTAAACTTTTAAAGTCTCGCGTTCCATGATATATAACTAATAAAACGGGAATTAACGCGATCATGGTATAGGTAAGATGGTTTTAAATTATCTGCAACATGGAATCCAGTGATGAAAAACATGCATCCTCGCTTTTTTGCGCAGTAGGATAGACACCGGACACTGTGAGTGTGGTATGTGATGGTACATGAAGGTAGATGAAGAACCTACTACCTCAAGTATTCGAAGAAGGCGGGTGTCCACCGCTGAGCCAGTCAGCCTGTGACCACGGCCGGTGTAACCTGGTCGAAACGTCAGGCAATCAAAGGTATGTAAGTACCTATACCATGATATATCTATAGGTACATTTTAAACTTCAAGTCCCTTACTTCAATAACATAGGACTTTTATACAAACTTCCAACAGCTGTTTCACCCCTTTAGTGGTTGAGTTTCCTAAAATCCGTTCTTAAAGGATGTCTACACCGCATCAGGAACCTACCTGCCTTCAAGTTTGTGTGTAGACGTTAATTGGGTGTTATAGTTTAATGAGTGAGATTTCGTGATTATTCAGTGGATGGTATTTCACTTTTATATATATATAAGAAAAACATAAGAAATGTAAAATAAATATTTAGTACACACTCAACTTATTCTTCATCACTACATAGTATAAAACAAAGTCGCTTTCTCTGTCCCTATATCCCTTTGTCTGCTTAAATCTTTAAAACTACGCAACGGATTTTGATGCGTTTTTTTTAATAGATAGAGTGATTCAAGAGAAAGGTTTATATATATAATACATGTTTAATGTAGTAGAGGGTGCAGCGGGAACGGGATCTGACGCCACGCGGGCGGAAAAATATTGGCGGTACGAAGTTCGCCGGGTCAGCTTCCTAATAAAATAGTTATAATACTTTTTAACATAATAGAACGCAATGTATCAATAAGTATACATGAACACAGGTCTTATGGACAGAACGAAAGTTACGGCCATAACTTTGCACATAATAGCACAGATAACATAATATAATTCTTATAATAGTCTTTATTGCTTTATTGTAAGACACTAAAGCATATCACAGTTGCTATGGCATTCAGTACAATAAATACTGAGGTATAAGTCTAGCGTAGTAGATATAACGTTAGTTAGACTGTGGATAAAATATTTATTTTACTTTAAAAATGATTGCAACATCATCGCCCTAAGACCTACCGTAGGAGAATTTGGATAGCTTCAGGTGTGGCTCGGTGGCTCAGTGGTCAGAGCAATCCCCCTGTGTGGGAAAGATCGCGGATTCGAGTCCCGCCTGAGCGATTCACTTTTTCCTATCATAATCGATCTAATGAAATTACTTACACAGTCTTAATATTACAGAAGGATTTAATCTTATTGGCCGTGATTCAGTTTGATTCGTCTGATAATGAATGTCAACAGCTGTTGAACTCTGCGCCCCAGTCATACTGATAACCACGATTTAGAGACAGGCGACATTCGTCTGGGGTATTTTCATTATAGCATCCAACTATTGAACACAGCTGCGCATTAGAGCGTTTTCCCATTCATCCGATATCAGATATCGGTGTCGGACGCCGATAGCCGACAGCTTGTGCTATTTTTACATTTATCCGATAAAAATCGGCCCGATACGGCCATTTCCTCGAAAGCACAGACTGGTAGAGGATGCTAAGGATGAAAAAAAAAAAGATTTTTTTTTCTCATATTCGTGACCAGCGTCATCAATTAACGCGCAAAGCCACGTAATTTAGAATATGTCATTAAAGTCGAAATTTGCTTGCAGTCGCTGTTTTAGTCTCTTTGTGATCCGATATCGGACCAAAATAGCGGTGTTGGCTGTGATAACCGATATCGGGTCGGACAATGTAAAAGATAAATACATATGTTTACTTCCTCCGATATCGCATGTCGGATATCGGATATTGGATATCGGACAATGTGAAAACGCTCTAAGGCATCATTTAGACGGTGCGAGTTCATCCTAATCCGAGGATTTCAGCGGTAGAATGAAATTTATTTATTATCTAACTGGTTTACTAAATTACGGACAGTGTAATTCTATGATCATTCCCTGATAATGATTCCGAGATAGTAGTTAGGTATTGCTTGTTTTGTTCCATATATTTTGGACCTAAAATGTGTTCAAAATGTACTTCTATACATGCGGTATACGTTTCTTGGTTGTATTTTGAGGGTACTGCGGCGATGGACGAGCTCAAAATTTACTAAGTATAGATTATTACAAAACAATCCGCGCGCGCCAGGGTCTTTTATATATTACGATTTAGGCCCAAGATATATGGAACAAGCAATACTGTGAAATATTTGGAATATATTTTGTCATATTATTGTAGTCGTGGTTCCCGGCAGAGTAGAATTTGGGCCACCCCATATCTTCCCATGTGGTGTCGTACAAGGCGACTAAGGGATAGGACTATTTAACTTTAACATCAGACAGATATTTACAGCCCAGACTCAGCCTCAGATGCATGCATGCAATAGGGTCACCCCGTATTACGTGGGAACGAATACAAATTGGTGAAATGTGGGTTTTAATTCACCTCTGCCTAACCCTCCGGGGATAAAGGCGTGATTATATGTATGTATGTATGTATTAGCCGTGAGTCAGGCTTATTCGTCTGATAATGAATCTCAACAGCTGTTGAACTCTGTGCCCCAGCCATACTGATAACTGCGATATGGAGAAAGGCGTCATTCGTCAGCCGTATTTTCATTACAGCATTCAACTATTGAACACAGCTGCGCATTAAAATCTTGTTACTGAATGATCAATAATGAGTAAGTCTTCGTACACGTGCACTACTATTAGTTAGGTTTTCCAGAATCCACAGCAGTGACTGCGAAGCAAAACAAGTAATTTATCACTCAAAGTATATTTCAAGAAAGAGTAAATCTCAGAAATAGTTTAATATCCTGGTACTCATATTGAAATTAATTATAAGTATTTTAAGGTCGGCTTGACCCCTTAGGTTTTGGTAGGCCCCAAACGCCTTGTTTTGTTTCTGTCGTGGACTGTATGACTTTTATCTCCCTATCAGGATTCACTTGAATAAAACTCCAATTTGCAGACTTGCAGCTTTATTCTTCTTATTTCTATTGTTCTGGATCTTTATTTCCAAATTGTTCTGAAGACTGTACTGTGTAGTACTGCACCGCTTTACGGGCGTAACATGCTCGCTTAAGTACTACATTTTTCGTTAGCCCGCATGGGCACTTAAGGAGCAACCTAAATGACGCGGTTTGCTACCGTGTCTTACAATGTATTCTTAACACTAGGTACGTATACACTAATATACCTATACATTATAGACCGTTCTTCATGCGGCATGGCTCGGCGTACTGGACAGTTTCGCTATCATGTTTTATTAGCAGAACTCCCTTACGCCCTCAATACGCCCTCTGGCTGCGTCACCGGAGCAGAGTCAACCGCAAGATATATAGGATAGGATACAAAGCAAAGTTTTCGTATTCTGCTTCCTACTCATATTCTCAAATATAAATGTGTGAAAATGTCTGGATGTGCCGGTTATTTTATTCAGTCCTTACCAAAGGGACTTTCTGTCTTAAGTTGTTAAGTAATCAACTAACCTAACAACATCTTATAATTGAATGAAATTTTGAAGCATTTACTATACTAACTTTTCAAATCGATTAAGATAGGAAAAAGTGAATCGCTCAGGTGGGACTCGAACCCACGATCTTTCCCTTACAGGGGGAATGCTCTGACCACTGAGCCACCGAGCCACACCTGAAGCTTTCCAAATTCTCCTATACTACCGTCTTAGGGCGACGGTGGGAGCCATCTACCGACATTCATGCGAATTATCGGAAACAATGAATGATGTCGCAGTCATTTTTAAACATTGTTTTTCGATGACTCCGCCCAAATAATTGAATTAAATTTTGAAGCATTTACTATGCTAACTTTTCAAATCGATTAAGATAGGAAAAAGTGAATCGCTCAGGTAAAGGAAAGGTAAGGGAAAGATCGTGGGTTCGAGCGATTCACTTTTTCCTATTTTAATCGAACGAATCGAATCTTATAATGTTCATATCAATATGACAAATCTTTAACGTTTTAAATACACATTTGCAATCGCACTAAACAATATAATTTATATATGTATTACTAGTGAGGTATATTGTGTTTTCATGCGATTAGTTGACCATGAAGTGGATTACCGAGATTTATTTAAAATGTTAAGACATAGACATTTATTTCTGAACCAACTTACATTTGTGTAGAAAAACAATACTAAATACTGAAAAATCTAACTATCATGCACAAAATACAGCTTAAGTTATTTAATTATAATATTTGTATTAACATTCTTAGAACAATACAAACATTTATTTATTTGTTCATATCATTGCATATATATATATATAATATGTATTTATTCCTTGTCCTGGATGAATTCATTTATGCTATAGTAATATTTATTCAATAAATAAAGATTACTAAATAAATAATATTATATTTTTAAGTTTAAAGATTTTTCATATTGATATGGTCACTATAAGAAGTAATGTCATACGGTGTAGATGTCATCAATGGAAGGAATATTCTGGAAAACCTTGAAGTATGGCGGGTTATTCATATTCTTCCAGCACGACGTCAACCTCGCTATTTCTGAAAACTGTTTTGTTGTAGTTTTAAAAGGTTTCCGCCTTATTTGCTTCCCGAAATGGCGTATTAAGCAGGATGACGAATCGTATTAAGCATAAAGAAATGCATGAAAACATGTCTCAAGTTGCCGGGACCGGCGGAAAATGGCGTATTATGCTTGAATTGCGTATTATTATGTCTCATTAAATGTGATCGTATTTAGCGGTTTCTCCTGACCGTAATTGAAAATAAAAAAATTGTGGACATAATGGCTAAAAGATGATACGGGGTTTCGAAGTAAGTTTGCGTACGTAATCTAGGTAGCATCACATTCGTGATCCCCACGGATACCCTCAGGAGCCGGCGGAGGTGGTTAGTGCTTATGTCGGACAGACGATTAAACCTTTAACTGTGGACGTGGGGTCTCAGAGATCCCGCCTTAACTCAGAATTTCATATTTAAGTCACTTACACGTGTCCCCCGACCTCGAGCGGCTCAGTCAGCCGTCAGCCTCAGCCTTTGCCATGAGTCGGGAAACAAGGTTAGACGGAGGTGGTTGTATCGTACATGAGTATTTTGCTTTTATAATTGTCTTCGGGGCCTCTGAGACTCCACGTGCACGTTTTCCATACATAGTGTTTTAACCAGTACACATATTTGCGTAGGTTTTTTTTTTATTAAAATTCAACAAAATAATCAGTCGAGTATATTCGAATAAAAATTATGGAATTCAGAAAATTAATTAATATTCAAACAAAGTGCGGGGGTCTCCAGTGAGACCCCCGCACGTTGTTACACTTCTATGGAGGTGGGGTCAGTACCCCACCTCCATAGAAGTGTAACGTAAAATCACGTCAACAGCCAAAGGTAAAACTTACGCCATCTGTGGGTCGTAGGTTGCCGAAAGTGAGATTGGCGGAGATATACTTGAGGTAGCAACCTCAATCGAGATGCGAGAGATATATCTCAGCCAATCTTAAGGCTATTTCGCACTTAGAGAACAGAATCGGCTAGTATTCACATAAGAATTGCTTTGGAATGTTGTATGCCTAGTGTTCCAATCACCTCAAATATGTCTCCGAATCAGGGAAGGAAAACAAATTAACCACAAACTAAAGTGCTGTTATTTCTTGTTGATGCTTTGAAGTCAAACCACAATATCTAGTAATACACTATAAATAATCACATAATAACAAAATATTGGTTAGACCATGACATGAAAAACCGCACATACCTACCTGGTGTAAGTTTTTCTGCGAATATGCTATTTGACCAGGTTGGATGACTACTACTCAATACTGCTTAATATGTTAGTTTGTCCTGAAAAAAATTACCTTGCCCAATAAAATATTGCTTTTTTTTTTTTTTAACGTGAGGGAAAATGCTTCATGGATGCTATGCCGGACTCCTACCGACTAAAAACCCTCACGTACCGCCTAATAGCCTGCGGTTGGTAGACCCGGGTAAGCCCTCGGAAGGATGTCCCAGGACTACCAACAGACCTGAGGCTGCGGCCTCGCCTAGGAGGTTCGGGTGTTATCCCGCGTCTATGGGGGGGGGGGGGGGGGGGTTTCGGGTGTCACCCCGCTTCTTGGGGGAGGGGGGCGTGCGTGATCTCTCACGTCAATAAAATATTGCTTAACTAAACTAATTTCCATAAAAGTTGAAATATAAACAATCAAATTCAGTTCATTTCACTTCAGGTTATTTCCGTATAACAAGTGGGGTCTTATAATTAAAATAATATAAATCTGGTACATTCAAACACTTTTGTGTGGTATGTAAATATTAATACAGTCAATAAATAATTTGTGATACAATAGATATAATATAATATAAAAATATAATAGCTAGTTAACTTTTTAAATTCCAAAATACTTTTATATTTATATTAAAAACTAACTAAAAACTATAAATATGTATATGTGTAAACGCAACGTGGACCGAGATAAATGCGATATCCTCTTCCACTTCATACATTTAATCGGCGTGTGACGTCACATATATGCCTCGACGATTTTGTATGGAGATTGAATTTTCAAAATCAAATATTTAAAAACTATTTGTCGAAAGAATATTTTACTTTGACAGTTCATCATTAAATTAAAATTTCAAAAGTATAAAATAGTCAAATAGGCTATTGCAGCAACACAGTTAGATTTAATTTAAAAAAAAATTGCATAAGTAAAGAGAAGAGTTCGAAAACTGCAAGCTACCAGTGCCGCACTGTACTACTATAGATAGGTGGTTGATAGTCATGAGCTACATATTTACGGTTTCTGAACTTTTCTCTTCACTGGAGCCAGTCGCACTAATGACACTTTTTAATTACCATTATTAATAGATAAAAGAGGTAGAAAGATAGAAAGGTAGAGGTAGAATAATAAACAAACTAAAATAATAAACAAAACAAAATAAAATATCTGTTATGAAAAAATGTTATAAGAAAAATGTATTAGCTTTTGCCCGCGGCTCCACCCGCTTGGATGTCGGCTATTGAGACCAAACATAGCCTATGTCCTTTCTCAAGACCTAATCTACCTAAATACCAAATTTCATTAAAGTCGGTTTAGTGGTTTAGACATGAAAGCGTAACATACAGACAGACAGACAGACAGTTACTTTCGCATTTATAATATTAGTAAGGATGAATATTCATAATAGTGAAATTATGACTAAACACTTTATGACAACTGTCAGTTATGACTTCCGGTGTTGGAATAAAAACTTTTGAACAAAACTATTAAGTAAAGTGATGATTATTATTACCAAAAGTTCTTAGCATAATATAGACATTAGGACTAAACATTTTATGCAAGTCAGTATGGAGAGAGATTTATATATTAGCTATTTGAGAGAGAGAGAGAGAAAGAGACTGATATTTATTACTTTTCACAACAATTTCTCAACTTAATAAAACTGAGGCCTGGAACTCCTTGCCAGCTTACGTGTTTCCGTCTTCCTACAGTCCCGGGCTAAACGACCCGATGAGGCCGTCAAGCTGAATGCCAGGCATGTAATGGTAGCCCTCTTCCAAGTCAAATTGATGTGTGCTATATATAAAAAACTAGTTGCTCTGAGCCATTATTCGTAGCTCTGAGCTATAGCAATGAGCAATTATAGTGATTATTCAGATCCTGACATGAATGTGGGCGTTATTTTATTAGTCATACCATACCTTGCTAACATACAAATGTAAAAATTATTCGTGTCTGTCCATTGCAGATATTTAAACAACATAAGTTCTATTAGATTTATGATTCTAATTGTTTTTTTTTTCTGTTTGTTTGCAATGGACGCAAATACTGTAGAACGGATTTCGATCCGTTCTTTTATTAGAAACTTGGACCATATACTGTATAGATGTCGCCCCCAATTAGCTTTATCAGCCGTCCAATTAACTGCCTACGCAGTTAACTAAACGGCGCCATTCAATTAACGGCCTGAATGATATTTAGCTGCCTTGTACATTACCTACTTAACTAAACTTCATAGCACACTACTCGCTTAGTTTCATAGCACAGTGGAAAGGGCTACATAGTTTCTTAACTTAGCTTTAACAACTTCGTAGCATAGCGACATGGCGTATCTCCGGCGGAAAGGCAGCTTAACGGTTGTCCACGCGGGTGGAGCCGCGGGCGTCCAGGTACTTGTATATTATTATAATCTACTCATGCCCGTATAAGCTGTATGCTAAAAGACATGAATAGATGCAATCTATGAATGTAAGTGTAAATACAAATGCGGATATTAAAATATATTAAGTAATTAACTTCCATGCAATAAATATGTTGATTTCTATAATTTATTAAAATACAAAACTCTGTGAGTTCAATAATGCTAGATGCATAGGCAAATACTTACACGCGCACGTATATACTCACGCCTTTTTCCTCCGGGGTAGACAGGGATAACGGGATTTTCCCACTTTGTCCTATTAACACATTGGATTTAGATTATATAAAACTAGCTGACCTGGCGAACTTCGTACCGCCAATATTTTTCCGACCGCGTGGCGTCAGATCCCGTTCCCGCCGCACCTTCTACTATATTAAACATGTATTATACATCTAAACCTTCCTCCTGAATCATTCTATCTATTAAAAAAAAACACATCAATATCCGTTGCGTAGTTTTAAAGATTTAAGCATACAAAGGGATATAGGGACAGAGAAAGCGACTTTGTTTTAACTATGTAGTGATATAGAACAATCTGAGGAACAAATTCTCGTAATAAAAATTTGTCCTAAATATCAATCTAATTTCAATCGCACAAAATATCATACATTGAAGGAGGTCTGTAGGACACGTCGGTATTTCTGTCTAAATGAGCAGTGCGACTGGGGAAGTACATCCGCCCTACAGAATACCGCGGTGATAGTAACCTAGCGTTGTGTTCCCGGCGCGGTGAGTTGTGTAGGCAGAGCTCACTGGAGAGGTTTTGTGCTGTCAGTGACAAGACCAAAGGTTATTCCTGCTTTGTCTTCTACACTGACGGCACAGAAACTCTCTGTGTTTACAGAGTCGGCATCACGAGTGTGACTGCCCTGGTGTTGCACACGTCTAAAGGCCACGTTAACTACTTTCCATCAGATGGGCCGTAGGCTTGTCTGCCATCACAGTTGTATAAAAAAAACACGGCAGCTATGTTATCGTTCGATCTTGAAAATTGCGTTATGGTGCTCTATTACAAGAATACCGATTTTGAATTTTGTGAGAGTGAAATAAGATCGAGATTGAATTATCATCAGATTTTTATTATGAGAATTGACCTTCTGGGAACATTGTATTCGTATTCGTCCGCTATAAAGGTTTAACTATATACTGCATAGACACAATGTTTCTATCAAAATGGATTGCAATAGTCGGCTCAAAATACGCGTTAGAGTCAACGCCACAAAATAAGTCCCGCGACAAAACATGGTACTAAACATGACATCGCCACCGTACTGTTTGTTGATTGGTTGGAGTCATGACAGAGTTGCCAGCACATTTTTTTATGTTGTACTAGTGGAAATTATACTTACCTAACATCCCAATCCCGTCAAAACATGTAGGTACTTTAAATGCACAATAGGTGTTGTTTGGTGTCTTTTGAGGATAGTATAAGGTGGTACATACATAGTATATAAAAAAATATGCATCAGTAAAGAGGAGTTGCGGTCGCTATCTTCGCTAGGTGTTACATTCACATGCCAAATCAGTGCCCTGAGCATGAATAACATTCGAATTCGTAACGTAAACGTATCGATGAAATGCAGTATTGCGATTGGTTCACAGTAGGCAGACGGCCAATCGCATTGCTCCGTTCTCTGCATACGTTTAAATTACAAACTCGAATATTATTCGTGCTTGGGGTACTGATTTTGTATCACTTTCACTCTCTGTTGATATATTGTTGCATGTTTTAATCCATCTTTTATAAAACAATCATCTTCTAGGTATTTCACATGATCCGATTCTAACGTTTTAAAGTTGGAAACGCGCGATTATAATTTCTTAAGTTCTGTGGTTCAACTACCTACTATAAGTCTAAACAATAAAAAAATCTGGTAAAATAAAATTATGATACTGGCAACATTACATGTTGTGACGGCCACGCCGCGGCCAAGGGACTTATTTAGTGGCGCGTACTTTTAGATGAGTATGCTAATGTCAATATTGCCTTTAAACTGTCAATGTGTGCCTGTCATGGGTGTCATCTAAGTAGTATATTATTATGTCAAAGTAGTTTTTTTTATTACATGCGCAAATAGGAGAGGGCGAGGTTATGTCGGACTCGAACAGAGTAAGACGCACGCCGTCTGTGGGTCGTAGTGCAAGGCCGAAGGTGAGATTGAAAGAGCATATCCCTCGCACCCCGGTTGACCCAGAGCCATCTCTCTCGATCTGGCCCTTCTCGAGTGAAGGGATTACGTAGTCCTCAACGCGCCACTGCCTATGTCGAAGTAGTGGCAAGTTTTTACGTCACGTTGTCGGAGCAATTACTGTATCTATAGTTTTTTATATAATCTAAGGTCGTTGCCCTCTTACGTTGTCATTGGTTACGTATAATTCTAATTTGTTCGCTCTGAACGATTATTCGTACCAAGTGATTAGTTGTAACTGGTATTTTATTGTAATTACAGAGATTTTTTTATTTTATTATTATTGACATAGAAACAAGTCTGAATGTTACATAAAACAGATTGAAAGTAGCTCTATTTGCAAATTTTGATTGAATCTATCTAATCTATTTTTCGCGTTATGGTGTAATAACTATAAATATATAAAGACGGTGGGTATTAGTTAAAAGTTGGACCGACTTTTTGAATGGAATTTTAAAGGATTTTTTATACTAAATATTCAAATCCATTAAAATAGGAAAAATATTAAATCGGCTCTTAACTAAATGGCGCCATTCAATGAACTGTCTGAATAATGTTCAGCCGTAACGTTTATTGCAACATTTAATAACCTGACTGGCTAATGCTTAGGCCAATCGTATGATGCCTGTCTTAAAACAGACAATTTTATACCCACACCTGTAAATCCCCGAGGGGGTAGGCAGAGAAAATTATGGATAGATTTATTGAGAAAGCTGCGCAATCCGACTTGAATACTGTAGGTTGAAAGGCTTTATTTAATGTATTTTTTTATTATTTATTGGTTTTCTTTTCATAACCATGCAAAAATAAGTCATTTTCCTAGCTGTTTGATTAAATGGTTGAACACCATTCAGGCACCTAATTGAACGGCGCTGTTTAGTAACGAGCCTAGGCGGTTAATGGAACGGCTGATTGAGCTAGTTGTCTGCGACATATACACTACGAACCTATAAACACTACGTATAAAAATACTGACAGCAAGTATTATCTTTCCTGTATTTCATTCGGTAATGCTTTGGCATTAGTTCATATCTCTCCAGCGCAGCAGGCCGATAGTAAAATAAACCATTTAAAACGTAAAATAATGCTCTCTGCAACGTGCTCAAATGTGAAATAGATACCAACAATTAGCACGTAGTGATCTACTCGAATATTGGCCACGGCCGTCGAGTACGCATACCACTTACCTAAATGCCCTTTCAAAAATATAATCAACTAGCTGTTGCCCGCGGCTCCGCCCGCGTGGATGTCGCTTATCACGTAGTGTTTTTTCTTGCAATTAAAATAGGCAATATTAATCAGTAATAATGTAGCATTTAAATAGTGAAAGATTTTTTAAAAGCGATCCATTTCTTTTTTTAGAGCTAATTCATTCCACACATACTTACATACATATCTTCTGTCTTTCCTGTTTATACTAGTAGTATTCTTTTTTAACGTGAGGAAAATCCTTCATGGATGTTATGCCGGACTCCTACCGACTAAAAATCCTCACGTACCGCCTAATAGCCTGCGGTTGGCAGCCCCGGCTAGCCCTCGGAAGGATGCCCCAGGACTACCAACAGACCTACGGCTGCGGCCTCGCCTAGGGGGTTGGGGTGTTATCCTGCGTCTATGGGGGAGGGAGGTTTCGGGTGTCATCCCGTTTCTTAGGGGGGCATTCTTGAATCCATCACCTCACGCTGCCGTCATGGGCCTGCTTCTGTAAGGACGGTGAGCAGCCCACTCACCGTCTTAAGGAACCCGATCATGGAGGCCGATGGTCTTCGGCGAAGGCACGTCGGCGGCGCCCAAGCCGCCGACTGTGGGACTCGGGTGGGAGAGTTCTCTGCCGCTCCCGCCCCGCCGCCTCTTTCACGAGCATGACCTGCTCGCAGAAAGAGACGGCGCAGTCCCACTAACTCCCGCTGGAGACCATGGCAGACACCATGGTCTCGAGCGAGAGAGTGTCCACATCCAGACTCACCACGAGGACCTGGCCCTGTTCCGCCCACGCCGTGCACTCCACCAGCGTGTGGAGCGATGTGTCGTCGCTGCGGTCCTCTCATTGCTCACACTTGGCCGCAGTTTCCCGGTGTATTCGCCATAGAACTTACCCAAGCTACCATGCCCGGTAAGTATTTGTGGCAAACGGTAGGAGAGAGCACCATGTCTCCTCCTCGGCCACTCGTACATGACCGATCTGACGGCGGCGATTGTGGCGAATCCCCCCCTTTGGTTGCTCAAGTCGCACCTTCCATGTCTCCACGGTTTCCTGGTGGTGGCTAGCTGTTACCTGCAGCGTCAATTGCGCGGATGTCGGTTATCGTGACCAAACATAGCCTTTCCTAAAGTCCGATATTATCTCTTTACCAAATTTTATCAAAATCAGTTGGCGTGGGAAGGTATCAGAAAGAGTTACTTTCACATTTATAGTCTCCTGGGGCCTAGCGTCATATACAACAGAGAGGAAGATTTTGACTTTACCTGGAGTAGAAGTACTCTAAATACTGGAGATAGCGAATTTCACTCAAAGGAAACTTTACTTTATCTTTTAAAAGAAACAAAACTGCATTCAAATATTTTTGAAAACTCGCTTGCCACACCCGGTAATCGAACCGACTAAAATCCGAAAAAGTAACACCCTGTATTTTTATGTGATCAATCGATAGTGTCAATCATAAGGATTCAATCTGTCTAACAAACATGGTAAATTAGATGAAAGCAAGTCCATAAAATCTTAGCTTATAAATTCAGTGCCAGCAGATACAACATTTTTACTCAAGGATTCATCAGAAACCTTATCAACAATAAAGTTATCTTTGAAGCCAAGTATCTAATAAAAAGAGTAGATAGTTACTAAATTACTGACATTTGTTTCCGGTTTAGAATGTAACTTTATTGGGTAACTGCACGAGGTATGTAGGTATTAGGTAGGGTAGGTAGTAATTTAGGATGCTTGATTGGAAACCTCCACGCGGTGTACCCTGTGCAACAGAGACGGCAAGAGAATTGCCGTACTAGTGACTTAATTCTTCTTTTTCTTAATCTTAGCGTTAATTCCAGTCACATCCGATGCTTTTACTAGTCTAACTGCGGGTTTAGTTTAGCTTCGATATTTTTCATGAAGGGACTGCCATCTGACCTCCATAACTCAAAGGTGTTATTGAAGCATTGCAGTTAGACCAGTTGTTGGAGTTTTTAGGACTCCAACTACCCGTAACGACTGCCATAGATGCTTGTATGACATCCGGGACCGAGGGCTTAGCGTGCTCTCCGAGGCACGACCAGACCAATGCAAATACCCATATTCACGCATACAAATATTTCATTTTTCACTGAGCGGGGATCAAAGCCGTGCCTCCTGCGTAGCGGCCGCATTTACCACTGACGCACCACTAGATGTTAATTGAGCCCTGAGACGACGTGCGTTTTTAGGCGATTTGAGCGATTTTATTGTTAGTATGGTATCAAATGAGCCTTTGAGTTAAAATCCTTTATTTGGTCCAATTTAATTTATATTAACTTATAAATTAAATTGGACCAAATAAAGGATTTTAATTTCAAGGATTTCCTTTCATTTATTGTACCATGTTTGTTAAAGAGATTTGATCCTTATGATTAACCATATCGATGGATGACATAAAAATACAAAATGTTGTTTTATCAGATTTTAGTCGGTTCGATTACCGGATGTATCAAGCGAATAAAAAAAAATTGAATGCCGTTTTATTTCTTTTTACAAATAAAGGAATGTTTCTTTTGAGTGATATTCGCTATCTCCAGTATTTAGAGTACTTGTCCTAAGTACGTAAGGTTAAAATCTTCCACCCTATTACATCGAACGTGAAAAAATATAGCATCGCTATCTGTTGGATTTAGTTCCAACTTTTAGTTCCTTTCGATGGACTATGTTACCAACCGTTGTTTAGAGCTATAATAAGCTGACAATATGACATTATAATACTTTAATTATTGAAATGAAGTGAGCAATGGCGTCGGGGTTAGAAACAAGTGGTAAATATTTTTAAACGACTAGAAAAAACGAGGCACCTCCTCGTTTTTTCAAAAAACGAGGAGGTGCTAAGTTCGTCGTCTATGGGACTTTTTTATGTATGTTTGTTACGCGATATCTAAGCCAGATTTGAACGGAGTTTTACCATTTTGGTTGAGTTATTTGTTACAATATTGTTAATTTTGATAAGAATTTTAGTTTTTCTTTTTGTTTTTGGTAGGTACCCGATAATTGAATATGCATCAGTATTAGTTACCAAGGACTCGCGAAATTGTAGGTGAAATCTTAATGTTCTCAATGACTACTGTAAGCAGTTTAATACATTAAAATATTTCATAATAAACCTACATTTTATTATGTAATTTTTCACCGAGTATGCTTGATAACGATATTCTGTATTGTTTAGTAATTTGGAATCATTTTTATTTGAATTTCGATCTAGCTTAGTGGTTAAGGAGTCGGCCTTACGAACGAGGGGTCCCGGGTTCGAATCCTGGCCATTACACTACCGACGTGAACCCACTCCTAGCAGAAGTAATTTAGCTTAATTGGAGGGGTTAGTAAGTAAGCCTGTGGTGTGGCCCTAGAATAGCACCACCCCATCTCCTCCCGTGGGTGTCGTAAGAGGCGACTAAGGAAATCAAATACCGGAGGATGGGCAGTAGCATCTTTTCGCGTACTAGCCACCAAACTGCGATCGAAATCCGCCTGCCAAGCGTGGCGATTACGGCATAACCCCCCATGATTTGGAAACCCAAGAAACGGCCCCTAGTCCCCGGTGGCCCCGCTATTCCTGGCTATGGTAGCGGCCATGGTAACGGCGGGGCAAGGGGTGCGAAGAATCCCCGGCAGATGCCAGGCTACCAACCCCGACGACCTTTGGCCCTGGCAACGTACAACACGCTCACACTGCGAACCGACGAGAAGCTCGCTGAACTCGAGGAAGAATTGAGCAGGTTACGGTGGGATATCGTAGGATTGTGTGAAGTCCAGAGAGAGGGGGAGGACACCATGATCCTCACATCCGGTAACCTGCTCTATTTCCGGGAGGGCGACAAACTGTCCCAGGGTGGTGTCGGGTTTATCGTCCACAAGTCCCTTGTCAACAACATGGTCCAGATCGAGAGTGTTTCGACGAGGGTAGGGTACCTTATACTCAGAATCACCAAACGGTATTCGCTGAAGGTCATACAGGTACACGCACCAACCTCGAAACACCCCGACGACGAGGTGGAGACTATGTATGTATCTCTAAAGCCATACATAGCTCCCGAACACACTATACCGTTGTGATGGGGGACTTTAACGCGAAACTGGGCAAACGAAGCGACAATGAGCTGAGAGTGGGGCAATTTGGATATGGAAAGAGGAATGCACGTGGCCATCTGCTGGCCGGCTTCATGGAGAAGGAAGCCTTTTTATGATGAACTCCTTCTTCAGAAGGACATGGCTACACACTAACGGTGTCTCAAAAAATGAGATTGATTTCATCTTGTCGACGAAGAGGCACATATTCAATGATGTCTCCGTGATCAATTCAGTAAAAACAGGAAGCGATCACCGGATGGTAAGAGGCACATTGAATCTTAGAACAAAGCTCGAAAGATGTCGACTACACTCCGACCAGCACCTATCCAGTTCCAGAACCCTGAGCACTTTCAGCTCGAGTTGCAGAATCGCTTCGAATGCCTGGGAGATTGCGAAAATGTGGATGATTACAATGACAGATTTGTGGAAATTGTCCAAACGACTGGGTCTAAGATCTTCAAAGCCCGTCGTTCAAAAGGAACCAAAAAGATCTCGGAACTCACCAAAAAACTCATGGAACAAAGGCGAAATTTAGTTCTGCAGTCCTCTGAAAATGCTGCTCAGTATCGGCGTTTAAACAGATAGATCTCCAAGTCCTTGACTCGCGACCTACGCCAATTTAATACGACTCGTATTAAGGAGGCGATTGAGAGCAACAAAGGCTCAAAGGTTTTCGCAAGGGATCTGTCTGTTGGTCAAAGCCAACTGACTAAGCTGAAGGCAGAGGATGGCAGAATTATTTCGTCAAAGCCGGAGCTGTTGGAAGAGGTCGAGAAGTTCTACGGACAATTATACACGAGTGTACGGCAATCTGTTAATAATCTGGCTAAAGACCCAAGAGCCAGATTGACCCGACACTATACCGAGGATTTCCCGGACGTCAGCCTGTACGAGATCAGAATGGCTCTTAAACAGCTAAAGAACAATAAGGCACCGGGTGATGATGGGATCACGGCTGAGCTTCTGAAAGCTGGTGGAACACCGGTACTTAAAGCTCTTCAGGAGCTATTTGATTCCGTCATACTCGAGGGACGAACGCCTAAGGCATGGCGCAGCAGTGTGGTGGTACTCTTCTTCAAAAAAGGTGATAAAACCTTGTTGAAGAATTATAGACCCATCTCGCTTCTGAGCCATGTCTACAAGTTGTTTTCGAGAGTCATTACGAATCGTCTCGCTCGCAGGTTCGACGACTTCCAGCCTCCCGAACAAGCCGGTTTCCGAAAAGGCTTCAGCACCATAGACCACATACATACGCTGCGACAGATTATACAGAAGACTGAGGAGTATAATCAGCCACTCTGCTTGGCGTTTGTGGACTATGAGAAAGCCTTCGATTCGATCGAGACCTGGGCTGTGCTACAGTCTCTCCAACGGTGCCAAATTGACTATCGATATATCGAAGCGCTGAAGTGTTTATACGAAAACGCCACCATGTCAGTCCACCTACAGGATCAAAGCTCAAAACCTATCCAGTTGCAGCGAGGGGTGAGACAGGGAGGCGTTATATCTCCGAAACTGTTCACCGCCGGCCTGGAAGTTGTTTTCAAGCTCCTGGACTGGAGAAGACTCGGCATCAATATCAACGGAGAGTACATCACTCACCTTCGATTCGCTGACGATATCGTAGTCATGGCTGAGACCTTGGAAGACCTAGGCACAATGCTCGATGGCCTCAGTAGAGCCTCCCAACAAGTGGGCCTCAAAATGAACATGGGCAAGACGAAAATTATGGCAAATGTCCATGTCGCACCCACTTCTTCTTTAAAGATTGTTCTACATTCGAAGTTGTCGACGAATATGTTTACCTGGGACAGACAGTCCAGTTAGGCAGGTCCAACTTTGAGAAAGAGGTCAATCGATTAAGATAGGAAAAAGTGAATGCCCAGGTGGGACTCGAACCCACGATCTTTCCCTTACAGGGGGAATGCTCTGACCACTGAGCCACCGGGCCACACCTGCAGCTATCCAAATTCTCCTATACTACCGTCTTAGGGCGACGGTGGGAGGCATATGAATGTCGGTAGATGCCTCACACGATGCCTCACTTTTTCCTATCTTAATCGATTTGAAAAGTTAGCATAGTAAATGCTTCAAAATTTCATTCAAAGAGGTCAATCGTCGAATCCAGCTCGGCTGGGCAGCGTTCGGGAAGCTTCGTAATATCTTCTCGTCCAAA
Source organism: Eilema caniola (assembly GCA_949126895.1). Lineage (NCBI taxonomy): Eukaryota > Metazoa > Arthropoda > Insecta > Lepidoptera > Erebidae > Eilema > Eilema caniola. The sequence goes on from OX421475.1 coordinate 2,394,608, forward strand.
ATACCGCAGTGTTTCAAGACTAAAGTCTACGACCAGTGTGTGTTGCCAGCGATGACCTACGGAACTGAGACTTGGTCCCTTACTATGGGCCTTATAAGAAGGCTCAAGGTCACCCAAAGGGCGATGGAGCGTGCTATGCTCAGAGTTTCCCTGCGTGATCGAATCAGAAATGAGGAGATCCGCAGGAGAACTAAAGTAACCGACATAGCACACATAATCGCCAAAGTTAAGTGGCAGTGGGCGGGGCACATAGCTCGTAGAACAGATGGCCGTTGGGGCTAGAGAGTTCTCGAGTGGCGACCACGCGCCGGAAGACGCAGTGTAGGCAGGCCTCCCACACGGTGGACCGACGACCTGGTGAAGGTCGCGGGAAGGGCATGGATGCGGAAGGCGCAGGACCGGTCATTGTGGAAATCCTTGGGGGAGGCCTTTGTCCAGCAGTGGACGTCTTTCGGCTGAAATGAATGAATGAATGAATGGAGGGGTTAGAGGGAATATAAATAAGTAATTTTGATAATTTCGGTTGCTAATATCTATATATATATATGTATAAAAAAGTCAATTGCTGTTTGCTAGTCTCACTAAAACTCGATAACGGCTGAACCGATTTAGCTAATTTTAGTCTTGAAATATTTGTGGTTGTCCAGGGAAGGTTTAAACGGTGAGAAAATATGTAAAATTGCACCTTTTTTTATTGATTCTGAGGCGTTAGGTATGAAATTTGCCGGGTCAGCTAGTTCTTTATAAAAGAGAAATAATAATAATATGAATGCATGAGTCTGAAGGCACCATGACCTTGAAATTCTTGCTGCTCAAGAGCGTCTCAGTTGTGCATTGTCATTTGCAGATAAGAGAATTAGGTGGAAAAGGAGAATGGACACTATACATGGTGTGCATGGACATGTTGAACACAATTACTGTTGACTGGTCCATGAACATCATGTAGAAACAAACTTTACACCAGAATAAACAAAAGTAATGAACTGGACTACAAATAATCATGAACGAGATATAATAAATGAAAGTTTATTATATACTCAAAATCAAGTATTCAGTCAAATACATTCTTGGACCCACCAGATGCGGCTTTCTTGTGCATTAGCAATATTGAGCAGAATATATTTATTTTAAACTTGTTTCAGTGCTAAAACATTTCAAATCTTTGCTAATTTTAAACATTCTTCGAAAGAAGCTGATCAGAGACGAGATTGACAGTTTTTTAGAAAGTTCGTTTTGAATGGGACCGGTTGTTCTGCCTATTTACTCACTTAAATTCATCATGTTAGACTATGATTACGACACATACATAAATTTGCATTTGCAGCCTATTTAAACAGGCCCTGGTAGTTTTCTTTTTTGTAAATTATTTTAGCAAACGAAATTTAAACTAATATTCTGCAAGTGGATGTATCCCTCCAGACAAGTGGTATTCCGTATTACACGTGTAGAATAGAATAGAATGATCAATACTTGAGATTGTCAAACGTTTACGACTGTCATAATAAGGTAATCCAATACATGTTTGTATATCGGGTGTAAGGGCAACGCTCCCGAAGCCGAAGGCACCTGTTGGTACTCCGGGTATCCTACTTATGGGCATATTTTTTTCGATGCGTGATTTTTGAAGTGAAAACTTCTTTAGCGGCGTTGGATGGGTAAAAAATGTTAAACTCGCGTCAGGATTACTTGACCTTTGAACCGTAACCGACGACTGACGTCATGCAACATTACAACAGCTACAGATCGTTTATTTTGTTAGATGCGTTAAGAAGCTCCGTAGCTTCGCGGTAAACGCTTCGACTATAAGTCCTTATGGTTTCAGATACGCGGGCGGCGGGTTCGAACCTGAGCATCTGACACTTTTTGTGATTATTTTTTCTTTTTGTATTTTATTACTTTTTGTGATTATTTTTTCTTCAATATTCATTAATTTCTTCTGGCAGAAAATTAGTGATAGGTTCTATGATTGGCGCTATATTACAGGTATGGTATGGTATGTTCTTTTTATCTTTTCCTCTGTATATAACGTAGAAAGAAAGAAAGAAAAAGTTTTCACTTCTGCCGGCACTCCCGTCTTCTTTTTTTTCCAGTTCTTTTTCTATAATTAGCATTATTCTCTCTCCATCATGTCAGTAAATCTCAATGACATGATAATTTCATACATTTTGTAATGCTGTTGTTTTTATGAAATAATCGTTTCATTAAGATTTAGTAACACGATGGAGAATGAATAATGCTCACAAGACGGTATAAAAAATTTGAAAAAAAAAAAATGTTTTTTTCTTTACCATATTGAAAAATAATTTTGCCAATATGTAGTAAACCCGGAGTACTACTAGATGCCTTCGGCTTCGGGAGCGCGCCCCTTACACCCGGTATTTTGTATTGTGTGTATTATACTGTATGTAGGTATAGTATGTAGTGTATATTATTATGTTTTTATGTTCGTTATTATTTCATTTCAGTAATTTTATTAGGTACTCTATTGCATTCTTATACCAAAAACCCACATTTCATTTTTATATACTCCTGTCCATCCAAGATCCTGGAAGAGATTGTTGTTAACAATAAGGCCACCCATTGTACATTATTATGTTCTTTTTTTTTATATAGGACACGCCAATTTGTCTTCACCTCGCCTGATGGTAAGCTGAAGGCAAAGTCTCAGGAAAGAGGGTCACCATTACATACACGTACCATGTTAAGAATGGTGGCACTCGGCTTGACGGACTCATCAGACGCTTTTTCACGCCCCGCTTAAAGGACCCGGGACTGTAGGAAGAAGAAAACACGTGAGCTGGCAAGGAGTTCTAGGACTTAATGGTGCGACAAAGGAAAGAGTCACCGAAACGCTTGGTTCTTGAAGAAATGTTCTGCACCATATGCGGGTGACATCTAAGCCCTGCACGTGTTGTCCTGTGTAGGAAATTTCTATTCATTTCCATATTTTGGTGTACAATAAAGAATATTTTACTTTACTTTTACATCCTCATCATTGTATATTATTCTACAAACGAATTACCAACGATTTGCCACTTGTATAGTTGGATGCTCTTTGAATGAGATAAGCCAGGTTAAGCTGCAATGGTAAATATGCAATTCTTGTTGGAAGTAATTACGTTACATTGAAGTAGAAATACATGTATTCATTACATGCATTTTGTACTTGTTGTAAAATTGCTTGACAGGTTGAACATGCTCTGTTTCAAGGTGTTTCGTGTGTCTGATGTTTTTTAAAACAATGGTCGCTACCTCCTACGGCCTTGACAGATGCTTTGTCACGTCCCTCTTGAAGAATCCGGATTTATAAGAGTAGGGAAAATGCGTGTGCGGCAATGTGTGCGGACAGAACAATCCCCCTTTCTCTTTTGTTATTATTACCTATTTTTTATTAATTGTACGGGTCTATCTTCCAGAAACATGTGCATTTTTATTTATTATTGTATATCTACCAAGGTTAAAGAATGATAGTTGTTGTACTACTATTTTAAAAGAATTAACTTATTAACATATGCTTTTAAATTTGCAAATAATAAAGACTTCACTGAGATTAACAAACATACCTACACATAATATGTTTAAACACGAAGAGATACGCAGACAGTTTTCTTGTCTTAGGTATACCTATTGATTTTTGTTGCGGTTGTGATACACACATTCAGTTCATACTTAATATGAGTATATAATATTTTCAGTCAAACGATATTTTTGGATGAAACTTTACTTGCTATGAATCCATGCTTGAATGAATCTTACCTTATAGCATATTCCATACATCCTTTATAAAATTTACGATTGACATCTGAGCAAAAAATGGAAGAAAGTGGATATTAGCTAGTTAGATAGTTCACAAGCGTTTTGTGGCGTTTTGTAGCTTCATCGAAGTATAGACCTTGAGTCCGCAAAGGAATCATAAATATCCTTTGATATCTACTACTTTACCTGTGCCGTACAAAGTAGCCATTGACTCCAAGACTAACGAAGATGGTCGTTGAAGAAGACGTTGTATGGTCATTCTCTAATATCACATTTAAAATAGATAAAAGAAACATTACATACAACATCGTAATAGAAAATATGAAATTCATCAACGGTACAGAAAAACATTCTTTATCTACAGATACTTAGGATGTATCGATACTATGTAATGTGGATCTAAAAATGATCTATCAGGCCCATATTCAAGAATGTCACTCACCTGAATCGCGATTAATCTGGGAAAAGATTGTATATGTCGCCGCAAACTAGCTTAATCGGCCTAGGCAGTTAACTAAACGGTGCCATTCAATGAACGGCCTGAATGATATTCAGCCGAAACATTTATAACAACAATTAATAACCTGGCTGGCTAATGCTTAGGCCATTCGTAAGACGGGGCATCACCCCGATATAAGATAGAAAATTACATACATACTCTCCCACCTGTAAATCCTCGAGGGGTAGGCAGAGGTGTATACATAGAAAATTAGTGATAGGTTTATTGAGAAATTTACAGAAAAAACTGAAATAAGTCATTTCTCTAGCAAGCAAGTAATTAAACGTCATCGATCTAAGCTATTTGCCTAGTCGTTTAATCAAATGGCTGAATACCATTCAGGCCGCTTATTGAAAGGCGCCGTTCAGTAAACAGCCTAGGCAGTTAATTGAAAGGCTTATTAAGCCAATTGGCTGCGACATAAGACATTGACAATTTTAACAGGTTGCAGGGCACACTCTTCTTCTTTACAAATTTTCCTTAGGTCAATTGCGATTCAGCTGACTCTAGAAAATGGGCCTCAGACTAAGGGAAATAAATTACAGTTTACTGTTCAGCGCACGTCACGAAATTTGAAATTTAAGTGGTTGCAGACTCACTAAAATGTTATAGAATGTTGTAATTTTATTGAGTAAAAAATGACCTTATTAACAATAGTAAAACGGTTACTTGTACGTATCTTGTGATTACAATGGCTAAGTTACTTTGTTTTGTACAAATACTTTGTTGTTCAAGAGATTTTAGTTATTTTATATTTATTCTGTATTGTACACATATATTATATTTATACAAAATAATGAGACATCATGTACAAAGGCGAGTTTAACTCAAAGTTGACTTTAATTCCAGCAAACCTGGGAGTGCACAGAGAAATTGTAATACGAGAAGCAGTTTAGTGTAGTGTACATGAAAGTGAAGATTTTGATGTAAGAGGTATATGAAATGTATACCCTAGGTAATAGCATATACATACATATTACAAATTACAAACACGTAAATACATAGGTATCTGTTATTGTTGAGAGAAAAGGTAGCCTATATTAGTTTTTTTAAAATATTTAGAGAAGGACTATCGGAGATCTTAGTTTTAATCAAATAACTCATGATATTATTGTGATATTTTAGTTTAAATTTCATGTTTCAATTTTTTTGTTTGTTTTTTTTCGTATTTTTATAATTCTTTTTGGCTTAGCTTTAGGTCACCTGAAAGTATTAGGCAGAAAACAAATTTGGTTAGGGGGAATATAATTTCGTTTACAATTTTTGGTTAAGTTGTTAAAATATTTCAATTGAAAAATGTACAAAATCCTAACAATGATAAAAGTTATGAACTCGAAGATAAGTCCTCTACAAGTCTATTGTTTTAATCAATGTTCGTTACTATGCCAGACCGGGGACAAGCTTATTGTAACATTAAGACCAATTAACAGCATGCAACAAATTAATTCGACCCATAATCGACTTACCAGCTGCATCTATAGCGCTTTCAATATCCTCATTATTTCTATGCACCAATGATACACTCTCCTCCCTTACGTCACTTTTAGGCACCATGCCAGCCACATCATTAGTTTTTTCAATCTGTACATTGTTTTTATTCACCAAAGACACATTTTCTTCTGGCAGATCACTTTTATCAACCATTGCAACAGTCTGTTACACTTTCACGTACAATCTTATAATTATAGCACTCGCAAGCTCTCGAATATCGTTAAAACTATAGATTTTACAAGTACCGCGTGTGTTTGTTGTGATAATACACAGTTCACTGATATTTCAAATGATACGCGATAGTCTCAATAGGTTATTACAACCCAATTTTATTGATACGGAATATAGTTTAATTGATACGGTACAGATATGGAATGATACGAATTTTGCTGAATAATATTGATGGCGGGAACACGCGACGCGTGCGCTGACCGGTCGTGTACTGGGTTATGAAATGCGGCGATAACACCCAATGTAGGCACAACTTTGCACTTCACGGTTGGTGGTAAAAACCTGTGTAACGTAAAAGACGAAGAGATATGCAATGTTTTTGTGTGAGTTCAAAAAGTTGTTAATATGCAACAATAGTTTTGACATAAGATGTCAATATCGATTAAAGGTAATATCGTTCGCGTCTATGATAGATGCGAATACATTTATTTTAAGATCATCTAATTGAATTATTGTTATAAAATAAATGTATTATCAGTAACTTTTATTCTATTATTTCACAGTTAAGTATATAGTAAATATCTAATGTTAAAATAGTGATACGATTAGTGTAGAATTTTAGCTTTAATTGAATTATTTATCGGTTAACTGCCTATACACTGTTGTTAATAATATACTTGTTATTCGTACAATTTCGTACAATTTTTGTATTGAGGTTTTAAAAGAGTTTTACATTAAGCAATATTTTAATACGGTGGTATTTTCGATCTTCGTTAATTATAAACAACGATCCTGCTTTAGGTACAAAAAAAGACTATAACAAATTTGGACTATAACAGAACAAACAACAAAAAATACAGAATAAAATCGAATTTAATTGGTACCCTTTGAGTTCAAAAACCTGTAAAATGGCATGACTAAACATATTAGTCTCACAAAATTCTTTGAAATATATGACTAGCTTTAGCACGTGGCCGCGCCCGCATGGATGTCGGTTATCGCGACCAAACATAGCCAAATTTCATCATAATCGATTTATGGGTTTAGGCGTAAAAGTATTACAGACAGCCAAACAGACAAAGCTACTTTCGCATATATAATATTAATATGGATATGGATTGAGGGTATCTACCGCCCTATCACGTGCAGTGAAGATATAATTTTATCAGTTTCGTCGAACAAGCGTATACTTACGAACCTCATGGGACGAGCTGTCAATGGATGGGTCTTTTTTAAACCACATGGTGAGAAAAACCCTCCATAGTCAACCAAAGCGTGGTTCCCGGCAGAGTAAAATTTGGGCCACCCCTTCTCTTCCCATGTGATGTCGTACAAGGCGACTAAAGGATAGGGCTGATTAACTTTAACATCAGTCAGATATGTACAGCCCAGACTCAGCCTCAGATGCATGGCTCGAGTCAACAATAGTGCCCGGAATACGGCAATAGGCTCACCCCCTATTACGTGGGACTGATAAAAGCCTCTCAGGCGTGATTATATGTATATATGCATGTAGTCATCCAATCTCAGTTGAATTACGTCCTCTTTTGATGAGGCCGTCAAGCTGAGTGCCACCATTGTTAACATGGTACGTGTATATAATGGTGACCCTCTTTCTTGAGACTTTACCTTCAACTGACAATCCGGGAAGTTGAAGTCAAATAGACGTGTCCTATATATTACAATTGTTCTGGTAAAGGGTAATATTAAGTTATGTGTTGTTTGTTAGATGCAAGTGTCTACAAAGTGGGCTTTACACTTTATACATACATTTTTATTTATACATACATACATGTTAAGTACATCCATAGTCGAACTAAAAATAATAATTTATTTTGTATAGACCATTCAGATGGTATGTAAATGGTATTTGCCATACCCACAAGACCTAAAAAAAAAGAGTTCAGGAGACCCCAGCAATAAAATCAGCAGGCCTTTTCTGTCTATTCACAAACACGTGTGCTTAGTTTAAATGAACAATGATTTGTTTCAGTACCGTAGTTGACCAACCAGCTAAGCTTGCTTGTCATCTAAATATTCTGGAATTTCATAATAGACTTTTTTGTAAGATGATCGAGTTTTGCAGTCATTTTCTGCCCCCTATTACTTCTTAAAAATGCTCCGCTAGAAATAAAAACAATCATCATTAGTACCCAGCATAAAATAGAATAACTAATTAATGGGAATGACCCGGTTTTTACTTTCACGGCAATAGTTTTTTTATATACACCCGACGGAAACTGTATTATACCGTGGCCTATGGACGTGTGCAACTGTTGTTGGTTATTTAATTAGTTGTTAGTTAATAAAACAGTTGAAAAACATGGTTGGAATTAACACATCTTTCTTCCTCATTCCTATTATCTTAGTACTTCGTATATTTGTCACAGTCAACAAGCTTAATCTGCCGAACAATTAACTGTCTAACCTGTTAACTTAAATTAAATGTCACCGCATTTAATTTTAGGCCTGAATGATATTTAGCCGTAACGTTTGTTACCTACAACATATAATAAAATGGCTGGCTAATGGTTAGGCCATTCGTACAATAGGGCACCATCAAGAAATAAGACAGAAAATTACATACATATATTCACTTATTGATTAAGTGGGCTAATAAAATGATTCAGTTTTTAATCCCCGAGGGGGTGCAGTAGTGTACCCATTAATACCCACATATCGGCATTTCTTTTTTTATTCATTTACAGAAAATTAGTCATAGGTTAATTGAAAAATTATCGCAATCCGACTTCGATTGGCTAGGTTAGATGGATAATGCAACCTTTGTAATTTTTTATAACCATGCAGAAACAAGTCATTTACCTAGCTGTTTGATTAATTGACTAGACAAATAAATAAACATCATCGGCCCAAGCCATCCTAGCCGTTTATACAAACGACTGAATATCATTCAGAGTGGTAATTGAACAGCGCTGTTTTTATTAAGCTTCTTGACTGCGACATATGTAACTTCAGACAAAAGTATGTATGTAACATGTATGTATACTGTAACATAGCCTAGTGATAGCACACATCAATATGTTTATATCTTCTTTATGCATGATAACTTCTTGATAATTTTAATTCTCTTTGATTGTCATAATAAATCTAACTGTCAGTCTGCTTATTATCATCTTATTATGATTTCTTAAGTCAACATGTTTTTGAGCTGACTAGATAGTGTATAGCACTACTCGGTAACAATGGTATAGTCGATATCATATTGATCGTGACTATCAAAGTACTAAGGGCATTATAATACGAGCGGTTTGAGCGCGAACACCGCGAACATATATATCGAAGCTCGTGTCAATGGAGATGTCCACAGCGCTTTTATCCCTACAGAGGGCGCATCGTCGCAATGGCCAATGTTAGTTATCATCTACGTAGATTTCATTGTTTGTCTGACATTTTTTAAGAATATACTTAATCATGCCGCTTTGTTTAGTACCAACATGTAATGTTAGTGGAATGCATTTATTTCCTCAAAATGTTGAGGCAAAAAAAAAAACAGTGTGAGACAGTTCTGTTATATGACGAAAGAATTTTGTGGCTATTGAAAATTCTAGATTAGGTCCATTTAAGGTCCATTTAAGAAGAAGATTCAGTTTCAACTTCAACATGACTGAAATTAAAATTGCGGTCATAGGACTCTCATCATGCAAGGCTCACTGTTAAAATATAGGAACTAAACTTGTTACTGAGGCAGTACCTACTTCACATTGGCACATTTTTCTAAGCGGTCTCCAACCCATAATAGTTGGATATATACTACAGTGTTTTAAGACAGATACAGTGTTTTTGTTGCATAATTTTTTATTTTTGTATGTTTGTAATGCATAAGCTCAAAAAATACTGTGCCGATTTCAAAAATTCTTTCACCATAAGTATAATATAGGCTATATTAGATTCCACGGGAACGGTTTTACAACCCGGATCGCTAGTTAAATATAAAGAATAATTACATTATTAAAAAAATGATTTTTGACATAAATGGTTTTACAATTTAGTAAGAATGGTTTTCAATTTCTTGTTGTCAGTAGTCAGTTGGCAAAATGTGGGTGTTTATTATACTTCTCTGCCTTCGGGGATTTACGGGCGAGAGTACATGTATGTATGTTTGTTTATATTGATTCTCTTACTTAAGTTTTATCTTACAAATTCCAAGTCATTTAGTTATTATTAACTCAGAACTAAATGTATTTAATTGTATTTTATTGCTATCATCTGACACCTGATTCAATTGTTTCTTCAATGTTTCACGATGATGTATAATGACAGTTCATATTGCTAATACTCGTCTACCAAGAAAGATTAGAGTAGTAGACGACGAAAAACTATAAAACAAACAAGTTCTATTTGAAAAAACCTTTTTAAAAACAATCTTTTATTTTTTATTTTTTTTTTCTTGCATTGTCATCCGAACTGAACGTGCATACCAAATTTCAGCTCAATCGGTTGAGGGCAAGTGCCTTAAAATTGAGTTGTAAGATTCCACCCGAACAAACATACATTGCAAGTTAAATAAAAGCTTGTAAAAATAGCACCTTAACTAGACATAGTTAAGCATGGCGCCAGATATCAATCGGTGGAGTTGTTTAACAGGCTACCTGGGCATCTGAGAGACATTGTATACACCACACACGTGTTCAAATCTAAATTAAAAGAATTCTTGTTGGACAAATGTCTTTATAGTATAGCTGATCTTTAGATGATACTGCTCTAATATGTTGCAGGTACCAAAAGATTTTATATTTTTCGGACATGGGCATTTGACTATTTTAAATCGATATTACTATTTGCATGACATTTTTAATATTATTCTTATTTTATTTTTATTGCAATGTATCAATTTTGACCATTACATTATTGCATGTATGAGTGTTTTAAAGCTTATTATTTGTATTGGATAATTATGAACCTATGTTTAAATGTTTCAAACACAATGTAAATTGTTTATGAAAATAAATCAATCAATCAATCAATCAATCAAACCAAGTATTTAAATTGAAAATTAAGTATTTAAAAGTAATAAAAATGAATAATAAAAAATGAATTCTTAAATAAAATTACCTCTCCTAATATAGGTCGGTATAAGATCTAAACCGGTAATTGACCCAAATTTGATCTTGAGAAATGTTACGATCATTGTTATTAAAACAGTATCTTTTATATACCCATATTCATACATACAAATATTTGCACTGAGTGGTGATCAAACTCCTACCTCCTGCGTAGCGGCCGCGTTCACTACCGCCACGCCACAGAGGATATCGTGGAGGCTGTTCACCTCAGGGCAACGACTCCTTTATAAGGCACAAGTCCAGCCCCAAATCGAGTACTGCTGTCACCTTTTGCCGGAGCATCTGCATAACAGCTTGATCCCTTCGAATCGATACAAAGACGGGCGTTGAGGCTCGTCGACAATCCCATACTCGCAAGCGATGTGGAACCTCTCAGCCTTAGGAGGGACTCTCCCTCGCTGTCTGTGTTCTACCGCCTATAGGTACAATGCTCAGATAAATTGTTTGACATGATGCCCACAGCTACGAATGTATGTATCATCGCACCGCTCGCCATAGACAGGGAATTCATCCTCACTCAGTGCGACCAGAAATAGTGAGAACCGCGCAGTATGCAAGGAACTTCATCCCACATACGATCAAGCTGTGGAATGAGCTCCCTGCTGTGGTTTTTTCGAACGACTACAATATGGGGTTCTTCAAGAAGGGCATTAGAAGGTTTCTTCAGGCTCGGCAGCGCGAGTGTGACGCCCCTAGTGACCCCGTAAAATTAAACAAATTAAGCCTTCAAAAAAGATGTTATGCCTTTAATAAACTTAAAGAGCGTTACTAATAGCATTACTATTCGTATCGGTCTTGCAAATGATGTCCAAATCTGTAAATAATATCAATCATAATAAATATTTCACCTAGATGCTGCACTCTCGAGAACGATACATTTTTTATACCATTTAGGTGGCAGAAAAGCACATAGCCCACCTGATGGAAAGTGGTTACCGCGGCCTATAAACGTGGCCACCAGGGGAGTCACGTCACACTTGTGCTGCCGACTCTGTAAGCACAGAGAGTTCCGGCGACGTCAGTGTAAAAGACGAAGCAGGACAAGCCTTTGCTCTTCCCACTGACAGCACAACTCAACTCTCCAGTGAGCTTTGGCTACCCTACTCACCGCCAGGAACATAACACGAGGTTATTATGTCCGCGGTATTCTGTAGGGTGGAGGTAATTCCCCAGTCAAACTGCTGAATTGGACGAAAATATCGTCGTGTCCTACCACCATTAACACATACATACATATTATAATCACGCCTTTATCCCTGGAGGGTTACGCAGAGTTGAATTAACACCCTTAATTTCAACAATTATTGTATTTGGTCACACGAAATATTGCCCATTGCCACATTCCCGGTTCTATTGTTGACTAGGCATCTGAGGCTGAGTCAGAGATCAATACTAATATGTAGATTACAATCTCATATTGACAGCCATTTGTATGCATAGCTATGTATTATCAGGCATAAGTATCTTTTAGCTACAAACTGAGCCGATCAAGTAGTCAATTGTACCTATATTGTACCTTGAGTTCTAACAGTAATTCAAGCAATAAATAAAATTGTAACGAAAAAGATAAACTGACTTAATAAAGAAAACATAGGCATTGAAAATAGGCGAAAAATAACAGAATTTATAGATTTACCGATGTGTTAGAAGTCAATACCTAATGTCTCAATTGATTACACCATTGTAGTTCCATTGTAGAACCAGTTTGGAAGTATTCCGTATCCAACAAAACAAGAGTCATAAATTGTAATTGCGTAACAAACATAAAATCTTTTTTTGAACTCGGTTAAAAATATCCCCAGTTTATTGAAAAACAAAAAATGACGTTGAAACCGCCAAATAATTACTTAAGTGATACTTGAACGTCCAAATTCTATTTCCGACAGAGACGTAAGTAATACCTACAAACACCCTTTACATCTGAGAGCGTTGCCCTAAAATTAATCTTACAGTAATGTCATTATACAATAAAGCCGATTTACTATTGTTATACAAAAAAGCGTATGACAAACGATCATTTTACAAAAAGCGTTTGAAAAAGTAATCATTTTGCAAACATATTACTTGAAAAAGACTTCTAGACTAGCTGTAGTTAGTAGCAGAGGCTGCGATCTACTCAAGGCCATTTTATTAGCATTGTTTGTGACTGCTCTGGGTCAAAATGAACTCTGATACTGCGCGTGGTCCCTGCCCGTACTGTTCACAATCATCGCGCATCTTTTGTGCTCGAGGTCTCAAGATCCATATGTCGCGGGTTCACAAAGAATTGAGACCAGCAGCCGCCACATTACACACCCCTCCCACTGCATCGAGTCCTCGACTACCCAGCCGGCCAGATCCGGCATCGCTGGTACAGGACGCCGATAGCCTCGGAAGGGTCTCTGCCTTAAAGGCCAGTACCACGGTTATTCGACATATTCCGAAGGGGGGCGCGGAATCAAGCGGCAGGTAAGCTGTGCGATATTATAAATGGATGTGTCGACCGTAAAGGCGTGGAGGAGTGGGCCGCACTGCTCACCTTCGCGTATGGGGCTTTAAGAGTTCCTTTGACTTTGACGCTCCGGGAAATGCGACAGCTAAGGTGAAGGCCAATATCCTGTCTTTCAGGACCATTGAAAATACGGGCGAGCCAATTACGTCGCGGCGTTCGGGGCCCCGTGGGAAGCGAAAGGCTGTCGAGGCCAAGGTTTTTGAGGAAGACCTTCGGAGGGCCGTTAGACTGCTTGTCTCCAACGAGTCGTTCGCGCAGCTCAATCCCGATGCCCTGAACGCCCTGGAGCTCAAACGCTCAGTTTTGCGCCCGCGCCGGATGCGTCGTTTCTGCCGTTGTCTGTTTCGATGGAGGACTTGGCATCAGCTCTGAATAGTTTCTATATTGGGTCAGCGGCGTGCCTGGATGGACTACGACCGGGCCATCTGAAGGAGCTCACTTGCGACTCCGCGGGGAAGAATGGTCGGCGCTTGATGGAATGCCTGACAAAGTTGACCAACTTTCTGTTAATTTATTTATTTATTTATTTATTTGAAATAGGAAGCGTTCAACATAATTATATTAATCGGCATATATCTTAAACCCAAATGGTCTGAGAAACGACGCCCTGGCGGTTTTGGTTTCTTGTACTATCCTCAAAAGACAGCCAACAAGCGCGTACTACACATATAGACCACATAAATTTGTCGGTCGACTTCGGTAAGTATACCTGATGATATCAAATTAACTATATCCTCAGGTAGAATTGAATTGTCAGACGCACGTCATTTCCGGACACGGTAACTTCGGGCGGTACCTGCATCTGATGCGCATAGAGCCAACGCCCGAGTGCCATCACTGCGACGCGAGTGTGGACTCGGGGCTGCACACGCTCACCGAGTGTCCGGCATTCGAAACGCCGAGGCGGGAGCTTGTGACGGCCCTGGGGGTGAGAGTGCTCACGCTTTCACCCCCAGGGCCACCAGCCGTTCGTCACCCTAGTAGAAGCAGGCCACGGCGGCGGCGCACATCGTAGGACGATGCCCCCCCCGTATCCCCCCCTCCCGAGGAGGGCCAGAGGAATGGCCCTGGGTCAGCCGGGGTACGAGGTATATGTCGCAAGACAACCTCACCTTCGACCTAGCACATCGACCCACAGACGGCATGCAGTTTAGTCGGTTCGAGTCCAACGAAGCCCCCCCCCCCCCCCTCCGGCTCGAGAGGGCGGGTATCCGTAGGGATTTCCCGCACGTAGAAAAAGGTAGGATTGAATTATATTACTTTGAATCAAGTTACATTATCTTATTACTCAAGTTCATACATCTATTGTACTACAACAGCTGATATAATATGCGGATATAGACCTTGTGTCCTTACAACGTGAAGATATTATAAATGGTGAATTTATAGCTACTTATTTACTTACGATATAACCGGTGATATATCTACCTGTATGAGGTTGTAGTGCGACGTCCGTACTCTTCGCACTGCTGATATAAAGTTCGTGTGAGAGAGAGAGGGCCGCGATAGTTTGAATGCAGTGATTTAGAGGATTTAAATGTTCTTTCAAGTTTATTCAAAAAATATGTATGTGCTCGATAAAATGTAACTTTAGCATTCCCCAGCAATTTTTATGCTCTATTATTTAATACAAACTTCGTTATTATTTGATAATTGCTTCTTAATCTAAAATATGTTTGAAATAGCGATTTGGAGCATTTTAGAGCCATGTTTGACGCTTCTATCGAGGCAAATATTATGAATCGTGCTTTTCGTGTCTTTACACGTCCGTGCCTACTTTATGAATATGATTTTTTATTTGGTGTAATAGGCTATATAACTTTACGACTGCTAGCGGGCTTTAAGATACAAGGCCTTTTTGTTGCCGATGCTGAATATCCGGGGCCCAACTCCATACCGTGATTACAAAAGTACTGCCCAAAACCTACATTTTCTTTGCAGTTTAGAAAAGTCAATATTGGTTATGTGAAAAGTGACAAGAGATGCAACAGTATAACTTGTAAAGAATATGTACGGCTGTAAAGTCTTTTTTGAACCACGACATGTGTTATAAGTTATAAAATGTAACAGATACGAGTTCTTACAAACTTATACTTATGCTTTCCTTTCAGGATGTCCAGTACGCCGAGTCATGCCGCATGAAGAACGGTCTATAATGTATATATTAGTGTATAAGTAGTATTAAGAATACATTGTAAGACACGGTAGCAAACCGCGTCATTTAGGTTGCTCCTTAAGTGCCTATGCGGGCTAACGAAAAATGTAGTACTTAAGCGAGCATGTTGCGCCCGTAAAGCGGTACAATTGAACACAAGTTCGGAAAAGCTCTAATAGCGATCCAGAACAATAGAAGTGAGAAGAATAAAGCTGCAAGTCTGCAAATTGGAGTTTTATTCAAGTGAATCCTGATAGGGAGATAAAAGTCATACAGTCCACGACATTGTTTGGTCCTTCAGAAGCCGGATCGAATTGTGAAGATCAGCTTCAAGGTTGGAAGAATCTACGCTTCAAGAATACTTCGTGTTCAAGATGGTGGTGACTAGAAGTCAGGCTGACGCAGAGGAAGTTCTAGCTCGACAACGGGAAGAGGACCTGAGACAGCAGCGCATTGAAGAGGAACGGCGCCGAAGGTTGGCTCTGGGTCCGCCGGCATCGCCAAGCACGCATTTGGGTATGGAGTCTAGGGTAGGGGCTACGATCGACGCTCCTCCTAGTGCTCCTAGACTGAAGCCCGGGAACCTACCTCGAACTGGTTCACCGGGAGGGTCGGTGAGATCGCACCGCTCAACTGCGTCAGCCCGGGCCCGGCTCGAGTTGGAAGCTGCAGAAAAGCTGGCCGAACTAAAGAAGAAAGAACTCGAAATTGAAGCAGAATTGATAAGGAAAAGGTTGGCCACCGAACTTACGGCCATCCAAGAGGATCAAGAAAGCGTTCACGAAGATGTACCCATTGAAACACATCACAGAAGAGTAGATGAGTGGCTGCAAGCGAACCCCGTCATGCCAAGAACGGAGCCAGAAGAGTCGAGAACACGGAGCAGAGAAGATCGGCACCTACGGTTCGAACTGCATGGAAGGTCAGACACACCCACGCGAACGAGTCGCATTGATCAACTGACTGAAGCGATGGAGCGACTAGCAAGACCCAGAATACGGTGTGCAGATCTACCTACGTTCTCGGGGGCTCATGGAGAGTGGCTTACGTTCAAAGCCGCTTACACCGACTCTACGAAGCTGTACAGTATATCGGCGATTGAGAATATACAGCGACTGAGGAAGAGTCTCACCGGGGAAGCACGAGACATCGTGGCAGCACTACTCGCGACCGCAACGGATCCGGACGTCATACTCCGAACATTAGAACAGTCTTTCGGCCGTCCTGAAGTAATTATCGACAAGGCATTTGAAGACTTGAAGAAGCTACCAAGGCCAGGATCGTCGGCAGTGGAATTGAATAAATTCGCAATACGAGTACAGAACGTCGTGTGTGTACTACAGAATATTGATCAGCGGGGATACCTGTACAACCCAGCGCTAGTAAGAGAAATTTTGAACAAGCTGAGCCCTCACGTGCAAGCGAGATGGTGCGACTACGCGACGGACTACGGAATCGCGGCAGAACCCGATATCATCACGCTATCCCGCTTCCTGATGAGGGAGGCAGACCGCGCGCTCAAGCATGCTTACGTCCCGGAGAGTAGTACAACCACGCAAGCGAAGAAAGAAACTCGCCCGACGCCCGCGCCTGCGAATAAGAAGAAAACGAACGCTGTCTTCAATGTCACAGAGTCATCAGAGTCGAAAGAACGGCTAGACCAGTGTCTGAAGTGTGAGAAAGCCCACGAGTTACCGCGGTGCCCACAGTATAAGGCACTAACGGTAGAAGAGCGATGGAACTTCGTGAAAGAAAAAGGATTGTGTTTCAAGTGTCTAGTGAAAAGGCATCAACGCAACCGGTGTAAGTCGAAGCCTTGCGGTGTGAACGAATGCCGCATCGCCCATCACGCCACTCTGCACAGTGAGAAGCCGAAGCAAGATGAGAAGCCGCCAACCACGTCAAGCCCGACGGAAGCAGTACTCTCAGTGGTAACCCAGTCCTCAGCTGAGCCAAGAGCCGTGCTGTTGAAGATGTGTCCCGTCACGGTCGTGGGACCAGGGGGGGAGGCAAAGACTCATGCACTCCTGGATGAAGGCGCTACCATCTCTCTCATCGATGCAGACCTGGCAAGGAAAATTGGGGCAAGAGGACCTCCGCAACGACTGCTAATGCGAGGGGTCAACATGCAGCAGTCGGAAGAGAGAAGCCAGCTGGTGACCGTGAAGATTAAGGGACCCGAAGGTGCGCCCCACGAACTAAAGGCACGCACCATCCGGTCTATGAAGCTACATCAGCAAGCTATT